>OY756938.1:41782128-42519628 GCA_963580275.1 Crataegus laevigata
TTCACGGTTTTACAAATCACTATTTTACATAACCTTTTTTAGTATTAGTATGCACTAGAATTTAATATATACAAGTTACAACCGATGGCTTATTGATTATAAATTTGTTAACCACATATTCAATCCTCCAAGACTTTAAGGTTCGTTTAAATGTGCTTTTAAAATTATTGAAATTTTATTTTTGATGAAACGGTTTTTGGGTTTTAAACCTGCAAGAACCATCAATTACGTGTTTCTTGCACGAAGCGTACTTTTTTTATGATTCATTTGCATTTTACTAATGATTGATTCTAAAAACATTTTCATAAAAAACGCTTTAATTAAAAGAATTTTTAATTATGTTAAAAGTACTTTCAATCGAACTTAATACATGTCATGCACTGATTTGTACTATAATTTTTGTTTTTCTACTTACTAGACTTGAAATGGAATTAGATCTCCTCGAAGGCAAACTTTCGGGATCCTACTGACCCACTAACATAGACCGTTAGATTTTGATCAAACGGTTACAATTATTATAATTTTAAAAAAATCTCCCTATTTGTAGCCGTTGGATTAAAATCTAAATGTCCGTGTTATTAAATCAAGAGGATTCTGAGAGTTTACTTCGGATGGGATCTAATTCCACTTGAAATAAAGATGGAAAAGTAAAAAAAGAAAAAGAAAAAGAAAAGTTGGTACGAAGCAATTACGGAAGCGCACTAAAGAAAAAAAGGAGATATCCTATTCAACTTATCATATCACAAACAGACACACCGTAGTTTATGGTGTGCCTCAAAAGTCCAACCGCATGGGGAGCACTGCAGTTGACTGCACACTAACCGAGATGACCGGATTAATTTGATATGGAGAATGATCGGATTGTCTTCCTCGTGATTCCAATTTGTTTGATTAATTAATTAACTAATTAATAATTAAACAATTAATTAAGTAATTAAATAATTTTGTGGCCCTAGTTTCAAAACCATTGTGGTTTTGCCACCCCATCCAATCGATTTGGATTAATTAATCATTTAGAGCTTATTTAAATATATTTTTAAAACAACTAGGTTACAAAAGTACTTAAAGTGTTTTTTTTTGCAGGAAGGATTTTAAGTGATTTTTAAAAAATCATTTACATTTTTACTAATAATTGATCTTAAAAATATTTTTACCAAAAACACTTTCAGTTATTTTAAAATCACATTTAAAAGAGCTCTTAATATTTGCCCTCTAATGTTTATTGAAAGAGAATGTTAAAGATACTCGCTCAAAAAAATATTTTTTTATATTAATTTTCTGTTGTTTTATATATTTAACACAATTTTATGTCAATATTATAAAATATAACTCGTGGCCAGTAGTTGGACTGAACACGCAAGCCACGTTTCTTTCTATTATAGCAATTTAATCGAAGAAGAGCAAATTCAGGTGACTAGCGTGTCCGGCCAGACTCGCTACTGTAATCGAGTCTTGCTAGCAAATCCCATATTTGTTCATAAAAAATTATGGTTCTGACCATTAAATAAATTTTAAATTATATTTTGGTCCTCCTTCTTTTAAATAATGGGTTCAATATTTGGACAGCTCACTTGTGCTGGTTCCTTCTGGGAAGGACACTTGGACCCCTGCATCCTATTCATCACTTTTACTAGATTCCTTAACGGCGTATATGAAAATTTGAAGCCCTGACCCGCGAGAACACTGATGAAACGGCAGTGCAATCGTGTCATGAAAGTTTTTTTTTTTTTTTTTTTCAGAGTTTGCATTTTTAATAAGGGTGTAGTGTATTCGTTTCATGAATTTTTTTTTTCTCGGTCTACACATTTGATAAGGGAGTAGCCGCGTAAAGATGTCTGACCAGTCATGTAAGTTTTTTTCTCGGTCTGCATTTTTGATAAGGGAGCGGTTGCGTATATTTTTGTCAACAAACAAAAATCAAACTTTGGTGCAAATAAATGTATACCAACACGACTAAAAGAACCTAGGCGTAAAGAACGAGTACGAAAGCGTGGGCACACTATTTTGGCCAAATCCTCTGAAATATAATTAATTAAAACGTCAAAATCCTCTAAAAGATAATTAATTAAAACGTCAAAATATCAATTGATTGTGGTCTCTGTTGGGTATATTTTAATTTTTTGTGGCATAATTTACATATGAACTTCCGGAACCAAATTCTCTCCAGATCTTAATGTCTAGTAATCAAATGATTCAGACCGTTAAAATTTAATTTAACGGCCTCCTCTAAAGTTATAATAATTGTAACAGTTGAATTAAATTTTAATAACCCGAATAAAACGATTCTTAAGCTCAGATTATTAAGATTCGGAGAGGATCTGATTCCTAAACTTCTTCCAACTGCGTACCATTTCTTGGCAAGTTGTAAACATGGTGGAGGAGCTCACTTTTCAACTTTTCATGTGATTTAGTGGGAGCGTTGAGTAAAATATAGAACATTTTGATCCCAAAGCAAAACACATAACTAAAAAATGCACATGAATATTTAAGGGCATATATACTATAAGAGAAAATTCTTACATCCGGCCAGCTGTATACGGCAACACACTTACAAACACAACACACACGTACACACCAACTTATTCCGCCATCGGGAAAAAGTACTCAGATTCCGAGATGAACACTCACATATCGCAGATTCGTACACAAAGGATATGGGACTAGTTTGCTTTCTCACTTCCGAATCTCTCTCTCCTAAAACAAACAAGAGGAGGCGGGGAAAGACAAGGGATCCCCATAAACCCCATTTCTATCTGCATTCTGCTTAACAGTGAACTCGTTCCATGCAAGTCTTTCCGCTTCCGCTTCTACTTCCTAGCTAATATCTCTTGAGAGGGGTTTTCTGGATCCATTGACGGCAGGATTTCTGTTCTTTAGAGAGGAAAGTGGGACTGCTTCATATTCACAATAGATTGGATGGCTGGGATTTGGGGATATATGTACTTGGATTTGGTTGATTGATCTGAGTCAGCTGACCCAAAAGTCAGCTTTGGTCAATTGGATTTGCTTCTCCACCACTTAAGATCCATGGATGCCCTGAAAAATTACACAAAAGAAATCGACTTTGTTAGTAATTAAACACTAATTCGAACTGACGGAAACGCTAAACCGAGCCCAGTGACGTTCTAGAATTCAAAAAGCCGACCCATGTTAGTGCGATAAGACTTGGTTATTGTTGTAGTAGTAGAAATCAAACACTAAAACAAAATTAACTTCATAAACAAAAATCAACTTTTGTTGGTAATCTTACTTAGTGCCTGGTCAGCAGAAAGTCTTCTGGAAGCGTCTCTGCAGATCATCTTCCTCAACAGATCCTTCGCCCCAGGCGACACAGATCGGAAAGCCTTCGGCGGAAATCTCAAATTCCCTCTCAAAACCGCCTCGAAGATCTCCGTCGCCGACTCTCCATAAAACGGAGGAATCCCGCCGAGCATTATGTACATCATCACGCCGGCGCTCCAGACGTCGATCTTTTCATTATACTCCCTGCCCATCAGCACCTCCGGCGCGACGTAGTACGGCGTCCCGACAACGCCCTCCATGGCGCTGCCGTCGCCGGTCCACTCCGCCGACCCGAAATCCGCGAGCTTCAAATTGTTCCTCGAGTCGAACAAAACATTCTCCGGCTTCAAATCCCTGTGAACCACCCCGAGGCGGTGGCAATGCGAGACGGCCTCGAGCAGCTGCTTCATGATCGCGGCGGCCTCGGGCTCCGAGAGCGTGCGCTGCACGACCCGGTCGTAGAGCGTGGCGGGCTCGCAGAGCTCGAGCACCATGGCGAGGGAGTCCTCGGTCTCGAAGACGTCGAAGAGCTTGAGAATGTTGGGGTGCGGGGACAAAAGGGTCATTATCTTGGGCTCGTTCTCGAGGCAGGCGCGGTCGGTTTCGTCGGTAAGGGCCGATTTGTCGATGATCTTGCAGGCGACGAACTCGGCCGAGTCGGGCGAGAAGGCCCGGACGATGGTGCCGAACCGGCCGCGGCCGATTTCTTCGAAGAGTTGGTAGGAGTTCTTCAATGTGTCATACATTTGGGGGGTCTTTTCGGTTAAGGCCGTGTTTGGTTGTTTGTTGTTGGGATTTTGGGGGTTGTTTTTTTTTTTTTTTTTTTGGTGTAGGCTGCAGGTTCTTTGGGGTTCTGAAGAATTGTGTTTTGGAATTTATAGAAGGAAGACGAAGTGGAATACTCCGAAGAATATTCGGTTAGGTGGGTAAAAGCGTAACTTTATTAAATTTACAGTGAAAAGCGGAAGGCAGCGATGTACGGTGTGGTTTGTTTGAAATGACGGAACTGCCCTGGTTGTTAGTGGTTGAGTGGAGTGCTGGGTTTTGTGAGTGTGCTGAGGAGGCAAAACCTAAATCGGGAAAATTGGTTTTGGACTCGGTTCTAGAAAGACCTTCAAGAAACAGTACGAATCTAGACTACATATTAAAAGCTGATTTGGGTGGGGTGTATGGTGCTTCTAAAAAAAGCTATTAGTAAAAAATTTAGCATTAAATATGTTTGGTTAAAAAATATACATATTTTAAAAAAGTTGTCAGGATAATAGAAAAACAAAAGCGTGATAAATCATGTTTGAATCAGTACGCTTATCGACGTTTAAATAATAAGTTAATTATTAATTTTTTTATCATTTAATTTTTAAAATTTCGTCTACGAATATTCCTAGTATTACTCTTATAAAAAATGCCTTAAATTTTTTTTAACAGTACCTAAAATATTTTACAAAATTACAATATCTGCCTCTACATTATTCTTGTGCAATTTTTTGTTAAAGGTACTTGTACAAAAAAAAATTATCAAATAGTTAACAACTTTATTTTACAATTATTTTTTGTCAATGCGACATAAGTATTTTTATCTTTTTATACATAATTGGGAACATATTTTTTAATTCGCACAAACAGGGTTTTTTTTTACTTTCAAATTCCATGTCGCCTTATCAATACGCGAAACTCACTCTCTCTCTCTCTCTCTCTCTCTCTCATATTTGCACCTTACTGCTACTTTTCTTCCCACTTTTCAAACTTCTCCGATCCCCTAATTCTCTTATATAATTTGAAATCAATTAAATTTAATTCTTTTTAAAATCTTAAATCACACGCATAATGTCACATCCCGACCCGGGCTCTTATCACAACCCGGGATCGACTCCACCGTAGCACGATATTGTTTGATTTGGGCCCCGAGCACGCCTTCATGGTTTTGTTTCTGGAAACTCACACGAGAACTTCCCAGTGGGTCATCCATCCTAGGATTGCTCTCACGCAAACTCACTTCCCAGTGGGTCACCCATCCTAGGATCGCGAGATAGGATTGCTCTCGCGCGAACTCACTTAACTTCAGAGTTCTGACGGAACCCGAAGCCAGTGAGCTCCTAAAAGGCCTCGTGCTAGGTAGAGATGCGAATATACATATAAGGCTTACAAGATCCTCTCTCATGGGTGATGTGGGATGTTACACATAATGTGTGTACTGCGTATAGTTATAAATAAAAATAAAAATATTCCTTTAACACATAATGAATTTTATTCTTTTAGTAACAATTAACACGTAATGTGTGACTCACTTCCCAGTGGGTCACCCATCCTAAGATTACTCTCGCGCGAACTCACTTAACTTTGGAGTTCTAACGGAACCCGAAGCTAGTGAGCTCCCAAAAAGCCTCATGCTAGGTAAAGATGAGAATATACATATAAGGCTTTACATGATTCTCTCCCATGAGCGATATGGGATGTTACACATAATGTGTGTATTGGGTATAGTTATAAATAAAAATAAAATATTCCTTTAACATAAAATGAATTTTATTATTTTTGTAACAATTAACACGTACTGTAGGTGTGTACTGCACAAAACGAATTTTAGTTACAATTATAATTCTTTTTAAAATTTTAAATCACACATATAGTGTGTGTACTGCTTATTGATTTTTCTACTTCTTTTACTATTTTTTAAGTATTGAATTGATGCGTGTGAGCAACTATAAACGGTTTATTGAGACGGGAAATAACAATATATAGTTAATAATTACAGCTTGTTTGGTATAAAGAAATAATATTTACATCTTTGAGAAATATAAAAGTTGGTTGAGTTTGTTTTTATTAGAAACCTCTTGTTTTCTTTTGAAGTTGGAATATGAGTCATTTGGTTGTCAATTTTCACTTTTAGAAAAAGGAAGAGGATCCTCTCCAGAGCAGATTTCACCGGAACCTCCGGATCCTCCTTATTCCTCTCATTTCTCTGCACTTTTTTGGCCTCCGGAGTCGACGTTGTGGCCTCCCCGGAGCTAGTTATCGGAAAACTTCAAAACCACACAGTCGGCGACTACAACTACGACGTTGCCGATAACTAGCTGAGGAGCCCAAGATGCTGACTTCGGCCGACGCCCATTCCGGGGGAGCATAACGCCGACTTTGAGGGTCGAAAAAGTACAGAGAAAGAAGAGGAATGAGGAGGAACCGGCTCCGGAGAGGATCCTCTTCCTCATTAAAATACAAATTACTTTCATGTACGGGGATTTCTTTTTCTTAAGAAAAGTTTTATTGATGGGTTTGGATTTTATTGAGGTGTAGTTCTTTACATGCATACTAGACTAAGGACTGGTTTAGAAAATGTTTTTAAATAGCAAAAAATGGTTTTAGAGAAAATGTTTTTGAAATTAATCTTAGTAAAAAATATTGGAAAAGCACTTGAAATACTTCCTGCATGAAGCACTTAAGTGCTTTTGGAACCAAAAAACATTTAATCCAAAAACCATAACTATAATATCGATGATCTTTTACAAATGAATTATTTATGTATTTTTCTTCGTGATAAACGGCATAGTTGTCAAACTTTTTTTTTCGGTGACAAAAAGTTGAAGAGGAGGGGAGGCTATCCATCCTAAGATGAGGACATATCACGAGCCTTTTTTAGAACTTGCAAAAGGAGTTTTAGCTCCATTTTTGAGTTTTTACAAATCACCCAACAAGAGGAATTGCTAGCAGCGGAATTCGAACCTACGCCTTGATCTAGTAAAGAGAACAATAATTACCAACTGAATCAACCCTAGTTGGCATATTTGTCAAACTTTCCATTGTTAGAGGAGTTTATAATATCGATAAGTCTAGATTTTAGGTTTTTTATTTTTCTTATTTCCTTCTTTAAGATCTATTTGTTTTTTTTTGTCGTTAACCATTAGAAAGAGGTGAAAAATGTGTATACCAAGAACATTGTCACAGTGTTACTTTTGTATATACATATTACAAGGATAATGTTAGGAAGACTAAATTTTTAAATCAAATGATTTGTTACTAATGAAAAATAAGCACGTTAATCAACACTTAAGTAATAATTCAATGATCAACCACCACATAATTTGGTTTACAAATTTAAGAGGGTATTCAATTGAGAATTTGAGAGATTTTAATAGATTTATAAATCCATGGAGTTTAACTGATTTGTAGATATTCTATGAAATTTACTTATTCAATTCCTTCGAAATCTCAGGGGAATAGGTGAGATTTGTGAATGCTTAAATTACACTACAAAATCTCTCAAATTCCCTCAAATTCCTCAACTTTTTAAAAATATTTAAAATAAATTCCTAATTAAATACACATGAAATGTTATAAACTTATTTGAAGTCCTAATTGAATACACCTGAATTTATAAGGATTTTAATAAACTAACTTAAAAGGGTAAATTACACCATACCCCTTCAGGTTTGAGGTATATTACAACCCCATACAACATCTTTAAAACATTTCACTTTCATACCTCAAGTACTATTTTATTTCAATTTCATACATCTGTTACATTTTCCATCCATTGAACCGTTAAGTGCTGATGTGGCCGCCACATATATGCCACGTGGCAAATAAAATAATTTTTTTTAAAACCTGAATTTTCTCCAAAAAAAAATAAAATTAAACAACCAAACCCATCGCCCAAACCTACAACCCCGTATCCCCAATTCCTCAACCTTCATCTCCCCGTTCCTCAGCCTTCAACCCCATATCCCCACCCCCCCCCAGCCGAAGCCGAGATCCTGCCACCCCCTTCCCGGCGACCCACCTCCCGTCCTATTCTCCTCATTTTTCTTGTTGTTCTTCTTCTTCTAGGTTATGGGTTTTTTTTCTTCTTCTTCTTCCTCCCTCCTCTTCTTCTTCTTCTTCGGAATGAACTGGGTTATAGGGTTTCTTCTTCTTCTTCTTCTTCTTCTTCTTCTTCTTCTTCTTCTTCTTCTTCTTCTTCGGGATTAGGGATATAAATAAGGTTGCAGATGAGACAATGGATAAAAAGGGTGGAGGTCGGGTTCTGGGTGCGGGGGTGGTAGGCGAGAGGGAAGGCTGAGGAGCACAATGGGGTAGGGTGAAGTCCCCGCCGAGGGTGGGGGTGGGGTGGGGGGGGGGGAGGAGGAATGTGGGTGGGTGGGTGGTGGGGGATATAAATAAGGTTGCAGATGAGAGAAAGGATAAAAGGGGTGGGGGTCGGGTTCTAGGTGCGGGGGTGGCAGGCGAGGGGGAAGGCTGAGGAGCACAAGGGGGTAGGGTGAAGTCCACGCCGGGAGGGGGGAGGAGGAAGGTGGGGTGGGTGGTGGGGGAAAACATAACAGATTTTGGTTTTTGGGGTGGGGGGTTTGCGGGCAGATGGAATAGGATTAAGCTTTTTTTTTTGTTGAGAAAATTCAGGTTAAAAAAATATATTATTTGCCACGTGGCAGACATTTGGCAGCCACGTGGCATATATGTGGCGGCCACGTCATCACTTAGCTGTTCAATGGATGGAAAATGTAACAGATGTATGAAATTGAAATAAAATAGTACTTGAGGTATGAAAGTGAAATGTTTTAAAGATGTTGTATGAGATTGTAATAAACCTCAAACCTGAGGGGGTATGGTGTAATTTACCCAACTTAAAATCTTCATTGAATAAACGTTGAATTTCACAGAATTACCTAAAATTCTAATTGAATACCCTAGATTTATTAAAAGAAATAAAATTCCTCAAATTCTCAATTGAATACACCATTTATAGTTTAAAAGTTTTGGTCTCCTTAACATTATCCACATTATTAAACGTTGAATTTTAGAGAATCACCCAAAATTCTGATTGAATACCCCTAGATTTATCAAAAGAAATAAAATTCCTCAAATTCTCAATTGAATACACCCTCTTTATTTTAAAAGTTTTGATCTGCCTAGCATTATCCATTTTATAATATGGGTGGGTATTATGAGTATGATATTGAATGTTATAGTCAACTATTGTGATTCAAATTGGTGTGGAAAATTCTTGTAAAAATAGGTTAAAATGATGAAAAACTAAATTTGAATGGTTAAACCAACCAAACAGACGGCCTTATATAAACCTTTCATATCACACTTATAGACGCATCATTTTTTCAATGCATGAGTTAAGCATTTGAATTTTGTAGAATCAATAGGACATGTAATTTTAATTAAAAAGTGTTATAATTTGAGTAAAACAGTAATAAGACGTGATGATTTTACAGATATACTCAAAGAATCACTCTCAAAAGTCTATTCATGCACAAGCTTTCAACCGATGATACCTAACGACTATTTTTCTTTCCACTTTTCAAACTTCCCTAATCCGTCAATTCTTTTACATAAGTTGACATTAATTAAATTTAATTCGTTTTAAATTTTTAAATCACACGCATAGTGTGTGTACTGCATATATGTCACATCCCGGCCCGGGAAGAGCCAGTGAGCTCTCAAAATGCCTCGTACTAGGTAGGGATGAGAATATATATTTAAGGATCACTCTCCTGGGCGATGTGGGATGTCACAATCCACCCCTCTTAGGGGCCCGACGTCCTCGTTGGCACACCACGGTCAGGGTTTGGCTCTGATACCAATTGTCACATCCCGGCCCGAGTGCAACCACCTCCCGGGCCCACTTCACCACCGTAGCACGATATTGTCCGTTTTGGGCCCCGACCACGCCCTCACGGTTTTGTTTCTGAGAACTCACAAGCAACTTCCCAGGAGGTCATCCATCTTGGGATTGCTCTAGCCCCCTTCTCGCTTAACTTCGGAGTTCCTACGAAACCCGAAGCCAGTGAGCTCCCAAAAGGCCTCGTGCTAGGTAGGAATGAGAATATACATTTAAGGATCACTCCCCTGGGCGATGTGATATGTCACAATATAGTTATTAATAAAAAATAATAATATTCCTTTAACACAAAACGAATTTTATTATTTTAGCAACAATTAACACGTATTGTAAGTTTGTATTACACAAAACGAATTTCAGTAACAATTTAATTCTTTTAAAATTTTTAAATCACACACAGTATGTGTGTACTGCACATTGATTTTTATCCTTATTTTACTACGTTTTTTTAAATATTGAATTGGAGCGTGTGAGCGATTATAAACGGTTTATTGAAATGGAAAATAACAATATAGTTAATAATTACAGCTTGTTTTGTATAAAAAAAATTAATATTTACATCTTTGTGAAATATACAATTTGGTTGAGTTTGTTTTTATTTGAAACCTCTTTTTTCTTTTGGAGTTAGAATATGACTCATTTGGTTGTCAATTTTCTCTTTTAGAAAAATACAAATTATAATCCATTAAACTGCATTCATGTACGGGGATTTCTTTTTCTTAAGAAAAGTTTAATTGTTGGGTTTGGATTTAATTGAGGTGTGGTGCTTTTCATGCGTATTAAATTAAGGGCTCGTTTAGAAAATGTTTGTAGATAACTGAAAATAATTTTAGAGAAAATAATTTTTTTTAAATTAATTCTTACTAAAAATGCAGGGTAATCTTAGAAAAGTCCTTGAAGTACTTCCTGCAAGAAGCTCACAGCTAGTGCTTCTTACACGAAGCAGTCAAGTGCTCCTTGCAAGAAGTACTTTTGGAACCCAAAAATATTTAATTTAAAGGCACTTTCCAAACAAGTCCAAAGGCAAATTTGAACCATCATCGCCCCTCTTAGTATAGATTATATCGTTTATTAAAAAAAAAAACTTCTCAAATAATGTGACGACTCGTCCCGACATATATTAAATATTATTGGTGAAATGACGGAATTACCCATCCGGGGAATTTAGTACGTGTGTTGTGGGTGTGTTTATTGGACCACACACATTATTTTTTCACACCCCACCGACACCTACACTGTTTCTCTCTCTCCTCAGTCTCTCTCTCTCTCCTCCCTCGACAGTCTCTCTCTCTCCCTCGCCCAGAAACCGTACGGCCAAGGCCAAGATTGGCCAAAACTTCACAGATCGAACCATCCATCACCACCATTCGACTCCTGAGCCTCCTACGAGTACGTTGACACCCATTTCAGGTAAGGTTTCGTTCGTTTTCACGCCGTTCTCTCGATGTACGGTTTTGGCACTGTTCATGAACTTTTCATACGTTGTGTTTTAGGCAAAACTAAGCTCACCACGAGTCTTAGAAGGTCCCAAGGAAGCTCGGAGACGTTCGTTGGCTAAGCGTTGACGTCGGGATCGTCGAGAACGGAGGTGGCCGGTTTTGGAGAATTTCCCGACGAGATTCTCGTTGGTTTTCGAAGTTTTTGAAGGTATAGACTTGTTCTACACTTAATTTAGAGCACGTAGGAAGAAAAATGAGATAAAATGGTGCAAAAATGGCCGAGAAAACCGAGGTTGCAGGTTTTCCGGCGACCGGTGGCCGGCGCCGGCGGAGCTCCGGCGAGCTCGAGGAAGAAGGCGCGTGGCGCGCACGCGCCTGCGCGTGGGGGGCGCGTAGCCCCGTGCCTGTGCTGGCGCGTGGGGGCGCGTGAGACTCCAAAAAATTATTTTAAAAATATAGCGACGCTCGTGACGTCGAGTAGGTCGCGTTGGTATATTCGTATGCCAAAATTGAGCTATGTATGAGAAGTTAATTTCGTAGTTACGTGTATGTGCTTAAATGACGTATTTATAGTAATTTCTCATATAGGTGAGACATACACCGAGGACGAGCGTAGCCAGGCTAGACGCGGGGGCTACGACCCGGCGACCTATCAGTGAGTGGGCAGTTTTTACCGTATTTCCTATATTTTATTATTATTTTTCCCATAATGAAATAAATGAATGTTTATGAGAATTTTATGCCATGCAAAGTATTTATATATTATTTTTATGCATTAATGATTGCATATTCGCATGTTGGTGCGGCGGACGCACAGGTAAGTGCCAGGTGAGTGCATGCATTAATGAGAATCGATAAACTAGCATTGATGAGATGATTATGAGATATATACAGCCGAGGGCTGAAATGATTATGAGACATATATGCGGCCGAGAGCCGAGATGAGTATGAGACATACAGGCAGCCGAGGGCTGAGACGGTTATGAGACATACATGCGGCCGAGAGCCGAGATGATTATGAGATATACAGGCAGCCGAGGGCTGAGACGGTTATGAGACATACATGCGGCCGAGAGCCGAGATGATTATGAGATATACAGGCAGCCGAGGGCTGAGACGATTATGAGACATATATACGGCCGAGAGCCGAGATGATTATGAATTTATATGCAGCCGAGGGCTGAGATTGATTACCTGACATTTAATCACATCATTAGTTTTTGATTGAGTTTCCGTTTTGAATATTTTGGCATGGCATACATACTCTTTCAGCATGATTTTGAAAATCTTCATATATTGAGTATATACTTTGATTCTGGGAAATTATACGGGTTTTACGGTGAGGGGCTATACGATTTGAATAAAGAATGGTTTGAAAAAGGAATTGTTTTACTGACCCACTCAGTTTTGTTTTTCGCCCCTCCAGGTTCTAGGTAGCGAGAGTTACGAGTTTGGCACTTCGAGGACTCCCGGCTTTCTGACAGCTTTACTCATATGTATGTCACCGAGGGTGTAACTAAACCCTTTTTCTTTATGCTTGACTGCAGTTAAACTTAGAACGCTCTGATTATGTATAAGTATTGTTTTATGCATCTAGTACACTATCGTACCTAGGTTGCTAGTGGTTCTGGTTTTAATTAGTTCGTTCTTAGTTTTCGATCCTAGCTTCCGCACATCGTACATGGCTACGTCACACTCACGTGACGGCCAGCACGCCCCATTCTCGGGTGCGGGCGTGTCAAATAAGACCTAACTATAGTATAGATGATCTCTTACAAATTAATTATTTCTGTATTTTTTTTATTCGTGCTAAAAAACATATTTGTCAAACTTTTTCTGCCGGTAACAAAAGGTAAGGGCACATCACAAGTTTTTTTAAAAAAAAACTTAAAAGAAGGAGTCTTAGCCCATGTTTTTGTTTTTTTGTTTTTACAACTTACTCACCAAGAGATATTGCAGGCAGCGGAATTCGAACTTAAATCTTAATCTAGTGAAGGAAAAGATCCTCATCAACTCAATCAAGCCTCGTTGGCTTATTTGTCAAACTTTCCATTGTAAGAAGAGTTTATTATATCGATAGTTTATTCGTGAACAAAAAATATTTAAGTTTAGATTTTAGGTTTTTCTATTTTTCTTATTTCCTTCTTGAAATCTATTTGTATTTTGTTAACTATGGATACCACTTAAACATAAGACTTGCCAAAGATTCAGGTCAAAAAAATTAATTAGGTCTTCAACGTTTTCTTTTCATCGGAATTAGGATGCAAGAGAAATGTTAAGAAAACTTTTTTAAAGTATGACTCTCTATGAGTTCTCTATCAGCTCATGTATTTTGCACAATTTTTTTTTATATTGGCATATGAATTGTGTCAAAAACGTAAGATGACAAAAAATTCATAGAGAGTTTCATTTTTAAGAGATCTCCTTAGAAATTCTCTAGGATGCAAATTTATCTTTTTGGGATTTGTGGTCTAGTAGAAAGAGGTGAAAATTGTGTATACCGAGAACATTGTCACATAGAGTTACTTTTATATACATATTACAAAAATAATGTTAGGGATACCAAGTTTTAAACCAAATTTACAAACCAAATTATTTGTCACTAATAGGAAATAAGTGTGACAGCCCGTTCCGAAATATTATTCACGAGGTTGTGAATTGACGGAATTGCCCTCGATCGTTGAGGTGCGTTTGTGAATTTTGTTAAGTTTTTGGGTCCAATTATACATTATCCATGCATTTTGGGACCAATTAGAAATCAATGAGATATTTGTTTGATTGGTGGCTTTTAGACCACACAACCAATCAACACTCTCTCTCACCTCACTCCCGTGTCTCTCTCCTCATTACAGACTCATTCTCTCTCTATCTCTCGAGTTCACTCTCTCTCTCGCCTCTCACGTACGGACCAAGGCCAAAAGAGGCCAACTCTTCACGGATCGACGCTGCAAAGACCATACTTATAATCCTGAGGTCCATACGAACTCAAAGACACCCATTTTAGGTAAGAACTCTTACAATTTCACGTTGAAAACTCGAGCTCCGAGTTATGTACTGTTCATGAAGTTTTTGTTGGTTGCGTTTTAGGCAAAACCAAGCTCACCACGAGCCTTAGAAGGTTCCCACGAACCTCGGAGACTAACTTTGACGAAGTTTGGACGTCGGGATAGCCCAGTTCGTGTTTGGCCGGTTTTGGAGAATTTCCCGACAAGATTTCAGCCGTTTTTTGAGGTTTTTGCAGGTATAGTCCTCTTCCTCACTTAATTTAGAGCATGTATGAAGAAAAATGAGGAAAATGGTGAAGAAATGAGTGAGAAAACCCGAGTTGCAGGTCTGCCCAGTTTTCGGCGCCGGCGAGATTTTCCGACGTCTGGACGAAGAAAAAGACGCGCGTGGGGGGCGCATGGCACCGTGTCTCTCCCGGCACGTGGGCCCGAGAAATAATATTCTAAAAATTGATCAACGTATGAGAAGTTATTTCTAAAGTTCCATTTATGTACGTTAAATAACGTTTATTCAGTTACTTCTCATATAGGCGAGGCCTATCCCGAGGACGAGCATAGCCAGGCTATGCGTGAGGGCTACGATCCGGCTATTTATCAGTGAGTCGGCAGTTTGTTTTCCGTACATATCTATATATATTGCTATTTTCCCAGAAAATGAATTTAAACGATGAAATGATTTGAAATGCCATGCAAGTATCTATTTATTTTAATTATGCATTAGTACTTGCATATAATTGTGATGGTGCTGCGGACGCACAAGTAAGTATCAGGTAAGATTTTATACTAATATGATGAGAATGAAATGATGTGATGTGATACGAATGAATGAAATGATGTGATTTGAGCTCATACACCTGCACATTTATATTAGTGCTCCCGCCCAGAGTTAGGGGCACAGTCTTTCACGTGTCGTTCACCTCCCGCACCGCATGCTCGCCTTGGATCCAAGTAGGTGCACAGTCCTGTCGTATAGACCACTATAGGTGGGTTCGACTCGTAGGTGACCCGTGAATCATTCGCACAGTCTTCACGTGATTGTAGCACTAGAGCATTCTTATATTGATACAGTGATATGATAGTGACCTCATGAGGATATTGATGTATGTGCAGAGTATATATATGATGAGATTGAGATGTTATGAGCTATATATATATATATATATATATATATATATATATATATATATATATATATATGCAGCCGAGGGCTGAGATGATTATCAGATACTATTCACATCACAGATTTACGATATGAGCATACAGTTGAGATATTAGTTATGATACTTTTGCATGGCATACCTACAGATATTTTCAGCATGATTTTGAGATATATATGAATATGAGTATATTTTATTTCTGAGAAATCATACAGGTTTTACGGAGAGGGGTTACAGTGATTTGATAAAAGAATGGTTTTGAAAAAGATTTGTTTTACTGACCCACTCAACTTTGTTTTTCACCTCTCCAGGTATTAAGTAGTGTTTGTTGGTGGCATACGAGGATCCCCCGGACATTCTGACAAAATGCACTCGTGTAGGACCACCTTCGGGTGTCAATTGCAATTAGTACTTTCTGCTTGACTGCACTTAGTCATTTATGCTCTGAATTTGTATAAGCACTATAAACTCTCGCACTAGCACGCTCTCTTTTATTGGATTGCTAGTGGCTTGGTTTTAGTTGATTCGTATCTTTCTAATCAATCTTGCTTCCGCATTGTGCATATGGTTACGTCATGCTCACGTGACGACCAGCACGCCCCACTTTCGGGTCGGGGTGTGTCAATAAGCACGTTAATCAGCACTTAAATAATAATTCAATATCAACCACCTCATAATTTGATTTACAAATATAATTTAAAAGTTTTGGTTTCTCTAGCATTACTCATATTATAATATGAATATTTGAATATGAGTATGATATTGAATGTTATAGTCGACTATTGTGATTCAAATTGGTGTGCAAAATTCTTGTAAAAAGAGGTTAAAATGATGAAAAACTAAATTTGTATTGTCAAACTAACCAAACAGACGGCCTTATATAAACCTTTCATATCACACTTATAGACGCATCATTTTTTTCAATGCATTAGTTAAGCACTTGAATTTTGTAGAATCATTAGGACATCTAATTTTAATTAAAAAAAAGTGTTATAATTTGAGTAAAACAGTAACAAGACGTGATGATTTTATAGATACATTCAAAGAATCACTCTCAAAAGTCTAGTCATGCACAAGCTTTCAACCGATGATACCTACCCACCAAATGCCGTCTCCTCCAAGGAGACTTTGGGCTCCACGGTAGCATACTAGCATGAGCTCTGTCTATTCTCCTTTCACTTCCCCATCCTCTCCGCCTTTTGACGAAACTGAAACTGTGAAAAATGTTGCTCAAAAGTTCAAAACAAAACAAAAATAAGATAAAAAAGAACAAGGGGGAGGAAGATACTCCGTACACTTTGCAATCTCATCAACAGGGCGGATGGAAATAAGGATCAAGGTGGTCCTAGAACCACTTGTATTTCGAAATTCCTTTTGGACTTACTAAATGTGTGATGTAAAGGTATTAAATATCCATAATATCCCGATATTTCCATCGAAATTTCCGTGTTTTTGGACTACCGATATTTCCGATGTCATCGATATTTCCATCGAAATTTCCGTGTTTTTTAAATTTTTATATTTAAAAAAACACCAAGAGGATTCAAACCCCTCCCATTTTACTCCTTCAACACCTTGACCACCATATCACTTATGTTTTTGTGAAAATATGCTAAAATATTTACATATTTTCTACACTCAAAATGTTTGCCAGCTCGCTATATAATCAACTTAAATCAATTAAATCTATCATGCAATGCATTTCCTTCCAATTTTTTGTGATAAACTAATAGATAATTGACTAAATAAATATCTTGCAAAGTTTCAATAAAAATTTCCAAGTTTTTCTTATAATTTCCGTGGTTTTTATTCAATTTTTATCGATATCGATAATATCCCGATATTTCCATCGAAATTTCCGTGTTTTTGGATTACCGATATTTCCGATATCATCGATATTTAATACCTTGGATGTAATGCATGCTAAATATATATCGACATGTTGTGTGACATCAATCGACAATTCTCGCTATATCACTTATTAGATTGCTTCAGCATATGCCGACACTTATTGGAAGCGCAACATAGTTTGACTGACGTTAACAAACTCACCAAATATTCGACAAAATGTCTCAGTAAATAAACATTTTTTTTTGAGCCCGTTGCAATATATTCCTTTCTAAAAAACTTATATTTACTACTGGAACTCTCAAAATTCAAATCATGAATTCGCCGCTAGTATCAACTTCTCCTGTCGATCGTATGAAGAAACAAACAATAGCAATTGGTCCAGCATTGCATGCATTTGATTCTCAATGCATGAAAATGGAAGTTGATCGGATGTCACTTTCTCCATGAAGGTGCAGGCTGCCGTGGTCCAACCATTTTCCATAGGTGTCTAAAAGATAAGGATAATGTCCATTCCTATATTTTTTTAATCTCATAATTAAACAAACCATTTAGTCATGGTCATTGTTGTATTATGTTTATATAACACCAAAATGCGCTCACAAATCTAGGCATAGTCGAGTTTGCTATAGCAATGTGTTCTCTTTTTTAGAGTTAAGTTCGAATTTTCCTTCCTATAACTTTGGTGAACTTAATGTAAAGCATTGCTTGTATAAAATCACCAAAATACGCTTCACTACTTAATGCATAAATCTGTGACATTTTACCCCTTTAATTACGACAATGTGAGAAGTTTTTTTTGTCCCTTTAATATAGAATCACTCAGATATTTTTTTATAAAAAGGGACCAGTTGGTGACTTCGCCACTGCACTCCACTCTTTTGGGGGCTGGAAAGATTTATAGAGGCGTTTGAACTTTCCCTGACACTATCTTGTTATTCACGAGCGCCAGAAATCGAACCTAGGATGTGCAATGCGAAATTTGGGTCTGAAATTTGTCCCCAACCACTGAGTCACTCCGTAGTGATTATAGAATATCACTTGTTTCAAAACATCAAAATACGCTTCATACATAAGAGAGAGGATCCTGGCCGGATCCTCTTTGTGAGGATCTCAGGGATCCTCCAACCACATCCGTTCATTGTACATCGTGCGGCCAATTTTTGTCAGATACTATTTATATTCAATTTTAAATAAATAAATTTACAATGATTTATGACTGCATGATGTACGATGAACGGATGTGATTGGAGGATCCCCAAGATTCTCACAAAGAATATCTAGTGAGGATCCTCCTAGTCATACTTAATACATAAATTTGTGAAATTTGGAAATGGATCCTCTTCAGATCCCTTCCACCAAGTCCTCTCCATCAAACAATCCAGGTACTTGAAAGTTGATCCAACGGCTAAAGTTATTATAACTTTTAAAGTGGGCCCCTGTTTGTAGTCGTTGGATCAAATTTCAAACGTCCGGATTAGTTAATAAGGAGGCCTTGGTGGAAGGGATCCGGAAAGCATCCATTTCCGTGAAATTTTACCCTTTTATGGCCCTTTTACTAATCCGTAATTAAATTGAGAGGAATTGAATTGAGGAGGAATTAGATTGGGGTAGAACCAGAATCAGATTCCTATTAGAGTTGTTTACTAAAACTGTCTAGAATCAGAATAAGAAAGATATTGATCTATATAAATTGTTTACTAATTCTTATGAATCGGAATGAAAACTAATATGATTACTAAAATACCCCTAGTTGAACTAATCTATTTTATATGCTAATTATTTTTAATAAATTTTTTAATCTTTCTTCTTTCTTTTTTTTGTGAAAAAAGGCCAAAACCCATAAAAAAATTTAAATTTTTAGTAGAGAGAACAAATTTCTTTTTTATTTTTAGTAAAATTTCTTTATTCTTTTTTTTTTTTTTTTTCGTGTGTGACCCCCTCTCTTTTTCTCCCTATCTTCCCATCTTTCTCCCGACCCACCCATTTTCTAAAATTTATCCCATCTTTCTCTGCTGCCTACCTACTGCCGCCTACCCCATTCTAAAATTTCCCCCTTTTTCTCTGCTGCAGATCCACCCCACCTTTGCGAAGAACCTTTTATGCTCCCTCCCTCCATATCCCGGCCTTAATTACCTACTAAAATTGTAGCAATGTTCTTCTTGGTCTGTGGTTTGATCTACTTTTGTGGTTTAATTGTTGTGGAAGATGATGGTGGCTGGGCCTGTGTCCTGGGCGGCAAGGGATGTGCGACGGTGGTAAGGAAGAAGGAGAGGGATAACACCGGGGACGAGAGCTTGGGTTTCTCTAGGAATTTCAACTTTTATGCGAGGGTAGAATGGGTATGAAAAATGGATTCCTCATCCACTCAATCATCCGGAATCCAAATACCATCCAATTGTTAGGAGTCCAATTCCTTCACATTTCGGAATTGGATTCCAAAATTTGTGTGGGACCCACTAAATTTTGATTTCCTTAAATTTGATAAACAACAGAATATTCTGTAATCAGAATTCAATTATGTTTCTTGAAGCCGATTACCCTTACGTAAACGTGCCCTTAATTCTTCATGTGACAACGAGTGAATTGAGTTGAATGAAGTGACGTTAATGAATAAGCTAGCAAAGGTGTCAAAGTGGGAGGAATATTCACATAATAATTATTGGAGAAGCATCCACTATGTCAACTTTTCCAAAACCCTAATATTCTTTTGTCCTATTTTCTTTTAATATTGCTCCCTGTTGTAAAATCGACATTGTGTGCAGTGGAATAAATAAGCAAGACACAAAATTTACGAGGTTCCTCTACAGTCAGTGTGACTGGAGTACATCCTCGGAGCAGCAGTAGTGCTTTTATTATAATTTGGAATAGTAGGAGTACAAAGATAACTCTCTATATTACTTCCTCTCTTCTTCTCTCTTCCTTTCTTTCTTCTTTCTTCCATGAATTCATCACCTCATTATCTACTCATTCTCATCCATTTTATAGACAAAGCTTTAGACTATTTAGTGACACGCCCCTACCCCGATATTCCCCGAATATCGAGATAGGCACGTGCTGGCCGACACCCAAAGGTGACGAAGCCATTAAATTGAACACAAGAGGATTGATTTGGGCACAAAATATAGATTTAACAACAGTAAGGTTTACAAAAGATAAACAAGCCTAACTGTGAGGCTAGAGTACCGAGCATGTTCTACCGAGTTTATTTACAAAAGATAGAAAATTTACATAGAGAAAACGAAGCGGAAGTTCAGCAACTACTGATAGGGGAAGGCCTCGTAAGAAATCTCGTAGTCCTCGTTTCTGTGACCTGAATGGGGGCGCAAAACAAGGGTGAGTGGACCAGAGTTATATACATATATAATATGAACACATTTCGGAACATAATAATTCCCCCACCAATTTGAAAACCAAAATATGCTCATATACTACGTAGTAAGTTTCTAAACAATTAGCATGCCACTAAAAATCATTAATCCAACAATTTCAATGTTTCGAATGAACTCATAATTCAAATTCTCGTCTCAATAAGGTCATAAGACAATTATAGTATCAATCTCGTAAATCTCATCAAATAAAAACTCAAGAAGCATCACAAGTTGTGCTGCTAGTGAGTACACCGAATTAGTAACACTTCCGGCCCAATGCCTGCACCTGAATCTCTATGGCCATCACCATGAGATAACTCCCTCCCGGCCCGATGCCAGACTCCGTGGTCCCTCAGCCTTCCGCTAGGGATTATTTCTTCAGGCCTTTGCCAACTACAAACCTCGCCCTCGGCGGCATGGTGTTCACTAATTTGCACAAAACATATTTCTAAAATACAACTTCGTAGCAAGAGTTCATCCATCCCCCGTACTACGAAGAGGTGTTCTAAAATCATTTGAAACACATTCTTAGCATCCTATCATCATCGATCAGATAGTCTACCAGAATGTGGGTTATATCAGAAAACAGTTCAATAAAATCATTCTATATCTCAAGAACATTCAAATCACAGTTATCAAATATGCTTCCTGTTCACAATTCATAATTTCCAAGTAAAATCAAGGCATGCTATATATAAATAGAAATCTTCATGTCATATCATAAATCATGTATTTATTTTTAGAAGGTGGTCCACTCACAGTACTTCGCCGCAGTAGTGTTATGCAAGCGAGAATTTTGCACGTCCTGGCTATCCACTTCACCTATTCACGATAGAAGTTCGATAAATATAAGAATTGGAATGAATTTGAATGAACTTAAGAATTTTGGTTTGGAATCCCGGGATTTTGGTTTAGGTTCGGATGGGTTGGGTTTAGGATGTCTAAGGTTTTTGGGTTAGGAGGCTTAAGGTGTTAAATAGGTGGGTTGGGCCTAAATCCAACCTATACAACCTACACACACACACACACACACGGTGCAATGCACCACACACCCACACGGCACTTATATACATACACAAAGCATATATAAGTATATATATATGTACAAACATACACACACACACAGTACATACATATATATACATATACTAATATGCACTGTACATACATACATACTTATACAATCATTTGTACACACTCATTCCCCAATACCTAGTGCATATCTATATACACACACTCAAAACACACACCAATACACATACACCCTACACACACGGACGCACACACTTGCACCACACTCACACATGTGCACCACTTATATACCACATATACACACACGGAATACATACATATAACTCACGCACATACTGCATATACACACCTTCACAGTCCCACACATACACACGGAGCACATATTACACATAGTATACACACACCACACCATACATGGACTGCATACACACGCTCACAGTTGCACAACACACACCTACCCACACCGCATAGCACACATACAGCCATATATATATACACAAGGCATATATAAATATATATGTATAAACACACAACCTGCACATATATATTTACACATGCTGTCACACACCCTGCTGCATACATAAACACACTACACGTAATATACACACACACGGGTTGAGCATTTGGGTTAGAACATGCGCACAGGTGGAGTCGAACTGGATAAATCCGTGGGTCCTCGGACCATTAGAAGAAGAACACCGGGATTTTAAACCGGAAAAATCTTCCGTTTCCGATTTAAGCCAAACTACCTTAACTAGTTAATTTAAACATAAAAAAAAATGATGCTCAGAGTGGAGAGAAGCGAGGTTTACCAAAAGAAACTTGAAAAGAGGTCGAAATTGATCGACTTTGTGTACGGACGTCAACGGAAATTCTCGTCGGGAAACTGGGAATACACACACACACACAGAGCATGCACAGAATTAAAACCCTCAATTTTCAACATAACACCAACTCCACAGAGTGTAGAACGATATGATAAATCCAGAAATTCGAAGGAGAACCACGAGTCTCACCTGGGTTCAAGTTTTGAAGATTGAAGCTCTCGGCTTCAATGGTGAATCATCCTACGATGCTCTGCTGCGACATGCAATGGTAGAGTTAAGTTCCTCTCGTCCTAGAAATTCGAATTAGAAGGTTTGGGGGGTACGATCTGGTGAAGGAGAGCAGTGAAGGCGATGGCGGTGACTCTCGGTGCAAGAGAGAACAGAGGGATAGAGAGCTTTCAGGAAGAAAGCTTACGGTGCACCAAGAAGGAAAAGAAAGAAAATTGGGCCGGGTCTTTGAGCTCAACTAGTATCTAAATAATAAAACATTGGTTTGGCCCAACTAATACTCTAGGGCTTTGGATTTAAAACGAATTTGGTAGGTTGGGCTTGGCCCACTAAACTTAGGTATTAATTTAGGTGAGGATCGTTAAATTTAGCATGTGAATGAACAATGAATTTGCATGTGATGTGTGGCCATCCACCATATTTACAACACTCCCCCTTGGATGGCCATAAATTTTTGATTGACTTGTTAAAATCTTAATCTGTTTTTGGATGCTCCCGTGATGAGTATCTCCCCCTGATTTCAAATCATTTAGGCTGATCGTTGATCATTCTGTTTCGATCTCTTAGTGAGAAGAGTTGCCAACAGAGTTGCTTTACTAGTAGTTAACTTTCCACAGGCTTATTCTTGAACTGGGCTGGAGGGCCTTCTGCTAGACTTCCTCCAAAGGTCTGAATTTACTCATTTTATCTGGAGTTGAATTTGATTCAAGGGTGGTGGACAATTGATCTTCAATCAGACTTGTAATTCCTTCAAGGGCCGTCGAGGCTTGATCTTGAATGAAATTGGATCATGAGGAGCTTCATGTGGCAAGTGATCTTCGACTTTGTCAGGGATGAATCGGCACGTTTTTGTTGCGCTTGTTGATTCTCCACGAGCATCGATGTATCATTTTCATTTGCCTTACTTGCTCCCCTTTCAGAAGTGGTATTTTCCGTGATTTTTCTCCATGCATATGTGGCATCTTTTCTTGTAGTATTTGCCCTCTGATGCAGGAGTTGAATGCAAACCTTACATTTAGATGGTCATTCAGAACATCACTTCTCAGCGACTCATCATGCTTAGCAGCGGAATTTTGAGTAGAGGTTCCGACATATTACTTTCTTTATCCTTGTCTTAGTAGGTAAGAGTAAGGGCAAAGGAAAGAACATGGAGATTGCATGATATGAGATACTTTTGCTTTCGACTCTGATGATATGAGATACTCTTGTTCTGGTGTAACTTGTTTGAAGAGGTATTCTTAGAGAGAAAGAAAACTTAGTATTTCGAGATGCTTTGTTGAAGATGCATTCTTGGATAGGAAGAGTTGGCTATTTTTCAGGTATGCCTTGCCATAGAGGATAGAGGTTGACATATATAGGAATTTCTCAATAGCCAGTAGTGATGCTGTTCATTTACTCTTGTCAGCAACTGTTGGGATTGGAACAGTAAGATTCACGCATTTTTAGACCCGTCTGTGACTTTTGCAAAGCTGAGACAGCACGTGAAGGGTGGCGACAAACTTCGATCTTTAAACAAGCGGCCCGACTTTCGGGGTTTGGAAAGAGATGTCAAGCCTTTCTGATTTTGTCCGTGACTCCTGCAAAGCTGAGATCACGTGTGAACAGTGCTGACAATTTTGATCCCGAAAATCCGACTTTTGAAAAAAGGTAGTGCCTCTTCGATTTCTGAACGAGAAGCTCTTTGATTTCTGAACAACAGGTCTCATTGCCTTTTCTTTTTATGAAGGCGTTAATTGTTTTCCAAATCACACTTGAGATATCAATAAATAAGCTTTATTTCATTCAGTGTATTGTGCCAAATACAATAAAGCATATTCTTCACTAAGATGTGGTACTTCTGGACCAAATATCAATTTATATTTACCCTCTCGAAGATAAATGATCATTCTTAGTGTCTAAATCATTTGAGTATTCAACTCATAATCTTTAATCCATATGATTTTTTAATATCATAAATATCATGGATAAGATTTGTGTTGGCATATTGTTTGATTCTACAGTTCAAGACAATATTTCTCTTAACACTTTATAATCTTTCTTAACTCTTCAGGAGTCCCAATTTAATATCATCAACTCTTCAGGAGTTCTAATTTAATGTCATTGACTCTTGCAATAGATTTTAGTATGTTGCAACAATATTATAATGATAGTACTCACTCAGACAATTTATACCATCCATTGGTATTGAGTACATAATTTATGCTTTATCCTTCCAGGACTTACTTCAAGCAATCTGAATCCTCTAGGGATTTTCTACACTTCATGACACATTTTCATTTGGAATTTATATAGAGCAATTTGCTCCCATGTATACTTGAGGGATTTACTTATAGAGATATGATGTGGGCGACTCATAACCCTTCGTATATAATTCTCCATTCATATGAACTCGTTTACAGGAGTATAATTTCAGGTTTCAATTAGTAACCTTGTGTCATATCATGTGAGTGTAATTCACTGTATTACAAATGCCCATATGTAACCTCTTTGGTTCAAACATCTTTTGGCTATTTGTATTATATTGAAATATATAGATCCATTTTTCCACGTTCTTACAAGATTGTAATGGAATTGCCTTTCTCCATTTTTGGCCAATAATTTTTCCTTTCGTCAACGAACAAAAGAACGTAACTCATTATCAACACAGCTTATTGATGAAATTTAGTAGCTACTTATAAAAACTAAATTTACAATTGGTTATCATCAATTCGTGATCCCATATTTCATGTGCATGCGCATGCATAAAAAGCTTTTCATTTCTTTGGATATCCATTGCCTCTTTAAGGGAATTACACTATCTCTTCCAGGATAGTCATAATTTAGAGAATGCGGATCATAACCTCTTCTTGAGCGTTATAGAGCTTGGATTTTAATCTCCACTTCCGGGAGTTGAGTTATTGGAGTCTATACGTCTATCATGCTTCATGCATGAGACATCAAAATTCCCATATCCGCGGATTGTCCTTTCTGGGACGTGTATCCATGCGACAACTGTCATGCTTCCGGCATGCAACAGTTATGCTTCGGGAATGCAATAGTTCAGTAGTGCCATATTCTTCTTCTTTCGAAGGACTGAACCTTTTGAGTCTAAGGGTTTGCCACGCTTCAGGCGTGCAACAGATAAATCATTTGCTGCCACATTATTTTGTCTAATAGGGACATCAATTCTTGTAGGCACATTTGCAGCAAATATATGTGATTTCATCACTTTCGTTACATCATTCAATTATTCTTACTTCATTTTCTCATTGATTGCTTCGTGAATCAAAATAAGACAAATTCTCTTCGTTCTTCTGGAATGATCTTTTCTCATTATTCTTCTGGAATGATATTTTCTCATTGATTGCTTTGTGAATCAAAATAAGACAAATTCTCTTCGTTCTTCTAGAACTGTCTTTTCGCATCATTCTTCTGGAATGATATTTTCTCATCATTCTTCTGGATCGATGTTATTTTCTCCCCTAATGGCGGGAAAACTGTCTTATCAAAATCATAGTTCGCAAACCATGCGGTAAATATATACCCAGTCAAAGGTTCTTAGTATTGAATGATAAATGATGAATTAAATCAAACATAAATTCTTAGTTTGCTTTTATGCCTCATTTCAGTACGTTGTATCAGTGCAACAGGCACATAGATAACATAATCAAAAACTCGTAAATGTGTAATGTTTAGTTAGTGCCCAAACACGAGTTATACTGAGAAGTATTAGTGGTTGGCAACATGTCTCAACCAAGTTAATAATGTATCATGTAACATGGCATGTCCCCATGTAGAAAATTTGGCAATTTCGTTTTCATGAGCAGAGCACGGGTAATCAATTTCATCCGCTTAATAAATGCTTCTGCTAAACCATTTTGAGTACGGACATGAGGAACATGATGTTCAACATCAATGCCCAATGTTATGCAATAATCATCAAAACTTTGAGATGTAAGCTCTCCAGCAAACATGTATTATATTATCATTTACATACATCAAGGAACTTTTGGTCCTTATTTAATTGCCTATGAATTGGTACTCTCATGGCTTTTATTACAATTAAGTTGTGGCACTTCGGCTCTTCAAACTTAAAGTACTCATCAAGGAACTTCATGTCTGATCTCTGAGGATCAAGGGTCTTCATGCCCAATCTTTTTACATGATGGAACTTCTGGTCCAATCATTTTTATATGATGAGGATCAAGAAACTGCAGGTTCTAATCTGATCAAGGAACTTCGGGTCCTTGTTATACTCATCGTAACAAAAGAAGTACAATAAGTAAATTAAAGTAATAGGCAATAATTCCAACCATAGTAAATAAATTGCTTTTAAGTAAATAAAGCTTGTGACAAGGGCTTTGATTCAGCACCATTCACATAAATCAAAACTTAAAGCAGTAGGCGGTAAAACCGTCCATGGTAAATAAATTGCTTTAAAGTAAATAAAACTTGTGAATGGATTTTAAACCAACACCATTCACATAAATCAAAACTTAAAGCAGTAGGCGGTAAAACCGTCCATGATAAATAAATTGCTTTAAAGTAAATAAAACTTGTGAATGGATTTTAAACCAACACCATTCATATAAATAAAGCAATAATAGAAAAGGGTGATGATTAAGTTTCCATCAATTTTCTTTTCTTTTCAAATGGTGCAACTCACCATTCCAAAACCTTTTCTTTGTCTGCCACTTATAAGAAGATCAAACCGTTAGATTTAACTCAAATTTTAGTATGATATGGATAAGAGGATACCAAACAACTTTTGTGAAGACACGGTTTAGATCTGAGCTACGGAAAATGGAGTTTTGGTACTCATAAGATGGCTGTCCAGTTTTCTACGGAAATTGGAAACTGGTTTGGTATTTCAGACATCTGTGACGATCGCACCGTTAAAATTTTCTGATATTTTGATATGTTGTAGATACTGGGCGGACGGACAACTTTCAAGAAGAAATTTTTTCAATCCGAGTTCCGCAAGTTGGAGTTCCGAGGCTATTTACATGGCTGCCAGATTTTCTACGAATTTTGAGTCCGTACCATTTTGCTTCTGCAAATGATGATATACACTTATACAACAACATATACATATTTGCTTCAAGAAAATCAGTAGTACAAATATTTTAAGATGAAATGAAAAGATTTTCTTATCTGTGAGATTCCAGGCGACATAGGTGAACAAGATTTGTGGCGTTGTGCTTTCCACTGACACGAGAGCTTTTCGTGCTAATAACGTGTTGTAAAATCGACATTGTGTGCAGTGGAATAAATAAGTAAGACACAAAATTTACGAGGTTCCTCTACAGTCAGTGTGACTGGAGTACATCCTCGGAGCAGCAGTAGTGCTTTTATTATAATTTGGAATAGTAGGAGTACAAAGATAACTCTCTATATTACTTCCTCTCTTCTTCTCTCTTCCTTTCTTTCTTCTCTATTCCTTTCTTTCTTCTCTCTTCCATGAATTCATCACCTCATTATCTACTCATTCTCATCCATTTTATAGACAAAGCTTTAGACTATTTAGCATGTGAATGAACAATGAATTTGCATGTGATGTGTGGCCATCCACCATATTTACAACACTCCCAATATTTATCACCCAAAGTTATTGATGTTTTTTTTTATAACAAACTAAATAAAGGTTAAAAGTGTATCTTTAAAGATGTTGAGCAGCATAATGGAGATATGTTTAAGGGAAAATATAAAGAGCAAAACTTTTGATATATGATTCTTATAGTTACTTACGGGTAGAGGTGATAATATAACTTATTGGGTTATTAATGAGTACATGTTAAGACCTATTTAATTTGATATCATCATAACATAGAAGTAAGATTAGTAGTGGTGATGATAATGGTATAGGATGAAATCAAACTAACTTAATGGGTACCCCTTAACAATCCAGTGAGTTAATTTACCACACCTACTTATGACCTTGGTCAAATTAAGATTTTAAAAGATTTTAAAATTCTGTTATAGCAATTAGGATTTTATAAGACATTCTAAAAGACCATGTAAATCCACGTGTAATCAATTAGAATTTTAATGAACATGAAGCAAGCACATGCAAATCTAACTCTATTCAAAATGTTATAAATTTTGTGAAATTTCATTGAGTGTAAACTGTTCACATATGCTTATTATCATTTCAATTTGGATGATGCCGTTATTGTTTTTCCTGGCCATTGTTCCTTCATTTCTTGGGATACAAGGTTACCTATAAATAAGCGTAGCATGCAAAATTGGATATCTTGTCGTCATGTATCATGTTAAACATGTCATTATTTTATGTTAATCACTAATCCGAGGTTATCATTATTTTAATCCTTGAAAAATGCTTCACGTTACCTACTGATTAATTTAGATAGATTAATTATTTAGATTCTGATGTAAGCACAGCATGCTTCTTTTACATGATTCGGTGAGCCGAATTTATAGTTCAACTTCTTATTATTATAAGTAATTAGGTTTGTTGTTAATGATGGATTTATATTTTCATCAACTGTTTATCCTGACTGACAGTCGAATGAAGTTGGCGAGGAGAGATTTTTTTAATGTGTTCGTAACATATGATGATATGTTATATGTTATTATACAAGTGGAAGAAAGTTTTTTTTTACGTATTCGTTTACTTGTATAATAACATATGGCGTTTGTCTGTGTTTCTTGCACACTAAAAAACTCTGCTTGGTGAGTTGGGTATTAAGCACAAACGAGATACATGCATGCAATTTGGCTCATAAACTAAATAAGTTTAGAGTTTGTTATTCCTTTTGGGGAAAACTCCATTGATAAATGACATCTTATAATAATGAATTAGTCAATTATTGTTCTTTTAGTAATTGAAATTGTTAGGTGATATGTAGTGGAATCCATACGAAGTTGACATCAATTATCATCACTAGCATATGTGGAAGAATATGCTTTTAGATGAGGCTTTTTTTTTTTTTGAGATCTCATTTTAGTCCGTGACATTGAAAATCGATAGAAATAGTTTTGCTATCGTAAATTATTTTGGTCATTTCGTGAAATATATGTCAATATCAGCTTGACACAAATACACTTTAAAAGGTAGACATGTAGTGATATTGAACGAGAGTTAAACATGACAGTTGAGTTGGGTAACCCAACATACTATTCATGTGAATCGGACATGAAATTTTTCATCCGTTGCTAACTCAAGAATCATACCTCCTGGGCTTCTTGAGTAAAAGTTTATATTTTTTGTAGACACAATTTTTTCTAAGTTCAGTTGATTTATGCCGAATTATGTCAGTGAAGGGTTTTGTTGAGCACTTGGTGGCCCTTTGGATATATGGTGAACCACGTTGCCGATACTTGTCAGCATCTGTCGAGCCATGTTGTCGATCATCACATGTCGAGCCCTACGAAGATCTTCCGAGCAAACATTACATCAAAACTTGGTGGTCACTATCGGGTCTCGAACTCGACTGCCACAAGATCCCCATTGAACCTTCCAAGCCATTTTCTTGTCTTCTATTCTATAGGGGTTCGGGACCCGACTGCTTGTCTAATGGATCTGCCTTTAAATAGCACTAAATGGTGGACCAAATTTAACTTGGACTTCATAAGATTAGAAAGTTTTCTTGATGTGAAAAATGGGATTCATCGGCGGCCTTTGGGCCTTTACTTATGTGGGTCTGTCGATGTCCAATTTAGCTAATACTGTAGCACTTGAGCTACCCTATTGTTCAAAACTGGTCTAGTTTATGTTATTCAAACTTTCACGGTAAGTTGATGTGGGTCTCTTGAATTCCAGTTTATGTGATTCAGAAATGGTCGCACTTAAAACATCTCACTCACTGACATATAGTATTGTGAGAATGACTTACATCGTGCGACAAACAAATGACTTATGTTTTAAGACATTCATTAAAACATTCATATGATTATCTTAAATCAATCATACATGTTGTGAGAAAAGTTCAAATGCATAGCAGTTTATAACTCACTTGGATATAGCTGCAGTGACATCTTTATATAAGTGTCTTGGAGACTGTTTTTCTGATTTGTGAAATTTGGAGGGTTTTTTTTTTTTTTTATATATTTATTTTTATAATTTTTTAAAAATTTATATATATATATATATATATATCTATATATATTATTATTATTATTTCTTTCCTTCTTTCTTTCCAAAGTCGATCATGCATGGGGGCTTGGACATGGAAATATACGGAAAGGAATTCTTTCCGGATCCCTTCTTCCTAATTCACAAAGTCCGAGAATTCGGGCGCTTGAAATTTGATTAAATTTTAATGGCCCGGATCTCCGGACTTGATGGATTAGGAGGAAATCAAATTTCAATGGTCCGAATTCTTGGACTTAGTGGATTAAGAGGAAGGGATCCGGAGAAGATCTCTTTCCGAAATAAAAATGCTAATTTGACATGTATGTATGAAAAGTCAGTCTCACTTAGGTGGCTGGACTTTCACAACAAAGTGCAATTAGTGAAATCTTGCACCGAACATAGTCAAGATCTGTATTATGATTACTTAAGCAGGTGTGATAAAAATGCGCACTTCATCTGAAGACTGATGGATTAACTTTGAAGAATTAATTTACGCTTCTTTTAGAGATTAATTGATTATGTTCAACTCAATGGTGCATGCGCAATTGTTGACTTCAATTATCCGCAAAAGGAAAGGACAGTGCATGATTCCATCAGCACAAAATGGTTATGAACCAGTCCTGAACTTGGACTATTGATTAGAATTTAAAGTGTTGAATCTAAATTCACAGATGGACAGTATAAGTATATAACAAAATGCATTCAATAATAAGAAAGTCTTATTTCACTAAGTGAGGTTGGTTATATGAATTCTAGAATGTCATTTCATTTGGTTTTGCACCAAGTCTTTCGTTAGCTATAAGGATTCCATATCTTTTCTTAGAGTCTCTTTCTAAGTTTGTCTCATAATCGCATCTTTTAACCGGAGCATCTATAGGTTTTCCATTCATATATCTAAACCACCTTAACTAATTTTCTTTCATCTTATCTTCAATTGTGATTATTCCTGTTTTACCTCAGATATCCTCATCTTAATCATGTCATTTCTTTTGTGTCTACACATCCAACAAAGCATTCTCATCTTCGCTATACTCGTATTTTGCACGTGTTGATGCTTGACCTCCCAACATTATGTGCCATAAAACTTCGATGACCTTTTGTCATCCTAAAAAAAATTTCCTTGAGTTTTAATAACATATATGCAAAATGCATGCAGTTAATATATAGCACATTGGCAATAGTTCTTATGTATTAATACTCACTAAATAATAGAGTAATGAATCTAATTAGAGTTTTACTAAATAATTGTGTATGAAATGTACAATGCATATTGCATAAAAAAAATGCATGTTTTTCTCTCCAACAGAATTAGACAGTTTTTTTTTATTGCAGGGCGGCTTGGAATAATATGTATTTGATATCAATTTGGCTGCTCTCTACTTCTCTAGTGGCGCATGTTATATTTGACTATACGGCACCGAAAGTGTTCTTCTAAGTTTCTTACCGAGAAGGATATATTATAGAGCCGAACAAAAGCACGTCTGAAATGGATTCTTTATCTGCTTTTGTTCAACCATAAAAGTTAGGGTTTGAAGTACTCCCCAATAGTCCATCCCTTTAGTGATCAACGATCCATTGCCCATGCGCATCTAGAGAGAGAGAGAGAGAGAGAGAGAGAGAGAGAGAGAGAGAAAGATAAATAGAGAGAGAGAGGGAGGGTAGTGTATGTCTGAGTTAGCTACCTATAGTTAACTTGGGGAGAAAAATGGTGAGGGCTCCAGCTCCTTCACCTTGTTGTGAGAAGATGGGAATGAAGAAGGGACCGTGGACGCATGAAGAAGATGAGATATTGATTTCTTACATCCAACAATATGGACATGCGAATTGGAGAGCGCTTCCAAAACAAGCTGGTGAGTCAAATACAGTGAAACGAGATCATATCCCTTCTAAGAATTGTGTATCGTACATATAGACTATGAACTTTGTTATGCATGGATTGTAGTATCTAATTAAATATTTGCTTTATAGGTCTATTGAGGTGTGGAAAGAGTTGCAGGCTTCGGTGGTTTAACTACTTGCGGCCGGGCATTAAACGGGGGAACTTTAGCAGGGAAGAAGAGGAAACTATCCTCAACCTGCATAAACTTCTTGGAAATAGGAACTGATCTTCTCTGGTTTACTATTTTCTGTTTCCTACTTCCAGTCAACTAATTACTCATCACAACCTATTCATCAAAACCCTATACATTATGTGTTGTCCAATTTATTTCCCTGTAGCTAGCATACCTACTTCAGTTTAGGAGAGAGACTTCTATAGAACGGGTTCATTGCTACCTTGCCTTATTTTAGAAAACTTCTAAAGAGTGTGGCCCGGAATGCCTTGGTGATAGTGAACTCGTTCCATATAAGTCTTCTCCCAGATCAGTGTACTAGGCTAAGTTAGGAAGTTAACTTAAAATCAAGGCTACTTTAGCTCTCAGCTGCTCCTCTCTCTCTCTCTCTCTCTCTCTCTCTCTCTCTCTCTCTCTCTCTCTCTCTCTCTCTCTCTCTCTCTCTCTCTCTCTCTCTCTCACACACACAAACACAAATTTCTTTGTGTATGCATGGACTAGTTAACTAATCATCATACTAGAATTCACATAATAGTACGTATGATTAATTTGGTGGCTAAACGTACCCTGAGATGGAAGAACTCATAAGTCTCCTATAAATGTAAATATATACTTTGCTGAACGAAAATGATTGATTTATATGCTTAAATATGACTAAAAAAACTAGATTTTAATCTTAAATAAGATGAAGTTTAGAAAAATGTCTTATTCAAAGTTAAAAATTAATTTTAGTCCCTAGACTCTATTTAATGTCAACATATATATTCAATGTCTCTCTTTTTATTTATATTTTTATGTTGTTCATAAATTAAATTTTATGAAAATATTATAAATTTTAGTTCTCATTATGGTATCTTTTATAAGAAAATATTTTCGTAGAGATTTTTCAACACTTATGTTTTTTCTTATGTCACTAATTCATTACAATATATTTAGGTACGAACATTTCAGTACACTAAGTTAATATAATATGTTTAGATATGGACATTTTGGTACATTAGTTTAGTATAATTTATTAGGTACCGACATTTTGGTACACTAGTTTAGTATCATATAATTTAGGTACGAAATTTTTGGTACACTTATGTTTTTGCATATTTTCTTATCTACACTAATTCACAATAATATATACGGATATTTCGGTATACTAATTTAGTAAAATATATTATGATACAGACGTTTAGTTACACTAATTAGAGGAAGTTAAATAAAATTAATGAATTACAATGTGTATAATAGTAAATTTAAAATTTAATGTGATGACATTAAATAAGATATCTATTAAATATTAAAACAAAAATATAATATGAATTTGACTTAAGTATACATTAAAGGAACTAAAATCAATATCCAATCTAACACTAAATTTTTATTAAATTTTAATTTTATTCAAGAATTAAAGTTCAAAAATCCCAAAAATTAATTAATTGATGTTGTTATATTACTCTCCAGATGGTCTGCCATTGCGTCGAGTTTGCCAGGCCGGACAGACAACGAAATAAAGAACTTCTGGCACTCTCACTTGAAGAAGAGACCGAGAACGTATTTTAGACTTGATGATTATGATCAGCAGAAGCACTTCTCGTCAAAAAGTACTTTTCCAGTTCCAGGGTTAATTCACGAGGCTCCTTCCTCTTCCAACCCTGCCGTACCAATCCCGAACAATGATGGTTCCAAGACCAGCATTGAGGACATAGATTTTTGGTACAACCTCTTTATGAAAGCAGGAGAGGCTCCACAGAGTAGTACTGCATGATGGAGAGATGTAGCATAATTACAGTAGGGCATACGGAAGAGTTTGAATTCTTGGTTTCAATTTTGAGAGGTTGCGTTAATTGATTAACATTGTAACATATATGAACGAGAACTTCAATATACAATAAAGAAGAGAGCATGAAAATCTTTCCCTTTGGCGGAGAAGTCTTTACATGTTAAGTGAATCACTAGAACTTCAACATAAACAACCTAGAATCCTGAATCACATATACGTGAAGCATTGAATCGTTACAACTACTACTAATTGTTTTCATTTTCTAAATTCCACTTGGGCTACAGACCAAGCCTACCCTCAAAGCGCTTCGCACCTGCTTATACATAACCTCGTATTAGTAGTTTAAGATGCCACGATGGTAGAGACAAGAGTCAATCCAGTCTCAGGCTAATGCTCGTGGACTCGAGCTCTACCCAATTAGGACAAAATTGCCTCACAAATATTTTAATTGGCCTTTCTAAAACTTCAAATTCTTTACTCTCTCTTACACTCGCACAAATCACTTTGTGCATGCATGGACTAGTTACACATATTTTAATTGGCCTTTCTAAAACTTCAAATTCTTTACTCTCTCTTACACTCGCACAAATCACTTTGTGCATGCATGGACTAGTTAACTAATCACCATACCAGAATTCATTTAATATTACGTATACTTAATTTGCTTGCTACATACTTTGAGATGGATGAGCTCATTTATATATATATAGTTTGCTGAGAATGCTTTATGATAAGTATCAATAAATTAACAATAAATCAAGTAATAAATTAATTAACTAATGTTGTTAATTACTGTCTGGTCTGCCATCGCGTCAAGATTTCCAGGCCGGACAGATAATGTTACAAAGAATTACTGGAACTCTCGGTTGAAAAGAAGAGACTCGAACGTCAATGCCCCAGCCAATAAGCTGCAATTTTCCCACCGCAATAAGAATCAAGAACCTTTTTTAGACTTGATGATAATCATGATCAACAGAAGCACTTGTTGCCAAAAGGTACTTTTCAGGGTTAATTCAGCCTCCTTTCTCTTCCAACCCCGCATACCGATCCCGTAAAATGATGGTTGCAAGACCAATATTGAAGACACGGAGAGCCTTGAAAATTTAGTACTGCATGATGGAGATGTATAGCAAAGTAAGAGTAGCAGAAGACTACGAAATTTCGGTTTCAGTCGAAAGGTTCGAGTTTTGTTTTGTTTTTTTTTTTTTTTTTTGAGATAAACTTTTTGAAAGGTTTGAGTTAATTGGTTAGCATTGTAACAAAAATGTGAATGAGACCAAGAAGATAACCTTTCCTTCAGTGCAATGGACAAAGAGGTCCTTTGCTATTACTGTTACGTGATGTTATTAATTTATGTTGTCATGATAATGCGATTGCCTATCTACTTGGACTAATTCGTTTTATATCTCATATTGTTCAAGATTTTCAGTTTGAGCTTGTTATGTTGTTCATTGTCTATTCTCTAGCTTCCATGTTTATGAGAAATTTTTAAGTGTTCCCGGCACTTGTGTTAGGTGCGTTTCCCACGTGTGAAAATTTAACACCTAAATTTAGTTAATTAAAAAGAAAGAAAAGAATATCTAAATATCAAATTCTCACTGGTGGGAACACCACCTAGTACAAGGGTCGGTACCCCTAAAAATTTGTCCATATTTACATTTATAGCTAAAGAAAAACCTTCTTGGAATGGGCAAAGAAAGTATAAAATGATGAGTTGTGCTATTCAGATATCTCGTTTTACTTTTCACACATTCCATGTTAATCATGTCATTTGATTATCTTCAATTCATTCAATTCGAAATCTAAAAATTGAGAAGAGTGTATGAAAGGTAAAAAGGAGTGCCTCTCTAAAATGATTATCATGCCTCCTTTATATGGTCGGGGGATGCTATCAGCTTTCTTAGTTAGATTTTCTTGTTTACATTTTCAACCTATCTTCTCATACTACAATGTTACGCGATGATCACAATCGTTACTTTCTTGTTCATCCTTGAAAAATTCTATCGAATCATAAATTTTTTAACCGTTTAATTAACGTTGCCAACATGGTACTACCATCCAAGATCGAATGGTTTGAGCTGGTCCATATATCAAGCCCATAAATTCCAATTTGGGTCGGGTCGGTTGGGTTGAAAACAATACCGACCACCTCCACTTGCTAATTCTTAATTGTAATTCCCCTTCCCTCCTCCAAAACGATTACCTTTTTTTTTTTTTTTTTTTTTTGTTTTGTGTGTGCAGATCTCCTGTTTTTATCCATTCTCCTCAAATTATAGAGAGCTGAGATATCACAGAGAGAGAGAGAGAGAGAGAGAGAGAGAGAGAGATGTGCCCGCGCGCTAGGGTTTTGTCAAATCCAGAAGTCGCCGATTCTTAAACCCCCGGGGGATTTTCCGATTATCTTCTCCGACGCGTCCCAGTCGAAAAACCCTAGGGTTTTGGTACCAATCGTCAATTGTTAGGGTTTGAATCGAAGAAAAGTAGGGCAAGATGAGGATTATGATCAAAGGAGGCGTGTGGAAGAACACGGAGGATGAGATCCTCAAGGCGGCGGTCATGAAGTATGGGAAGAACCAGTGGGCTCGAATCTCTTCGCTCTTGGTTCGCAAATCGGCTAAGCAGTGTAAGGCGAGATGGTACGAGTGGCTCGACCCCTCCATTAAAAAGGTAATCTTTTGCTTTATTTTCTGATAAATTTTATGCATTATTGTGATTTATGTTCTGTTTTGGATGTTAGATGGTGAAAGATTGCAACTTGAGCTTTTAGGTTTTGTGTGGATTGTGGAAACCGATTTCGATTAGGGTTTCTAATGTTTGGTTGTGCTCTCGTTGTTTCGGTTGTTTAAATATTTGATTTGCACTGAGGTGGGAGAAATTTATGAATTTGTTGTTCCAGGCAGTTTTAAGCTGGGATTTTTAGTTGGGTGAATTTGTAATGCTGATTCAATAACCCCGATTCTTGCAGACTGAGTGGACTAGAGAAGAGGATGAGAAGCTTCTACATCTTGCTAAGCTCATGCCTACACAATGGAGAACCATTGCCCCGATTGTTGGTCGTACTCCATCGCAGTGCCTCGAGCGGTATGAGAAACTGCTTGATGCAGCCTGTGTTAAGGATGAGAATTATGAACCGGGTGATGATCCACGGAAGTTGCGGCCTGGAGAGATTGACCCAAATCCCGAGTCGAAGCCTGCTCGTCCTGATCCTGTTGATATGGATGAGGATGAGAAGGAGATGCTTTCAGAGGCGCGAGCTCGGTTAGCAAACACTAGGGGAAAGAAGGCTAAAAGGAAAGCCAGGGAGAAACAGCTTGAAGAGGCCAGAAGGCTTGCTTCACTGCAGAAAAGGAGAGAATTAAAGGCGGCTGGCATTGATAATAGGCAGCGGAAGAGGAAAAGGAAGGGAATAGACTACAATGCAGAAATTCCCTTTGAGAAAAAGCCTCCTCCAGGCTTTTATGATGTTGCTGATGAAGATAAACCTGTGGAGCAGCCTAATTTCCCTACGACTATTGAGGAACTCGAAGGGAAGAGAAGGATTGATGTGGAAGCGCAGTTGAGAAAGCAAGATATTGCTAAGAACAAAATTGCTCAAAGACAGGATGCTCCATCAGCTATACTACAAGCCAACAAGATGAATGATCCGGAAACAGTTAGGAAGAGATCAAAACTGATGCTTCCTGCACCCCAAATTTCGGACAATGAACTGGACGAAATTGCAAAGATGGGTTATGCTAATGATCTTGCAGCTGAAGAATTCGCTGAAGGTAGTGGTGCAACTCGAGCTCTTCTTGCAAATTATTCCCAGACACAAAGGCTGGGAATGACACCTTCACGGACACCTCAAAGAACACCTACTGGTAAGGGTGATGCTATAATGATGGAAGCAGAAAATTTGGCCAGGTTGAGAGAGTCTCAGACACCATTATTAGGAGGAGATAATCCAGAGTTGCACCCATCAGATTTTTCTGGGGTCACTCCTAGAAAAAAGGAAATTCAAACGCCAAATATGATGCTTACTCCTTCTGCAACTCCTGGAGGTGCAGGCCTTACTCCAAGAACGGGTCTTACGCCTAGAATTGGCACAACACCATCAAGGGATTCTTTTGGCATGACCCCAAAGGGGACTCCCATTAGGGATGAGCTTCGTATCAATGAAGAAATAGATACACCTAATAGTGCAAAACTGGAACAGCGAAGAAACTTGCAGTTTGGTTTTGGAAGTTTACCACAGCCTAAGAATGAGTACCAAATTGTCGTACAACCAGCTCCAGAGGATAATGAAGAACCCGAGGAGAAGATTGAAGAGGACATGTCTGATAGGCTAGCTAGAGAAAGGGCTGAGGAAGAAGCGCGCCAGCAAGCATTACTTAGGAAGAGATCAAAAGTATTGCAGAGGGAGCTCCCTAGACCTCCTGCTGCCTCATTGGAACTCATCAGAAATTCCTTGGTAAAAGCAGATGGAGATAGGAGTTCATTTGTTCCTCCTACTCCTATTGAGCAGGCTGATGAAATGGTTAAAGCAGAACTTCTTAGCCTACTAGAGCACGATAATGCCAAGTATCCGCTTACCGAGAAAGTAGACAAACGTAAAAAGAAAGGTTCCAAGCGCAGTGCCAATGGACCTAGTACTGTCCCTGTGATAGAAGATTTTGAAGAAGATGAATTGAAAGATGTATGTTTTTAGTTCCTCTTATGTGTCATTCCTTTTCTATAATTGCTGATATCGTGAGGTCATTTTAGTCTTCTTGTTTTCATATGCATCCACCTTTATATTCTGGACACAGATGCTTGGTGTGGTGGCACTGCCCTTGTTTCCTCAATTTATTTTCTATTGATATAGTATAGAGAATGTTTTTTCATTTTTGCGTATCTGTGTTGGCAAACATCTCATCATTTTTAAGCAATACGTTTTCTATGGGTAGGATGATATATTTTGATCTGTTAAAATACATCAAGTCATATTTATGTATTTCAATATATATTCTTATTAAAAAGATATATATTTTTGTATTTCAACACATATATGATGAAAGATTTTTCTTCCCATTTCTGTGCAGAATATCTGATGTGTTATGAGAGAGAGAGTGTGTGAGCATGACTAATGTCTGATTTTTCTTCCCTATTCAGTTCATTTGCCCACTGTTTGTCTACACATTTTGACCTGATGTCTTTCGATTTTATAGACTGCCTTTGAGCATGACTAATGATTATATAGCTCCATGTTTTTTTATGATTGCCATGTTATATGCAGGCTGATTCATTGATAAAGGAAGATGCAGAAATTCTTCGTGTTGCAATGGGGCATGAAAACGAATCCCTGGATGAATTTGTTGAAGCACACAAAACTTGCCTTAACGATCTCATGTACTTCCCTACTCGTGGTGCTTATGGTCTATCAAGTGTTGCTGGAAATATGGAGAAGCTTGCCGCTTTACACAATGAGTTTGAGAATGTGAAGAAGAAGATGGATGATGATATCCAGAAGGCAGCAAGCATTGAGAACAAGGTTAAAGTCCGCACATATGGTTATGAGGTATACTTGCTGAATTTTGTGGTTATAGAAACTTTTTTTTTTTGTTGTCAGAGCGATTGGACGGATCTTAATTCAAACATGTTATGCTGATTTCATGGTTTTTTTATTCCAGCTTGAGCTAACATCATTAGTTCCCTTTGAGAGTGAAAGTGGGGCTTTATATTACTAAATTTTAGAACCGTGAATTAACAGAAATTTTTGCAGCACTTTCAAAAATTTGAGCATTGTGCAAGTTCATAGGCAGTAGTCTTGTATTATAAAATTATAACCTTCCCTAATCTATGAAAGACTCGTACTTTAAAACAATTATGCCATGAAATTTGCTGCACATTGGACTCCATATATTTAACCTTTGGCATTGAATAAGATTCATCGCCTTCTGATGGTGTGCAGAAACCAAAGCATTGACATATAGAGTTTCTAAAAAGAAAAGGGAAATGATATCCGCACACCCTTTTTCTCCATGTGCACACCCTTTATTTCTGTCCTATGGTTCTCCACTGATTCATTCAATTCAAAGGCTAGAAATAAACAAGTGAGTGCAAGAAGAGAACTAGAGTTTGTTGCAATCACTTCTCAAAGAAGAATACCCTACAATTATCTTTGGCTGCATTTCTTCTTCTTTTTTTTTAGGCCAAATTTATAGATTATTAACTAATTGCACTTCTTTTACTGTCCAGATGCGGGCTAAAGAGGGTCTCTGGCCAAAAATTGAGGAAACGTTTAAGCAGATTGACACTGCTGCAAAAGAACTTGAGTGCTTTAAAGCTTTACAGAAGCAAGAAAGATTAGCGGCAACACACAGGATAAATAATATATGGGAGGAAGTTCAGAATCAAAAGGAGCTTGAGCGGCAACTACAGAAGCGGTATGGGGATCTTGTAGTTGAGGTGGAAAGGGTACAGCACCGCATGGATGAACTCAGAGCAGAAGCAGAAAAACAAGAAATTGCAGCAAGGAATTCTGATCTGGAGTTGCCTGAGGCTGCATCAGATGTGACCGCTCTGCAGACAACTGAAAATCCTGATCCTGTAACTGCCTCAGATGAGCTTGGAAATGCTGTTCCCGGTGGTGCATCTGACGGTGAAGCAACAAATCAGCAAATGGATGACATGCAAGAACAGGCTTCGACGGCCCCAGAAGATGATAAGGACATTGATGCCGAAAAGGTTCATGCGAAGCTAGTGGAGGATGTAAACTTACCTGATAACATGCTTTCTACTGTTGAGGGAGATAGTGTTTCCGACAGCGTGGCTGCATCTGAAAACCTGAAGGTAAACGATCCTGAAGTATCTAAGGATCAAAAAGTTGAGATGCCGCAGAACATGACAGAAATTGAAGGCACTGTCCAGGCAGCGGGGGACGATGGTTTTGCTAAAGAGACTGCCACGACTGTTTCTGTTGAAGGAGAGGTGAATTCAGCTGAAACTGCAGCAGCACAAATCTAAGCTCGTTCCGTGGCGGACTCAGCCTGGCTCGAGTGATGAGCTTTAGCGAATCAAAATGTTGGATCGGATTACCAGGTGCGAGCAGATTACAGATGTGCTATAGTCAGTCGGAAACTGCATCCCTGGTTCATGAATTCGGGATGTCATTTTCGATTTCAGAACTCTGGACCATATGATTCACCTGAAAGAACAATTAAGATCGTTTTCTGGTCTTGTTACGATGTAATTGTAATCAGATTGAGGAACTATATAATTGTTGACTGTAAAAAGAGAGATTAAAGAACTTGGAATCTCTTCGTTTTGAAATATCTATGGTCTCTTGGACTCTTGATGATCCACTTGCTCGCAATCTGAAGTCTCAATTCTCAATTTCAATTAAATTCGTCGATTTAGTGGTAGATAATCTCAATCTTGTAATTATCTCATTAATCAAGCAAATTTGGTAGACCTAAGAGCATGGGAGACCCTATTTTCGGGTTTTCCACCAACGCTTTTGAGAACTCATTTAGACGTCTCCCGTGCTAAAAAAGAAATATGAAGTTATTAGCATTTTAAAAATCTCATTTTACACTTTTACAAGTGTATTTTTCTTTTTAAATATAGAAAGTTTGGGATGTAGAATGAGGAATTTGGAGTGCCAATAACAATTTCCAAAGAATATTGCCTCCGATAGATTAGCTTCATTATTGGCTTATGTCACGATCAATTATTTTGATCGAGATAAGGTTGCAACTCCTTGCAACCATTTGATTATATTTTCTTATCTCAATCTCGTTTGTAAGATTTCTATCTATCTTTTTATCTTTTCACTATAAAAACGAGACCTCTACTTCTTTCACATCACTCTCCCGCACTACCCGATCTAAAACCCTCCCCCATAGATTCTCACCACCAAATGTGAAACCCTAGCTTATTCCCTTTCCCTCCCTCCCTATCAGACGATCAGTGTTCAAGGGAAGGTGTGATCATTTTAGTTAAGACACAAGATACTAACTTTAAAGCTTGTTTGGATTTCAACCAAAGCAATATTAGTCATTTTGTTTCTGTTTGATGATAATTAGTCTTCCACTATGCAACTAGCTAGCCTTATCCAACAATTTGTCAATTGATTCTTTTTTTTTTTGGATACACTATGCCAGTATGGCCTCCTCCACTCAAGTAGAGAGTAGGATTCTCTCCCGTCTTTTTTTTTTTCTTTTCCTTTCTTCTTTTTCTATTTAAACGGTCACAATTAATTAATTCGCGTCAATATTTTATAGAAAGAAAAACAAAATAGAGAATGTGAGATGAAAGAACGAAATAAGATAAAAAGAAGATGGGAGATATCGACGAGGAAGACGATTACGACAACCACAAAAGCAGACGATCATACACTTTGGAATGAGCAGTTGTGGGGAATAGGGTAAGTCAAGATCATGCCCGACGTCATGCGGCCATGGCGGCAGATCCCTAACCTCACAAAACCTCGCCTTCCGAAATCCTGCTCTTTTGCAAAGCATTAGAAGTTAACACCCAAAAATTATTTTCTCGCCTGAAATTTTTTTCCTAATCAGATGGGTTGGAAAAAAAAAAACAAAAAATCCGGAACCGACCTTAAAAAAAAAAACCGAACTATAAGTTTGGTAAACCGAAAAAACACAAAAAATTTGGTATCGGATATAATTATACATTAAAAAGACAGTAAAACCGATCAGATTATATGACAATTATATACCGTAAGAAGAAGAAGAAACAGGAAGGCATGTATGTTAAGAAAAAATTGATACCACTACCATATTGTTCCTCAATCAAAATAGAATTATACATTAAAAAAACAATAAAAACGATCAGATTGTATTACAATTACATACCCTAATTGTCTACTTTTGCGAACTTTTTTTCCATTGATTTTTTTTCCCGTTTCCTTTGTGCACCTTCATGTGTTTATCCAAATCTCATTGGTCCTCGAAACTCCTTGAAATATCACACAAGAGACGCTCAAATCATAAAAACAATACACTCCAGAGTCCTCACTGATAGTGAAAAACATATATAACACAAACAAAAATAATTGCATTGTTCTTCAAATTGCCTCCCTTTGATTTGGAGTCCATGGCAATGTTCTTGCAACCATTTTCATTTTGGAATCCAAATGTCGTTGGTGTTGTTGCATTATCGAAAGAAAAAACATTTTGATTTTACTCAAAACTCTTTGACATGTTCTTTGAGTTGCCTCTGTTTCACTTCAAGTCCATGGGAGCATTCATGTATCGACTTCTGTTGCGAAACCAAATGCTTCAGGCTTTCTTGAACCATTGAATCAAAAATGTTTTCGTTTCAACTCGAGCTCTTTGGCCTGTTCTTCGAGTTGCCATCCTTTCATTTGAAGTCCATGGAAACAGTCTTGTAACTTCTCTTGTGAATCCAAATGTTTGTTTGTCTTTTTTTTTTTTTTTTTTTGTGCGCGCGCGTGTTATTGAACCCTTAAAACAGATTGCTTTTGTTTCAACTCAAGCTCTTTGCCATGTTCTTCAAGTTGCGTCTCTTTCATTTCCAGTCCGTGGGAATCTACTCGTCACATCTTGTCCGAAGTCTTATACATGTACCTACGTTGGCGGCCAAACCAACGGTGTAGCCCACTGTCTTGCTCGTCTATCTATCTCTTCTGGTTTTTCGTGTAACCATCAACTTGTATATGATGCAACTTCAAGCCATAAATTCCATGGAATAATTATTACCATAAAGAAAAGAAAGTAATGAACTAGCTATATTGTTGCTTTGGACATGTTAGCAATAATTTCGTATCAATCATACAAGAGTTTGTTTGAAAGTGTTTTTAAAATAGTTAAAAGCGCTTGTGATGAAAATATTCTTAAAACCAATCCTTAATAAAATGACAAGTGAGTTTTAGAAAAACACTTTATTGCTTCTTGCAAGAAACACCGATCATTTTAAAACCAGTTCCAAACAAGTTTTAAAACATACTAATCTCGACACACGTTATGAGCTAGAAAAGGATTAACAATACAATTTTGGTTGTTTGCTTGCTAAAAGCAGAAGCATTCGTTGCTTTCTGCTAATTTGCATGCATGCGACAGCTAAAGAGTCAATTCTAAAGGACATGAACCACGAGATTTTGGATGAGACTATATGGGGAATTTGCTATGAAGGTTCCTCCTTGATTTGTTGCTTTCTTGATCGTTTGATTACAGTGGGGGGATTTGTATGCAGGACTTGCTCTCCATCTTTTCCAGCGCCACAATTTTCTTGACAACTTTTTGCCACTTTGCCCTTTTGCGTAAGATTAATTATGATTACCTTTGGATGAAAAAGATTTAGGCTAAGAATTACCTCAATGGAAGCTTTAAATTTTTTGTCTTCAATTTGGATAAATCATTGAAAAGTTAGATGGCAAGGAAAAATAAATTCAGTTGAACTTCACACATTTGACCTAAGAAAGCTGCTAGACCCATCTCCAATGTTCTATTTTCTTACTCCCGTTACAATTTCATCCACTATAAAAGTTAAAAAATTGAAATGATTATTTTCTTACCGACTATTGTTCTTAAAATAACTTCTAATATTTGTATTCCAAAAAAGTTGAAATGCTATTTTCCTAACAACGAAGTTTCCTCTGACAATAATCAATCAGTAAATTAATGACCCTTCAAATGCTATGCTGATGTGTGATTATGCACTCCAATAATTACCATCAATATTCAATCATCATCAGTTGCTAGCTTCTTACCCTTTAATTTGACAGAGCATTCGTACTTTTTCGTTCCATATATCCTTCTATCCTCATCCTTTATGTCTTTTTTTTTTAAATGCAAATTCAGCTTACATATTGTTAATTTCTCTCACAACCATTGCAAGTCTAGGAGACCTATTACATTTTCGCGTTCAACTTGTTATTACTATATTATATATCTTTTAAGGTCTTTATCGGCCGTTTTACAAACGAGTAAATTTTTAATTAAAATTGTATTAAGAAGTGAGTGAGAAGATAAAACATTGGATGGAAATAACAGCAATCTCTATTTTAGAACCTACTAAACCTAATAATAGTAATTGTAATGTACCATACTTTGGGAAGGTTTTTTTTTTCCCTTCAATTCTAGCGATAAAAAATAACATAATTACATTATAAAAAGGGTTATTCAATTTCAAACATGTGCAAAAGAAAAATACACTTTTAATTAACTTGACTTTAGATAAGATTGTAAAAATGTAATTGCTTAGAAGTTTCCTGCATATAATATCTCTGGTCCATGACTAATCAATCCGTAGCTATGTAACTTGCTATCAAATGCATTTCCTCATTCAATCCGTACAAACAGAAAAGCAACCTCCATCTTCGAATCCTTTTTATGAAATTTTTAAAAATTCTTAAATTGTTTTGTCCACTTTAAAATAAAAATATTTAAAATAACTTTTAATCGAACATAAAGTAACACAATTTAAAACTTTTCAGAATCTTTATAAAGAGAATTCGAAGAGAATCATAAGTTCACGTTGATCTCTTAGATCAAAAAATAAATAAAAAATTAGTGGGATGGTTGTGTGATTGCATGTACGCGCTCAAGGGAGGGGGTGTTGGTGTTCGTATAAATGTCCATAAGCCAATGGTCACCATCAAGGTACTGCTCCCTGCCTAACTTGTCCTATTAAGGCAAAACACTTCCTGTTAACTTTACTTGCTAGCTTTATTTCAACTCTTATTCCTCAAGAACACAGACTCTGCAGCCCCTCTCCTCTCTTCCTTTAATTCACTTCATCACTCGTCGCTCTTCAAGTCCCGAGATCTTGAAATCTTGGTTAGTACTTCAAATCGCTCGCTCTCTCTCTATCTCCATTAATGGGTGAGTACTCTCAGTTGGTTTTTCGCTTTCTCGTAAAATATTTGATGGAAATTAAGAGATGTGACGATCTCTGAAGTTGTTCCTTGTTGAAATCATTCATCTTCTTGCAGCAGCACTCCGACTGTTATTCAAACTAAGTTTTCCCCAAAAAGATAGTAGTCAAGATGAAGTAGATTCTTCTCTATTGATCCCCAAAATCTAAGTTTAATTAAGTTCCAAACATCTCCCCCACCCATCTTTTATTCCAAGATTATTTCCCATCTCTCTCCATCTGACTAATTATATTAAAGGAATCCAAGCAAAATCTAGCATTTTTTTCTTTTGGGTATGTTAATATCTTCCTCGTTTGCACTAATTTCATACCTAAGCTGAAGTCAATCTCTCTCTACTCATCCAAACAAGCAAAACCTCTTTCACTCTCTAGAAGCACTACCTACCATTACTCTTCACTCATAACCTCATTCACAAGGAGCTAGCTAGACAATACTAGAGAGAGAGAGAGAGAGAAAGAGAGAGGTGGAGAGAGAGAAACCCTAGAGTGAGAAAGATCAAGATCCAGAGAGAAACCCTACAAATCTCACCTTTCATTCACCAATGGATTTAGTTTCAAACCCTATTTCCAACAACCCCAGCATCACCTTTGAAACTCCTATAATCACCAATACCAGGGCCATGATCTCTCCACCACCGTCCTCAGCAATATCCACAACCCCCACCACTCCTCCCACCACTCCCAGTCGTTATGAAAACCAAAAGCGGCGGGACTGGAACACCTTCTGCCAGTACCTCCGGAACCACAGGCCGCCTCTGTCGCTCCCGATGTGCAGCGGAGCCCACGTAATGGAGTTCCTCCGGTACCTCGACCAGTTCGGCAAAACCAAGATCCACATCCACAACTGCCCGTTCTTTGGCCTCCCAAACCCACCTGCTCCCTGCCCCTGTCCGCTGAGGCAGGCGTGGGGCAGCCTGGACGCCCTCATTGGCCGCCTTCGAGCTGCCTATGATGAGCACGGGGGGAAGCCCGAGGGCAATCCCTTTGGAGCGAGAGTTGTGAGGCTCTACTTGCGTGAAGTTCGTGATTTCCAGGCAAAGGCAAGAGGGGTTAGTTATGAGAAGAAGAGGAAGAGGCCCAACAATAACAATCCAAAGTCGAGCATGAGTACGGCCATGATCACAAGTTCTGCTGCTTCTACAACTACAAGTTAGTCCGGGGGGAAGAAATTAAAGTAAAATTAATCAAAAATGCAGCAGCAGTCATTTGGGGTATAATATTCCTCTTCTTCATATATTATTCTATATATCTATATCGATAAATATAGTATTCTAGCTAGTTAGATTGTTCCCTTTTTGTGCACAAAAAAGGAAATGGTCTAATGATCTCTTTTGTAATATGTTCTTGAAATATTGTAAGTGCTTTTTTCTGTGTCCCAAAAAGAAAGGGAAATGCATACTTTTGGGGTTTGGGGCTTGGCCTTTTTGGTGATCAGAAATTTCTAGATCTCAAGTCTCTAGGGTAAAAATGCGATCGGAAATGATCAGTAGTGGGTGCCAATGTAATTACAAGCGAAGTAGGTAGGAGTCTGGTAGCAGATATATATGATGCATTATTGTACTTGAAGCACAATATCAGATCGTCAATGAATTAATAGTAGATTTCTGTATCAGTTATTTGTTTCTGCTTATTAAATATGAAAGTGATTAATAGTTTGAGTAGTTTTTTTGTCATTTATCCTTAAATTTTGAAAGATTGGTTTTTTAAGTGTCGTCGATTCTTATCAATATTGATTTTGATAGATTTAATTAATGATTTTAGTTAATTTTTTTGAATCATTTATCTCTCTTTTCTTTTATAATATAATATCTAAAACTTTAATGCAAAATATCAATCAAATTAAACCCCAGTTCATATGTTTGCCTCTCTAGTGGGTGACTATATTCATATAATTTTTTTTTTTGGATAAATCATATAATTAATATTAACCATCACATATAAAATGTGATTTCAATTCCATTTTGGCTTATGATATATGTATGTGTGTGTGTGTGTGTATATATATATGTGTATTTATGAAAATAAATTATTCTGGATGATTCATGAATGACTGGTAATTATAGAAGTGGAAAGTTCACGAGCCTAAATGCAGTCAAATCTGATTAGTTATTAGTTTAAAGATAATCTTATAATTAGGCACAAAGACAGCCTAGATTATCTTTGCCGTTGGTGATGCCAGCCAAAAAACAAATCTCTAGGCAATAAAAATTGGAAATTTGGAGATTTGGAGCTCTATACTCGTTATGTATTTCTAATCCACCTGGACAAACAAGTCTTTAAATTAATCAATTTCTTTGCATATCTGGTATGGTAAGGCGCAAACCCCTTTTGGTTTTACGAGTATCTGATATGCTTAAAATGTCACCTTTCAAGGGTTTTATTAGATTAATATTATATTTTCAATCTCTAAAGAAGCAAGCTCTACAAACCAGAAATCGACATTTTTATGTCTCTCTTTCTGTGGGCGTCTGGGTGTCGTGTGTGTGTGCAAAACCTACTTATGCTCTGACAATCTTTCTTTTGTTTCTTGTTTAATTGATTCCTGTGGGGCAACATACAAGCCTAACATGCATTGATTAAAAGACCAAATTGAACTTCTCCAGACCATTCCCTAGACTGTCATCTATAATTTAGTTTTAGAGTTGTACTGCTGAACTTGAACAATCCATATGAATTGGCACACAATTGTTGACCACAATATATAAAGATTATGATCATATCATTGATAGGTATGACTATTTATGGGGATTTGGATCCTCTCCCCAGCAGGGGGTCCGAATCCTCTTTACCAACACCGGCATTTGAATTTTGATTAAATGGTTATAATTATTATAATTTTTAGAGGAGTCTCTTGTTTTTAGCTGTTGAATCAAAATCTAACCGCTCATGTTATTGGGTTAGGATGATTTGGACCCCCTGCATAGGAAAGGATCCAAATCCTATATATGGCTATTGTGTGTTTGAAAAGTTATGAGTTAACAAGAGATTTAGTTATGTTTTCATATTGATGCTTTGTTTAGAGGAATTTGGATTTTTTTTTGTGAGGATTTCGAGAATTCGTGAATTGTGTTCGTTTATTATACATCGTGCAGTCATAAATTATTTTAAATATTTTTATTTAAAATTAAACAAAAACAACACTTCACAAAAATTGACTGCACGATATACGATAAACGAACACGATTTACAGATTTTCGTAATCTTCACCAAAAGGATCCGGAGAGAATCCTGTTGAGTACTTCCACCTATTCTCTTTTGCCACGTCAAGGAGCCAAAACCCCTCCAAAACGCAATTAATTTATTTTCGTGTAATTGAATTTGGGGATTTCAAAATGCTATATGGTAGGAAATTTCTTTCTCCCAAAATTTATATTTTGTTCATTAAACCAAGCTAAAGAAAATTAACGAAAATTCTTTAAAAAATTTAATTTTAATAAAAATGACAAAATAAAGTTGTAAGTAAATAGTATCAAGAGTACTTTTCAAGGTAAAAACGTTATTTTCATTAAAAGTGAACAGTACCAGTAGTGTTTCATTAAGATTCTCTTAAACCTAATTGCAATTGATGTTTTAGTTAAAGAGTAATGCTAGGGAGAGAATATTTTTAAACTAGATTAATGTATCATTTTATGTGGAAAGTGATGCATACAATTATATAACATTCAATTAAATAGGTTCATTAATTGACGTGATATATACACATTACACGTTAGATAGTACATCAATGTCGCACAAAAATATGATCTCGGTAGTATTTTTTCTTAGTTAAAATCTATGTTGCACCAAAATACGAAACAATAGAGATGTTTAGTCTAATAAATGGGGTAATGAAGCACCTCAATCTAAATGACCATTTTTTTTTTTACAAGCAATCGTGGGGATGGGGGATATAACCTAAGACTTCAAGTGTAGGATAAATGTTATTAATTACTTGAGCTCCAATTCTCTTACATATCATTTATATAGTTTTTTTTTATATTTTATATACACTCAAGAATAGAAAAGAGAGAGCTGAGCTCGAAACTTTGAATCCAAAATTAATATTCTTAACCAACTGAACTAGAGAGTTCAAATCCTTGCTTTTCATCTCTCGTAACTTTGTAACGATTTATATATCTATATTTAATTATATTGAAGGTTTATCTGTATTTTGATCCAACCAAATGGATTATGATAAATCTAATTAGTCGGTGCGATCAAGAATTTTGTTCGTAAAGTAGTTAACATGTCTATACGTGTGCTTTGTGGTGTATTATCCCTTATCTTTCCCAGTTATTTTGATGCTTGAATTTCGATAAACATATCAAAATTATCCATTTCTCCTGATGGATCAATAATAAACAAAAGATATATTTTTGCCGGGGTATAAACGCTATTGCTCAAGTCTTATCGATCATCTATGAAACTGCATGCTTTTGGTTCTATTACATATCATACGTCTCATTGTTAACAAGAAATTTATTTCCTCGATCGTGCCTAAATTTAAAGAGATTTTACAATGTAAACGAGTTTATCGCTCTTCAAGGTAAATTTTTTTACTATGCATTTACGATCATACCAAACACTCTCAAGTACCCCAACAACACAATGCACGCAATACTAATGCTTAAAAAAAAAATCAGGCTAGACCCAAGATTAAGCCTTAATCCTTAATTAGCATAAGGAACAATTAATAATACCAATATCAACATTTCAACATGCATGAGCATCACAAGGATAACAAGCTTTCTAAAGAACACTTGAAATTGGACCATATATAATCTGAGTTTTTTTATATTTATAATACACTCCCTAATCACAAATACGATAAGATATTTGCACAGACACGTTTTTTATTCTAATATAGACAGAAATTCCGTTATCGTCTAATTCGAACTGAAAATAAATAATGAGGTTTCGCACAGTTATGTCATATAAGTCCGAGTCGAACCAGTTTTTAACTAACCAAAACCAAAACGTATTACAAATTAGTATCGAATTCACTGTAAAGTAAACCTGACCTGCTCCAACAAAGCGAAGACGAATAGTGCTAAATGCAGCTAAATACGTACGTTGAGTTAGATTAATTAGCAGATTAATTAGGAAATAGTAGGCGTGATTAGACAGTGTCAGGATACAGGAAGGAGACACCCCCGTTGCATCTTGCGTGATTGTCACGCACACACAGAAGGCGGTGACAGGTGGGGCCTCTCATGGTGCGCCAGCTGGCACAATAATCGAAGCGAGCCGTACCATCTGATGGGAGGGAAAATGAAAGAATAAAAAAGATCCCGCAATCTACGGACTCAGGTGGGCGACACGTCCGCCCTAGACGCGGGGTCCTAAGCCAACAAGGGGATTCCTCCACGTGGACACTCGTGCTGCGTGTCGGCTAGAGCGCGCTTATCGTCGTCCTTCCTGAATCCTCCGTCCTCTGTTCGTTTCGGGAAGGAAGGAGAGAGGGCCACGTGGGGGATTCAGGACGGTTGGATTAGATTACTGTTCGTCCGTACGAGGAGGGTGATATATTTCCTTCTTTGGTTGTCTAATTGGGTTGCTATTTATGACTATTCGTGTCTTTTGGGGTTTGTAAATTTGATTCACTTGTGTCGCTTGCGTTTGTGGGGACCATCGGCTTCCTTCTTTGGCCTCTTGCCTATTTTATTGGAGAGAGTATTCCCGTCAGATTCTCTTTGTGAAAATTTCAAAGATTTTTTTATTATATTTGTTTATCGTACATCATACGATCAATTATCGTCAAATACTGTTTATATTTAATTTTAAATAAAAAAAATTACAATAACTTTTTATCGCACAATGTATGATAAATATACGTGATTTAAAAATCTCTGAAATTCTCACAAAGAGAATCCGACGAAATCTACGCTTATTTTATTGGACAAGAATAGTAGCGTAGCGATCGTAGCGTTATTTGGCTATGATGGCTTTCACGCTGGATGAGATGAATATGGTTTGAGAAACACCAAAACGTAATCATTCTGATGCTTTTGCAAGACATATAGTTCGAATGACGTGGTCCGACTGATCCCGATCAACTCTTTTTACCATGAAAAATGCTACAACTAAAACTATAAATTACCCTCTCTCGTTTTATACTTTTCCTACTCTCAACTCAACTCTAAACTAGCAGAAGTGGGATATAAGGAATTTCAGTTTCTTTGTAGTCGTCTTGTTGGAACCACTGTGTTCCATTCCCCTATCAACTCATAGCATTTTCGTCGTACAAGTATCCTCAAGTAACAACCAAAACCACCGGCGGTGATGGTACATTTTCCGGCAACCCTGCAAGAAACAAAGCTCGCAGACGCCAAATCGTCAAATTTGGAGTCATCGACCAACAATCCTTAACTTCTTCCGAGCTACAAACAGGCGTTCTGACACAGTAGAATAAGCCTTTTCTTCCCTTTTCCCTCTTTTTTTTTCTTTCCCTAGCATAAAGAATGAGCAGGTTGAGTAAAAGATGTACAATACAACCTGGGGTCCGTAGGTAGAATTTACAGTCAAAAACGAGACGAGCAAATTTGGTCTCTGATCCTTGTGAAACAAACGAATGCATCATCATGTGGGACGACTATGAATCTCTTCGTTAAGAAGGCGTGTCACTAGGCCTCGACCAGCAGGTTGCCGGTTGTCACTTAAAATGCTGTACAGTGAGTTTAATTCGTCTAAGTTGGCCTTCTTGAATAGGCTTCTGAGTGTTGTATCGACTCCAGCAGGGACGAGATCATTGTCGGAGGCCTCTTGATCACCTCTCTCCTTTGACATTGTATTGCAGTTCTCACTACTTTCTTTGGATTGAGGTTTTTGTGGAATCTGTACTTGAGGTCGGGAATAGGGGCGAGAGTCCCAGTACTCAGAACAGACATGATTTCGGTCCATTGCCTCTATGGCCTGTTCAATAAATTGGAAACTCTTATTAAGTCCTGATTCCGCGAGCCCCATCATAAAGGAGAATTAACTGAGTTCTCAACCAAATTTACCTGTACAATGGCTGGTGAAGTAAACCCAAACATTTCAAAGCCATCGAGACTCCCCGGTGGCTGCAAAGGAGGAAGGTTCATTTTTCCCAATTTATGTTGCCTAGTGATTTCTTGATTGACTCTCTCTCTCACCATTTCCCAGCATCTTCCAGCTGAATTATGTATGAAAACCTCACTTGGACAGTGGTCCAAAGAAACCTAAAGGGAGAGAAAAATAACATAATTGATCTGGTAAATAACTAGCACTTTTAATCACAGTAGGAATATGGACAACTTTTTCTTGGATCATCGCTACTTAAATACTGGTTTTCCTGGAGTTCATCGAAATTGTTCATGCTAACTACGGTGCTTTCCCATATGCATATAAATTCCTTCACAGACAATTGAGATTGGATATTGACAGAAAAGGAATACAAATATGTCACTAAACAATGAAAAATCCCAATACCTTGAACAGTGGTCCACCCTGTCCAGCATCCAGTACTTCTGAGACATAGTGACACCTAACAGTTGGATCCAGAACACTCATGTGCCTAACCCGGCTTCTAAATCCTGCATCAAGCAGAACAAACATAAATAACATGATTGTGGATCTTCTCGGTTGGGACAGTATCTCAAATGCATTAGTCGCAACTTACAGGGAATGCAAAGGCAGCTTACCTTTTGGAAAAATGGCTTGGCTGTTACACCATGACTTTCCAGATAGCACAACTCCAATTTCCAGAGGCTCAACAATGCAGGAGATTCTCCGCACCACCTTTGCTATTCGGGGACCCTTCTGGCGGTAATATCGGTCCAAATTGTTTTGGCTGGACGATGAGGTTCCAGTTGTCGTTCGTACATTGTCTGCTGAAGTTGTATCAGCAATTCTCATCTTTTCATGTTTCTCCTCATTCTCAAGTTTTATACTGGCACATGGCTGTGGAGGCTGAGGGTCCCTCCTTGAATTAGCAACTTTGTATTCAATGATGGCACTAGCGTTTGGGCCACATTCTGCTTTAGTAGAAACTAATTTGAAAGAGAGATTTGGTGGATTAGATCCTAATTGTTCACCATGATCCTGTTCAACTTTCATGTGTACAGGATGAGATGAAGAATTCATTTTTTCTCCACCAGGTAATGGACTGAAACCTTTTTCACCCATAGCTACATCAGTCCCTGGCATATTCAAGATTGGTTCTTTCTCAAAATTAGGAGCACTCACAGTTCCATCCGAAATGATCAATCTCTTAGAAAGTTCCAACTGGCCAGCAGAAGAAATTTCTTTTGAACTATCTGAAAGTGGTTTCTTTGGGTCATCGTCTCCTTCATCATCACTAAGAAGTATAACATCCTCAACTGAAGCCATATTCGTACCAGATACCTTTGCATCTGATGTCACAGCATATGACGTGTCCTCTTGAGACAACTGGCAAACCTGCATTCTTGACTTGGAACTGTTAAGAGCTGATTCTTCTCTTTTAACTTGAGGAAAAGTTTCTAATGTTTTCATCTTCTGCTGCGAGGAAGTCTCACCAATGATCCCGGCTGAACTCATAGGACTCTCTTTAGCGATTTCTGTTCCTAGAGGATCTTTGAAGTGTTTGCTTTGCAGCTGTGAGCTAACCTCTTGAAGTATATCACTTCTTGAGGAATAAGATATCTTAGCAACTTTATTGTCTTTGGAAATATAAGAACTCAAAGCCAGCCCAAGATCGAGTCTAGCCCATCTGTATACTGCACTCAACTTTCCTTCCAATGCCTCAAGAAGGATGTTTAGTTCATCCATATCATAACGAAAGAGGAAAAACTTGGCGCTCCAAGCACACGAGCAGAATTTCTTTGCATGATTTAAGCATGCATATCTATCCGGGGAACAATGATGACAACCAGCTGCCGACAGATGAAGATCAAAAAAGCATATGCTGCATTCCCTCTCATTGATGGCATCAAAACTGTTATCCATCTTCAATGCCTGTGAAGAACTAGTGAGAAATTCTCTCCTCACACGCTCCATCTCAACACGTGCCTAGGCAAAAAAATTATAGAATGTCAGGGGAAAACACGTTGACATTTCAGTTATATAATTAGTGAGTATTTGTTAGTGAAATAGCCAGCGCAACAACCAGATTACCCAAAGTATCATAAAATGAAATCAATACTCATGGCCTTATTAGAGTTGAAAGAGGGCAACAAAGAGAAATCCTTTTCCCAATAAGCAAGCACGGTAGTAAACTAGAAAGTAGGTTTTACCTTGAGTGTTTTTGCTAATATCCCATCCTTTCCACATGCACCCTTCCATCGTAAGTTATCTGGAGTATTCTTCTTGAGTAAATTGAGTTCCCAATGTGCTTTCACTGCTTCCCTTGCCGCCCCAAGCAACAATTTATCATGGGAAATGGATGTCTTTCGTCCCTGCTCCTGGTATAGCTCTATGGCAATCTGCCCATGGGGCAACCAATCCACAGGAGCTACATTCACAGCCTCGGCACAATTAAAACCACAGTTGAACCCTGAATGGTATGCTCGAGGAAAGGTCAAAACAAACTCTCCAGCATTCTGACAACATCTATACACAGGTACCCCTTCAGACTTCAGAATGGAGGGTGAAAGCTGTGTGACCTGCATGATCAAAGAAAACGATCTTGATACAGACAATTTCACAGAACAGATATTATGGTTGAAACCCTGCAGTTGTAAACTTGCAAAAGATGACAACTAGTAAATGCAAATGCAGATGTTATATTTGAAACCCTGCAAAAATGTAGAGGATACAGAAGATCCATAACAGAAGTCCATCTAATATGGCAAAAAAATAGATGAAAGATAACTCGAGTTATCCATCTCATAAGTGAAAAATATTCACCAAGTCTTCAATATTAAAGAATCTATTGAGCTATGAAAAAGAGCTAAAAGGCCACACCCATTTAAAAATAAACTATCATAATTGACCCTTCAGTCCGTCTTTCCAACAGAATGCTAAGTGATATTACTTCCAGGGAACCTTGAGTGACGTTCACAAACAGACTACATTCAATAAATCCCATACAGCACATCAGCGCAGACCAGGAGCATATAACATAGATATTTTGCCGCATACTGGAGGTAATGAGTAAATGCAGCCAGGCACAATCACTAAATCTCAAACAGCACATTACCACAGGCCAGGAGCTGTTACTCACCAGCTTATGAAGCAAGTCAGGTTGCTCTTCAAATAGGCCAGGGAGGTGCTTTCTCATTGCTTCTTCAAATTTACAGGCATCGCTACCAGGGATACCGTACCACAACTTTGAAGCACCCCAATGCATGTAATTTAGAGAGTACAAGTGGTGATCTTCAACATGCTGTTCGCGGAAATAAAAAAAGAAGAGGAATCAGTCGTCAATAATATGTCTCACATATATAAGCTATGGCCTCAAGCAAAAATTTGAAATAAGTTGGATGCATGAAAAATGAATGCTTGCTTTCAGGTAATAAGTTGGTCGAGAGAGAGAGAGAGGGATAGAGAAAAGCTGCTGCTATCACAAGATACACGAGAGGCTCGTGCTAGCACATGCAATACGCAAGCATGGGGTTGACCATATGATGAGTGGTGGTGACAGTGCAGCTATCCTTGGATGATTAATCTGTTGTAAGAAAGAAAGATTGTCTTACCCAGCAAAAGGAAGAAAAGCACATCCCTATGTATAACCATGGCACCAGAACACCGGATATATCACTGCTTTCATAAGAAAGAACAGATCCAGGAAGTCTTGGAAAGTTGTTCAAGTTCCAGCCTGAATTTATGTACTCCTTTTCTGAAGGAGAAGCATCCTTACAGGACACCTTGGGAAAACCACTGCCAAAAACTCCAGTTTCCAGATCAGCACCATAAAGAACCTAGAGCAGTTTACAAGCACCGTGGTTAGGGTAACGAGAGAGAGAGAGAGAGAGAGAGAGAGAGAGAGGCTGGTATTTGCCTAAATTTCTCAAGTCATACCTCAATTTCTTCAGTAGGTCTCTCTACCATCCGCCAATATTCGCCCTCAATACTTCCTACAGATGGCTCCCAGCACTCTTTAAGTTTAGTAAAGTTACCTCCTATACTAGGACTATGTTCGTTCTTGCTGAAGTATTGAGCCTTGAAGTCGTCAGCATATCTTTCAAACGTTTCTAGAGTAAACTCTGGACCAGGTTCAAACCCAAACCGTTCGGCCTCACGACCTCCATCATCCCCAGATCCTCTGCCACCACTTTGATGATCAGTCCCCATCCGTGTGCATCTTCTTCTTTTCTTCCTCATATGACTATGGCTTTTAGGAACCTTTCTCATTGAATCTCGATTTTGCAGTTTATCGACTCTCTGGACTCGAGTAAAAAATTTAGAGGTCCCCCAAATGGCCTTTTCCTTGAGTGGACAGGGAGGTTTCCAAGAAGAGGGAGGAACAATGCGACAAATACCATATGGTTCAGCTTTTGGGCGTATGCTCGCTATATATTTCAATGTGTCTTTGAACTCCTGAAATTAGGAAGCAAACCAAGTCAGAAATCTGAATTCTCCAACTTTTTATTAACAAGTAACACGAGTAAGAATACGCCAACAAACTTTGAAACTGTAATAACTCAAATTCCACAAGTAACAAAATGCACCTCCTCTGTAGGCCTGAAGACAGGAGCATCCTGAAGGTCGGGCCTTTGACCCTCCAGTGGATGCCATCTTGCAGAGACCTGTTCAAAGACTTAATCATCAATTCTGTAACCTTTAACAAAAAACCAAAATCCCAGGCAGTTTGTTGATTCACGAGAGTAATGTGGGAACAAGATACTTATGATAAAAGATAACATAGGAATAAAGGATTACATAGGAACCAAGCAAATAGAAGGGTGAGAGTAGAGGGCATGAAGTTTGAAGAGTAACCTTTTGGCAATTACTACATTGTGGACACCCGCGTAAAACCCCCTTGGGAAGAACAGATCTTGGGGGACAATTCTGTAATAAAAGTAGTATATGAGACACCATTTGCAAGCATAGAATTAAAGCAGGGAAATGCATATAAATGATTAAAACACATAAAATCAGAGGAGCACTGAAAAATTACTTGTTCAAGTTGCTCCCAATCAGATTCATCCTCTGACTTGTTAATTCGCCCATGGTTTATGCATTGTCTGCGTCGAACAGACCTCTTTGCAACCTCGCCAGTGTCAATGTCAGTCTCCATCTGAACTGATTGTGATTTAGAAGGACTAGCAGTTGCTGAGGAACTTATTCTGTTTTCACTATCTTGTTTCTCACTTTCATTTACCCCTTTTAAGCTGAAAGATGCAAATGACTCAAATCCGGGTGGAACTGAAGGAAACTCATCGTTATCCTCCTGTATGCAAACTCTCATGAGTTCTGTCCCCATTTAGAATTCTCCAAACTGTTCGTCTACGTGGAAAGAATCAATTAATGTAGAACAGAAGTGGGATGATTGCTTATCTTCTGGCTTATGAACTTCAACATAATGAAATATGCTGTTTTTATCTGACTACTAAATCGCTTCAGGCAACTTAGCAGAAAATCAAAGGTTTTGTCTGCAAAATCGAAAAACAGACATCTTAGGGTTTCGAAAGCATGCTTTAGCAAATCAAATTTATTTGGCTTCATTAGCATTAACAGACTTCGGGGACACCAAATTCAGCACATAGGTTCGTAACAATAATATATTTTCTAGTTTTTCAGAAATATTGGTAGTCACATTTACATCAAATTCTGAACAATAACACATACATATTCAAGATATGTTATGAAAAAGTTTAACCAAATAATCTGACAAAACGAAACAAAAAAGAGAAACGAGCAGGTAACTGTAATATCATATTTTAGCAGTCCAAATATATTGCAGCTAAATATAATATAGATCAGCTCCATTATAGTATTTGATCCGAATCGACACGATCTCAGACACAACTATCACCACAAATCATTCATGCACAATACACAAAAAATTCAAGAAAACACACATAAATTAATCAAGTGAACAGACATTAGGATAATTTCATCACATTTTACTTGAATTTTTCTTAATTGAATTGAAATATTACTAAATATATCAAATCAATGATTAAAAATACCAGGCCCTTGTAATTAACGATAATTTTGTAGCATCAGACAGAACTACAGAGAGAGATGAGATTTGCCCAAAAAGTCAAATTAGACGAAAATTAATTAAATTTCAATAAAATTAGGGCTTACATCGTGATGATCCAAGATTCTACAATCCCCACTGAGCTCAATCCAGCTCAAACTTCCATTCACTACACCCAGAATTTGCAGAAACCAGATCAATTAAACAAAAATTGATTCCAAAAACTAACTCAAAAAATAAATTAAATTCAACAAAAAATTCCAAATCCGTAAGAAATTAAGCACACGAAGTTGATTGAACAGATCTAAAAACCCTAACCCTAATCTTAACCAAGACGGACCAGTCAGACAAAAAGCAGAGAAAATGGAAAGCACTTTTGCTACAGAAGAATTGGTCAGGGATGGGTACCCACCGGCAACAAGACCAAAAATGACAATCAAGGACAGCCCCTCAAACAGCCTTGAATTTCATCTGAGACTGAGATTAGTATATAAGCAAAATCCAGAAACTGTGAGGCAAGGGTAAATCTGGAAAAAGATGGACAAAAATTGTGGAACCAAAATTTGGGGCTAAAATTCCAAAAGCCGGAGGAAACCCTAACCCTAATAAGCTTGGAGATTGATTCAGTGCAATTTAATTTTCGTTTGGTGTAAAATCATTACCTTTTTATTAAAGCTGACGAATAACAGATGATATAATAACAGTTGGGACTTGGGATAATAATGTTCCCCTTTTGGATTCCGAAAAACCAATTGGAAATTAAGATCTAGGGTTTTTAATTTTTTTGGGAAATGGGGATTATGGGGATCCTATTGTTTTTGTGCTGATTTTTTTGGATAAATATGTGATTTTAAAAAGTGGGTGTATATTTTTTATTTAATTTTTTTACCTGAGTTTTGGTTGGTTGGTTGGTTTCTTTGAGATTGCGTGTGGAAACCAGCGAGATTTTACCGAACAAAAAATGTTAATTCCATGGGCGCCCTTGTTAATTATAGGGGGGTGCTTGGTATAGGATCCCAAATCGAAAATGGAATCTTGAATTTCAAATCAATAATTTTTGGTATTCTCAATTTTGGGATTCTCAAAATGTTTTCGGTGTTTGGGGATGGATTGAGATTTTGTTTTCGGTTTTTGGCTTTTGGAAATAAATTTGAGATTTTTGAGTTGTGGGCTAAAATTTGGACTTTTGACTTAAAATTTTGTTGCCCAATTTCATATTATTTGATATTTAGACTTTTTATTTTTACCAATTTGAAATTTGGTACCAATTGAAAAACCAAATCATTCTTACCAAGTCAAATCGTTTAGGAGTATCTTTAAAATAATTGAAGCGTTTTTTTACGGAAATATTTTTGAAATCAAAATTCTTAATAAAAGTGTGAGTGAACATTAGAAAAGAACTTTAGTGTTTTGTGTAAGAAGCACATAATTGGTACTTTTTGTAAAGAAAACTTTACTTGTATTTGAAACAAAAACATTTTCTCTAAAAATAGTCTCTAATCATTTTAAAAACAATTTTAAACAACGTATAATCAAGGGCAGAGCCAGGATTATTTTCTTGGGTGGGCTAGTTGAAATTAGTACCATAATTTTATATAGTTTTTTTTATATAATAATCAATATAAAAGAACAACAGTAGAATATAAATTATTCTCAAAATCATAACCTAGCCGATAAATTCAAGGACCATATAAATAATTAAGCTAGTAATTAAATCAAGAATAAGTAAATAAAGAGATTAGGAACGCAACAAAGGTGATTTCATAGGAAAATTGCAACAGAAAGTAAGCACTTGCAGAGATAGAGATTTAATTGTGGATTTAAAAAATTATTTTTCTTTTCTTGGTAAGAAGCAGAGGCTAAATGGTCTTTTTCTTGTACAAATACGATGAAGGGGGACATGAGATAGTACCTATCATCTACTAAATTATACATTAAATGATAACTTGTATTGAAATTAAGTGGGGTATAAACATGAGTTTACAAAAGAATAGTGTTATTCACGCACTTATTTTTACCTCCAACACACTCTTATGAATTTGTTGTCATTGATCATCTTCAATTCATTATATCCGACAGCTGAAAATTGAGAGAAGTGTGTGAGAAATAAAAATGAGTGTGTAAGAACTTCCCTGTGCTACAGCCCACCTTAGCCTTGTGGGTGGCTCCGCCACTGCGTATAACCATTGGGTTTGGTATAAATATGTCCTATGCATCTTATGTTGTTATATTTGGTTGTTGAGGTATGATGAATTACTAGTTCTAACAAAAAAATCTTATTTGTCGAGAGAATTGACTTTACCGCGTGACTTACTTGTATTTTTAATTATTATGCGTTTAGTAAATTCATATTCATATTTTTTTTTTATTCGTCTAATATGATCAACATCATTTGTGTTATCGTGTATTCTCTTTGGTGCTTAATAAATTTAATGGTAAATTACACCATATCTCCCTCAGATTTGAGGTCTATTACAACTCCATACAACGGCTTTAAAACATTTCACTTTCATATCTCAAGTACTATTTTATTTCAATTTCATATCTTCGTTACATTTTCCATCCATTGAACCGTTAAGTGCTGACGTAGCTGCCAACATGACAAAAAATAATTTTTTAATTTTTTTTTTTAAAACCTGAATTTTTACACCAAAAAAAGGTAAATTTCACCATACTCCCTCAGGTTTGAGGTCTATTACAATTCCATACAACATCTTTAAAACATTTCACTTTCATACATCTAGTACCATTTTATTTCAAAATAACACCTCCGTTAGATTTTCCATCCATTAGTTTGTTAAATGCTGACGTGGCTGCCACATTTGTGCTAACGTGACTGCCACATTTGTACTAACGTGACTGCCACATTTGTGCTAATGTGGCTGCCACGTGGCAAAAAAATATTATTATTATTTTTTAAAAACCTTAATCTTCTAATTACTTTTTAAAAATAATCTTCATCTTCTTCCCCCTACTTGTAATCACAAAAAAAAAAAAAAAAAAAACCCTTCAGTTCATCTTCCCCTCCTCCTCCATCTTCATCTTCTTCCCCCGACCCCCTACATGCAACCCAGAAGAAAAAAAAAACCGAGATCCCGTCTGGTGTGTATTGTGGGTCACATAGGGAGTAAGTCTGCTGCAAAGGATGGATAAATAAGGTTGGTGGGTTTGGGCGCTGGGAGGGCAGAAAGAAGGGTGTGGCGCAGGGGCGGGGAAGCAGTGCCGGGGGGGGGGGGGAGGGGTGGAACCAAAACCCCAAACAATAACAATAACCTTTTTTTTAATAATTAAAAGATTCAGGTTTTTTAAAAATAAAAATAAAAAAATAAAAATTGCCACGTGGCGGCCACATTAGCACAAATGTGGCAGCCACGTTAGCACAAATGGTACTGGATGTATGAAAGTGAAATGTTTTAAAGATGTTGTATGGAATTGTAATAGACCTCAAACCCGATGGAGTATGGTGTAATTTACCCTCTCTTTTTTTGTGTAAAAATTCAGGTTTTTTTTTTAAAATTAATTTTTTTTTCATGTGGCACACATTTGGTAGTCACGTCAGCACTTAACGGTTCAATCGATGAAAAATGTAACGGAGGTATAAAATTGAAATAAAATAGTACTTGAGGTATGAAAGAATGAAAGTGAAATGTTTTAAAGTTGTTGTATGAGGTTGTAATAAACCTCAAACCTTAGGGGGTATGGTGTAATTTACCCTAAATTTAATATTAATAGGTAGTAGGTAGTATGGTGGATTTGTACTTTTTGATTGGACCTGGACTGAGCCCAAGGAGAGGATCCTCCTGACCAAAGATCCAAGGCCGTTGGATGAAAATCCAACGGCTACAAACAGGAGGGTCCATTTAAAGTTATAATAATTATAGCCGTTGGATTTTCATCCAACGGTCTTGGATCCTTTGTCAGGAGGATCCTCTCCTTGGGCTCAGGAGAGGATCCAGGTCCTTTTTGATTGATTCTCGTTTTCTTTTTTAATCAGTCATTTACTTTAACTTCTAATATATGAACCAAACAAATCATTTTCACGGTGATTTTGTACTTTTTGATCGATTCTCGTTTTCTTTATGTATAAGAGAATGACTATACACTTAAAAGCATAATTTCATGGTAAATTATATAGAGAGCTTCTCTTATAACTTTCGTGTCACATTCTAGACCAACTCCGATTTTGTTTCTAGGAACTCACACGATAAATTCCTAGGGGGTCACCCATCATAGGACCGTTCTCGTCCGAACTCGCTTAACTTCGGAGTCGGAACTCCGAAGCCAGTGAGCTCCCAAAAAGTCTCGTGCTATATGGATGTAGTCATGCACATATAATGCACCTCACCCCTCTCCGTTGGTCAATGTAGAATGTTACATTTCAAGTCTTTCTCGTCTGTTAATTAACGTTGTTAAAGATGAAGCTTCTAATGACTCTAAAAACTCAAAATTACCTCAGAAAAGATATCAAAACAATTAAGCATCAACATAAAGCTAGTACATGAGAGTTGAACGTAAGACACGTCAATTCATTTGACTCAATTATTGAGCTAATTAAGGTGGTGGCTTTGGTGGTCCTTCTTTGATTTGTTTTCTCGCACAAAATATGGCTTAATTTGATTGGCCCTAAGGATTGACCCCTTTAATTAGCCTAATTAATTAAAACAAGATAAATAGTTAGCCATTTTCAACGTTAGATACGGTCCACACACAAAGAACTCATGAGTTATATTTAAAACATATATATAAGTTTTATGGTTTGGTAGGAAAATGCCTTTGGAATGACCCATAACAACCCCACGACCTTGTGCCCCTTAAGTAAGACAATAACCAAAAGCCAAGAACCAAACAATTAATTTTCATATTTTCTTTTGGGTACTATTTATCCACGAGTAGTGCTATCTACACACTTTTTTTACTTTTTACACACTTCTCATAATTTCCGGTTGTCTTTCAAGCACTCATTGTATAAAATGAATGTCTCGCATTTGTTATAACGTGAATAACATTGACTAGGAACATGAAATGTTCATTTTAGTCACTATGAAGATGTGACCCATCTTGCTTAATCATCTCGGGCATAAAGGGATCATTTCCATCTAATTTTCCTCGTCAAACAATCTGAGTTATTAAAATTTGATCAAACAACTACAAACACGGGCTCACTCTAAAAGTTCTAATAACTTTAGCCATTTGATCAAATTTTAAGGACCCGAATTATTTGATGAGGAAGAATAGGTGGAAGGAAACCGGAGAGAATCCCTATCTTGAGCATCGCTTTCATAATCGGCTCACTATTGTCAAGGTTATCATGGAAACTATTTCATGGTAAACTTCAAATCTGTTTCAACATTTTATTTATCGTTTTCCTTATGTTCAATCCCGTGATTCAAAGTTGTGTGCTATATATATGTTTTATTTTAGAACAATTTTATTGAACTCTTAAAAATAAAATTTAAATTAGGCGTAGAATGACATCACATGAATTCAAATAAAATTTTCCAAATCCTAAAGCCAAAAAAGACAAAAGTGAAAAAATCCTACTAATGGACGAGTGTTGCTCCAGCCATAGCCACCATGAAAACCGGCAACCCAATCTTCTCTTAGATTCACAAGTCGCAGCATCAACCTAGGCTGTTTTGGATGGAGGATATGATAAAAATAGAAGGACATTTCTTTTGGATTGTGCTATTCACATACTCTTTTTACTTCTCACATACTTTCTTTATTTCCGGCCGTCGGATCAAATGAATTGAAGAAGATCAAAAGACAAAAATTAATAAGAGGTGTATGATAAGTAAAAAATGATGTGTGGATAGTACAATGGTACCAAAACTTCGAGGCTGGTTTAGTGTGCATAATTTTTTTTTTTTAATAAACGATAGTGTTAGTGAGTTGAATAGTTAAATGTTAGGAGAAAAAAAATTGGTGGAGATTTGTGCACCAGAGTGCATAGGTATTATTTCTTTCAAATTAGTATGAATAATTTATCAAATTTAAGTATGTTGAAGGAAGAAGTCTAAAAGATGAATTAAGATTACCCTTTCTAATATTCACAAAATCAATTGCAAACACATTTAACAATTTTAAAATTTATAAGCTATCCAAGTTGAGGACTAAATGAACTATGGGATCCAAAACATGTTTGGAAACACTTTTGAAAGAGGAGATTTGCGTTGAGTTACACAATAGGTCAATTAGGTATCACACTCATATCTATGTGGGAGTCGTCTAGTGCCTAGGAATGACAATTTAATCCGTTAAACTCATTATAATTTAGAAGTGAATAACCATCCGAATGTGAAGATTTACGGATGAAAATTAGAATACTTTTTGGATGGGGTAGTGTGAAAAAAGTAACAAAGGTGTGTGAAAAGTAAAGAATGATGTGTGAATAACATAACCTTTTAGATATATAGAAAAAACTGTGAATATTATTTGGTTACGGGTCCAAAAAGTATTAGTTTGCCTTCTGGCCTACTAGTTGGGCATTTTGGTCTTTATAAGTAGTTTTACAAAGGGTTTGTTTAATTAACACCTCACATATTTTTTAATACACCCCACATAAAAATTTATTATTAAATGACTTATATATCTTATTATGAAATGACTATTTAGGCCACATTTGAATTTTAAATTTTTTTTTTAATACACCCCAAATTGATTTCATATTTTTTTTCTTGAGTAAATTACATTTTACCCCCAAGGGTTTAGGGTCGATTTCAATTTCTTACAACATCTTTAAAAAATTCAATTTCATACATTTACTATCATTTTATTTCGCATTTGTGCTGATGTAGCTACCAAATTTGTGCCATGTGGCAAATTTTTTTTAATACATTTAAAATATTATAATAATTTACCCTATTATTATAAATAAATAAATAACCCATCTTCTTCCCCGAGCCCTTCCCCTTCCCTGCAACCTAAATACCTCATCCCACCTCACCCTCGCCACCAAGCCTATTCCCCATTCCCCTTCCCCAAAACCCCCAAAATTCCATCCTTCTTGCCCACCAAACCCTCAATCCCTTATCCAAGGCCACCGCTTAGAATGCAAACCCATATCGAAAAATCGGATCTGGTGCAAGCTCTTGTTCAAGTCATCGCTTACGCCATTGGTCTCTCCAGAGAAGATGACAGTGTTTCTCAAATTGGATGACACCTTGGTGCACGCACATGTCGATCTGTTGTTGGAGAAATTCGATTTCATATTGCGGTCGAGGATTGACGGAAGTTAGGGGCGAAGAGTGGGTGCAAAGGAGAGACGAAAGGCAGAGAATTTTAGGGGATTTGGGAAGGTGAAAAGGCTTAGTGGCGGGGTGGGTATCAGGAAGGGGAATGAGGGTGGGTTAATCACATTAAAAGGCAATAGTAGAACAACATAAGCACACAAACCTTCGAACCTTAGACCAAGACACACCCTCAAACCCAAGACCAAGATGTGTGCTGCAGGAGCACTTCACCACCAGGGTGGGAGAATAGTTGGTGGGAACGTGGGTGGGTGAGGGAGCGTGGGTCGGAGGGGAAGATGGGATCTGATTTTTTTTTTTTAATTTTCAATAACTTTTTTTTAATTAATTATTTTTAAATGTATATAAAAAATTATTTTTTTGTCACGTGGCACAAATTTGGCAGCCACATGGCATAAATGTGAAAGTCACGTCAGCTCTTAACGAATCAATGAATGAAAAATGTAACAGAGGTACTATATTGAAATAAAATAGTAGGTGAGGTATGAAAGTGAATTTTTTTGAAGATGTTGTATAAGGTTGCAATAGACCTCAAACTTCTAGAACAAAACTCTAATAACTACCAAACAAGATGAGTATAGATAGATGAAGTTTATTGGCAAAATAGACAAAGATCTTTGAAGTTAATTGAATAGAGAAACACTAAGGGTGCGTTTGTTGCACCGGACTATCTCGGACTGGACTAGCTTCAGGAACTAAGCTGGACTGGCTTAGACTAGATTAAGCTGGACTGATTTAGTGAAGCGTTTGGTGCAGTGTCGGATTAAAAAGCAGGACTAATATATTTTATTATTAAATTTATATTTACAATATTTTATCATTAATTTAATTTATATATACTAATATTTTATTATTAAATTATCATTTTCCTTTTATCTGCCATTTCATCTCCTTTCCTTTTCTCTGCCATTTCATCTTCTCTCGTTGTCCGCCAGCCCTCCCCTTTCCTTTTCTCTGCCATTTCATCTCCTTTCTAGAACATCTTCCTCTCTCTTCTTTTTTTTCCGCCCATTGCATCCCTCCCCTCTCCTCTTTCTCTACCATTTCATCTTCCTCTCTCTTTTTTTTGTCCACCCAAATCTTCCTCGGACTCCAAATCTGCCTTGCCCTGCACTAGAGACTCCACCTGATGCTGGCGGTCCTTGCCCTGCACTCACAGAAAGGAGGAGGAAGAAGCCCAGAACCAGCGACTCCACCTGATTTTTTGTGGTTGATGTTGGTGGTGGAAGAACCCTCGCAGGGAGGAGGAAGAAGCCCAGAACTCACAGAAGGGCTCGCAGGGAGGTGAATCAAGCAGGACGAAGAGAGATGTCGTCGAAATCGAGGTCGATGAGGTGAATCAAGCAAAACGAAGTGAAGTTCCTAGCTAATCCCGTGGTTTTTTGGGGGACTCGTGAAGACCGGCTAGCATGCCTCGCAGGGACTCGTAGTCGAGGCGAGTCCCATTTATTTTAGTCCCACAGCCTACCAAACGTAGGATTATAGTCCTACTTAAGGTAGTCCAAGCCAATCCCTCCTAAGAAGGTGTAACAAACGTGCCCTAAAATTCTTAATTGATAAAAAATCCAAAATGGAATACTTAAAAATTGAAAAAAGAATATGAGAATTTTTTTGTTTTGTACTTGATTCTAGTTTCTTAATAGATGATAAACCATTTGAGAAACCCCTTAACTCGACATATCTCAAGTCCAACAATTCCAAATCAGAGGAAAAAGTGGAGTCCTCAAATATGCACAAAGAAATAAGCAAGATGATACTAATGGAGTTTGGTCAGACTTTTTTTTCATAAACCCTAAACCCTAATCCATTGATTTGAAGATGAAGCACTTTTTCTTTACACCTCATAGAAATTTCTACCTATGATCATTCAACAATACTTGTTTCTGAAATGGTGGAGAAGATGAACTTGTGAGACGAACACATGATTTGATTTGAATTTTAAGTGGATAGTGTGGGGTATATGTAGAAAGTGTGGGGTGTGAGTATAATATTAGAAGTATGTGAGGCGTATTAAGATAAATTTTAGTCTAAAAAGTAGATGTGAAGTGTATTAAGTATATAAGATTTATTCAACAATACGTAGGGTGTTAATAAAACAACCCTTTTACAAATCATATTTTCCCTAAAAATGGGAGAGGTATATATACCGTTAAACAAACGATAGCAAACCGGAAAGCTCTAGAAATCTCTGAAATTACGATCCCGATTGCCCCCAATTCGTACCACCCAAAACCCTAGCTTTACCTTCACTCCGATATCAGCCATGGCGAACCCACCGTCTTCTTCCACAGCTCCTCCGTCGGCCTCTTCCCAATTCACATACGCCAACGCCTCGTCGTCGTCGTCGTCGTCGTCCTACTTCCCCATGCCATTCCACCTCCAGCAACCCCAGTACCCCGCGCCTTACGCCGTCGCAGCGCCACCCGCCCCATCCGTCTACCCGGCCCCGGCTCCGGTCGCTGGTGTCTACTCTCTCCCTCAGCAGTATCAGCAGGTCTGTTTCCTGGACGCCTTTTTTTTGTATATATTTACTCTTATTTACATATTCATATGTTTAGGGTTTGATAATTAATGCCTTTGATTTCGTGAATAGTTGAGAATAAATAGAATGGGTCTTTTCTTTGTTTCGGAAATTCGTGTGTTTTCGTGAAAAGTATGATCTTTGTGGAAACGAATTCATGTTATTTTTGCCTTTAAAGAGCTTTAATTTTTGGGATTCTTGTTTGGGGAATTATTTCAATTTGAAAATATAGAGGAAAGGAGCTACTTATAATTTTCGAGATTTTCAGCTTTGAAATAAGTAGAGTTACTAATCAGTTTTTGCTGTTTTAGGGGAAATTGTTTGGTGTGTAAGTTTCATGCGTATAATTTGTTGTAGTGTAAATAAACAGGCTCAGCAGTTGTTTCAAAGGGATGCGCAGACGATTACACCTGAGGCTCTCGAGAGTGTGAAAGCTGCTCTTGCAAACAGCGAAATTGAGCACAAAGCGGAAGCTAAGAAGAAAGCTATCCCTCGTAAAGCTGCCGGGCAGGCCTGGGAGGACCCAACTCTTGCAGAATGGCCAGAAAGTATGTGTGATTTCATAATTAAATGCTCTTTCAAATTAATTTTTGTTATGATTCAATTCCATGATTGTGTCTTTTTTTCAGTTTATCTTCTTTGAATTTTTCCCTTTAGGCTACTTGGTTCGTGCAATACGATTCAGTTTTCGCTTTAGTTTTTTGGTTTCTGAGCAAGTTGTTCTCACACGATTAGCATTTTAAATTTACCTTACTTTTCTTCAGTTAAATGCATACTTATGCCTTACAATTCTGTTGTGTTTTGGATTTTGCAGATGATTATCGACTTTTTTGTGGTGATCTTGGTAATGAGGTGAATGATGATGTTCTTTCAAAAGCATTTTCACGATTTCCTTCCTTTAACATGGCAAGAGTAAGTGTCTGCCTCATCTCCTTTTTTTTTTTCATGAAATTTCTTTTATTATTAGAAATTGTTTGCTTGGTGTGAACTTCTTAAATTTTACATTCAGATTGTTATATGAAGAGTTCAGAGCACTTTGTTTTATTCATTCTAAGGTAGGTCTCATCTGCTGTTTACATTTTTGTTGGATGTGTAATTGTACTTGTAGCTCCCAAGTTGCAAATTGGAATGGTCAAAGTTGTCATGATGTGTTTTTCTTTTTCATTTTAATCTAACAACATTTGATTGTAAGACACCTATTGACAACCTACATCACAGCTTATGTGATTTTTCAAGCACTTGCTGACTAATTTTGAGATCTCAAATTTAGTTAAAATCAGTTTTGACCATTAAATATAGGTTGGACAGCTTGGAATCAACATTTGGAGGTTGAGTTAGTTGAATTTGACCTGACTCATGGGCTAGCTTGAATTATTGCTTGTTGGGTCGATTTGAACGAATTTGGAGTCAGGTTAGTGAACCGATTGAGCTTCCATGGTTCTCAATATAAGTGAACCTTAGGGGTGGGTGTGCAGCCCTGCTTTTGGGCTAATACAATTATTTTTTTTTGTTTGGTCAATGAAATTCTGTCAGAAATTTGAAAATTTCCTTCTACCTATGACCATAAAAGGAATTTATGACTTGAGTTGAAAACTGTTTGATGCACATTTCCTAGCTAAAACACTGCTGTGGTGGTGTAACGTGTGTGGGGGTGACTGTAGTGTGGGATTTGGGTCAATGGGGGGCATCCTAGCCAAAACACTCTAAAAAACTGTAGAGTGTACTTTGTTTTGTTTCTTCATTTAGTATGTAGATGCTTATGCTAGATGCTTATGCTCTCATACGCATGTGATATATGGTTGGTAAAAGTGAGCCGTAATCGTCTTAGAATCCAATTGTTTTCCTTATTTTGAATGTGCCTGGATTGTAGTGCTTATAATCTTCTGTGGATTGTTCTGTTTCTCACTACGTTTTTTCATCTACTTTTTTCTCATAGAATTTGTGATTTTTGACTCTGATTCAAATGTAAAAACTTATGTACGTCTGCTTTATCAACATCTCTAGGTTGTCAGAGATAAGAGGACTGGAAAAACCAAGGGCTTTGGATTTGTTAGCTTTGCCAACCCTTCTGACCTGGCCGGAGCACTAAAGGAAATGAATGGTGAGAAAAATATTTACTCGTATGGTGATCAGAATCGTAGGGGTTGTTGATACGTTTTGACTTATATGATAATTGTCTTATATAATTTGCAATAATTCCAGGTAAGTACGTGGGCAATCGGCCAATCAAACTACGGAAAAGTAACTGGAGGGAGAGGATAGATTATGATGCACTAGAAAGACAAAAGGTACCGTTTCCACTTGTTTAACGTAGTTTCAAATATGTGGCTTTCCAAACGGTAGTCTGTACTTACCAAATGTTCCTGCTTCATTTCATTCGCGCAGAACCACACTCACAAGAAATCAAAGCCTTCGAAGAAGAGTATATTGCACAAGTGAGCCAGACACTTGTAAACGACGTGGTGAATATGGTAATTGGCGCAGCGAAGTAATCGATCATTTTATTCCTCAAATCAAACTCGGCTCCTGGTGTTAATCAAATCGATGTAGGGATGTGGTGAAGCTTAATGATGGTAATTGAACAAACGATAGTATGCGACATGCATTTATTTTGTGTGTAATACAGGGATTAGTGGATGATCCTTTTCAATGCACCATTAAACTTCTTTTGATGTACTAATTAAACAAGTTTGATCAAGTATATTGAAAGTTAGTTGTTAAATGTGGAAGGTTTTACTACTGTTTTTGTGTTGCTTCATGTGTGTGTGGATGGAGTTTCAATTGAGGGACACCTTTGTAGCCTTGTATTTCAATGATCTGAACCACTCTTTTTAGGTTGTCTTTGAAGGATTTGCAAAAAATCACTCAAATCTGAAACCATGTATTAGGCAGTGGGCTACCTAACCTAGGTTGACCCATTCATCAATAAAGCACATGTAACAAAATTTACCCTCACTAGTACTTGTAGAAAAAATTAAACTCAACTCTTCTTCCCAAGAAGATACATTACTTGTAGGAAAAGTAACAAAATTTACCCTCACTATTACTTGTCGAAAAAGTAAAACTCAACTCGGCTTCTCGGTCTCGTTTACAGATAACTATCTTCTACCCAAGAAGATACATTACTTGTAGAAAAAGTAACAAAATTTACCCTCACTATTACTTGTAGAAAAAGTAAAACTCAACTAGGCTTCTTCGTCTCGTTTACAGATAACTAGTATCTTCTTCCCAAGAAGCTACATTACAGAGAAAGCAACACTGTCCCTTCAAAGTGCGACATTAGAACAAGAATGACTGCGTCAAATGATTTCATGCTGGCTTCTGGAACTTTCCATGAACCCACACCCTTTGCATGCTCTTACCCTTCCGACGATTCACTGACTTGACACAGCAGTATTCGAGCTCAAGCTGACAAAGTCGAGTGATAGAACATTAGACAGTACTAGAAAATAGGAAACTTTAACAAAAAGCTCCTGATACTGTTCACTTTAACGAAAAACCACAATTTTACACTAAAAAGTCAATCTTGGTACTATTCACTTTACATTTTATCTTGTCCTTATCGTTAAAACTCAAAATTTTCAATTTTTTTCATTAGTTTTCCTTCGAAAATAAGGAAACACACGCAAAATTAGCACAAGTTCAAATAGCATAAAACTCCGAACACCTATTCTTACTTGTTTATCAGCAAAATTAGTACCTGTTTGAAGCCGGCACCCACAAATAGATCCCTCACGGTGTCTAAACAGAAGAAATAAGAACGGGTTCCATCAGATCGCATATACTCCCTGAATTGCACTCTTTTGTCCTCCTCAAATCGAAGCATAGTCATGTCATAGAGGCCTGATGTTCATCAAAATTCTGTCAGCACGAAAAATACTAGAAATATTTCCAAAAACTTTAAAGCTAGAGCTCAAAAAAAGATTTAACGCTCCAAGTCCAAGCCAAACTTAGATTAAATCATTACCATAATCCCTAAAGAACAGCTGGCCTCCGGGTTTTAAAAGAGAAAAACACTCCTTGATGGACGTTGGCATCCTTTTAAGTGGTAATGCTGACAGTGTGAATATCTGACAGATTTCACAGTAAAGAAATAAGCTCATATCACCAAATTATTGTTTCTTAGAAGTGAAGAAAATGGATCGAAAGTATTTAGTATCACAGTTCCAATCACAAGATATCAAAACGAAGAGCGCCAATTGACAGAAAAAATGTTTCACACAACAGAGACCAGTTTTAACCCTGAAGCTTTATCATTCACAATCACAATTAGCAAAGAGTCCAGACAAAAAACTTCTGAACCAAACAGTTGTATAAGCAAAATGTAATATTTCAAAGGTTCACTGGCCGAGAATGCTCACCAAGGTAACAAAATCAACCCCACCAACACAACATTTACTTTCTTTGGATGCATATGTATAATTTGGATCCGTTTCACTTTCATCTCTAACATCTGGAGAAACAAACAGAGTTTTGAGTTTTATATCAGGGGGCCTTTTTGTACTTCATACATACTAATATACACAGATGAAGCAACTAACCTGTCAAGCGCTGCTGCGATGTTTGTGTGAAGTTTTCTCGACAAGGATTGCAGGCCAACCATGTTGGAAACGCAGTTACAGAAAAATCACAACAAAATGGATGGAAACGATGTTCAACAGCTGCAATGTTAGAGGCATCTATAGTCTCCTTAACCATCTCAAGGGCCTCAGTGCTACAATCACATGCATAAACAACGATGTTCTCATTGCCGCTGCACAGGAAATAGTTATTTGTAAGGATAACAAATAGAACACCAGCAATCACATCCATGCATCCAAGTAAGTTCCGCAAGACAGGTTTAGGGTGTAACACCGTAATATTGGAAGAACGGTGCTGCCATTACCGCATCCCACCTCCAAAACCTTAGAATTCTCTTTGCAGTTAACTAGTTCAGGGAATTCTTCTAACAAATATCTTCTTTCCTGCAACGAATACAGAATAAAACAAGAGAATGGGAAAATGAAATTATAAGTGTCATAAAGACCAAAAGTTGAAATAAAAGGAAAAAAAAAAATCAGAGAGAAGTGATTCAGAGCAAAGATTGCTTCTGGAAGGGGCTAAAAGTGCTTTCTGACAACTAGAAGCGCTTCTAATTATGTTTGGTTGAGAAACGTAAATGCCCTTTGGGTCCTAAAGCCCTTCCTCGACAAGCACCTGTGCTCCAAGTGATTTTCCATGAAACACTTGGAACTTGTAATAAACTTTTTGATATGTTTATAGTAAAAGCACTTCTAGCAAAAGAGCTTCCTAACCCAATTCAGAAAATCTACAGTAACATTGAAAGATGGAGGCTTTACATATTAACAATCTATAATTACATAGAAATATGAATAATTTCCTATAATTATCAACAAAATCAATAACCCAAATAAATAAAGTGGCATATTTTATTAATTGACAAAAAAAAGGTAAGCTAAGAGAGGGAAAGCTATGGGAACCTTGAAGAACTTGCCGGAGGAATGACGGCGGTGAAAGCTGTTCCACGCGTGAGAGCCGACGGCGGCGGAGGAATGGGATTGATCTGATGCGACAGAATTCAGTGAGAGTGAGGTGGGTTCTAAAGGGAGCAAGTGGTAGCTCAACGAAGGGTCGTTTTCCACCTGAGCTCGGAGGTCTTCCCACTCGAAGTCCTTGCTGAAGTACTCTGCTTTTCTCATTGCAAACGGAGAGACTGTAATTCTGCTGATAGCGGGCGACGTCGGAAGTTGAAGAAGCAGAAGCGCGTGATGGACTTGAAGCCTTTCTTATTGAACGAGGCCGGAAAACAGTACGTTATATGTTATTATAGGAATTGGATCCCCTCTCGGATCCTGTTGACCACACAATACCGGCCGTTGAATTTTGATCAAACGACTACAATTATTATATCTTTAGGGGTCCCTTATTTGTAGCATTTGGATCAAAATCTAACCGTCCGTGTTGTTTGTTTAGTAGGATCTCGAAGCTTTGCCTTGGAAGGGATCCAATTCTGTTATTATATAGACAAAGTAATCAAGCAACAATTAACAAGGCTCATTTTGAGCCCTTTTTTTCCACGCATAAAATGTTTAGTTTTATGTTTATGATTTTCAAGATTTGACTTGAGGTTGGTGGCTCCTATAAAGTTCAAGCAATTCGTTGTTCGTGAACTTTGAGGAGGATTCTGGTACGGGGATATGTGGAAGGAGAGATGAAGAAAGTCAATGAGGTTTAGATTTAGGTTTAAGGAGGAGGATGATGAGGACGACATAATACCAGATCCAAACAAAGGTAGTCAGTTACTCATCAAACGACCTAGTAATTTTTGTAAAATCAAAAGAGCGTTTCGAATTGAGACTTTTAGACCATTCTAAGCGAAAATCCCCACTCCACCACTGCGTGTTCCAAACACACTAAAAAATTTATGCTCTTATTGCTAGAGCAGCAATTGATGATACAATTCCTTTTTATTCATTAGCATCATCATGAATCAAACCAAAAAAGTGCCGAGTAAATAAACAAGCCTAAAATTCGTTCAAAATCACTGGACCACCTCGTGGTTGTCCCTTGTTTATTTGGGGCTTCAAAATATGCTATGTCATGTTCAAACCCCTGGGGGGTGCGGTGGGTGCGATGTTTGACATTGAGGATCGTCACAATATGGTACGAGCAAAACAGGATCGTTATAAGTTATCATCGCTGCGTTGCAAAACCTATATTTGAGAGAATTTTAACGAAAAGCTCCAAATACTATTCACTCTAACGAAAAATCATATTTTTACATTAAAAAATCAATCATGATACTATTCACTTTATCTTTTATTTTGTCATTATTGTTAAAACTCAAAATTTTCAAGTTATTTTTATTAAATTACCTTATATTTTATAGCATTTATCACGCCCTTAACAGGGGAAAAGAGCCCTCTGGTTTTCCAATTAGTCCAAGCAACGACGCATAAATTAATTTGGAGAAAATAAACTTTTTTACCCCAAGCCCACAAGATAGTCGAAACACTCGCAATACTCATGCATGTTCTTTTTACCAGCCAAAATTGTTTGTTTTTTCGTGTGTTCGAAAAATGAATACCACCACCCTTTCCAGCTTCCCCCTGCTCATATTTACACGATGGAGAACAAGTGATATACATCACATCGTCCGCAAGAACCCTCGAACTTCAATCAGGAAACTGTTGAGATTTTTCCTGAATACTTGATGGTTCTTACGATCAAGGGTAGACGAAAGCTGGTTCGCGCTCGTAAGACGCTGCAATGCATTTGTCAGCCTCGATTTCAAGTTTGCATTTGCCTGCCTCTCAATCAACTCACTGCCTAATCTCTGCACAAAACCAGCTCTTCCGTAAAACATTCATTTTAAGACGAAAAACAACGAGAAAAAGTTTGTTAACGAAACAAGCGCTTGAAAACTAATCAGGGTTATTTAGACATGAAAATGCAGAAGTCGGACATCCACTTGAAAGAACCGGTTAACATTACAGAAAAAGGTTCAAGAGAACTAACCTGGTATAGGCTTTGTTCGCAAAGTATCAGCGGAAGAAGAGCATCTGCTGCACCGCTGACCAGGTCAGGACTGAAATCATGAACACCGAAAGTGTTTTAATTAAGATAGCAACAAAAAAGCAACGTGATCAACTCCTGTAACCATAAGGCGTGCCTCATGCATCATACACATTCATATCGATGCATGTGAACATTGGTCACTTCAAGGACACAAGCAAAAACTCTTATTCACCAGTAAATGAAACTTCTACATTTACCTATAATCCTCAAAAAGGAGCAACTGCAGCACCGAGCGAAGGAACCGGCTCAAAATGCCTTCTTGAAAATTTCCACCAGAGTCATTTAGACCTGCAGCGTGTGAGCCTAAGCCTACTTTGCCAGCACTTGTTTCCTTATAGTGGTAAGAAGCAAGAGCTCTCAACGCTCTCAAACACATATCAACTATTTCCATGTCCTAACCAAACAATAAAACATACAGGTCGCGTCATTAGAGGCAGCGGCTTGGCAACCGATTGAATAAAGAAACAATTGTTGTGCACTGTTAACGTTGGAAACTATTATTTAAAACATAAAACTACCTGATGACGAAGGCCAAACTCAAGAGTTCCTAGTACATGAGAAAACGCTTCGCCGTTCAATTGTGCAACGGTTTCAGGATAGACCTCCAATAAATGTGACAGCAACGAGAAGTACTGCACAAGAATAACACCATGTATTAGCTTCACAATAAGTATTAAAAAAAAAAAAACGGAAATCAGGGGTCTTTTTCCCTCATGAAGGATAGAATATCTCACATCATAGCAGAACTTGGGGTATTTAAGCAGGTCCAAGGATAGTAGAGGGGTAACTATATGAAGACCAAAGTAAACGACCTGCAAGAGTAACCTATCAGATACTGTCTCTAATTTTGTCACAAGAATGAGATGCAAAGTTACCTGAGATATGTTGGTGCCCTGTGTCTCTGTAGAATCTGACGAAAAATCAACCTGTAATAATGTATTCATCAATAGGTTCATCCAAAGATCGATAGTAATGACTACACCAACAACCGCAGTGCAAAGATAGAGTTTAAAAATCATACCAGATCTTTGGAACAAAGGCTTGAAAGGAGCTGGAGAAGAGCACGTAGATCCTTGTACTTCTCAGTCTTTGCTTCAGTAAGTAAGCTGCTTGACAGACTTATTGATATCTGGAAGCACCACGAAGAAGTAGAGTGTCACAGGAAGTTAACTGTTTATCACAACTTTTGAGGGGGTATGGCTGCAACGATCATGATTTAAGTAAATACCTTGCCAATATTGTTTGATGAGTAAAGCTGAAGCAAACTCATGCAGAAGTTAACAACAGTAGCGGTCTCCTGAGGCTCTAGATAGCTTATTTGTCTATCCACCCAGGCGACTACAAACTTAAGTATCAGATACACAACTGCAGACTGAGCAATAGGTTACAGGTTACATCATAAGGGAAAGTAAATATTTAAGAGTTTTTGGGCTTCAAAATCAATGCCTTGAATACAAAGAATACCTCGTGTTTGTAGACCTCCAGAAGAACTAGAACAGGATTCATAACAGAGAATCCGAGCTCATAAATTGCTTTTTGTGTACGAGGTTCGGAAGCACTCGCAGCCCCCCGTAGCCTCTCCAGAAAGCAACTGACCTACAAGAAGCTGTGATGTTATATGGCTCTTGTAAAAGAATTAATAGATTTTTTTCCTTAGAATTTCTGTACTCACCGTCAGGATAATATCTGGTTGTTGAGCAATGTTTTTAAAGTCAGATTTGCTTGTCATTTCCACAAGATACGTTGCCATATGACTCATGAGATCCCTCACATACCTTAATAAAAGTGTTACACAAAAAAATCAGTAAGAATCATAAATTTCAAAATAAAGGATACGCAACAAAGGAAACTTCAAATTGGAAGACCTACAGGTTGGATGCCTCTGAATTGCTCATACCAGAAGCTGAACGAACAAGTGTCTGAGCAAGCGAACGCTGGAGCAAAAGAAGGAACATATAGCTAACACAATCCAAAATAACAAATAAATCCAAGTCAAAGCATATCAAATTCTCACCTGGTGAGCTGTATTTAACAAGAACAAAGTCTTTTCATTAGCAAAAGCTTTTGCTAGGTCACGCCATGAATCCTGAGAACAAACTTAGAAAATCAAGTATTATGCCTTCGATATAATGAGATAACAAATACTTCACGTCAAACTTAATTATAGATAGTTTTTGTAATTCTTAGCAAAAGAGGTAATGCACCAAAAGCTTGTTTACAGAATTAATGGGATATACTTATCTAACTCACCAATGCAACAACAACAACAATAATAATCAGAAAAATAGTGTATTTTATCCATTTCAAAGCATAAAAGCAGATGCACTTATCTAACTCACCAATGCAACAAGGTGAACACAAATATGTTTTTGCTGCACAAGGGAATGAAGTAGCTGGAAACAAGTGAATGCCTGTTAAACAAAACTGAAAAGCGTCAACCGCCACTGTTTTAATCTGGACAAGTGTTGAATCAGATTGCCCTGTTAACTTCTCTCAGTATGTATGTAAACAATGGAAGTAATGTCCAAAAAGAAAAACGTACGACATCAAAAACAGCCACCATGAAAATGGTTTTGTAGCACACACCTGCAGATCCTTTTCCCCAGGATATGACGCCAAGGTCGTCAAGGATATGCGGACAATAATGTCAAGCACAAATTTTCCCTGATTATGTTGTCCAAAAAACCTAAGCAAGACATTTTTAGAGTTGCTTTCTCTATTTCCTTCGGGAGACATTAGGTACGTACAAGACCATCTTGCAAGGAACCATATAACAGCCTGCATGAAACATCAGCTCAAATAACTGAACTGGTAGGATGGATTGATAACAGCGAAAAGGAATCTCAAGGAAGCTGTTGAAAAAGCCAAGTTCTTTAGACACCAGAAACCCTAACGTTCTGTTGGTTTCTGAGGTCATTTGGTTCATTTATAGTTGCACCAGATATGCATTTGACATCCATAGTAATGAAATCCAATGCAAGTAAGGTAGAAAGGCAAATAGCAGAGGTAATATGGACAACCCAAATGAATTTAGTGCTACCTCCATTAGTCGAGGACTGAAAACTGATGCTCTCATTTCTGGTTGTAAACTTTGCTCAGCAAACCTTATAATTGAGCTGCACAAATAATAAAAGCAAGATCATCAATTTGTACTTTTATGGATTGATATAGATGCAAAGTCTTCACTGGAAGCATCTACACGCTCAATATTGCCATTTATCTCATCATAATCTAGGAAAATAAAGTTCAAAAAAATCAAATTCATCTTTAGATAAACTGATATCCTACTATAGTAGTTGAAAGAAAGTGAGGACTTTACCTACAGAGGATGACCACAGGATGATTGTTCGCTTCCAGATTGTCTGGAAAATGAATTTGTATAGCATTTGGAATCTGAAAACAATGGAACCAATAATCAGAATTCAAAGTCATAGATCGGCCTGCACCATGTCTAAAAAAGTAACAATGGGATTTATCCAAAATGAAGGTACAGACGGTAGATATGATATAAATTAATGGGAACCCTCTGGATACTAAGAAATTATACGATACAATAACCAACCTTTTGGTGTCTGTTGAGTGTCAACAAACTAGAAGACAGTTCAGCACGCTCAAACATACAAGAAATGGTCACTAAAATCAAGTAAGCGAATAAGCAGAATTAATTGAATCATTACCAGTGGTGTTTCTCCCTCCCCTTCATCAGCGATTACGTGCCCAGTGATGAGTAACAATGAGTAAAGCTCCTCTAAAGTTTCAGTTGGATCAATAATGCCCCTGCCCTATAAACAAGTACATAGCTTTTAAGTAACAAGATGCAAAAAGACAAGGCATTGAAATAAAATAAAAAGGAGAAGAGAATTGAAAATATAAAAGAAGAAAATCAGATCATTTTTTTTATAGTAGAGAAATGAGTTCATATTGAAAAGGAAACTAATGTGGTATTTTTGAAGTTCCAAGTTTTATTAGAAATTCAGTAGCTTTCATTAACTCATGAGCTTTTCAACATGCTTAAGAAAATGAGTTGGCATTTGACAAAAAAAAAATTATTGTGGCAACTAAAATAATTTTTTTGCTTTCCTTAGTAAAAAGTTTTATAGGACTCGAGCCAAGAAGCTTAATAGAATAGAATTTATCGAAGGCCAATATATGTAATAAATGTTCTTCAGCAGCACCAATACTTGGTTCCACAGAGATAATTTTTCACAAATAGAGAGGTAAAGAGCACCTGATTAAGCCGCTCAAAGTGCTCAGTAAAAAGGCTTGTGAGAAAAGGAATGGTGACATCAATTGCTGCTCTAGCAATAAGAGCATATGAGCTTAACCTCTCATCCAGGGCTGCATTTATACAATAGAAACGTGAATAAAATTTAAGCTATGATGATGATGATGATGATTGTTATCTTAAAACTAAAAACCATGCCACTATCTGTGTTCTTGTTTTGAAAATGTTTTAAAAAGTCAACCAATGTATTATAACGAAAGGAGGAGTCATATATGCAATTCTCAGAGCTTTCTCCCATACCTACAATGGAAGCCTGAAGGTAGTCGGAGTCATCATCTTTAAACGCTGATGCAGAAGCAGCTATATCACAAAACATTCACCATTATGTACTGATAGTTGAAAAGAAAAGCAGGAAAAATGGTGGCAGAACCAGTGCAACAAGAAGAACAAAGTAATATGTCAGAATTACCTTTTAGTTCAGCCTGTACAATCAAGGCAAATAAATTAGCAGTGTCATTTTTCCCTTCGGCTCGAAGCAATGCATTCCCACCACTCCTATTAACTGGCTGAAAAATTGCCAAAAGAAAAAAGAAGACAGAGAGAAAAAAAAGCCTCAACAACTCCCTTCGACTTTAACATAATTTGATCAAATTACACATTCCTCATACTGATCAAACTCCATTACAATGAAACTACAACTAACATTTTCATTCAAAACAACAGTTCCAGTAACCTAGAATGACAATTAAACAAAACTAGAATAAAATACAAATATAATATTTCAAATTGGTAAACAAAGATAAAGAGAACAGTAAGTTCAGACTGTCGCACAAAGATGGGGAAAAAAATACAATTATTAATGCATCATTGTGCATAAAAAACAGCATTTACCACAAGAAGGGCAGTCCAGGTATCTAGCAATATGTCACGTGCCTCCCAGCTCCATGTCTCTTCCTCAGAGTTATTAGTCATGAGGTTCTTAACGACTTCAGACATCAGTATGCATAAGAAGGTAAGAGTGCCGTGGGGCCTGAGTTCCAAAGCAAAAGGTTGACTCAATTCAAACTAAATAACATGCGACAGCATAGAAGAAGTACCTTATGATAAATGGTGAAAACTCATAATCAGAAACCAAACCACTGACCTTGTTGATTTTAACAGTTGGTCAAACACAGAGGGTGTTGTAACAGTTGCAATGGACAACAAAGCACGACAACCATCGAGCATCTCGCTGAAGAAATCCAAAACGAAGATGAGAAATCTTAATAGCAAAGAAATATAATAATTTGGCAGGAGGGAAAAATAATTTTCAGGGAATGACCTTTCACTCTTTCCACATTCAATCGCTTTAGAAACAGCATGAGGAGGATCAACCCACGGTATTATTCCACAAAGCAGTTCGAGAAGGTGGTGTTCTTGCATTTGTACATTATCTAGATCATTGAAAAAGTTATTATCTTGACTGACGAAAGATAGATATGGAAACTATATAACTAATATCACATGAGAAGTTAACTTCTAAGCTTTGTGAACCGTCAATAGTCATCAACTAAACATTCAAATTCAAAAACTCCATTTAGGATACCAAAACTATCTTATTCAAAATTCCCCCTCAATGTCTACCGAACTTCTACTACCCTCAACATGTATTCATTCTTTCTGGTCAAACGTTAAAAAGAATAAAAGCTGAATTCCTTTCAGAACTTGAAGGTGAATGCTAGGTTCACAAGAAAAAATATCATAAACCATCAACTTATCTCCCATATTGACATTTACAGTAATAGAATCCTAGAAAAATGTACTACACAAGCATTCATAGTTTCAACTAAAATAGACAAGCATCTGGCACACTCCATCGTATTAATTTCATCATTATTCATATAGGAAAAACAAAAACATGCTACAGTTATAGAACAGGTAGAACAGGAAATAACTGTACCAGATGGAAATATGGTTCCTGTCAGGGAGCAAAACTGTACAATTAACTTTCGGGCAGCAACAGCTATGGGGCAATCAAGCCAATAACCTTCACACAAAAACTTCTGCCTTAGAGCGCCATATAAGCTCAAGAGCCACCCTATATGGCCACTAGAAACCAAAACATCACGCCAAGCTGGACCAGGCTACAAGCAGGATAGACAGACAGAAAACTCGTCAATCTAAAACACACCAAGACCATGCCATATTTCAGTATGGTTGAAAATTACGCAGTTAGAGGATTTTTAGAAGGTGCAAATGTATTTCAGCCAAAAACAGCAGTAATAGGAATAAGATTATTACTCTTGTTCAAAAAAAGAAAGAATAAGATTACTAGTATTGTGATTATATTATCTTATTATCTTCATACAAAACATTTATAACATTTGCTGATATTTGGTCATCTAACATGTTATTTCAGAAACCAAGAACAATCAAAAGAAAGATGGTAAGCAGGAATGAGTTGGTAAATCTATCAAGATGATGCATCCACACACTTAGATCTATTCTCATAACTCATCAGTGCTTTATCATACCAACAATCTTTCTTTTTAACAAAAATCTTAATGCTACTTTAAAGAAGCAATTACCTGCACTAAGTTACACTCGGACCTCTTAGGTGAATCACTGCCTTGCTTGACTCCAGCGGCAAATGCACTTGTACAGAATTCCCAGTTCAGAATCTGAAGCATGAGACGCAGCGCAGCAGCACAGACTTTAACCTCAGGTACTGCAGAGTCAGACTCAACTATTCTGTTTGTCACGCTTAAAGCAGCATCTCTTGCCCAGCAATAGAATGTCTATTTTTGAAATAACCAAAACAGCAATGTGTAAGAAGAAAGCAATGAAATCAGGAAATACAAAAGCATGCCTACATTCATTATCTCAATGGAAAACTTCCTAGTCATATAAAAGAAACCGAATGTATCAAAAGTCATGATGCAAACAGCAGTAGTGAACCTTCAAATGGTCTTGCTCTAATGACTTCCGGCAATGCTCATGAAACTCTCTAGGAAGACCCATCGGACTTGAAGTAGACGGGGAAAATTCAGAAACCTAAAACAAAGAAGTCCATAGTCCTAAATTTGTAAAATCTTAAATGCTGAAGCAAAATCAATCAGAAACTAAATGATCTAAAAGGTGAAGTAAGCTTATACCAGAGATTCGACGAAATTAATTCCAACGAACTGCACATCTACACCATGAATGCCATAAGCAGCCTGGTTTACCTGTAGTCATAATTGGCTGCTCTAAGAACCCTGGATACCTCGGAAGAAAAAAAAGGGCCAGTGTAGAAGTTTCATACCTGATAGAAAAATGCCTCCTTATCACTAGCTGAAAATTCAAGCCTGCACATCATAGTTGGCAAAATAATTAAATTTCCTAAGTTTCATTTTCTTCATAATCAAACCAAGAATTTATGCAGAAGTGAAACAACAGCAGCTCCTGAACTTTAACAGAGGGAAACTGTTATAGAGAATACTAAGCATTTTCCTCAAAATGGACCTCAAAATCATCAACTCAAGCATAAGTGAAGAAACTCATCCTCTAATTATGAAACTATTTCTTAACTCAGTTTGGCTTTCACCTTGTCAGCTTTTCAAAAGAAATGACCACAACGTAATCCAATTTCCAACACACCATCTTATTCATCCCAAGCTTGTTTAATAATTCACTTAATTTCTACGTTCGCCTCTCTGGAAATAGAACATTCCTTGACTCAGGTCTATGTTTTTTAAGAACTGGACTGCTTTACTTCCCTCAGAAACATGAAATATGAAAGCAAAGAATTACAATGTGTGGTAATTCAGGTTGAATACAGTGTCCAAGATAGGCTCATGTTCATAATTGCAAGATAGGAATCAGAATAAGTAATAACATACAAATACATTACACGTTTGTGCGTTTACGTTGAAAATCATGCACCACTTACCAGCCCCTTTTCAACAATTGAGCAGCCACAGAAGATACTTTTGCTTGTACATAGCCCTCAGGCGAATTAGCATGTTGCATAACAAAACAAAGACAAAAACTGCAAGAAAAAAAAAATATATATATAAATATATTCAAGGAATGATGGACAAACGTATAGGCTAAGATACATCATTATATACAATACGAACTATACCAAATAAGCTATTTCACGAAAGAACTCTAATTGCGAACTACTATTATTACTTCTCTTTTTTCTGAAGTAATTAAACTTTAATAGTTGAGGAATAGTTTATTAATATTGCTTGGAAACGAAGAAACAAGCTATAAGAACCTGATCATGCTTTTCTTGTCATCAGAGCTAAGAGAACTCCATTCTCTAATCGCTGCATTTCGAATTGCAGCTGCAGCCTCAAACCTTGCATTTGCCACCTGAGAGTTCTCTGAAATTATAAAATCACTGTTAGCATAATAATTAGATAGGACATCTTCAAAATGACAATATAAGTTCTGCAAACTCCATCTTGTTAGTATTGAACCATCAGATACAGCAATCCTACTTTCATTATTATCAGCTCATGTCAGTTATTTAACTCTATATTCCAGACAGGATGATGAGAAGCACGTCATGAGCCAAATACATAGCTAATTACGGAAGAAAAAACCAAAAGTTGTGTCTATTTTAACTTACCAAGAATGAATTTACATGCCTGGTATGGTTGGGGGGTCTGGGACAGCGACAAAATAGTTGCCTCAGCTGCAGCTGAATTCATATGCATCTGCTCAAGGACAATTCATATGTAAGAGGGTGTTCATGCACAAATGTGCATGCCCTTAAAAGCACAGATGCATGTATGCAGGTATAAATAAACGACAAAACAGCACCCGACCAGCCAGAAAACGAACAAAAATATAAAATGGAAGTGCAAAGTCAAGCAAACATTCAAACTATTATGCAATGTTGCCAGAAATGACTAAAAATATTTATTCAAGTTCAAACTTTTCCACAGTAAAATATCAAAAGGCCACTAAAGCTGAAAACAGGATTGCAAAACTAATAACCATTCACAAATTGTATTCATACATTACAAAATTCTTTCAGTATTATCACGTCACTTGGTATCCAAAATTTCAGCTTTTGCAGTCTCTAGTATAATCCAAATTCCTCAAACTCACTAATCACATTAATGAAAAGCTACACGAAACATCAAAGCTTGCATTGTTGGATAAATTTTCCACCATTTCTGCTATCATGTCCAACTTTCCAGCAACTGGGAATGTGGGTTTTTCGTGTTTCCGACCAAGTCTAGTTCTTGTTCGTTTTCTCATCAAAACCCATGAATTAAAAACCCAAAAGAAAAAGAGTGAGAAAATGATTGGACCTGAATGGAAGTGCAGGCGAGCTCGATGGTGTGCATGGTGGACTGCAGCTGCCCCAAGTCCGCCGCTTTTCCTACTCCCTCTGGAAATCCATGCATCTTTTTCCTCACCCAAAAATCCCTCTGTTCAAAACAAAATAAAAAATTACACAAAGTCACTGAATATACATACAGATATATCTACACACACACACACACACACACACACACACACATCTTGGATTCAATCCAATACACATTGATTGTTCTTGAGTGGCTACAAGAACATTGCAAGAACGGATTGAGCTTAGTGATTAAGGAAATGAGATAAAGAATTAATCTTGGTGATTAGTACCTAAGAGGAAAAGATTAGATCACCAGAGAGAGAGATGGAGGATGGGTATTTGTCTGCAAGAGGAGTTGTTTCAGAGAGTAAACGTGAGAAGAGAGAGAGAGAGAGAGAGAGAGAGAGAGAGAGAGAGAGGGAGCAAATATTGTGATTTTTTACAGGGTTTATGTTTTAAAGGTGGTTGTTTTGGGTGTTGAACCGATTAACTTGTGAACCGATCCGAGTTGATTGACTAATTTCGGCTTTGGCTATAGACCGGATCAATTGAAACTCGGTTTTCGTATTTATAATTATTTATAGGGTAAATTACACCATAGCCCCTCAGGTTTGAGGTCTATTACAACCCCATACAACATCTTTAAAACATTTCACTTTCATACCTCAAGTACTATTTTATTTCAATTTCATACAGCCGTTACATTTTCCATCCATTGAGCCATTAAGTGCTGACGTGGCTACCACATATATGCCACGTGGCTGCCAAATATCTGCCACGTGGCAAATAAAAATAATTTTTTATTTAAAAAACCTAAAATTTCCAACCAAAAAAAAAAATTTGGGTAAATTACACCATACTCCCTCAGGTTTGAAGTCTATTACAACTTCATACAACATCTTTAAAACATTTCACTTTCATACATCCAGTACCATTTTATTTCAAAATAACATCTCCGTTAGATTTTCCATCCATTGGTCTGTTAAATGTTGACGTGGCTGCCACATTTGTGCTGATGTGGCTGCCACGTGGCAATTTTTTTAATTAATATTTTAAAAAACCTGAATCTTCTCAAAAAAAAAAAAAAAAAAACCCTGAAATCATCTTCCCCGACTCACCCCCTTCTTCCATCCATCATCACCCCCCCCCCAAAATCCCACTCGAGCCACCCTTTTCTCCCATCCCCCATCACCCACCCCCAAAAATTCCACCCGAAATTAGATGGATCTACTATAAAATGGTACTGGATGTATGAAAGTGAAATGTTTTAAAGATGTTGTATGGAGTTGTAATAGACCTCAAACTTGAGGGGTTATGGTGTAATTTACCCTTTTTTGTTGAGAAAATTTAGGTTTTTTAAATTAAAAAAAAATAAAAAATTATTTTTATTTGCCACGTGGCAGACATTTGGCAGCCACGTGGCATATATGTGGCGGCCACGTCAGCACTTAACGGTTCAATGGATGGAAAATGTAACGGCTGTATGAAATTGAAATAAAATAGTACTTGAGGTATGAAAGTGAAATGTTTTAAAGATGTTGTATGGGGTTGTAATAGACCTCAAACCTAAGGGGCTATGGTGTAATTTACCCTTATTTATATGTTTGTTTTTTCTGAATTTTTTTGTCTAACGCCGCCTAAGTCCCGCTTAGGTTCTAGGTGGTTAATTACCGTCCCAATTAATGCTTAAGTATTTAAAAATTAAGAAATGATGGTTAGACTTACTAATGAGTCTGTCTAGACTGTCTAGGCACCTGTCTAGTTTTCCCAGACCTGCCTAGATACCCGCCTAAGTTGCAACTCACTTAAATAGAAAATAAATCTTTTATTTTGCAGTTTGTTACCAATTTTTATTATGTTTCAATAGCTCATAATATTAATAGATATGTTATTCTATTTTGTAGTTTATGGTAAAATCATATATATTTTAAACATATACAAACACTTATTTATACGAAATATAATAGATTTAATTAAATTTGCCTAAGCCTCGCCTAACTGCTTAAGCGATAGGCCCCAACCTGCCAACTTATTAATGTCTAACATCTTTTAGAACATTGCTAATAACATGGCGTAAGAACAAACGAATGACATTATAAAAATCATATATTTAATAATACATTTCTCTTTTTCCTCCTCGTTCATCTCTCTCACTCTATCTCTCTTTGCCAGACCATAAAAATCTGATTTTATTAATCTATTCAGTTGTGAAATTAGGAAGAGGATCATCTCTAGATCCTCTTTGTAGGAATCTCGAAGATCTTCGAATTCAATACGTTCATCATTCATCGTATAGTCAAAAATTATTTTAAATAATTATATTTAAAATTAAACATGAACAGTATCTGACAAAAATTAATCGTACAATAATCGATAAATGCACTGAATTCGAGAATTCCCGGAATTCCCAACAAATGGAGCAGGAGGGGATCCTCTTCCGTGAAATTAAAGCCGTCTGAACCGAGCCGTACTCATCCCTCTGCTTGATTGAGAGTGTCTATTTGTTTGTGCAAAATAAGGTAAATTTACCACTTTGAGGGGAGGAATATCTAATTTTATCAAGTTCAGTGGTGGTTAGTGCAATTCATTAAACATGTCATTTGACCGCTGATTGCAAATTTGACAAAACCCTAGTCCCTAGTAACTTCCGCCTTCTCGACTTTAATCAGCACCAACAGAGCTTTTTTTCATCATTCACTGCTACACAGAAGAACCGACCTAAAACCCACCATCAAAGTACGCTTCTTTATCTCTATTTATATATGTATATTTATACGTTTTTGTATACGTTTTTTTTTGGTTTTTTGTTAGATGTGTTGCAGTGTAACGAAACTGTAAAAGCTGAAGCTGAAATGGGTCTGAATTCTGATGTGAGTTGTGTGAATTGGCTTAAGGGCTCGTTTCTGATTGCTTCTCTAGGAAGCACTTCTGCTGAAAGTGTTGAAATTTCCATTCAAAACCAAAGTGCTTCCTGAAAAAGCAAAGCACTTGGAAAAGTGCTGTTTGGAGAAGCATCCGACAGTTGCTTGACGTAGAAGCACTTATAACTATTGAAAATAAGAAAAGAGAAATTGGGGTGTTTGAATTTTGGTAAAGAATGGAACTTTATTGTGAATTATCTACTGTATTGATAACCCATTTCACAGTTGGGTCTATCCTTTATCTAGGAATGAAATATATATATATATATATAAATATTTGGTGAGCTGAAAGATATTTTTTTTCGTATTGTTTTCGGAATTGTGTTTGGTTAATTCCTTTGCCTCCTTTTCGTTTCATGAAATTTGTTGGTATTGATATTTTTTCATCGAACCTTTTCACAGTTGTGGCTCTCAATCTGAAGCATAAGAGTATAGATAGCGGAATTATTGTTTTGCTTATTTCGCGTTTGTGATAATCTAGAAGATGTTCATTGCTTTGGATTATAGTGAAGAGGGATAACTGGATTACAAGATTTGCTTCCTGTTGGCCTTCCTATTTTTGTTTGACTTCATTTGTTCAAGCCGAAGGAGATAAATGGCGCGTACGATTACCCAACAGAGTAGTGCAGTTGATGTTGGTTGTTTGTATGGGTGTGCAAAGCAAGTTAGCCCCGGTTGTGGCATTGGCCATCTCTCAATATCAACAGTTATAAGGAAGTATAATCGTGAAGCTCATTATTCTTTACAATGGAGAGGAGATGTTAGTTCCAAAAGAAATGCAGGTGTTTCACAACGTAGGAGTTTTCATAGCAGTGTTTGTATCGATAGAGTCCATGAAGTTCCCCTAGATGAATGGAGCTTTGATAGTGATGAGATGGGCATTGAGAAAAAATCTGGAGAGGAAACGAATAACAAGAAATCTCATAATGCTTTTGTATCGAATGTCGAAGGGCGCTTTGTGGGAAATGCTGAGGAGACCAATAATGATATTCTTAGGAACTTTTGCACCCGTGGGAAGTTAATTCATGCATCGAGGTTGGTTGAGGTCATGGCACGTCAAAACCAAGTTCCGTACTTCCCTTCTTGCACAAACTTAATCCGGGGCCTTATCAAAACAGATCGATTAGATAAAGCTGAAAAAGTTCTAAAGATCATGATCATGTCTGGTGGGGTTCCAGATATTATCACATATAACATGATGGTTGGAGGTCTATGTAAGAGTGGACAGTTAAGCTCTGCAATCGATCTCGTGGAAGACATGAGCGTGAGTGGTTGCCCTCCAGATGTGATTACTTACAATACTGTAATTCGTTGCATGTTTACTTTTGGGAATTATGATCAGGCAGTTGCGTTTTGGAAGGACGAATTGAGAAAGGGATGCCCTCCTTATATAGTCACCTACACAATTCTCATTGAGCTAGTCTGCAGACACTGTGGAACGATGCGGGCTGTGGAAGTTTTGGGTGATATGGTGGCAGAGGGATGTTATCCTGATATTGTTACCTTCAATTCTCTGATTAACTTCACTTCCAGACAGAATAAGCTTGAAGATACTGCTTTGGTTATACATAGTCTTCTATCTCTAGGGTTGAAGCCCAACGCCATTACTTACAACACGATTCTCCATTCTCTTTGCAGCCGTGGGTGTTGGGAGGAAGCCGATGAAATCCTCACAATCATGAATGAAACTTCCGAACCCCCTACAGTTGTTACTTACAATATTTTGATCAATGGCTTATGTAAATTTGGGCTTGTAGATCGGGCCGTCAACTTCTTTACTCAAATGGTTTCTAAGAATTGTTATCCCGACATCATTACATATAACACACTCCTGGGCGCTCTTTGTAGGGCGGGAATGATTGATCAGGCCCTCGAATTACTTAATCTTTTAAGTGGCACCAGTCGATCGCCTGGTTTGATCACTTACAATACTGTGATTGACGGATTGGCTAAGACAGGTTGTATGGAGAAAGCAATGGGATTGTATGGCCAAATGGTAGAAAATGGAATCATTCCTGATGAAATTACTCATCGTTCTTTGGTAGGTGGGTTTTGCCGGGCGAATCTGGTTGAGGAAGCTGTTCTGATACTGAAGGAGATGCATAAGAGAGGCCATCCGGTCCGTAATATGTCTTACAAATTTGTGATCCATGGATTATGTAGAAAGAAGAGAGTTGATATTGCAATACAAGTCCTAGAAATGATGATATCGAAACGAAGCATGCCAGATGAGGCAACTTATTCAACTATAATTGAAGGTGTAGCCGCTGCTGGTATGACAAAAGAGGCCCATGAGTTGCATCAGAAGCTGATCGAGTGGAAGGTTCTAAGTGAAGAGATCATGGTAAACTAGATCGGGTTTACGCAAAATTTTGACTTTGTTACTTCTTCTGGGCATCTAGATTGCCATTTCTCAACTGCTTTTCTCTGATAATGTTTTGCCAGAAATCTTTTCTGCTTGATAATTTCTGTACCTTTTTTTCCCCTTTGATACAAACGATGTTCTACGCTGAATTCATCTTTAAATATGGCCATTTTTCTTGATATCTTATCTTTTTGTTCGTAGATTTTACTTTCTAAGTACTGAATATCTTTCTTTTTTCTTGCTGAAAGTTCTGTTGCAAAAGATCTGCTTATCTACGTTAACTAAGAACACGGTTTGTCGAAGTAAAACTAATTTACGTGGATACGAAAAACGGAGATGAAATAGGAGAGAACATGTCTCTAGAGCAAGTGTTCACAACAAATTTTGCTAGATCTCCTTTTTTGTCTGTGTTCCAAAAGATAGATCAACACTCTGATATAAAATGCCAAATCTGCCCTGCAAGGCAGTACTCTCATTAGTAAGTGGATACAGGCTTCTGCTGAGCCTAAAATAGTCTTTTAATCCAACTAATTCCTCTTTGTAGCTACAAACCAAAAGCTAGTTCTTAATCTCAGACAGAGTAAGCTCTTTGTACACATCAAGCATGGGAAAGGTTCTATTCAAACGTCTGAACGAATCTTCGGAAATCGCCCTTAAACTAAAAACAGAGTGCGCAAGCTGCATCGCTTCAGCTCGCCATCCTGCGAAACCAATTCCTTCAATCAACAAAGTGTAGGTAGTTTCGTTTGGCCGGCAGCCCTTTTCAACCATTGCTGCAAGCACTTCAATGGCATCGACAATCCTACGCGTTTTGCACAATCCCAGAAGAACAATGTTGTAACTGATAACTGTAGGCTGAAAGCCACCAGTTTCCATGTCCACCAATAGCCCTATAGCCTCATTCACCATCCCATCTCTGCACAAACACGATATAAGCGAATTGTAAGTAATCCCATCGGGATCAATTCCTTTGCTTACCATTTCTGATACCATTTGCAAAGCTCGAACTCTGTCTCCACAGTTCCACAGTGCACTGAACATGGTGTTGTATGAGCTCACATTCGGAGGACATCCCACTTCACCGAGGTTCTCGAAGATTTGCAAAGCCTGATCAGCTTTTCCACTCTTACACAACGCAGCCAATATTGTATTGTAGTTCACAATATCCGGCAAGCAGCCATCTGATATCATGTAATCCAAAAACTCTATTGCCAAATCCAATCTCCCCTCTTTACAGAAAGCAGAAACCAACGGATCATAACTATACGCATCTGGAGTCAATCCCTTGTCCTTCATGATCTTTAACACATTCACTGCATCCTCGACTTTGCCATCGCGACACAGCGTGCTAATCAAAATGCTGTAAGTCACCACATTCGGCTCACAGCCTCTCGAACACATATTGGTCACCAGCTTCTCCCCTTCTTCCCATTTACCTCGATTCAAAAGCGCTCGTAACAAAATGTTGTACGAGACTACATTAGGCGAACATCCCTTCGAATCTAAGCTCCTAACAAACTCGAAAGCCCTATCCAGCATCCCTTCTCTGCACATTCCCCTAACAACTGCATTGTAAGTATGCATGTCAGGTTTAAGCCCTCTTGACAACATCTCATCCAAAAACTTCATTGCTTCATCAATTCCGCCTTCCAGAATCGTTGCTTCGATCAAAATCGTGTAAGTAATCACGGTTGGCCTGCAATTATCCTTCACCAACTGATCCAAAACCTTCAGAGCTAACCGTAGCTTCCCCCTCCCACAGAGACTCCCAATCATTATATTGTAAGTAACAACATCAGGTGAGAACCCCTGGCTCCTCATCCTATCAAGCACTTTGTTTGCTGCATCAATCCGATTCGCCTTACAGAACCCGCTGATCAACGCATTGTATGAAAACAAATCAGGCTCACCATACTTCTCCAAAATCTGCATAACCCGAACGGCCTTTTCGACGTTTCTCGAATTGAAGAACCCTTTGATGAGCTTTGTGCAGAGGATCACGTCAGGCTTGTACCCCTTGTTCACCATCAGCTCAAGAAAGTAGAGTGCTTCATTGTACTGCCCTGCTTTGCAGGACCTGTTGAGGACTTTCACCAAGTGGGTTTCTTTGACATCATTGTTCTGCAACTGGGTCGGTCTTGCTTCGGCGGAAGCTGCCGCCTTTGGAGGGTTTCTGCGGCGGTTTCCGGCGTTGGACGAAATGCAAACTCCGCAACTCAAGGCACTAGTTTGGCGGGAAGAGGGTTTCACCAAATGGGTTTCCTTGACATCATTGTTCTGCAACTGGGTCGGTCTTGCTTTGGCGAAAGCCGCCGCCTTTGGCGGGTTTCTGCGGCGGTTTCCGCCGTTTGATAAAATGCAAACCCTGCAGCTCACGGCACTGGTTTGGTGGGAGGAGGGGTTCCGGTGGGTGGTGACGTGGAGGCTCTGAGGCAACAGCTTGGCGGCAACTGTTGTCATTGGTGGAGGATTTGTTGAGGTGTTTTTTCAGCTCTCATGGAGAAATTGTTTTTGCAGAAAGTTTGGAGATTTGCATGGAGAAAATTGGAAGCATGTTGGGACATGGATATCATAGACAAGGATTCCGGTTGGATATCAGGACATGTTTTGGATAGGATAAGGAATCCGGTCGCACGTTGTAACTTGCAGATGTTTTTGGTGTTTTGGGCCGGGGCATAAATGTGAACTCGAAACTTGGGTTGGGTCCAGCAATTGGAGAAAATTTTGGGTCCGTCGCAGGTCGATGTGAGATCGGGCATGTGCGACCATCCAATAAGAAGCTGCCACTAGGCGGCATGAACCCAAATACAGAAGAAATTCGGGTGCGGGTGGTTGTGCCATCTCAACCATCCGCTCAAGACGCAAAAACATCTCACCCAAAGCCACGACTCTTGTATTATAGCCCCATCGTTCGTTGTGCACCCGTTGGGTCTTTGGCCCAACATCCAGCCCACCCGCTGCACAACATAGCGGTACCCTTTGCAATGGGGTGGGTTGGGCATCAGGTTGAGTGGGATTTGCACTCTTTATGTGCATGGCCAGACCAGTGATGTGATCCACTAGCCAGATCTAACTCCGAAGAAATTTTAGCAAGGTTCATGTTAACACAGTTCCTTTTGCAAGGCTGTTTTGATACTCCAAAAATCCAGATAAGATAACATCCTTCAGTAACATGATATGTATTAATCACGATGTAAGACATTGATACATTATAATTCGAACGATTCAAACGAAAAGAGGAAGAAGATACAAGTTTACAACACAAAATGTGCTACACAGATATTTTCCGGGGGCTAACTCTCGCTCAACTGATGTCCAGATGCTCCTACACAGCTCACTAAAGAATCCCAAGTTGAGGACCTCTCCGGGCACGCCTTATTCAACAGAGCTTTTAGGTTTTCGGTTTTCAGCTTCTCTTGAAATTCAATCCGTCGGGAATCAGGGATTTGCTGAGGCAGGTAAGAGCAACATAAGCATCCAGAAAACTTGATCGAAGAGGACTGTGCAGAGTTGCAACAAATTTTAAACGGAGGGAAACTACTTTTACCTTAATCAACCATAATATGTAAGTGGCAGAATGTTTAGCCTGTGCTTGGTAATCGTCAAAGCTATTATCTGGAATAATTGAGCAGGAGTCGAGGAGCTGTAACTCGTTATCCATAAAGATTCTGAAGTCATTATTCATGCCGTTATTCTGCTTCCCGTGGCTGGACAGACCAGTATGATCAGTTATGAAATGCTTTATCCAAAATAAGGAAAGAAAGCGACGATGAAGCCATAGAGCCTGTTTACAGAGAATACCATAGAAATTATAACCCGTGGGGTTCTCAGATGATCAGTCAAATATACGAAAACAACCCCATGTACCTCTCTTCCTATGTAGTGCTTTATCAACATTTCATCCCAATCAAGCTCTTCCTGACATGCCCATATTTTTAAGCAGTGAATTTAAACTTAATTTGACATACAACGAAAAGACAAAAATTTGACACAAGTATTAACTGTACAAAGCGCTCGCCCGTAGGAACTGATGATTTCATAATTACTGAAAATAGACTGTACCTTCCACAATTGATATGTCTCAACGCTGTAACCAGAAGATGAAATTTCTTGTTTATAGCATTGCTCTTCTAAAATCTTACGCATCAGCCGCTGAAAAATGATAGAAACATTGATTGTGAAGGAATTAAAGTCCAGCACGTCAGAAACTTCATCTCTCAGAATCACAACAAAAAGAAGACAAGGTCTCACACTGCGATAATGGAAGCAACTATGATCAGCAACATGCAAGGAGGCCCAGTTTCTGGATCTTTTTAATTCATATAACAACTGCAAGCACACATTTAGAGTGCATATAATTAATAATGATAACCACACGAAAAATAGATATGTAATATAAGTATGCTGTTGGATTATGAAATGAACGAAAGCAACAGTTGACTTGTAGATGCGTCACAACTTTTTAACAGAGGAAATCTTAATGACGTCTTTTGAGAATGAAAGGCTTAAATACAATCCTCCGCTTACCCTTTCCAAATTTATAGGAGTGCAATTTGGCTCAAAATTGTTCGCAAAACATTATAACATCTAAAATATGAAAATTCTAGAAGGGAACCTGAATTATTCCCGCAAAAGGAATGGCAGGATTATATCTAACCTGTTCTCTTGTCATGTAGGTAACCAACCAGCAACGATGATTCCAAGCACGGTAATTCATTTTTGACCTCTGTAAAGAAAGATTTTAATTACACAAAAGCGAACAATGACAAGGAAAATTCTCACAACTAAGAAAATTGTGGAAGCTATAAAATGCCACACATAATAAACATTGCTATTCAAATCATGGACACTGTACATTATGTCAGGCAAAGATACAAGTTACAACTATAATCGGCTCTAGTTTGGTACGGTAAAATTTGTCAGCTCAGTAGGAGAGACGGAAGGCATTTCTGAAGTCTTTAAAGTGGTGTGAGTTATGTTGTTTTCTTTACGAAAGCAACGACGAGACTGACCAAAAACAACACATAGGATAATTGATTTAAAGTTTAAATACAACAACAACAACAACAAAGCCTTTTCCCACTAAGTGGGGTGATTTAAAGTTTAAATAAACCTTGAAAATTAAAAGCATGCAGTTCCTGAACTGAATTTAAACCTCAGCTATTTTCTCCACCAGCTCAGAGTCTTTGGTCACAATCTCTGACAGAGTTGAACACTTTCCAGCAATTGACTTGATGACCCACTGCCTGCAATGATGGATATGTTCATAAAATTCGTGTTTTTAAAGCCATTAATAGGGAAACTATAACGAGGGGCTCGATTAAACCATATAGAATCATGCCAGTTGTTAAACAGAGGAAAAACATTTGTTTAAGATGTTACCTATGGCTCCAAGCATACTCAGACTTAGGTGAATATGAAAGAACAAGTGCCGACAAGAGAAGTTCATCCAAAAATGCCGATAGTTTATGCTTCTGCGACACAACAAGTTTCCTGGGTCACATATACAAGATCACTTAGGTGTCATGACATAAATCGAAAAGCAAACAAGATCAAGCAGCTCCTAAATTGTTGATATATAAGAGAGAGAGAAAACAAGCACTACTGAACCAAAAATGAAAAGGGGGAAAACCTGGAATGCCATGCAGTGCTGAAATCACAACTTAGCAACAAAAGCGCCCTGCTATGCTTCATGACATCACTTTCAAAACTGCTATCCAAAGATAATGACGCACACAAAGAGTTCTCATCCCCCGATACATCAGATTTTCTGTTAAGTGCCTTATATTGTCTACTTGCTGCCATAAATGCATGCTTAGCTGCCTTATATAATGGAAGAAGAATTTGCGTTGAAATCCCCAACTTATGATCCCTATTCCAAAAAACTGAGTTTCCATCTGCCGAGCGCAGCACAGTACTGTCATCAAATGAGGGTGAATGGCCTGCCTCTTTATTCAGCTCGGAAAACTGGGACGGGTGAAGAAATCCCACCTCATCTCTGGGTCATCAAGTGAACACAATACATTATGCATACAACGGTCGCATTACTAGATTTTCCAAAGACATTAATGAGAGCCCTCTAAAAAGAGAAAACCTCTACACAAAATCGTAACGCAACCACATTTACACACACACGCCCATACAATTCAAAAACCTTCAGCAAAAGAATAAGGCATACTTGGACAGTTATCGAAATCGCGGTCTCACTAACAGTAATGAACTAACACTGAATCAATATTTTGAACTGAACTAAAACTGAATTGACCTTTTTCAAAAAATTTGAAATCCAAGTAAAATCAAGCTGATACTTTTACATCTAAACAACTCATTCGGGATCAAATATCCGAACCTTTCGAGACGGAAATTACAGTTTGTCGAGGTTCACCATCCAAGCAAAGAATAAAAACTACTTACACAATACTCTTTGGGGCATTTCGTCAAATACAAAGTCTGCATCTTTACTGAAAACAGAGAAGCAAAACCTGCAATCAATGATTCCTTGATAGGATACAAGTACGAATTACTCACATTTGGGGATCGGATTCCAAGATACGTTCGAATTGATTCAGAAGATCGGCCATGGTTGCTTCCGAACGACGCAGCTCCTCTTCGTTCATATTTTCAGTAAAGATGCAAAACCATATGCGTTGTATACAAAATGGTAAATTAACTCAACGTAACTACGTGGAAGATTTCTATTGCCTGGCACGATAAGTTGCAGGAAAAAATAATGATTCTGGCCGTAGCGGACCCAGGATTGAGCCTATATCGCGCTGACACGTATACATCTTTCTTCGACTTTTCTTTTCTGTAGAAAATTTTGGAGCTGCTATTGCTATTCTCTCTCTCTACAAATCTCTCTCTCCTCTCTTCTTTGAGCTAAAAGTGCATCAATCGCCGAAGGATTTTCTCTCATTTTCCCACACTTTCTCTCCCGTTTTCTCGCTCCCCAAACACTCCAATTCCTCAAGGATCTGGCGTTTCTTCCACTTCAAATCTCACCTTTTTTTTTCCAATCGCGCAAAAAGGCATTGAATTGGAACAAAATATAATCGAAAGGAAAGCACTTTGCGGGGATTGGGATTTCCGAATCAAGGGTTCCGTGATCTGTATATGCGTCTCAATGACTATGGAAATCGTGGTGGATGCGGCGTCATTTAACGCCGACTTGTTGCAGCTCAATGAGGTGTCCCCTTTGGCCCTCAAATCGAATCCGAGCTACGTTGAATCGCTGTTCGAGCAGTGGCTTTCGCTTCCCGATACTAATCGCCTGGTACTTGAAAACCCGAATTTAGTCTTCAAAATTTGAAACTTTTGGTGTTTTCGCGTTGTTTTGGTTGTGCATCTTATTGGGTTTCGAAGAATTTATGGGTGCATTTTTTTTTATTTTTGAATTTGGTGAGCTTGGTTTTTTGCTAATTGTATAAGAATTACTGATTTATGTGTGTTTGTTCTGGATGTATATAGAATTTGCATGGATGTGTATATGTATTTTGTGCTGGCGTGTGAAAATAGCATGAGAGCTAAGAAATAATGGTGCTGAATTGATTTTAGCATGTAGTAGTTTTCCCGCCCATGGTATTGAATTGTTTCGGAAACGAGGACATTGTGATTAAAGAAGCATTAAAGGGAACATGTCAGTATGAAAAAAGGGATTAAATTTGTAGATTATAAGCACCCAGTGTTTATAATTCTGAGTACCTTAAAGTAGTTCTTTTAGTATTTATAATTAGTTGTTGGAAACGCTACTACCTACAAGTTTTATTTTTCAGTTGGGATACGTATGCTGTACATTTTTACGTATTGTTTCTTGCTTTTCTGATGCATGGCGGTTTTTTCATTTTCCTGAACTTATGATTGCAGGTGACACAACTGCTAACTGAAGCAAAGGCAGGTGGGCCCCTGAATGTCCAGGGAAACTCTTCTAGTCCACATGCCACTGGAGGCAGTACGTTGCCTTCCATGTTTCCAGCCGGCAGTGCACCACCACTGTCACCAAGAAGTTCATCTGGATCCCCTCGCATTATGAAACAGAGGATTGGTCCTTCTCATTTAGGTTCTCCCCTGAAAGTAGTTAGCGAGCCAGTTAAAGAAGTGATACCTCAGGTTTGACAAATCTTAATCTTTTTCGGCAATCTCGTGGAACTGTTTTTCTGTTTCTTTTGTAATGCATGTCATTCATCATTTGAACTATCTATCTGCAATGGTTTTCCTTTTAGAGGGAAAGGTAGATTATTATTTCTAACTTGGATTTTGTACCACTTGTAGTTTTACTTCCTACATGGTCGCCCACCTCCAAATGAACTAAAAGATCAATGCTTGTTTAGAATCAATCAGTTTTTCTCTGGCAACTCAGACGGACTGCAGATGCATGGTGAGATATACTTAAGATATGAGTTTATGGTGTACTATTGGAATAAGATTTTAACCAGTCTCGTTGGTGTATCAGAATTTAAATCAGTTGCTAAGGATATCTGCAAGCTGCCTTCATTCTTCTCCACATCTCTCTTCAAAAAGATTGATGCTAATAGCACTGGATTTGTAACAAGGTAATATTCACTTTTGTCATTGCTTATGAAAGGATGTAGTTTCGAAGTTGCTGTCCCCACCCCTTTACTGTGGTTTATCTTATGTGCCACGACTATTATCCTCTACTATTAAAATGTCTTAATTCTTGTTCACCAACCTTATTACCCCCACTTTAAGGAGCATGAATCTTTCAGCCTGAAGTGGATAAACAATGCCCTTTATAAGGGTTGATTGGGGAGAAGGGGTTCAAGTAGCTTTCCCGGAGGCTATTTTTTTGTGAGCTGACTTGCAGCCATCTCCTGGTATAAACTAATATGGTTACCTCATCTGACTAAAAGTTCTGGGTGACCCCTATCTGGTCATGTTTCTTTAGTTCTTGTCGCTGGACTTTGTTAATTCTCTTGTTATTGAAGCTTGGCTGTTTCCTTTGCAAACATACTCTTTACTTTTTTCAATTAATTTGTTTGTAGGGACACATTTATTGATTATTGGGTCACTGGAAACATGTTGACGATGGATATAGCTACTCAGATATATTCCATCTTAAAACAACCAGATCTCAAATACCTCACTCAGGTTTTTGTCTTGCTTTATTTGTTTCCCTTGTTTATGTTTTATTGCAAATCTGTGTTCAACCTGATATCTCTACAAATATGTATTATTAATCATTATACCATTAAATGCAGTGTTGATTATTAAAATTCATTAAAATTATTACGTTTGGTGCACTACCTAGCATCTAAATCCTGTTCCTGTTTGATAACAGGATGACTTTAAACCTGTCCTTCGAGAACTTTTGGCAACTCATCCAGGGTTGGAGTTCTTGCAGAGCACGCAAGAGTTTCAGGAAAGATATGGTTTGTTCTCCACCTACAGTCAGCCTTTTCTTGATACCATATGTTTGTCGAGTTTTCCATTCCCCTCTCTCCTCCTCCTTTGTTTTCTCCCATCCTCCCACTTAGGCTGTTTTAGTATTGCATTTTCACTCTGGTTATGATTGATGCAATTCCTTTCGCATGATGCACACGTTTAACTTGAGATATTCTTGCAAATGGTCCAGCTGAAACTGTAATATACAGAATATTTTACTACATAAATAGATGTGGGAACGGTCATCTCACACTCAGGGAGTTGAAGCGTGGAAACTTGATTGATGCAATGCAACATGCAGATGAAGAAGAGGACATCAACAAGGTTTTGAGGTAAAGATTCTGGATACAGACTTAGTCTGTGTTACTATAGACTATAGGGTGTGGCCAGTAGAATTAGGAACCATCATGCCTGTTTTCTTTCACACAATCTGGAATAGTTTGCGAGAGTGTTCCTCACTGCATGTTGGTGTGTTTTATGTGATATCAGTGATTTTTGGTCTTCGAAACTCCTTTTTTCTTATATGATCTGTCACAGGTACTTCTCGTATGAGCACTTTTATGTGATATACTGCAAGTTTTGGGAGCTGGATACAGATCATGATTTCCTGATCGACAAAGAGAACCTGATCAGATATGGTAACCATGCACTTACCTACCGGATTGTTGACAGAGTATTTTCTCAGGTTTGTCATGAAACTTTTGTTTACGAACTTTAAGAAAAGGTTCTCAGTCAATAAAATCTTAAACCTTGACCTTTTACCTCCCTCTCTCTCTCTCACTCACTCTCTCTGAGGCATGCAGTCTCGTTTATGTAATTAATGAGTTTATTTTTGGTTTCTCAGGTTGCAAGAAAGTTTACAAGCAAGGTTGAAGGAAAGATGGGGTATCAAGATTTTGTCTACTTCATTCTCTCAGAGGAGGATAAGACTTCTGAGCCTAGCCTTGAGTTCTGGTATATCTTTACCTCTTATCTCTTTCAGTCGGTAACTTGCTTCACAAGACTTAGCAGTCGAGTGTAATCATGGGTAATGCAGCAATATAAGATAGAAGTCCAAGTGGAACATATGTGCTGGGTAGTTTGATGGAAAAAGTGGAACGATTACAAAATACGTAAAAATGGTTTTCCACCATTGTTGTATTAATTTTCTTAATCAGCCTTGTTGATTCAACATTCATTTAAAGTCAGCCATGCACTAAAAAGAATTAGGCTAGTCAGGAATGAATTGTGATTTATTTATAAAAAGAATAAAGATTAAATCAATCATCGGATGGGTGAATTCAGTTGCCTAATAATTGTATAGAAGTATTATTAGGTGGAAACTTTATCTCTATACTTCATGTAGCAGTACTGGAAACTTTTTCCCTGAAAACTTTTTAAGTAAAACCATTACTATGTCCTGCTTTCAGAGGCGGTTCGGAAGATTCATTGTTCTTGTTAGGTTTTGATCAGATTTGACTTTGGGATGGGACAGAGACCGATATTTGAGCCTTCAATTAAGTGTAATTGAATGTGCGGTCTCAGTTTGCCAAGTGATGGATGGAGGGATCCACTTGATTCAACTTTACAGTTAATTATTCTATCAATTCTGTAGTAGCTGTGACACTACATTGTTCGTGTTAGGTTCAAGTGCATAGATTTGGATGGAAATGGAGTTTTGACACGGAATGAACTGAATTTCTTTTATGAGGAGCAATTGCATAGAATGGAGTGCATGGCCCAAGAACCTGTTCTCTTTGAGGATATTTTGTGCCAGATAATTGACATGATTGGACCAGAGGTTTGCCTTTTCTGATTGCTCTTATCTTTTTTGGAATGAACTTAACGTTGTTTAAACAAAATCTTAAAGTACAAGGTTGAGGGCAAGTGGTCCTTATCGGAATAATTGTAACCCCTCATCCTTAATTGATCATTGCGTTGCTGGCATGTAACATCCTGGAAATAAGCATCCGCCGAGCTTTATTGCCTCAAGAAAATTGTTTAAAAGAATGGAATACTATGCAGCTTGTTGGATATAGTTATATTGTGGTTGACATGAAGCTTTGTTCTTGCAGAATGAGAGCTATATCACACTCCATGATCTGAAAGGCTGTAAGCTTTCAGGAAGTGTTTTCAATATCCTTTTCAACCTTAACAAGTTCATGGCCTTTGAAACTCGTGATCCATTTCTCATTCGTCAGGTACACAAAACAATTTTTCTTTTCATCATTTGATGTTGGAAGATTCTGGATAAAAATGTAGTGGACTGCATTTCTTTTGTTGGTAACAGACTTGCTGTTGTTGATACTGTGATGTTTACAGGAACGTGAGAATCCAACCTTGACAGAGTGGGATCGATTTGCACATAGAGAATACATCAGACTTTCAATGGAAGAAGATGTTGAAGATGCCTCCAATGGAAGTGCTGAAGTTTGGGACGAATCACTAGAGGCTCCCTTTTGAGTTCAACTCAGGTAATCTACCTTAGTTTTAAGTAAATAAAATATGCCGTTGCTTTATTTTAATTATATTACCCTTTCTTTTTATTTTGTTTCATTCCTTTGATGGTCTGATGGGTATCCAAAACATGTTATTAACCTCAGTTTCTTAGACTCTGCATATCATGTAGTGGAAACAGAAGAAAATTATAATAGACGTAGATGCTTTTGATCTCGTCAATACTTTTGATCTACTTTGTGTAAACAGACGTAGATGCTTTTGATCTCATCAATACTTTTGATCTACTTTGTGTAAACACAAGTATCACAAAACTCTGAATGTTTGACTCAACATGCGGTAGAGATGTCTATTTATGTCTGTAGACTCTCATCGGAAACATCATGAATTTTGTATGATCACAAATATCAACACCATGAACTTGTGAATGACGAATCAATTGTTATGCATAGTTTCTATCTTGTCTCCATTGCCTATGGAAATTCCACCTTTGCTTTTGTCTTTTGCAGGAATAGGATAGGTAATTTCAGTTTCTTCTTTAAACTGGCAATCAGACAGAACTGATGACTCGTAGAATCAGTATATCAAACGAGCTGTTGTAGTGCAGATACCTGCGCTGTTGTTGAGGGTAAATTCTGAACTCGGTGGTGTCAAGGTACCTTTTTTCCGGCAGCAAAATAGAAAGAATTCTGGTCTACATGTGCATGAATTGAACAAGTGACGGGTCAGAATGGAAGCCCCATAGCCTCAAACCATAGCATTCGGAATAGCTGTCTGCTCACGTTCAACCACGGCCAGTTGAAAGATAATAACATCCGTAACACTCAAAGCTACCGTCTTTCTCCCCTTTTGGTTCAATTTGTTATCTCAAGTTGTAAGATATCACTTATTTAAGGTTTTCATAATTTATTTGTCGCAGTGATTGGTTGTTCGAGTACTTTCATTTGTAAAATTCTTTAGGTCGTGTCACACTTTCTTTGTCAAGCTATTTTGGTTCGGATTTTGGTTCCCATCAATTGATATTCATGGTTTATAATCTTTTCGTGTCTGTTCATCTTATTGTGCGCGGGCTGAGTAAGATATCGACATGATACTCTGAGCAGATTCAATCGATTTCTTTCCTGTCAGGAGTACCGGCTTTTTGCCCGGTTTTCCTCACCTCCTTTTCATCCCATTCCGAGCCGTTTCTCCCAAAACCGAGCGAAAACCCGGGCAACCCTGTGAATGCTTGACCTGGAAGAAGTTATGGTATGGAACTGGAGAACTTTTGCCTCAACTGTCCTCTAAATTTTGCACAAGCATTGTTAGTGTAAGCCCTAGTTTGGGAGTGAGGTGATTAAAAAAAAAAGCACCCATGAAAAAAAGCTGTAAAAAAGCTGTAAGAGTTTTAGCTGTTTGGTAAACTAAAAAAAAGGGCTTATTTTGAAAGCTGCTGTGAGAATAAGCTTAAATCAAAGAAAAAAGCTGAAGCACCTATTTGTAGCTTTGGAAAATTGGTTTTTTTTCAAAGCACACGGAGCTACAGTGCTCCTTTAATGAAAAGACCCACTATCAGACTGCTTTTTTTTCCAAAAGCACTTTTACAAAAATGTTTACCAAACACTCAGCTGATTTATTTCACAGCCGCTTATTCTCACAGCACAGCCGCTTATTCTCACAGCAGCTTTTTTTCAAAGCACAACAATACCAAACTGTCAATGGCTACTTTTCAAAGTAAACCAAGAATATCAAAAGGAACTGAACCAAGACTGGCTTTTAAAATACGAGACTTTTATGTATGTTCTTATATTATTGTCACATGAGAAGAAATGCTTACCGAAGACATATATTCTGTTACACCTCAAAAAAAAAAATTCTTCTTGTAAGTATCACACATGATGCAAGAGATGTTGGGCTCATTTGGATGTGATTATAAAATGACTGAAAACGTTTTTAAAGAAAATATTTTTGAGTTCAAAAACACTTTAAGTGCTTTTTGCAAGAAGTACCAAGAAGTACTTTAAGTGTTTTTCCAGAATTTACATGCATTTTTACTAATGATTGGTTCTAAAAATATTTTTACCAAAAACGATTTCAGTCATTCCAAAATATATCTAAACAAGTTTGTTAACATAGAATATACCTCTGGTTATACCCTAAAACTTCGCCAAAGCACGAAGCAGTTTTCTGCTACCATCAACCTGAAACCCTAATAGAGAAGGTTATCCCAATAAATTAATTAAAAAAAATTAACATTATGCAATGGTGAGAAATAAGTATTTTAAAAAGAAAACTAAAGAAAAATACTTGAAAATTTTGAGTTTCAATAATAAAAAACAAAATAAAAAGTAAAGCAAATAGTATTATGATTGACTTTTTAGTATAAAAATATAATTTTTCGTTAAAATAAACAGTATCAGAAGCTTTTTGCTAAAACTCTTCATTTTAAATGCTTTTAAAATTCAAAATTAATTTCACTAAAAATACTTTGACACTATATTTGGATGAAGAAATTTAAGATTACTAAGGAATTTTAAAATAACGGAAATTGAAATGATGAGATTTTATTTTTTAAAATTTGTGAATTTTCTTGTTTGGTTAAGCTAAAAGAACAATAAAATTGAGAATGGAATTTGTTAATTTTAAACTTTCAATCATAGAAATTAAGAAATGACACTTATTTTCGTGGAATTTAAACTTGAAAACTAGAGATTCCAAATTTCAAGTTTTTTTTTTCACACGAAAATTCTAAATTTCTGAAAACATACCATCAGTCATTTTAAACAAAATCAAAAAGTTTCTTCGTGACCAAGGTCAGTTCACACGAAACCGAGGGAGGTAAAAGAACGAATCACCTCTCCCAATTACACTAACCCAAAACCCTGCCCTTCAAACTCAGAGAAGTTGAAAGCAGGTTCTGGGTGTACTTGGCGCAGCGGCGGGTGCGGTTAGACTGTTAGAGCAGCAGGCGGAGATGAAGGTGGTTGCTTTAGTAAGCGGCGGCAAGGACAGCTGCTATGCCATGATGAAGTGCATCCAATACGGCCACCAGGTTCGTCACTTTCTGTTTGGTTCCCTAGAAAATGCAGGAAATTCATAGAAAAGATTGATTTTTTCCTTATTTTACATGTTGTTTTCACCTTTTGCGTATTTGGGTTTTCACTGAAAGTTCAGCTTAACTTTGAGTTTGGATTGCTAATGGCATTGGAATTGATGATTGAGTGTTTGGTAGCTGAGAAAATCCAGGATTGTTAAAGAAAAAAGAAGAAATTTCGTTCATCTTTTTTTGCCTTTTCATAACTGGTTCTGAATTACTCGTATCTTGGGTTCAGTTTTCGTTTTTGAGTGATTGCTGGTTAAATAAATAATTGGGCTCGTTTGAGACTGCTGTAAAAGCAGTTCTGCTCATAGTGCTTACATTAGAAACACGTTAAGTTTTTATTGAAATGCAAGTGGTTTATGAAAAAGCATCTAGCTGGTGATTCTCTAGGAAGCGGTTCTATTGACCCAGAAGCACTTGAAACGCAGTGAGAAGCGCTTTTGGTTGCCATAATGCGCCTTTTATTAGCCAGGCAGTTTATGCGATACTAGATATCAAAGAGTTTAAAGATTCTTTATAAATGTCATTTTCAAAGTTTGATAATTGATGTGCTTGTTATTACGCAGATTGTTGCAGTGGCAAATTTGATGCCAGCTGATGATTCTGTGGACGAGCTTGATAGCTACATGTATCAAACTGTAAGTCTCTCTTTCCTTCCTCCCTACAATTATGTATTCAAATTAAAGTTAAGGAAATCCAGTGATGTGACTATTGAGTCTGATTACGTTCCTTAGGTTGGGCATCAGATGGTTGTCAGCTATGCAGAGTGCATGGGAGTCCCGTTGTTTAGAAGGCGAATACAAGGATCCACAAGGCAAGATTTTAAGAAGGAAATTTTGATAAAAACATTTTATCCTAGATTGAGAAGCTGCAATCTTTGTTATTCTTGTTTGTATAAAGCATATTGCAGCTTCTCAATCTAGGATAACATTTTATATCCCCTTGATTACTTGATTGTATAAAGCATATTTTTATTCTTGAATCACTTTTGTGGATTATTTAGGCATCAGAAGCTTGGCTATAGAATGACTCCTGGCGATGAAGTCGAAGATATGTTTATTTTGTTAAATGAAGTGAAAAGACAGATTCCTTCTGTCACAGCCGTCTCCTCTGGTGCTATTGCGTCAGATTATCAAAGGCTGCGGGTGGAAAGTGTGTGTTCTAGGTTAGGGCTTGTTTCTCTAGCATACTTGTGGAAACAAGATCAGTCGTTGCTCCTTCAAGAAATGGTAATTTCATTTTTAACAATATAAATGCAGTTTATTAGTAATGCATTATTTTAACTCACATACCCTTTTTGCCAACCAGATAACTAATGAGATTCTAGCAATTACAGTTAAGGTAAAATTCATTGTTTAACTTGCTATTTTGGTTGCTTGAAATCACTTGCATGCGTATTTGGACGGTTTTATGGATGGAAGTCTAATATTGTTTGAATATTGTAGGTTGCTGCTATGGGGTTGGATCCCTCAAAGCACTTGGGCAAAGGAATAGCATTCTTACAACTCTATCTGCATAAGTTGAAAGAGTATGTTTTTTTCTCTCTGCCCAACCGCCTTAAACCAAAGTTTCTGCAGTACATTGATTTACCATTCTTGATTGTATATGAGCATAATCCATAAATCTGCTGGTTAATCTTCCATTCGTTGGCAGTTTGTATGGGATTAATGTATGCGGCGAAGGAGGGGAATATGAAACCTTGACACTGGACTGCCCTCTCTTTGTTGTAAGTTTATATCATTTCTCATCCTCTGGCCATGGTCCTCTGTGAATAAGCGGGAGTGTGCTGTTGTCCCAATTCATTTTTCTTATCACATTTTTAAGTGAACATTTAGGTCACTTGTTGCATTTACGTTCTACATGATTTTTTTTTAATTTACAGAATGCTAGAATTGTGCTGGATGAGTTTCAAATAATACTGCACTCTTCAGATTCCATAGCTCCGGTTGGGGTGCTTCATCCCTTGGCTTTTCATTTGGAAAATAAGGCAGAGTCCTGTACTTTGGGGAGCAGTGATCATACCAATCAGAAGTGTCAGGAGAAGAAGAGTTTTCTATTTGAAGTGCAAGGAGACCATTCACAAGGATATGATGCTGCACGCGAAGCTGATGCCGAAGTTGAGAATGCAGTTGAACTTGCTGATTATAAACTTCACATTTCAAGAACACAAAGGGGTGATACATTTTCTATTTGTTGCTGGTTACAAGATTCAAGTACGACTTCCACAGGTGAACAGTAGATAAAGTATACTTCTCCAGTTGTAATTTTTATTCCCCGCCAGTGTATCATTCTTCAGATAGTATTATAACAATTTAATACTGTTAAATAATTTAATTGACAGGATTGCAAGGAGATCTGGAGACTGTCCTGAAGAAAATTGAATCACTACTTGTAGAATATGGTTTTGGTTGGGAATATGTTCTCTATATTCATCTTTATATTGCCGATATGAAAGAGTTTGCTGCAGCAAATGATACATATGTGAGATATATAACTCAAGGTAAGTGCCCTTTTGGTGTTCCATCCCGCAGTACAATTGAACTGCCTTTGTTGCAAGTGGGTTTAGGTAAGGCATACATGGAAGTTTTGGTGGCAAATGACCATACCAAAAAGGTTCTACATGTACAAAGTATATCTTGCTGGGCACCCAGTTGTATTGGACCTTATAGCCAGGTAAAACATACGTCATCAGTTCCCAGTCAGCACCTTTCCTTTTACTTTTCTTCATTTTCCTAACGAGAACAGTAGGTTTGCATCATATAAGGTGGAAAGTTCCATGAATTTAAAATTGGTGATTTTCTAATTTCGATTAATTTGTTTGCTTCCAGGCTACTTTGCATAAGGAGATACTTCACATGGCTGGGCAGTTGGGGCTCGATCCTCCCACAATGACATTATGCCAAGGAGGCCCCATTGACGAGCTGGAAAAGGCACTAGAAAATAGTGAAGCAGTGGCTAAATCCTTTAACTGTTCAATATCGGCCTCAGCTATTGTTTTTGTCACTTACTGTTCAACAAAAATTCAATCGTCAGAGAGATTTAAAATTCAGGAGAAGCAGGTTGCTTTCCTTAAACAAACAAGGAGCTTCGAGTTGGATCTAGGAACCAATTCTGAAGCATTTGATCCCATTTTTCTATATGTGCTCGTCCCTGATCTACCAAAAGGGTAAAAAATTTCTTTATGCTCCTCATTCGTTTCAATTTTATTTCGTCTTGATTACCTGAAATAATCAGTTGCTCCTCCTTTTGGCATGCAGGGCTCTTGTAGAAATTAAGCCCATTTTATTTGTTGCAGAAGATATCGAAGAACCAACTGAGAATGCAAAAGACCAATCCTGCTCAAGCACCCCTGGTTACTGGGGTTTTCAGCATGCAGACTGGCATGATTCTTGCTATCAGAGTTGCATCGTTCCTGGAAAATTATGTACGGTTGTTTTGTCCTTGAGTAGTGAACTTGCTTCGATGATCTGTCTTGAAGACAAGAACAAAGAGGATTGTCAAAATTCTTTCGTAGAGAGCCAGATGGATAGAGTATCAAGATTTTGCATATATCTTCTGGATAAAATTATGACGGAGAACGCTTTTTCTTGGCAAGACACAATGGTATGTTTCTTGTCTAATGACTCTTTGTTCTTTTGTTACTGTGTTTTCATTCGTATCATTCTAACTCTGTCTTCCTTGCATAGTATTTGAGGTTGTATTGTCCAACAAGCCTTCAAGTATCTGTGGATGCACTCTCACTGATGTTGACTAATGCATTCAATGAACTCTCCGAAATGGGTCGGATCAAGACTGGCAAGGAAGCCGTCTTCAACCTCATTCCGGTCTTAGGTGCTGGGAGTTCTTCAGCAACCATGAATGATATAATCACCTGTGAATTATTGGCTCAGAAGTCCTGAGTTTCATTGCTTCATGTGAAAGGAGAAAAAATCCTTTGATTTCCGATATGGTGTTTGATGCAAATGCCTGAACTGTTTGTAATCGGATAATTTTATCCGCTCGCTTAAATTACCGGGTGCAAAGGGACTGGTAGCTCAAGTAGATCAGAGCATTCCCTCTCCACCTGAGATTTTGTGTTCGATTTCCCTTCCGATGCCATTTGTATCAAAGAAATATTCTCTGGTTTTAATCCAACATTTTGTATGATATTTAGAAAAAGTCACCACTGCTCCACAACTCTCTCTCTCTCTCTCTCTCTCTCTCTCTCTCTCTCTCTCTCTACCCCTGACATCTCCACACAGCAACGGCGAGCTCAGTTGGAAAATGACCCGTCGTTTCCATGCATGCAAACCCTAAATTCCTTGCTTCTTGTAGTGATAAAATAGTAAACGATACAACGTATATTCTTCTCCGGTATCCACCCCTTCTTGTTGAATTTAGTACACCAAAAAGATACCACTGATAGGATTCAACAAGAGCGTGTCGAAGTTAATTTCAGTAAAATTGAAAGACAAATTTGAAGAGTTATGTGGATAAAGTTGATGAGCTAGGGTTAGGGTTTGGACGCATATAACATAATGCTTTACCTTGGTAACAACATGGTTGGTACTTTGTCTGTTGGACACAAACCCTTAGATATTTGATTGATGGTGTGTAATGTTTTGGTTTGGGTTGGCAACTTGGCTTGCTTCCAAACTCGTGCGTATGACAAGCAGATTGATGTGTAATATTATTGCATGCTTAGTTTGCTAACCCTGAGACCAAACCAGACTAATGCGATGGCAAAATGTCTTGTCGTTCTTAATAAAATCTTGACCAAATGTGATGCCTGACAATAATCTTGTTAGTTTCATGTCTGATGTCTTTATATTTAGAAATCAATTCAAATCACATCATTATTAGTTAATTATATGTAATTATACGATATGGTCTTGTATGTTGCAATCCTCCTGACACCATATAGCAAGGGCAACTGTAAGCCAACAAGACTCTCCGCTTTGTGAGGCTCTCGGAGGAAAGGATAATGTCTATTGTACGTAGACTTATGTGTACTTTACAAAGAGATTGTTTAGACGACTAGATAATGGGAGCAACCACCACCACCTCGTTTTACATTACACGTGTGGTTCACGGATGTTTGAAAAAACTCTCTCTCTCTCTCTCTCTCTCTCTCTCTCTCTCTCTCTCTCTCTCCTCGATCCGACATCTCCACGCAGCAACAGCGAGCTCAGTTGAAAAATGACCAGTCGTTGCCATGCATGCAAACCCTAAACTCCTTACTTCTTGCAGTGATAAAATAGTAATGGGATATGATACCATGCATATTTTTCTCCTGTGTACATTATTTTTTATTGAATTTAACACATAAAAAAGAAAGAACAGATAAGATTCAACATAAGTGTGTCGAAGTTAATTTCAATAAAATTGAACGGCAAAAATTTGAAGAGTTACGATGTAGTTGATGAGGGTTAGGGTTTGGACCATAACATAATGCTTCACCATGAAAACAATATGGGGTTGGTACTTTGTCTATTAGACATAAACCCTAAGATATTTGATTGATGATCATGTGTAATGTTTTGGTTTGGGTTGGCAACTTTGGCTTATTTCCATACTCATACGTATGACAAGCAGATTGATGTGTTATATTATTGCATGATTGGTTTGCTAACCCTGAGACCAAACCAGACCAATGTGATGGCTAAATGTCTTGTCGTTCTTAATAAAATCTTGACCAAATGTGATGCATGGCAATAATCTTCTTAGTTTCATGTCTAATGTCTTTTGATATAGAAATCAATTCAGATCACATCATTATTAGTTAGTTATATGTAATTATCAGAGTACGATTTGTAATTTGCAATCCTGCAGACACCATACACCAAGAGGAAGTATACATGGCTGCACATTTTGGTTGGTCTTTAAGGCAGTTGGATATGAAAAAAATGCCTTCTTACATGGCATTTTACAAGAGGAAGTATACATGGCATAACCACCCAGGTTTATTGATGCTAAGCATGTAGATTATTTATGTAAGTTACACAAGTCTTTATATGGATCAAAACAAGCCCCAAGGGCTTGGAATGACGGGTATACTAGCTTTCTTCCTTCCTTGGGTTTCAAGTCCACATATGCAGACTCTTCACTATTTGTTAAAACTGTTGGTGATTAATTCTGCGGTTATATTGCTGCTTTATGTTGATGACATTATCATCACAGAAAGTGCATCTCAAGCTATCATTGATGTTATCGATTCTCCTACTAATGAATTTGATATTAAAGACCTAGGACCACTCCATTACTTTCTGGGAATACAAATTGTGCAGAAAAAGGATGGTTTGTTCTTATCTTTGGACATGTATCACAGATTTACTAAGTTTGAGATGTTATTGTCTAAAGCATGAGCCATTTCTTGTCTACCATAATAATCCTGCATTATACAAAAGCTTGGTTGGTGCCCTTCAGTATCTTACATTTACCATACTTAACATTGCCTCTGTAGTACATCAGGTTTGTCAATTTATACAATGTCCTATGAAGTCCCACTTTTATGGCAGTAAAGAGAATACTTCGATACTTAAGGGCTACTCGGGGTTGTGCTATTCATTATGGCAAGGGAGCATTGGATTTAACTGCATATTGTGATGCAGATTGGGTAGTTGCCCTAATGACAGGAGGTCTACTACTAGAATGGTTGTTTTCATGGGTTCTAATCTTATATCTTAGTCATAAAAAAAAATAAAAAAAAAAGCAAAACACTGTCTTTCGATCATCTACTGAAGCTGAATACAGAGGTATTTCTACTACAATAGCTGATTGGATCAAACAGTTATTGGTTTTTCTTCAAGTTCCATCTTCTGATAAACCACTCTTGTTTTGTGACAAATTATCAACAATAGCTTTCACCTGCAATCCTATTCAACATCAAAAAACAAAACACATAGAGATAGATGTGCATTTTGTCGGGAAAAGAGTGGCCAAACAACTATTGCAGGTTCATTTTGTATCTTCCAATGAGCAATTTGCTGATGATATACTCGCCAAAGGATTGTCTGCACCACTGTTTCAAACTCATTGTGCCAATCTTAGGCTTAGTTTCTCTGCCATCTTGAGTTTGAGGGGGAGATGTTAGGAGTATTAAGGTCCAATAGTTGTTGACTAAACAAGTGTCATGAGATTAAGAAGGCAGTATGTTTTGTCATAAGAGTAACTTAGCTTGTAAGTTACTGTAGCAATCGCATATAACAAAATGCTTCACCATGAAAACAATATGGGGTTGGTACTTGTCTAATAAACCCTAAGATATGTGATTGATGATGTGTAATAGTTTGGTTTGGGTTGATGTGTAATGTTTTGGTTTGGGTTGGCAACTTTGGCTCAACTTCAAAGTCGTTTGTATGACAAAGCTGATTGATGTATTAAATTGCATGCTTAGTTTGGTAAACCTAGCTAGGTCCAAACCAAACTAATGTGATGACTAAATGTCTTGACCAATGTGATGCATGACAATGATCTTTCTTAATTTCACGTCTAATGTCTTTATATATAGAAAGCAATTCAAATCACATCACTATTAGTTAGTTATATGTGATTATCAGAGTACGATATGGTCCTATAAGTTGCAATCCTGCAGATCCCATACACAGGAGAGACCTCCAGACAATAAGACTCTTTGTTTTGTGGGGGTCCCAGGGGTGAGAGAGAATGTCTATTATATGAAGGCTTACTCTTGCTTTGCAAAGAAAAACTGTTTTCACGACTCAAATTCATAACCTTTCGGTCACAAAGAAGCAACCATACACCAAGAAAATTAAAAACATTTATGATTCTTTTTAATGGTACGTGGCACTTAGTGATACGAAAAAGAATGGCTGAGACTAAAAATAAGAAATTTAAAAATTATAAAAAAATCAAACCTAACAGCTAAAGTATCTATAACACTGAGTGTTATGTAGATTTGAAGACACCCTAAATTTTTAACTAAATAATTTGGAAATGGAGATTTATTGTTTCACTGTGTTTTTTTACTTGTATTACAAGGTTGTTTCAATACAATAATATATATGTATCATTGTTTTTTTTTCATCTAACAAACAACAATTATGACATGTTACCTTACGTACAAGGAACGTAGGCAGGATGGTAGTCATCATAACATCATTAATAAGGGATTCATTACCATGTTCCTATATAAGAATGCATTGCATTATGGGTGTATTCAATTGAGATTTTGAGAGATTTTAAATCTTTTAATAAATCTAGAAGTATTCAATCAGGAATTTAAGTGATTCTCTGAAATTCAATGTGTATTCAATCAGGATTTTAAGATAGTTTATTAAAATCCTTAGAAATCTAGATGTATTCGATTAAGATTTTAAAGAAGTTTATAACATTCTAGGTGTATTCAATTAGAATTTGATTTTAAAGAATTTGAAAATGTTGAGGAATTAGAGGGAATTGGAGAGATTTTGTAGTGTATTTTAAGCATCCACAAATCTCACCTCTACCCAAGAGATTTTGAGGGAATTGAATCAAAATTTTACATAGAATCTCTACAAATCAATTAGACTTTATAAAAATCCATGAATTTATAAATCTATTCAAATCTCTCAAATTCTCAATTGAATACACAAAGCATATGGTGCATCCAACACAGAATATAGTTTTGGGTTCCTACCCATGAGTTCCGAGTTTAAAACTCTCATATAAATTATTGTAATAGTTTCGAATTCTTACTCCTGCTCCTAATAATAATAATAAATAAATAAAAAATGACAGTTGCTTGTATAACTTCATATTATATGACCATTAGAGTTGGAGAAAATTGCTGTTTGTCATCATGTGTATATACAAACCTTACGTATGTGCTACAATCTTTCATCGCGCACTTCTTGACTAATCGAGATTAATTTGATGGCGACGGCGCCGATATACTTAGAAGACTGTAGCTGTGACAAGCCTCCAAATAAAGAATATTAATTGAAGTATATATATGCTACAGTTGCAGGTAGACGGGGACCTCGATCATCAAATTATTCAGATCAGATCGGCACTATATATATAGGTTACAATTGCAGGTATACGGGGACCTCGATGATCAAATTATTCAGATCAGATCGTCAAGTGCCAATTTCTTTAGTTTAATTTGTTTCCATGGCCCAAGTTTGGTGGCTTTCACTCTGAAAAGCAAAACGAAAAGGATGTAGATTTAGTTAGTTACCCACATGCACTGACGGGGACCATATATAAAAATAATACACACAGATATATACATACACACACATATATTTCACCACCACCATGCATGGCTGGTTTAGAGATGGGAATGCATGTACGAGCAAAGAAAAAGAAGGGGTAGCAATAGCAATAGCAATGCACTCCTAAGACTCGCAGAGTTTGTAGAAAAGTAGTTGAGAAGCAAGAAGGGACATGCATGTATTCACTGGCAATAAAATCATACAGCCTGGCCTTCACATACAAACCCACTTAAACGGTGCTAGACGAGAATTTTTAAAACATGAATAACACCCCCACAGACCCACATAGTTTGTAGAAAAGTAGTTTAGAAGCATGAAGGGACATGCATGCATGTATTCACTAGCAATGAATCATATGGCCTGGCCTCACAGGTGGATATATATATATATATATATATATATAGATATATATATATATGTATATATTTATATTTATATTTATACATGTATATATGTATGGTCCCCAAGGGCCAAAACCCTAAAAAGTACCCAAAAAACTATCAAAACTAGAATAGGAAAAGCATTTGTGATAGAGAGAAGACATAAAAGATGAATAGAATATCAAGTCTATGCACCAAAGAAGCTAAAGCAAAAAAGAAGAAAGTTGTTTGATTCTCTTTATTCGTTTAGCATATGTTCAATCTTATAAATTCATGTCAATATTGTAGAATTAAATTTAAAGTTTTTCGTCTCCAAAATTCTTACATATATAAATTGTGTAGTAATATTTTTTTTATTCATGTTGAAATTTCTGACATGACGATCACACATTAACTAAGTTATTTTATAATAGTACACAATATAAACACGTGTACTATGTGATTGTTTTCTCTAATTAAGCATTCTTCTTCCAATGAGAAATAAAATTAAAATTATTTTGTAATTAAAACCATCAAAATTACTTATCAGTTGTCGATGAAAAGCATTGGGATACCATTTTTAAACTAGTCAGCCAATCAGATATCACGTGAGGACTGGATCAGAATTCAGAAGGCCCTCATCATCTTACTAATTAATTTCCTGATTAATAATAAGTTGGCAACCTCTCATGGCAACCATAACTTGGCACACTGTCGGTGATCGAGAAGTGGTGGTCCTTCTGAGACCCCAAAAACTTAAAAACTAAAGAATTATTTATGTAAATATTTAAAAATATCTTTGCACATTTTAGTTACGTATGTGTGGAAGATAATACAACAAACATGGGTTAAGTTGTGGTGGATGCATCGTAGATGTAGCTCAACAAAGATTACTTACTATTAAACTATAGTTTTGTTTGAACAAGTCCCTTATTTATTGGCCTATTAATTTGTTTTTGTATACTAATTTGGAATTTTGACCGAATTTCATTCACAAACCTCTTACATAAAGTTCCGTAGCCAAAATGGTTAATTAAGCAAGTGGCACATGTAACATCCTACATTGAGTAACGGAGAGGAAGTGATGTGCCTTGTATGTACATACTCCCCTCCATATAGCAAAAAGCCTTTTGTGAGTTCACTCGTTTCGAATTCCATCGAAACTCCGAAGTTAAGCGAATTCAAGCGAGAGTAATCATGAATAACTCACTGAGAAGTTATCAGGACTTTGTGAAAAAGAAGATTAGTCTACTATTAATGTGTGATGGGATACCTACAGCAAAATGTGTTGATTGGATGATTTGATCTAAAATATAAGATAATTGGTTATGATTGATTGGTCTAAAGTGTTTTTTCTTATCTTTGAGAATCCTTGGTTTATACTCTAAACCATCTATGATTTTGTACTATCAAAACAAACAACATAGTATAACATTGTACCTTACCTCATTTTATAGTACAAAGAATTAGTTATATAATGGTATAAAAACAAATCTAGACTCTTATTTTTTACTTCTTTATTTAGGAATAGGAGAGAAGGGAAACAACATTTCTCCTACTTTGGGCTAATCATTTTCATCACTAAAGCAATCAACCTAATGTTAGATTAAAAATCTACCTTAACAATATAATAAAGGAATTGTTACTGAAATTTCAAAAATTTAATTGTGCACTCTAAATTTTTTATATTTAACAAGAAAATAATCTTATACAAAATGCATAATTAGATTTTTAGAGTGTCAATGATAGTTTTTATTATAATAATATGGTAAATCGTAATACCTAATTTACTATTAAGGTATTTGTCGATTTCTTCCCAAATTTGTAAAGAGTTGTCAATTTCCCACTTGAATTTTAATTTTAGCCGATTATTATCCGAACTTTTATACTTAGCCAATTTGCGTCGTGAATTTTACTTTTAGCCAATCACCCACTAAATGCTTATAATTGATCAGTTTCTAGTATGAAAAGGTAAGACCAAGGAGAAGATTCATAATGATCTATATTATGAATAAATTCAAATAAAAAGTGTACGAAGTGAACTAACAAAAGAGACGGAGAAGAAAAACAATATGTTGTCTACATAAGAAAAAAATTATATTTTTCCCTCAGACAATTGCCATGTGTTCTGAATGTGACCAAGATGGATGAAAAATTAGATAAAAAAAATCCAAAATCTAAGATGAGGAGGAAAGTTGGCCAATTATAAAAGTTGAAGGGAAATCCAACTAAAATTAAAATCTAAAAGAAAAATTGACCAATTATAAAATTTCGAAAGTAATTGACTAAAATAAAAGTTCAAAGGAAAAATCGATACCTTCAGAAAGAAAAATCGACAAATACTTCTTTGTCATTTACGGAAAATAAGAAAATTCACCAAGAATGGCAAGGAAGTGATTTACTGCAAATGGGGAGGCAATTGTTTAATGGCGCTCTAAAACTGTGACAGAGAGAAAAAGAAAAAGTGAAGAGACTCAACCTGGAAATACAGAGAGAGAGAGAGAGAGAGACAGAGATCTGAGGTGGGGGACTGAGTCAGGGACCGAGTCGGGTCACATCCTTTCTGTACCGAGTTGAACTTTCAAAGCTAATAATACAGTGTGAACCCAGAAGACGAAGGGATAATAAGATCCTGGCTTTTAGATTCCACATCTGAAATCCCACACCAGCCGTTCGATTAACCCCTCCATATCTCTCCTCTCTCTCTCTCTCTCTCTCTCTCTCTCTCTCTCTCTTCCATCTTTCTCTCTCCTTCTGCAGCTCAATCGATTTCTTGACTTGGCTTGACTTGGAAACCCAATTTCTTGTTTTTCCTCTCAGGTACTTTCTTCCTTTCTTGTTTCTGTTTTTAGAGAGAGAGAGAGAGAGAGAGAGAGAGAGAGAGAGAGAGAGAGAGTTGTTTTATGTTTGGTTGGTGGGAAAGTTGAGGGGAGTGAAAGAAAATGGGAGGAATAAAATTGAAATCCTGGGTCTTTTTTAGGTGGGTATTTCGGAAATAATGTGGATAATTAAGTTAGATATCAGAAAGTTGATGTTTTGAATTTTGGGTTTCAAAATTTGAGGGTGGTGGTTCTCTCTTTTAGAGAGAAAAAGGAGAAAGCAAGTTATTTTCTGTTTGGCTGCCGGGAAAGTTGAGAGGAGTGAAATATAATAAGAGGTCGAATTGAAAGTCTTGATCTTTTTAGGTGGGTATTTGTAAGAATGTAGATATATTTAAGTTAGCTATCCGAAAGTTATGTTTTCGAATTTCGTTAATTGGTGCATAAATCTGTGCTTCATTTGTACAAAAGTTTGCTTCTTGTTGCGTGATGTTTTGAGCTAAAAGTTTGAATCTTTTGTTTGTTTTACAGATTTGAGGCTATATGGTAGCTTCTATTTGCTATGATGGAGCTCAAGATCAACTGGTGTGGTTTGGATTAGGAGATTGAGCTGCGAAAATGCTTAAAGCTTTAGCAATGGTGAGTGAATAACATAGTCTGATTTGGTTTTGAATCGATTATTCAGACTGGATTCGTATTGAATTGTCGGGCTTGGGAGTTCATAGACCTAAAACACCAGTAAAACAAAAATCCAAACTTGGTAGATTTTGTTGGTATTAAACCCTAGGCTTGGTTTGTGGTTCTTGGAATGGTGAATTTGAAGTTTTGAGGGCAGTTGTTTTGAATTTGAGTTCCGAAAATGAAGAGTGAAAGCAGCAATAGCTTAGGAACTGAGAGAACAGTTAAATCCGTAGAATTAGTGGAAGATTTTTCCAAATATTCCCACAGTCCAGCTCATTTGGCGGTTGCACGCCGTGACCATGCTACTCTCAAGCGCATTATCTCTACCCTCCCTCGACTTGCCAAGGCCAGTGAAGTAAGCACCGAAGATGAATCTCTTGAGGCTGAGCTCCGAGCTGATGCTGTATCTGCTGTCATTGATCGCCGAGATGTTCCTGGTCGTGAGACTCCTCTTCATCTAGCTGTCCGTCTCCGGGACCCAAGCTCAGCGGAGATTTTGATGGCAGCTGGTGCTGATTGGAGTCTTCAAAATGAGAATGGGTGGAGTGCTCTCCAAGAAGCTGTCTGCACTAGAGAGGAAGCAATTGCTATGATTATTGCACGGCACTACCAGCCCCTTGCTTGGGCTAAATGGTGTCGTAGACTTCCCCGTATTGTTGCCTCTACGGCTCGGATTCGTGATTTTTATATGGAGATAAGTTTTCATTTTGAGAGCTCAGTCATCCCATTTATTGGTCGAATTGCTCCATCAGATACTTACCGAATTTGGAAGCGTGGTTCAAATCTTCGAGCTGACATGACTCTTGCTGGTTTTGATGGGTTTCGCATTCAAAGGTCTGATCAAACATTTCTGTTTCTTGGAGAGGGCTACTCTTCAGAGGATGGTAATGTGAATTTGGCACCTGGTTCTTTGATTGTTCTTTCACATAAGGAGAAAGAAATCACAAATGCTTTGGAAGGAGCTGGTGCCCAACCAACTGAAGTTGAAGTTGCCCATGAAGTGGCCTTGATGTCCCAGACGAATATGTTTAGGCCAGGCATTGATGTTACTCAGGCCGAGCTTATCCCCCATTTAAATTGGAGGCGACAGGAGAGGACTGAGATGGTTGGAAATTGGAAGGCCAAAGTTTATGATATGCTTCACGTGATGGTGAGTGTGAAGTCAAGGCGGGTTCCAGGTGCTATGACTGATGAGGAACTCTTTGCAGTGGATGACGAAGAAAAGGTGGCAAATGGTGGTGATAATGATGAATATGATGATGTATTGACTGCTGAAGAAAAAAAGCAGTTGGATTCTGCACTTCGTGTGGGGAACTCAGATGGTGCTTGTGAGGACGAGGACAATGGGGTCTCTGACTGCCATGAAAAAGGTTCAGGAGGCGCGTATGAGAACTGTGAATCCAACGGTGTTGTTAAGGAGAAGAAGGGTTGGTTTGGTTGGAACAAGAAAAATTCAAAGGGAAACGATGATTCCGAAGATCCAAAGCCTTCGAAGAAGTTCTCAAAGTTGGCCTCAGAAGGTGGCAACCAGAAATCATTTGATCATCAAAAACCATCATCTGAATTCCCTAAAGATGACATTGCAGATGGGAAAAAGGGAAAAGATAAAAGCGGTAAGAAGAAAAAGAAGAAAGGGTCGACTGATTCTAAGCATGAGAGTGAGTACAAAAAGGGTTTGAGGCCTGTCTTGTGGTTGACACCAGATTTCCCGTTGAAAACAGACGAGCTTCTTCCTTTACTAGACATCTTGGCAAACAAGGTCAAGGCTATAAGGAGACTCCGGGAGCTTTTGACTACTAAATTACCCCCTGGCACCTTTCCTGTTAAGGTGATATGAAAGCTCTAGCTTCATAGACTATTTTTTCAATCTGTTTTCCACAGTTTGATTGTTTATGCAAGTTTGTTGGTTGGTATGGTCATGCTGTCCAGTTGCTATAATAAATCACCTGTTTAAAACATAATCCATAGACAAAATTCAACTTATTTGCCACAACTCCTTGAATTGCTGCCAAATAATTTCTTAATATTTGGTAGATGCGTAACAAAGTTAGAAATATTCTGGGTGAAGTCTGCTGAGTGATTTGTTGTATCTTACTTTTCAAAATTTACATGCGTGTGTTTTTGGTTCTCACTGTTCAGTTTTATCGATTAGCATGGCATCATGTAATTTATAGGCTTACCCTTTGTAGCCCTTCAGCCTCTGTTTTTTAATGTCAACCTAAAGTTGCGTTTCCCTACCACAGGTTGCTATTCCTATTGTCCCAACAATACGAGTTCTTGTAACATTTACCAAATTTGAGGAGCTTCAGCCGGTGGAGGAGTTTTCAACCCCTCTCTCCAGTCCTGCACATTTTCAGGATGCAAAGTCAAAGGACTCGGAAGGATCCTCGTCATGGATGTCATGGGTGAGAGGAAGTCGTGGTGGGCAATCAAGTGGCAGCGATAGCCACCGGTATAAGGATGAGGTTGACCCATTCCTCATACCGTCAGACTATTCCTGGGTTGATGCCACTGAGAAAAAACGCCGCATGAAAGCCAAGAAAGCCAAGAGCAAGAAACACAGGAAACATGCAACAGCCAAGCCTGCTGAAGCGGGACATCAGGCAAGCGAGGATGTTGAAGAATAGTTGTGCATAAATTACTACTACTCTACCTCTTAAGCGGGATTTCGCGGGACAGAAAAATGAGGTAAAGCCAATTCTTATGCGCTCCTGACCTTTATCCTTCACTTTGGATTTTATCACAAAAGTCCTACCCGATACGTTTTAGGCTCTGAATTGTTGGTTTGGAAGAAGAATGTGTGTCTTCTTCAATTGTTGTATTGTTATGTGCTGTGAAATCGGGAAGGAACCGACGTTCTTTTTCTTATAGTTTCTCTTGTTCTAATTTCGAGTTGGTGTCAATCTTTGTATCCAAGTTGTTTTCTTATCGAGTTTCAAATTCTTTTTTTGGTGGTTGATATTTCTTGTGCTTATCATTGGTAGCCAAGACCATCATCTGTTTCGTCGGTGCTGTATGTTTTGTGCTAAACAATGTATGAAAAATGCTTTAAACTTTCTCAAGATTCAATAGAAAGTATATACATCTCTCTTTGGAATTGCATTCAAAAGTTGATGAATACAACAATTAATAAGACACAGAGGTGCGTCGGAGGAGGCGCCGCGGCGAGCTACTGGTGACTTACTATTTTGGACTGGACTAGCTTTAGGAACTACATTGAATTCGTGTTGTTGGGACTAAGCAGGATAAGAATAGAAAAGTGGTTAGTACAATGTCGGACTAACGTATTGACTAAAATATTTTAAGGACCTAGATTATTCTTTTTTATCATTTTAATCTACTTTTGCCTTAAAAAAAACAAAAAAACAAAAAGAGCACAGGTATTATATATTAAAAACTAACCTAATTAATGTTTCACTCAATATTTTCTGCCATTGCAAATCTTCAAAATCAAACACAGAGCAACAAAGAGTGAAAATTTAGGAGTTGGGGGCTCGGTGCACGTGTGATTGGCCCAAAGGCGGGAGATGGGGAAGGTCTGCGATCAGGATATTTTAGGAGATGGGGAAGGTTTGCAGTCGTTGATTTCAAGCTCATCATGCTGCAGATTTTTTTGGATTTTTCGGGTTCGAATTTTGGGAGTTGGATCTGGTTTTGAAAATAGAACGACTGCAGATTCTTTTGCTTTTTTGTTTCGAATTTTGCGGGATTTGGGTTTGAAAATAGTTGTGGAAGTGAGGAAGGAGTAAATGGGTGGGGCAAAGAGTGGAGGGCAAAGTAAGTAGTGCAAAGCGGAGCAGAGTTGGTCTTAGCAGTCCGCTCGATTTTGAGAAGTCTCGCGAATTCTCTAAGTGTTTAGTCAAGGAGAGTTGCATTACAGCTAGTACATGCCGGAAACAAATACGAGACTACACTAACACTTAGTCCAGTCCACTAAAATCTAGCGAGGGCAAAACAAACACACTAGATACATTGTCGGATGGATGGTACATTGTTCCCTCGTACTTTTTCCCTATGTCCGAGTGGTACAAACACAAATGTTGCATGTTAACCGTCCGTCTTCATGGATCTTTGCTTATCTGAGCATGTACAGGAATTACATGAACAAGATATGAAGATTTTACTCTAGATACATACAATATACAGACAACAAAATTGTTGACCTAATGATTTACACATCTATTCGCGTTGCCGGTAGTTCAGACGAATTTTCTACCAGAACCGGTCCTTGTTAACGCTCAAGTATCCGGCCATAACTTTCCCGCCGGTGTTTCTCATTCCGTCGATAAGGAAGCACCAAGTTGAACCCAGTGCTCCAATGAAAAAGTCAGCTTCACTTGCCATCAAGAAATTAACAATCGGATAATTCGTGCTAGTCTCCCTTCCTAGACTCGTTTCGTAAGCGGCCATTGTCGAGTTCCCGACTTGACGTGTCACGTTCGTGTAGTAAAAGTCCCAGTGACGGTAACTATTGGATTTGTCTATCACTTCCTGGAAGATTGTTAATGTTAGGTTTGCGCATGATCGATCACTTCTAAACGTATTCGGAAACATGATGTTAATGCAAGAAAGCTAAACCTGCATTTCAGTCGAGAGCCACACGCTCTTAAGCTGCGGGAAGCGCTTTCTTATGCGGCCAGCAAGACCCATGTATTCTTCGAATTCCACCACCTTCATTTCGCACGCTTTGTCTCCCATTCTTACATGCATGCTGAGTAGTGGCTGAGGCATCCACGGCTTGTGACTAGACCAAACAAATTCTTCGATATCAGACCTTGGGTGGATTATAACATCCTGCCACAAAAGACATGTTACAAATTACAATCATTTGAGAAGATTCGATTTGCATAATCTCAATATCGCACGTTGTATATGGTACTACTAATCCAATGTCTTCCAAACTCCATATATACAAATCGAGACCTCGTTACAATCAGAAGCCAACGTGTAGGAAGATACTCAAGTGAAATTATTTGTTTACCTCTGTCCTGCAAGAAAAACAAGGCAGAAGGGACAAAAGTAACAAACCTTAGGCCATTTTCCGTCAAAACTTCTGATGACCATATGGGCAGCTTCCTTTCCGAATGCAGCATGGCGGGCAACATTCAATAAGCCGCATGTGTACTCGGTTTGAAATCTCATCAAGTATCGTACCGCCTGACATAATGTAACAACTTCCGATCAAATATGGAGCTTGCTTTTCTTTCATGAATATAGCGATGCAGCTTGCTTTTCTTTCATGAATATAGCGTACTTGGAAGCAAATATATTATACATTTATAGAATATCTATTAGACTACCTGTGCTCTCCACCACCTCCGATCCATTTTGCGATGATAAGCAACCAAACTCCCATTTATTTCTGTCGTAGGTTGCAAATGACTCCATGGATCGCCCCATATTCTGCATTAAATATTTGACAAACGACATGAGAAAAACAGAAACATAAGCTGCTAACTATTAGGAGAAGTGAATGGAAAACGAAATGGTTAGAGATGCAAATTATTACTTGGGTGTAGGTCCAGCCCATATTTGCTTTGAATTATAACTTTCTTTTGCTGTAATGGTGCCTTTTGTCCAGGCTTCTTCACTTCCCATAAGCTCAAAAGCAAGATCTCGACATTGTATGGATGTTTCTGGAAAGAAGTAGCAAGACCAACTGGAGCGGGACGAACCTGTAACACATGGAACTTATCATCCACACTTGATTATAAGAACAAAAGTCTATTTTGATGTTTGAACTCCTATATACGAAGTTACATAAGAATGAAAATCGTCAAAACCATTGAGCTGAGATGTTGTGATATTAACCTTTACAACCATCATGGTCAGCTCGATTGTAGTAGTTGGTGACAAGGACCCTGTTTTCGTTGATTGCAATAGCTAGAAGCCCACACATTCCGGCGATCTGTGCTCCAATGCCAAATCCTGGTAATCTTTCCCAGTCAGCTACAAGAAATTTTACGCTAGGATCGCTGCAGTTCAAAGGATGCTGATGCATCCATATGTCTCGTTGCACTTTTCGTGTCAAGGGATAATTTTCTTCATCAGACCCTGTAATCTGCAGAAGCTTTGCTTATTAGAGGAAGATTACAAAACACATCTTCTTACCTCACTACGCCACATAAAAATTCAAATCATTATTTTTCTAACTTCTATTGTTTCATCAGTTTGCAAAACACGAATTAAATAACGATTATATGCATATGTATATATGCAAGATAGCATTGACTTATATAAGCTAATTTTTCCAAATTCTTGTTCTACAGCGATAAATAGTTATGGGATTTCGAGACCTAGAAACGTACCCAGGGAGCGTAAGCACCTTCGGATATATCTTGATGCCTAAAGTATCTCGACTGCTCATTAGTGGCAGCTGCAGGGTACCTGTCCAACAATCCCTTCCAACTTGTCCAAGGAGGATACTTCTCGTTCTCCGCATGCTTATCAAGGCGCTCGTTTACTTGTGCTTTCAACTTGCAGTTTTCCAAATGTGGGGCATTTGGAATACTGGATCTGCTTACTCCAAGTCTCTGCAAGAGGTCTCTCTCTCCGGAATCTGATTCATTTAGTAAAGCACTCCAAGCTGAATACAGTAACGCGACTCTCTCATCATTAATCGTTTCTTCACTTCTCAGTGAATCAACTTTTTTCGCTGTTCTGATTTGCCGTTTTGAGCTGCAGTTTGTGCCTGCGACCACATCTTTAATTTCAAAACCATAAAATTAGTCTCTTGCAAATCCTTCTAATTCTTCGTTAAACTATTAGATGAATGCCATTGGCTAAAATAACCATTATTTCTATCTAGACACGCGCACATCCACCTCGACCGAACCTCAAAGTCACGGAGCTGCCATTTCGCGTTAAGGGACTAAAATCTAACAGTGGGATTGGAACTAACCTCAAGAATCAAGTAAGGAAGAAGAAAAAAGGAATATAAAGGCTTATGGATGAAATTATTAAAGCATGTATTCGGGATTCAATTAGCAAGTCTAGTCAAAGTTAAGTATTCAAGTGAAGAAAATGTGTTCATGAAGTTAGTGTTCTAACTTTAAGTAGCTTTGAATACACCTTTCAATTATTCCAATCCTAGTTTAGTTAATTAAACCTCTATTAAAAAGTATACGAACGATCCACAAACTCACGCGGACCCATAAGTATCCAAGTTGGCTAGAACATCGTGCTCTTCAACCGCACCCAAATTCAAATTCCTCCTCATAATTTAGATTAAATTAGAATATCGCTTGAAGAACTTATGTGCCCAAGTTCAAATATACTCGTCGCAGTTTAGATTGAATTAGATATCGCACGAATTAAAAACACCAAAACTCATTAACATTGGCAAATTATACATCTCAAAGGTAAAGAGAAAGGCAAAAATGACCAAGAAATTGAAGAGTATATGACGAAATTCGACTCACTGATGAACTCTGAGCTTGAATTCCCAGCTGAAGAACCCTCAGGCATCGTCGAAAAGAAAAGGCCTCCATACTCAAAAGTACCAAAGGAAGTGAGAGCAGCAAGAAAGAGAGAAGTGAGGCAAACTCCACACAGAAAACCAACCACACAAATTTGACAAGGAAATGAACTCCCCATTTGCAAAGCCTTCTGTGAAACAGCTCTCTCCAGTGACTTCTGATTTAATGGCTCCATTTTTTATGTATTTTCTTCACCTCCAAGGATCAATGAAACAACAGAAAATCTGAAGCCTTTTCTTTTCACCAGAAATTCATGGGATGCCAACTAACTCTGATTACTGCAATCACATGAAGCAATTTAACTTTTAATTATCTACTTTTAAAAAACTAAAATAAAATTTATAGTTTTGTGTATGAGATTTTCATAAGCAAAAAAGCAGAAGAATTGTCAAATCTCAGCCATCTATTTCTATCACCTCAAAAACTTTGATGGGTCCACCTCCATCTTCCTTCCACCTGCAAAAAATAAATGAAATTCTTCATCAGAGAGTGCAGAAGAACTGTTGAAACAACCATGCGATAGTGATGGAAAAATGATATACTATTAACCAGATAAATTGTAAAATTTACATGAAAATTTAAAAAAAAATGGTAATCAAAATTTAATTACTCTGTTTAACAGAAGATTAGTGAAGAGACCCCATAATCCAATGATCCCATTTTTGAAGGAAAAATAATACTTTGAAGAAAAAAAACAGTGGAAAAATATTTCACTTGGATTTGAAAAGGAAAAAGAAGCAAAAGGTCGGCAGCAAAATGTCAAAAACCAAAAAGAGAGCCCATGCAGAGAGACACATGCCACTGATTCCACAAAAAGAAGAAGCAAACAGCTTGACAGAACAGATAAGCGTGGCTAAAAGTTGATGCCAGAAACAGCAAATTTGGTGTTTTTTTTTTATCTTTAATTAAGAAATAAATATTAGCACCAGAAATAATCCAAAGGGTATCTCAGCAAAACCAAGAGAGGACAGGAACTTTCAGAGAGAGAGAGAGAGAGAGAGAGAGAGAGAGATGGGGAAGGAGGGAGGGAGGGACGGGGGGAGGTGTATGTGGCAAGGGGGGAGCTGACCAGGTTGAGTTTCACGAGAAGGAAACAGACAAATCATCCTCTCTGAACAGCCGCAGACATCCACTCGATCTTGTTAAGATTTTTGTGCAGTTAGATGATGGTGCAGAGAGAGTGTCTTTTTGTATAAGATAGTGGATAGTGGTGGTTCTCGGAAGAGTGGACACATAGCACGAACCCAATTCATCAAAATACCAAACCCCTACACTTTTTATGCTGGTTTGTTCTATTTCTTGACTAAAGCTTCTTGTGCTAATGTTATGAAAAGAGTTTTAACAAAATATTTTCGTTATAGTTTATTTTTAATAAAAATGATATTTTTATTTTAAAAGTTAATTTTGATACTATTTATTTACAATATTTTTTTGTTATTTTGATTAAAATTTAAAATTATTTTCATTAGTTTTTCTTATTATGAAATTAAATTTATAAATTAAATTTTGTAAACTGAATGACATAAAAGTCGATAATTGAATCTTCTAGTTCATTGACCAAACCCCAACTTCCTCCCCCTAATAAAACTAGGGGATTTGATCAACCTCAATAATTATGAACTGAGTTGAATAAATATAAAGTTTTGGAGTGCAAAGTAGGAAATTATGATTAATTAATCCATTATTTAGCTTATTGGTGTAGTATGTTCGTGACTTGACACTCACACTTGCTTTTCACTACTTTAACTATTTTGGTCATAATGAGAGACTAACATATTTGGATTTTGGCTCAAAAATAAAGATAGGTACTTTTTTGTCATTAAATTAATATATTATATATTTTTATTAAACAGGTGATTTACTTTTTGAATCCCTAAGAAACGTTATCACATGAGTCTTGGAGAAAAGAGAGTCGTTTGCAAATCTCAACAATATTTAAGAAACAGCATTTGAGCCAAGCCGGCTACACGATAAATTAACCGTAATTAGATACCGAACATATATTTTTGTCTATTGATTTTTTTCTATTTATTTAATTTGAAGATCGAAAATTGAAAGAAGTGTGTGAGAAGTAAAAATACGTGTGTAAATAGCACGACTCTAAATTAATCGTATGTAGTGCTAGTGATGAAGCTCAAATTATTATGCACACGGTATAATTTTAGAGTATTGTTATTCATGCACTCATTTTTACTTTATACACTCATCTTAATTTTCAACTGTCGGATCGAATGGATAGAAAAAATATAAAAAACTAACAAAAGTGTAGAGTTAAAAATAAGTATGTGAATGACACTATGTTACTTTAATGCTATTAGGTTGAAGTGGAGTTTGGTGGTGATGGGGTTAAATTGATAACTTAGCTAGCAACTTCCTAATCGTGCATATATTAGATTGGAAAAACTTATTTTAATCAAATTGACGAAGACTAATCAAAGTAATTAGTCATCTAACTTGCAAGGGCTGGAAAAAAATCCCAAACTAAACCGAAAAGTTTCCGAAACCAAACAGAAAAAATCCTAACCCAAAATTTCCGAAAATTTTGGTACCAAATACCGAACCGATCCCAAAATTTCGGTACGGGAATCGGTCTTGAGTTTTTGGGATTTCAATAATCCCAAACCGAACTGGAAAAATATATATATATATATTATTTAATTTTCAAATACCTTTCAGACTCTCCCACTGCTCTCCAACAATTAATTGTATGCAAAAATCTCTTTTATTTTTTTTGCTTTCATTTTGGTAAATAGCAAATTCTCTTTACTACAATGAATCATCCTAGTAATACATCCACTCTCTTTACTACAAAATAACTTGATCACTTCACTCATGCTTGGGAACTGTCTATAGACTATAGATATGCACAGATTGGGCGCACACTCTACAGCAGCACAGGCAAGTTATTATAGCCCAAAAACTGAAAAGCCTAAAAGTCCAAAAGAAAAAGCCGAAAAAGCCCAAAATTATTTCGGGATTCCTGATTGGTCCTGAAATCCCGAAACTATTTCAGGATTCTCGAAATTTGGGATTCTCGAAAATTTGGTTTGAAATTTGTATTGAAATTGGAATTTCCAAAAATTTCGATTTGAAAATCAAGACAAAAATTTCGGTATGAGATTTTATACCGAACCACCCCTTACAAGTGCAAATTTGTTTATATATTTAATGAAATTCCCAAAATTAACCCAAGTTGATTAGATGCCAATCTGACAAAACGCCACTTGGTAGTTTCTTTTTATCGACGCAGACACATACATCTAATACGAGGACCACCGTGCGTATAATTATCACCTTCTAGTTGATAATATGTAGCTGATAAAAAATCACTTTTGTCACCTTCTAGTTGATAATATATAGCCGATAAAAAATAACTTTTGTAAACCGACTCATGAATAATATGTACCTAGTGGCAGATTCGTCGCATTATTTTTGTGTGTAATTTTTTATATAAATCTTTGAGGGGTTTATATTAGTATGTTAATAATTTGAATTATTTATTCTTTTGTTTTTTTTTTTTCACAAATACTATGTCCACAAAAAATTATTCAAATCTGAAAACGTATGACCGTTATATTAAGAGTTTAGGGTTTTTTTTTTATAGAATTGTATTTGTTCATTTTCTTCGCTACAAGTGATCAATGTCTTAATGATTTTAGATTTGTCTAATTTTTTGCAATTACAATCTATGAATGATGTTTAAAAAAAAGGATAGTTCAGATCGTTAAAATACTAAGAATGGACCCCCAAAAAACGCGTGTCAAAAATTGTATAAAAAAAAGTGGTGTCACGGACCTGCCCTATGTATGTGTATGTGTATGTGTGTGTATATATATATGAAGTTATGAACATGGGATACGATTAGGACTCCATTTTTTCAGAAGACCAAGTCTTTGTCCGGGTTGTATTTATTTTTCATTTGTTTTAATGATGGTTAAATCCATTTTAAGAAATGCAAGCTAGTAGTAGATGTTTTTTTTTTCATTCAACTAATGATAGACATCTCCAAAAAAAAAATGATAGAGAGTTGAATGCGCTTGTTAGAACTTAGAAGTGACAATATCATGAAAATACTGTAAAAAAAAAAAATCAAATTCAATGTACTGTGTGAATTCTCGTAAAAGAGATATTATAATTATTGTTCTGAAATTTTTTGCCCAACGTTGCATAATATCATGAAGATATGGTAAAGAAAAATCAAATTTAATGTAATCCCTTAAGTGTGAATTGTCATATAAGAGACATGTTAGAACTATTGTTCTAAAAATTTCTGTCTCGCGTTTAGGCACCACTAAACGACTGGTCATCACGCGGATTAATCCTAAGCATTTGAAAATTAAAAAATTGCGTCTAGACCTGCCTAGACACCCTCGCCTAGGTCGCAACTTTCATTTTGACCGAAAATATATAACTTTTATTTTGCATTTTATTTTTTAATAAATTATAAGAGACTTGTTGAATACTTATATGAACGCTCGCTATATAATTGTTCTCCATGTTTCCAATATGATTTAATACTTTATAATCTATGAGTCTTTCAATTTTACAATTTATGTATCTCAATATAAATATGTCTTTCTTTTAAGTATAAATAGATACTAATTATATATTATATAACAATTTAATTAAAATTATAAAAAAAATCGCCTAAACCCCCCGTCTAGACACCTAAGTGCTAGACCTTTATCTACCGCCCAACTAGAGCCTTTTAGAACCTTGATTATAACAAGGGGTGTGCTATCTACACACCATATTTTACTTCTCATACACTCTTTGTTAATTTCTATCTTTTGATCTTTTTCAATTCATCCGATTCAATGACCAAAAAAATTTAAAAAAGTATGTGAAAAGTAAATAACAATTGTATTGCATGTCATAGTAGTTGATACATCTACACACGCGAGTGCCTTCTTAGAGATTCCGTTTCGGTATTCATGGAGTGGGACGAATAATGTTCTTATATTGTTTGTTCATTTTGTGCAGCAGAAAAAATCGAATACTTCGAATATTGAATAGTCCTTATGTGGTCACGAAACTGTCGATATGAAATCGAAAATTATCCGCTTCATGAGCAGTGAAATGAGGACCTTGTATGAAACTGGTACTATGAAAACACCAACAGATAGACCATGTTATCCGTGGCATTCGAAGTCACACATTTTTTGCGGTATTCGACCGACTAGGTGCTTCAAGACAACAACATTTTGTGAATGTTTCGTTTTCTGAAAACAACATATTGGTCACGAGTTACGAAAAGGCTATGTCCAGTCGCTGTCACGGTGATAGATATATTTAGATAAATAATTATTTATTTATGCTTTGAAAGGTTCAATTTTGGTGGCTGATGAATATGGTCCACTATATTCATTGTTCGATTTAATAAGGAAGTTGGAGAGGACAGCACTTATCACACGCTGTAGAAGTTCCACTAATCAAATAAATCGCTTTTCATTCGAAATAATCCATAATATTGATATAACTACTTATCTTAATTTTTGATATTTAAGATCGATAAAAATTGTTCATGAGATTATTTATTAGTCATTCAATAAAAAAATTCTACTAAATTAAAGAAACACCAATTCGAATAGAGATTCTCACTTTAGAAGAGAGTTCAACTTTAAGAGAGTTATCTTAATATTTCTTGAACTAAGAACATATTACTAGAGTAAAATAGACACAAAAATCAACGTCTCCATCCTAATAGGACAATAAACTACTTGTTGATGCACAAAATCGGTGAAGACTTTGGAACAACGTAAAGTGTCAAGTTTGTGACCTTAGCTCTGTTGCTCCGATCACTAATGAGGATAAGTATGTAAAGAGATAAGGATAGGGAAGCAAACACAAGATGTACGCGGTTCACCTTCAGTCTGGCTACGTCTACGGAGTAGAGAAGTTCTCATTAATAGTGAAAGGTTTATACAAATACATAAGTTTAAACATAATCATCATTAGCGAGTTATAATGATTAGTTTAAGTACAATAATGACATTAGCCTCCCATTGTAGGAGAAGGGTCTTCTTTTATAGTTGAGGAGAGTCTCCAACTTTTGTCTTCGATCAATGTGGGACTTTACAAGCTTTATTCTAACGTTGACATGTGTCGCGCTATATTGGCCTCCTGGTTGGAAGGAAACTCTTGTGCTTTGGCAGGGATGCCTCAACATGAACCCCTCAGTGGGTTCTTGAAGGTATGACGTTGACCGATGCTTGGTAATTTCGGGATTGGTCATGGTACAAACACTACCAACACATCAAAATGAGCATACCTTCTTTGTGAGGATTCCGGAGATTCATGAATCATATCTGTTCATCGTACTGCAGTCAGAAATCATTTTAAATATTTTTATTTAAATTAAATAAAAAAATGTATCTGACAAAAACTGACCGCACAATGTAGAGTAAACAAACACGATTTATGAACTTCTAGGATACTCATCAAAAGAATTTGGAGAGGATCCTGTTAAGGATACCAAAGGAGGATGACTATAAATTGTAAACCAATGGTTTCGAGATTTTATGTGAGATTAATTAGGGTTTTTTTGTGAAAGATATAGAGGAAGAGAGATGGGTGGGTTTTTAAATGTTAGGTTTTTGCGAAAGATATAGGCCAGCCACCACCGCAAAGGCTATAAGGATCGATCTCTTCGCTAAACTAAGATTTAGGTTTGAGTTTTACTGTCAGCAATCTCTCTTGATAAGTGATTTGTAATAAAATCTGAAAAAAGGCTAAGACCTTGGTAAGTCCTCAAACAAACTTATGGTATACTCCGACACTAGAATGGTGTCGCCTCCCCTCCCCTAAACTTTTGATCACCAAAAAAATATATATATCAACCCTAACAAATGATTGTTTTCCCTACGCATACAAAATTTCTCTAGATGGAGGGGAGGAGGAGGATCCGATCTTGGGCTGGGTCACTATCATTTTAGTAGATTCTCATCCACCCAAACCAACTTCCGTTAAAAGAAGCCCAAAGACAAAATCTCAACGGTCATATTTTCAAGCTTTCAGATTCTTCGTCTTCGAACCCTCTTGATCGTTGTGTCTCCAGTCCCCCCCCTCTCTCTCTCTCTCTCTCTCTCTCTCTCTCTCTCTCTCTTCCAGAGTAAAAGGCATCCGAAAGAAGTGAGCTGTAAAAGTAGACAATCATTCATGGGGTGCTTTCCAAAGTGCTTCTCTACTTGTAAGCGCCGAAAGCTCAAAAGTTCAGTCACTGTAACTCCCTTTAAGCACCATGTAAGCCCACAAACTGTGATTTTTACTGCCATTTCCATTTGCTACTTTAGATTTTTACCCGTCTGAGATTAATTTTTCACAGAGCATTGAAGTTGCTGAAGAAGCTCTTCAAATCCAACCTGCTGAAGCTGAACCCACAAAGCTAGAAGAACTTATAAAAGCCATTAAACACAGCAAAGAATTAGAGTAAGAAATCCATTGCCAAAGCTTGGAGCTTGATTTTGTTTCGTTTTTCGGAGAATCCGCTTTGTTGGATTTACGGAATTTGTGTTGTTTATAATTTATGTTTGTTCATTGATGTGTGTGATTACTATTAGAGAGAAGAGTGAAGAACAATCAAAGAATGGTGATATAAAGAAAGTCACGTTTGATTTGAATGTGGAGGCAAATGATGAAGAAACACCCACCAAGGAAGAACTCTCCAATGTATTGGTGGAAATCTGTGATGAGAAGGAGAATGAAGAGGAAACGAGAAAAGGGATCGAACCGAATTTGATTGTATCAAGTGTGGTATCACCATCATCTCATCCGTTGAATCATCGTTACGAAAAGTGCGAAAACAGTGAGGATGAGGATGAGGATGATGATTGTACTAACGCTGATGAGTTTGAGTGTAGGAAGCAAATCTTTGTTGAAGAAGAGTCTTCCGAGTCCTTGTTTTCGCTATCGATTGATTCTCGAAAACAAGAAGTTTGTGATGATTCTGGAACAGAAGAGAAGGAGGTAAACAGTCCAATGCCAAAGCAGCAAAATGGAAGAAGAGATCACAGGAGGCAGAGTTTTCAGGCAGTGTTGACCCCCGTTGAAAATCTTGGTCAATGGAAGGAGGAGGTCAAAGAAAAGTCAACTCCAGCAGAAGCTCCAAAGCAGCAGCACAAAGAGAAGGAGAACATAAACATGGAGGAGGTGGAGGAGGAGCAAGATTTGAAATTACCCTTTAGTCCGGAGCCTGCTTTGAAGCAGTCGAAACTCGGCGCAAGGCCGAGGACAAAGTCGTCTTCTTGCATCGACACCAGCCTCTCAAGCTGGCTGGTTGAGTCTGAGACCACACCAATGTCAAATGCTAGTAGTAATAATTCAGTGGGGAACAAGTTTAATTCACCCGGAAGCCGTGAAGATAAGCCAATCCTGGGAGGTTGGACAGGTGAGGAGCTTAAGCAGCCATCGGCTTCTTCTACTCCGAAAAGGTCACGAAGCCCGAGTCCGGAGGAAATGCCGATCATAGGAACTGTTGGGAGCTACTGGAATCGGACTGGGCAGGCTCTTCTTGCAGAGGAATGGCCAAACCAGTATGGGAAAACAGACAGGTAAGAGATTGAATTGATGTTTCTGTTTCTTCAAGCGATAAATTTGTAATCTATTCTAAACTACGAGAAGGGGAATTCTAATCCGTCCTAAACTACGAGAAGGAGATCTGAACTTTGACGAAAAGTGGAATCGAACTTTTGACGAAATGGTGTTTGGTTGTGCAGGATCAGAAAGTGTCATGGAAGTCCACTCCATATGAGGCAAACTTGGGAAGAGCTCTGGACATGAGTTTTGAAATTTGATAACAAATGTTGTGCGTGTTTTGATTCATCTAATTATGTTATTTTTGTAATTGTTTCGTCAAATAAATACGTTGTATTATTATCGTACGTATAGTATTCAACAACAAATAATCAAATACAACATTTTTCATTTCCTTTCCCTGATTACTACGAAACCCCCACAGGACGATGCAACATTTATTTGTTTCGGCAGTCCTCACTACGCAAGCTTATCCAGCATCTCAGTTTCGAAATGGGAAATGAATTACTTCTCCTTTGCCGTATCCAACTGGTTTTTCTACACGTCGTGAAAGAGTCTCCTTATCTGGTCGACGGTACTAGGCATCAATGTGATCGGACATCTCTTGTACTGTGTAAAAAATGAGACATAAAAAGATAATCGGTTACATAAGATGCAAAATATGCAAGACATGTTGATGTACTCGAAAGTATGCAAGACATGTTGATGTACTCAGACAGTATGCAAGATGCCGAGATCAACCCATATGCTTAGCTCCAAAGGAGATTTGATCTCTTCTTTTTTGCCATTAACCCTAATCAATTAAAAGTGGGAAGTCCGAGGATTTGCACGTTATAGACTTGCCAACAGATATGAGATGTGTGTTTATATAGTTATAAAGCTAACAGCACCTGCAGGCCTCACCTGAGAAACATACTTGAAGATGCAGGCATAGCAGAAGACAAACCCGGAAACTGTAATTACAGATGGATTCGCACGCCTCTGTGAGCAGAGAGGACAAAGAGCTCTATCGGGTGGCAGTGGTATTCCCTCTTTGGCAACCTGTTTATAACGATAGGTTAGACTTGATTATTTAAGCAACATGCCAAGACCTTGATCGATTGGAAGTGCCATTACAGTCTAAGAACATGATTACATCTAATTTCTTCGAACTTTACCTGTGGAGGTGGAGGTGGAGGAGGTGGAGGGTATATGGTTGGAGCTGACATTCTCTCTTCAGCAGATTGGTACCACCATTCCATCATCTATAAGTATAATTCAATCCAATTTAAGTTATGATGGCAATCCATGCTAGGAGAAAAAGAAAATGACAAAAACGATAAAAATGAAAGGTCAGACATCTGATTCAGCTTGAAATGAAAAGCATAAACATGGTTTTGAGGTATCGATACTTGTTGACATTAAAAGCAGGATCTTCAAAACTCATATATTCTTTATCCTGTTGTCACTTTGTTCATTCACATTCATGTTTAAAGTGTACACCTCAATCTCCTTTCCCTTTTTATCCTTTTCTCCTCCAGGATATGTCCCATTTCTATTCAACCTCCGACTTTCTTACAGTTCTTAGCTATGGCTAGACTAGCCGTCTAGCACTAAAAAAAATATGTGATTATAAAAGATTACGGAAAGAAGTCATACTCAAATTCAAGATTATTTGTGCTTGTTCCACAAACATAAATAAAATTGTAGAAGCTAGTAAGGTTAGCCACACTTACTTTAAAAAAGAAAACCGCTGCAATTAACCCAGTCTGTGCATAATCAAGCACGGTGTATGTACCGCTGAGCAACGCTCCTTGTAATGCCTGTAGGTAAATTGTCAGACAAAGAGAACCAGCTCAAGTCAATAAAAATATAACTCCTTCCTCATAATTTTTAAATAGTTTTATATAGATTCCTTTTATCGTCTTGGAGTATCACTAATCAAACCAATTTATATAGCAGACTACTTGCATATGCAAGGCAAATTACTATCTTATGTTTCAAATCAATATGACTAAGAATCAAACTAAACAGATGAAGTTATACCTTCAACCATGGAGGGCCACGAAGTCTCTCACGTTCACGGGTTCTTGTTTTTGAAATTCTAGAAGAAGTATCCATCTACCTTGACACCAAGAAACTGTATTTCAACTACTGAATTATATGTACAGAAAAAAGATGCCATCACTCATGACCAGGTCTACTATCAAAAGTCCTCTTGTCACTCACATAAATATAACATTCACCTGATAAAAGTATAAAGAAACACAAAACCCCCGACTAAATGCACTAAAAATATAAAAAAGATAAATACAAGGGATCTAAAAGAAAACTTTGCCACACTATACCAGTTCTTGCCCTGTAGCTCGACAGACATGAATCCCAAGCACATGTAATCCTAAGGAATAGAATCCAGTTGCATCCAACAAGTATAACATCTGATAGGCAAACGAAAATCCTGCATTATCAATTCTTGGTTAAAATGTATTATCTAACCAGAGGTACGGTGACAGTTAACACAGATAAAGGAATTACAGTACTTCTCAACAGACATCACCATATAGATTCACCACGAAGATGTAACATCACACATTGGAAAACACTACACAGAACACTACACATCATGGGGACTGTAGATAAATATCTTCCATTACATTAAAGATTAACGATCACGTCAACACGACCTTTTGTATAAGAAAAAGTATGCAAGTAGTAATCTTCTGAATAAGTATTTATATAATTACACAAATTAAGTTACTTGCTTCAGTTTCTACTATTGTTTTATGCATGGCATGTGTATCCTCACAAATATACGCGAGAAAAGAAAAAATCAGATCCAGCAAAGTAAAATGGTCATTCCTTGCAAATATAGCCCAAGCTAGAAAGATGCACATACCTTCACTACTAGCATGCAGCAATGGATAGCAAGCACCTATAAATTTCTGGATCTTTTTGGTCAAACGCGTTCTAACTGATACAACCATATCTGAAGTTCCCTGTGAAACAACAACATCTTCTCCTCTATCAATTATGTCAGCATCATCAAATCTTTCATCAACGTGTCCCCATAAACTCGCTTGAAGTCTGGCTTCCCTTTCTCTATTGTAGATTGAATGCAGTTTTGACTTAAAGTAAGGCAACACAACCTGATACATATTGGTTCACAAACCATCACTCCTTCATATAGCTAGAGCTGAAAGCGAAGAAACTGACATAGCACTATGTTGAAAAAAATTGGATGATTTCGGATTGATGAAGTTTGAAACGGAAACTTTTAAAATAATCTCACATGTTCCACCATCCTAAAACATTTCTTTCATTTTGAGCGGTCTATCTATTGCCACTCAGAAAGAGTGTCATTAGTACAAACGATAAGCAACCTACATGTCTAAAAGTAATAACTTTTTACACCCAGCAATCACCAATCACTCCAGTAAGAACAAAAATGTTCCTAAAACTATTTCATCAAACAATGGCGCGACCAAAAACTAAACTTTTCAATCAAATTGATAAATAGAATGAACAAGGAGCAGAGGAGAGACGGTACCAAAAACACAACCGAAAGAAGTCTCTGGCGCTTCTCTAAGCCAGAATGCTGAATTTCATCACCTGGGTTCAGTCGAGCATCATCATTCCTCATCATAGCTTTTATCTTCACAGCCCTCCTTCTCAACCCGTACAACGATTCCGAAAACGAAGCCTCTGCAGCAGAAAACAAACAGGATCCAGAAAACAAAACCAAATTAAGTAACAACAGAACAGAAACAGCCATTGATGGATTCATGAAGATTCTGAATTCCGAAAACGTGCCTGTAGTTCGTAAGCTGTGAGTTTCGAGGACGAGCATGAGCAAGGAGAAGAACTCGTCCTCGTAGTCGAGAACCCTGTGGAGGAAGGGTCTTCGTAAAGCTAATACCTGTGGTTTTATTGAATTAATTCGACATTAATTTAGTTTACAGAAGATAAAAAGATCAAAAATTTGAAGGCTCCCAAAAAACCCCCAGAGAGGAAGAATCAATCGAAGTTCAGAGAAAGGAAGAAATGAACTTACGCCGATGGAATAGGTGAGGGCGGCGCGGAGACTGGCAGGTAGCTGCTGAGCCGCCGCCATCTCGAAGAAGGTGGGGCGAGTCCCTTGGCCTCCCACCTGAAACAACATCTTCTTCCTTCTCTCTCCTTGGTGCTTCTTTAATTTGCTGGGATGTTGCTGCAGAGGAGGAGGAACTGAGTAAAACACTTTGCTTTCGCTTTGGAAACTAGACAGTTTGGAAGGGACAAATTTCACCACCGCATCCAACTACAAAAGCATGCCAATGCCATTCAATTATCAATTTGTGCTTTTTTTTTTTTTGTGGGAAAAATTGGGAAAGGAGATCCTTCCACAAAATCTACTTCATCAACCAATTCGGATTCTTGAAATTTGATCGAATGGTTAAAAATATAGACATTTTAAAAGTTATAATAACTTTAACTGTTAAATCAAATTTCAAAAGTCCGAATTGATTGATGAAATAAATTTGGTGAAAGGGATCTAAAGAGATTCACTTTCCAAAAAGCGAAAAAAAAAATCTTAGTAATGTATTGCATCCCAATTTCAAAATACTTTAAAAATTGATATGGTGACAGTTAAAAATAGCGTTACATGATAAATCAAATAATACAAATACATAATATACGTCAAATATTCAACGAAAGCAAAATTAAAATAAAAGTAAGCTAACTCTACTCTCGAGTACATTGCGCACATCAGCTGCATCGCTTGAAATCCTGCCGTATAACCACTACATGCATTTATATGTATGTATATACATCAATCAGCGAGGAAGGCGAAACACTACACTTGGGATCTACGTTTTTCGAAGGGCCAGACTGGTCGATATCCATCCGGTGGCCGTTCCAGCGGTTTCAACTTATTCGCTTGCCGTTGCAGCTCGCAGCAGACGCCGTCTGCGTTATTCGTCGTCGGTAGCTCGCACTTGTTAAAACTTGAAATTACCCTACCCTACGCAAAGACAGAAAGAGAAAAAGGTTAAACGGCATCCTACTATATAAAAATAAAAAATAAAAAAACTAATGAAAATGACTTAAAAAATTTGAGTTTTAACTATACGGACTAAATAAAAGGTAAAATGAATAATACCATGATTGATTTTTTAGTGTAAAAATATGGTTTTTCGTTAAAGTGAACAATACCGAGAACTTTTCGTTAAAACTTCCAAAAAAACATAGGTGACGGAATATCATTCATTCCAATTTCCATTATCATCATCAATGGCTCACAATGAGAAAATTTTCATTGTGACCGGAATACGGGTGGTACATCACGTGTTTTAATATAAGTGGTGAAATTTTTTATTTTTTAAGTTATTAACTTTTTAATACACACATCCCACCATTTGTATCTTAACATGTGGTATATCACTCCGTGTTCCGTTCACATTGAAAAATCTCTTCAAACTCCTTCCCGTCCATCATCATTTGAGTGGCTGTGATCTGCATGCAAAAATATAGCACATCTTTTATTTTTTAAGCCTTTGCTCTATTGAAATAAATGTGGATAAAAATGGCCATTGGATATGTTTTCGGCTGTGATTAGAAGTAAAAGGGATAGTGCTGAACTTCATCATTTTCCAAAGAGGAATTTTATTTGAACCTATGTAACTTTTTTTTACACACAACTTAAATTTAAATTATTAATTGTCTATTTTATCCTATTGCATAATTACTATTAAGTACAAAATGAAATTAATAATAAAACTCAAATTTATCAATAAACCCAAATACTATAATTAAACCCTACCATCACTTCTTGTTTTTCCTACATTCAACCTGACTAAAACCCTAATAGCTCTTGTAGAGAAAAACAAGTTTTTTTTATTGATGGATAGTAATTTTAAAGTTTTGAATCCTCCAACTAAGGTATGACTTTTGTTTGTTTGATTTCAATTTTTTTTAAAGTTTAGAAGATGAGTATTTGGGTTTCAATTTTTTTTCATCAATCTTGCATGGTTTGTTAAACTTTCGGCAAACTTTGGATTCTGGTGTTTGTCTGCACCCCAAAACACTAAAACGACTTGAATTGTTTGTCTTCGCCCCAAAACTTTCTACAACACTTTGGGTTCCGGTGTCTGTTTGCACCCCAAAACACTTTGGATTTCGATGTCTAACATGGAACTCTTTTTTATTGTTTTTCTCTGGTGTCTATCTACACCCCCAAAACACCATTTGACATCAATGTAACCATTTCCTATTGTGCCACCTATCACTTTGTTTACAAGTAATAGGCATTTTAGTACAGACTTGCAGACTTGTAGAATTGCAAGGACCTTAACACATTAACACTTGATATTTTTAATTGATTTAAACCTGACACGTGGTGAGATCGGGCACATACTATAAATTATATTCTTCTAGTAAAAGAATGAAAAATATACAAAAATTCTAGCTGAGAGCTTGTTTCAACATGTTACTTCTATTGATGAAATTTTATATTTTTCAAGTAAATATATGAAAACTCCATCCTCACTGTGATTAGATAATCCAAGCTTAGAGCTTATGTGTTTAAAAACTTGATTAACTTTGTCCTTCATGAATCATGACTACTTATTAATACGGTTTTGTCATTTATTTTTTTAGCAACAAGAATTCGATGATGCCTCTGATCGAGGCAAAGAGGTTGGACAAGAGTGTGTAGTGGATTATACTGATCAATTTACAACTCATGAGATAATCATTTATTTACAGTGTTGTTGACGTGTTAGTTAATTTTAGAATTTTACTTCTAAATAGATAGGTGTTATGTGCAGATATTCAAAGGAAAAGATGCGTGGATTAGGTGAGTTCATGAACAAGGAAAGCTGAATAATATGGTAATTGTTCTTTAAAGGTCTGATTTAGGAGGTGAAGGTAAGCTTGTGAGTCGCCCTCGACTAACACTTGCTTGTGAAAGAAACGGTACATATCCACCATACACGTGTGTTGTAGCATATGGTCAAAGGTCAGAGATTGGTCACACACAAAAAAAAAAATCTAAGAGTTATGGTACGAAAAAATGTGGATGTCCATTCTTGTTGAAAGGTGTGAATATTGGTGATGAGGACGATTGGACATTGAAGATAGTATGCGGAGTGCATAATCATCCTGCTTCAGTGTATCTTGAAGGACATTCTTTTGCAGGGCGACTTTCTAAAGAAGAGAATGAATTGTTGGTGGACATGTCTAAGAGTTTGGTGAGGCCCAAAGATATCTTGGTCTCTGTTAAAGACAGAGATGCACAAAAATGTATCAACTATAAGGACAATATATAATGCTAGGTACCGAAGTAGGATGAAAGAATTTTCCTAGAGAACACAGATGCAACAATTGCTTTATAAGTTGTCAGAGCACAAGTATGTTGAGTGGCACATGAGTTGTGTGACTGGCCTTTTCTGGGCTCACCCTATTAATATTGAAATATTATGAGCATTCTCACATGTACTTATCATGGATTGCACATATAAGACTAACATGTACCGTTTTCCACTCTTACAAATTGTGGGTGTGACATCCACTAATATGACATTCTCAGTTGCTTTTGTGTATATGGAGGCTGAGAAAGAAGACAATTACACTTGGGCTTTGACTAGATTAAAGACATTGCTTCATGGCTATTGTCTTCCTGGAGTTATTGCCACCGATCGAGATTTAGCACTTTTGAATTTCATCAAGTCTGTATTTCCTAGTGCGCAACATTTATTGTGTAGATGGCATATTAACAAAAAAGTGTTGTCAAAGTGCAAGAAAATGTTTGAGTCAAACAAGCAATGGAATAAATTTAATAGATTGGAACTGACTTGTGAGTTCGGAAACAGAAGGAGTATCACCGTTCTTTGCAAGAAATGGAATCTAAGTTCAGTAATTATAATGATGCTCTTGAGTACATACGAAACGATTGGTTAATTCCATATAAGGATAAGTTCGTAGGCAGTTGGATAGACAATTGTATGCATCTTGGTACTATAACCTCCAACATGTATATTTCTCCTTACTTTTAAAATTCTATATATGGTTTATAATTACTCACATATTGTTGTAAACATGGCAGAAAGTGCACATGCAAAGTTAAAGCGATAACTTCGCTCTAGTCAACTTAACTTTGAGACATCGTGGGTACATATACACTCCTTATTGGAGTTGCATCATACAGAGGTTAAAGCATCTTTTGAAAAAGTCGATGTTTTGTTCAACAAAAATTCAAGAAACCTGGGTTGCAATGACTAGTAGGTTTTGTTTCTATCCATGCGTTGAACTTAATTGTCTGCAAGTCCAAAAGGTAGTTTGGGTTCGCCTTGCATTTACGAAATGATTATTTAGCCCTTTAAACTATATTGTATTTCAAGGTGACTTAAATTATATTTTATTCCTTTTTAATAACAGGTTGGAAAAATAAAGGGTGACTGTTGTATCTTGTGGTTGCACCATTTGCCAAACTCATCAATTGCCGTGTGCACATGAGATTGCAGAATATAGAAGGCTTGGTAAGCTGATCCCACTTGACGCTCTTCATCCGCATTGGAGAAAATTAGATTGTATCAATGTGCCAAATAGTAGTGAACAACTAGTTCATCCGGAAAAGTCACGGGTGGAAAGATTTAATAAGTGGTACGAAGAAAAAGATGATGATAAGAAACGAGATCTCGAGATGAAAATTGAAGAGCTAATGAACCCACGTATGACTTCACTTAATGCTTCAAAAGAAAAGATTAAGACAATAGGGCGACCATGCAAAGTTGACAGTTCTACCATATGGCACAAAAAGAGTCAAATGAGCAGTGATATTAGAGTGAACAACTTGTACTCAAAATACCAGGGGTGTGTTGATCAATTTAAGCAACTTTGAGGGTTAGATAATGTAGCCACTAATGATATTGTGGCTCTTGAAGATGATTAAAAATGTTTTGATAGATATGTTGAAATTTCCTTTTCTTTAGTTTATTTTGTATCATGTTTTAAGTTTAGAACTCACGGTGGAAAAATTTGTAATCTAAAAATGTGAACTAGCTACAACGATCTTCTTGTAATTCTTTGAATCAAGACAAGTAAGTTTAACTACTTACTGTTGGAAAAGTTGATAATTGGTTTCTTTTAATTGCAAGGTCTTTGGCTTTTAAAATCTTAGTGTTTTCCATGTTGTCAAATATCAATGCCTCGTAATTGGAAAATTTTCATAGAGAATTGTTTGATTTGTTGCTTATGCGCATCAGCAGAAAGAAAAAAGGCAAATGTGTGAGTTTGGTAGCAGAAAGCTAAAAAGTAGCCATGGAAATGCTAGTGGGAAGAAGGGGGTGGGGCAAGGACGCCATTTTGAAAAGAAAAAAAAATCAATTAGAGATGTTATTTATAAAGAGAATGGATTTAAAGATAACTTATCATTTTGAATTGGGTTTGAGAGGAGAGTTTAGGTAATAAATTTGGGTTTAAAGAGAGATTAGTTCTTTAATAAAAAACAATATGGGTGAAAAGAGTAAGTTGGGTGCAGAAAGAGGTTACATAGGTTCAAATAAAATTTGCCTTTCCTTTATTGATTTTTAATAGCCTTTTGATTTGGCCGAAGGTTTAAGGTTGTATGATTAGGACTTTGGCACACAAATAATGGGGCCATCACTGATATATAAAGTAATGCTAGTTGAGAAATGCTCTGGGCTCTCAAAAGTGAAACTTTTTAGTACTTCATAGTTTAACGTCAATTTTCTTACTAATATTATAAAAAATTGTGTCAAAAATATAAGGTTGTAGAGAGACCCACTCTTAGCTAATAGAATCTCCTAAGTATTTCTCATGCTAGTTTAATTGGAGTCTACTACTAATAGTGCATATTTACCAATATCATCGCATGACAACAAGAGTTTCGTAATTCAGATTATGTATTGTGTTCTTTCGATGTTAAATAGGAAAATAGAATGCAATGCAATTATTTGAAGTCCTGGGAAAAACTTGTTTGGGGCTTGGTTTGCTACTGGACTTGCAAGTTCACAAATGAAGTTCTTTCCTTTCCAACTGTTTTCCTAATTGTTCTTATTTCATGACAATACATTTCTATCGAAAACAGAAGAAAAGATTGCTTTGATCTGCCGCATCAAATTACCTAGGTCGTACTGTCGATGACTGAGGTGGTATTCTGAACACGATTGGCAGCCTTCGTTGCCTGAAATGAGGAACTGTATTAAACATGGACAAAATGCTATTAGCAAGGTGAAATGAAGGACATGTCCTGAACTTACCTCTTTATTCCAATCAGTGCGTAAATTTACCACCACAAGTGCTGTTAGTTGAACAACAAGTCCACAAATGATTCCCATCCAAAGTCCCTATACATACAAATTTAAACTTCAAAGGCTGATACATATATATATACACACACACATTGAGAGAGAGAGAGAGAGAGAGAGAGAGAGAGAGAGACTCACCATACCTCCAATATGGAGGACGAAGGCGAAAACCACAGCAGTAGGAATTCCCACTGCATAATAAGCAATAAGATTTATGGCTACACAAAGATTCTGCCATCCACAGCCTCTGGCAGCCCCTGCATACCCAATTACTAATTCTTTTTAGCTGCGAAATCAGAACTTTGAAAAGAAATAAAGCACTTAAAATATGTTAAGTTTCAAACTTCATGAAGCCATTGGATTCAGTAATTGCTAGAACCTGAAAGCACACATTGGAATCCATCCAAGAAGTCGGAAACTGCAAGCAGTAGCATCATTTTAGCAACATATTTGATCACTTGATGCTCACTGCTGTAGAGCTTTCCCCAAACATGGCGTATCAAAACCGTTGCTATTGCGATTGCAGCACCCTGTAATAAAGCCATCACAGTCATGACTCGTAGAGCTAATTTTGCGCCTTGCGGTCGTCCAGCACCCAATTCATTTGACACTCTTGTGCTGTTACGATAACAGGAAAATATTATTCTCAATTTCTCAGATTAGAAGATAAATACAAGTACAAGATTGAATGTTGATATGCTGTTAGAAATCACATGAATCACCGACCTTATGGCGCTGCCAAGGCCAACTGATATCGTATAAACCATCCAACATGTGTTAAGGCTGCAAAGACAACAACAAAATCAGAAACTATTCAAATTTACTTACGAGTGAACGAATAATAGTTCTCTATAGTTTTCTACTTTCTGTACCTTATTGATAACACAGATGTTTCTAGTTTTGGGTTCGGGAGAAGACCGGATAAGAGAACAACCATTTCGAAGCACCAATATTCGAGGCTGCAATTCGAAAGCGTGTATATAGTCAGTGATTCAGATAGAAAAAAAAAGGATCCAACATTTCTGGTATACATGACGATTTTGATGTTTTGTACTATCTGTTAAGCAGAAAATGAAACGTACCACAGCATTACAGCTGAAGAAATGGCAAGTTTGACAAAGCTGAAAATGCCATGCAATGCCTGTTTCGAAAATCCAGTCCAAGTTTTCTTGCAGGCGGGCGAGAACAGCACATAACTTGCCACTAACACCACGTTAAGCCAATGCGAAATGCTAATTGCCAACGCGGCACCTTTGTTTCGCAGTCCAGATTTAAAAATAAGTCCCCAACAAACCGCAATGTGGAGAAAAGCTGTGACTCCAGAGGTGATCATCATTGGAAACACATTGTTTTGCGTCTGTAAAAATCTGTTGAGGCATTGGAGGAGGCTGAAGGCGAACAGGCTCGGAATCATCCAGCGGTTGAAGGTTCCTGCCTCGGCAGATATCTCGTGGTCTTGGTGAAGAGCCATGAGAATGTCGCTCGTGTAGAACCAGATGAGTGATAAGGGAATGCTTACTGCTAATAATATTAGCATTGCTTTTTGCATGTGGACTCCAAGCATGCGGTACTGTTTGGCTCCGTAGGCTTGCCCACATAGTGTTTCCAATGCACTTCCCATTCCCAACTGTGAGACATGTTTGATAATTTTTTAGGGGCCTCTAATAAAACGCCTACTGCAAAAGCATCCGTACATGACCAAAAGTGTTTCCTTAAAAACATTTCTAAATGAGCCCCTAAAGAATTAAATCATATTCATGTTTTTATTCTAATGAGAGTCGAATACACTAACAGTCCAATGCAATAACACATAGATCAAACTAGACTTAGACAATACAATACTTTTTATTATCCATCGTAGTAACCAACATGAGGACTTACATGAAACGGGAACGTCACATTGGCGTTTGTCCCAAACCATATCCTGAAAAAATTTACTTTGTTTCCTCAATTCAACTCATTTTGTTTAACTTTTCTACTTGTAAATTCAGGCCATGCATCAAGTAGGAGGTCGATTATCTTGGGAGCGAGCGTAGCTTCATTTGCTCTTATATCAGCGGTGGTAGCAGTAGTATTTTTTTTTCCATGTAAAACGATCAAATAGCATACAGCCTTCGTAACCAACATGAGGACTTTCATGAAACGGGAACGCCACACTGGCGTTTGTTCCAAACCACCGTGACAAATGGAGAAAAGCTTAAACACCGCCACAAACTGGAAAAATTAAAAGAAAATTTGAACAAAATGTTGAAGAGAAAGTCACTTACCAAGACACTGAATCCAGTGACATTAGCAAAGGAAGAGGCCATGGAAGCACTAGAAAGTTCCAACTCTCCGAGATGGCCGACAAACATGACTGCTGTGATCTGTAAGCTGTACTGCAACAAGCTCACTGCAATCAGAGGACCCGCCAGCCACAGTTGCAATTTCGCTTCTTGAATTACAAGCCATCTTTTAGAAACCGGCACGTTCGGCGATATATTGGAATTTTGAGGCGTTGGCATTGGAAAAAGGGGTGACTATTTCTTCAGGCTCTATCGCCGATGTATCGGTCGCCAAAAGAGAGTTAAATTTCGGAAATTCTGGAAAAAAAAATTCACCTAGCGTTGGAATGAGTCTGGGTTGCAGAGCCTCGCGAAGAACGACGTGAAAATTGAAACCCTTCTGTTGCGTTTACTCTCTCGGCTCCTTTTTGTTTCTGCCTTTTCTTTTTTTTTTTTTAAGAAAAATGTTATTCTTATCATATTTTTTTATTATTTTAGATAGCAAATGAGTTGGACAAGTTACACTATTTAATTTCAATCTTTTTATTAATTAAAACACTTAAATAATCTTAGGTGGAAGAAAGACACTCCTCATATACCACAATCATTCTTTAAAAAGATTGAAATTAAATGATGTAGCTTATCCAACTCACCTGTCACCTAAGATGATATAAAATTGTGGTAAGAATAGCATTACTCCTTTTTTAATGATAAAGAGTAATGTTATTCATACTATATTTTTATACCACCTTAGGTGGCATCTGATGTGGATAGTCACATCATTTGAATTAATCAAAATTTTTAAATTTAGTTCATTATTTAATAATAATAATTAAGAAAATCTAGTTAATTAAATTATAATTGTGGTATACGAGTAGTCTTTCTCTTTCATTTCCTTGGATTTTGTAAATTTTTGTGGATGTTTACATCAAATGCCACCTAAGATGCTATGAAAATGTAATATAAAAGTATGGTATGAATAACGTTACTCGTTCTACAAAGTAAGCCTAAACTTTTCTATAGGTTTAAATGATATACCAGTAGCGATATTCCACCATTAGGTCACAGATTCTTGCTTCTTCTTCGTCGCCATTCTTGTGATACCATCAAGTCTCAGACTCTTCGTTCCTCTAGTTTTTTATTAATTTACAATGTCCTTGTTTTTCGTGATCGAACAAGGACCAGCTGGAGGAGCACCCTCCTTCAGTCTTGAGGTAAAGTTCAGCGAGAGTGTGGCAGTGATCGAACAGAAACAGCCATTGATGGATTCATGAAGATTCTGAATTCCGAAAACGTGCCTGTAGTTCGTAAGCTGTGAGTTTCGAGGACGAGCATGAGCAAGGAGAAGAACTCGTCCTCGTAGTCGAGAACCCTGTGGAGGAAGGGTCTTCGTAAAGCTAATACCTGTGGTTTTGTTGAATTAATTCGACATTAATTTAATTTAGAGAAGGTAAAAAGATCAAATTTTTGAAGGTTCCCAAGAAAAAATCAATCGAATTTCAGAGAAAGGAAGAAATGAACTTACGCCAATGGAATAGGTGAGGGCGGCGCGGAGACTGGCAGGGAGCTGCTGAGCCGCGGCCATCTCGAAGAAGGTGGGGCAAGTCCCTTGGCCTCCCACCTGAAACAACATCTTCTTCCTTCTCTCTCCTTGGTGTTTTCTGAGCTTTAATTTGCTGGGATGTTGCTGCAGAGGAGGAGGGGGAACTGAGTAAAACACTTTTCTTCGCTGTGGAAATTTGACAGTTTGGAAGGGACAAATTTCACCACCACATCCAACTACAAGAGCATGCCAACGCCACCCAATTACCAATCACTCCAGTAAGAATAAAAATGTTCCTAAAACTATTTCATCAAACAATGGCGCGACCAAAAACGAAACTTTTCAATCAAATTGATAAACAGAATGAACGAGGAGCAGAGGAGAGACGGTACCAAAAACACAACCGAAAGAAGTCTCTGGCGCTTCTCTAAGCCAGAATGCTGAATTTCATCACCTGGGTTCAGTCGAGCATCATCATTCCTCATAGCTTGTATCTTCACAGCCCTCCTTCTCAACCCGTACAACGATTCCCAAAACGAAGCATCTGCAGCAGAAAACAAAACCAAATAATTATTAAACAAATTAAGTAACAACAGAACAGAACAGCCATTGATCTATTCATGAAGAATTGGAATTCCGAAAACGTGCCTGTAGTTCGTAAGCTGTGAGTTTCGAGAACAAGCATGAGCAAGGAGAAGAACTCGTCCTCGTAGTCCAGAGCCCTGTGGAGGAAGGGTCTTCGCAAAGCTAATACCTGTGGTTTTGTTGAATTAATTCGACATTAATTTAACTTAGAGAAGGTAAAAAGATCAAATTTTTGAAGGTTCCCAAGAAAAAATCAATCAAATCTCAGAGAAAGGAAGAAATGAACTTACCCGATTAGCATTCATTCCAATTTCATTATCATCATCAATGGCTCACAATTCCTTCCTTTTCGTTCGTCATCTTTTGAGTAGCTGGATCTGCATGCAAAAATATAGTACATCTTTTATTTTTTAAGCATTTGCTCTATTGAAATAAACGTGGATAAAAATGACCATTGGATATGTTTTCAGCTGTGATCAAATGGCTGAGATTAGAAGTAAAAGGGATAGTGCTCAACTTCATCCTTTCCCAAAAGGTCCCATGACACTTCAACCGTCAGATCAGGACCTGAAATTGAATCCATCCGTTGAACCAATCAACGGTTTTTCTTTCTTTTTTATCGAAAGCATTACAAGGTTACGAAAGCTATAAAAGCAGGCACAACACTCACCTTAAAACTTAGTTTTCCTTCGCTGTGCAGTCTGCACTATCTAATTCTGCGGTATCCTTCTCCTCTGAAGTTCTGATCTCGTCTGGAAATAACGGTGCATGCAAGCTACATACCAGCGATGAACGTTGACGTGAACGGCGTCTGCTGTGAGCAACAACAGCAAGACAATAAGATGAAGCCGCAGGAAGAGGTTCCAATCGGCCACCGAATGGACATCGACAAGTACTCTCGCCCTTCAGAAGACATAGATCCCAAGTATCAAGCCAAAACCTTCTCTAGGAATTTTCATAAATCCATAGGTACGTGCCTCTCCCATCGATCTCTAGTTATTATTATTATTATTATTATTATTATTATTTTAATTTTGTTTTTCTTTGTGTTAATCAATTAGGCTGCTCGTAAATTTTAATTTACTGAAAGGAAATTTTCGATTTTGTTTTGTTTTTGTTTGTTAAGAAATTGGGTGAAAGATGCAGGTAGTTAAACATATTTTCTTTGATTTGAAAGAATCGTCTAATATTCATTTGATATTTTTGGTCATATTTTTGTTTACTTTTAACTATAGAACTATTTATAATATTGCCACGATAATTATTTAGATACGCAAATGATTTCTGACGTATGAGGCTTGGCATTATCTTGTTTTTGAAAAAGATTTGCAAGAAGCTTGGCCCATGATTAAATCTGCTTTAGACCAGTATAATATTTTATGCTCATTGGATCTGGTATGCAGTGATAATTATTCGTGAAATGTGATGAATTTTGAAACATGAATTATAATTATTCATACATTATTAAATTGTACACTTTTAATCATGTTTAGGCCAGGGGTTACATGATAATCGTAGTGATCATGAATACAGACCCATATATTATTATCAGGGCAAGAAATCTTCTTCACCTTCTCTCAATTGGAGTTCCTGCATCTCAGGTAACAATTGACAGATCCTTAATTTGTTATTATTCCTAAGCTATATAGAGCCAACAAGCTATTCTCTGAGTTCAGGTAATTCTTGTATATAAACCTATTATATATTTCGTTTCAGGCATTAGAAGTTCTGAATGGAAAGATATGCGATGTCATCGACATAGGGTTTAAAAGGAATGGACTTTGCTCAAAATTTGGTATCAAAAAGGTGTCTGTTCTTAAATTCCCTTGCATTAGTTGTTCTTGCAGTTGTTTTGTCATTTTTCTTGGAACAAATGTCAGGTTACAAATATCTTATCGTTTATGTTCTCGGATGCATTCTCTATAGCTGTGATGTAGAACCTTTTTATTTCAGCAATATTTTGACATTGTTAATGGAATATGTGGGCACGGAATGTTGGGCGGTGAAGCATCAATACGTACATAAAATGAGTGCAGTGAAGATGAGCACACGAGAAAGGATAAAATTAGAAATGAGGATATCCGAGGTAAAGTAGGAGTAGCCGAAATTGAAGGAAAGATGTTGTTGTTGGGTCTTTAATTTGTTTGACATCAGAAAGAATTATAGTTAGTCAGGGTTTAGTGAACAGTAATTTATGTGAGGAAGAATAAGGAATACGGGGCTTTGTTGTTACATGCTACCTGCTATATGATGAGTACCGTTTTTAATCTCTAGTTATTGTGCAGGATCAATATGTTGAACGACGACATCTTCTCCGCGGCTCCTTGCAGGTGCAGGATCGTCATCTTCTACTTTTCTTTAGTCATCTCTGAAAACTTCATTAGACTTAAATTAGTTTCTTCCCGTTTGTCATTCTCTAATTTTTTTTTTTTCTTACAATATAATTGAAATGTAGGCAATGGCAGATCTAACAGCCACTCAGATTTTCTTGCTTGTGAGTGTTAAGTGTTATTTTTTTAATTTTATGTGAAGAGAGGATGATTAATTTAGTAATTTTCAACTTGTCTGCAAATGAATAGGGTGAAGTCGTTGCTGCTATAGGGGGTTCATCTCTTGGATTAAAGATATTCAGGAAGATTGTGGAAGACTGTATAGTCCATAAATTGCCTCCTGCATACCATATCAAGAATTCTAAGATGAGAAAACAAGTGATGAAGAATCTCGAGGCTATGCGTTTATAATCTACATAGAGGGCTTATAATCCACAGCTTATCGTTCTGAGTAGAATTCTAGCTTGTCGGTCATTTCAAATAAAAGAACAATCATCTGAGTGAAAAGATATTATATAATTTTATGGTTTTTTAATTTTAAGGGCATTTTGCTCTAAATCACTAAATGCTTCATCTTTTTAATTTTTTAGACCAAACGTCTAAGAGCTCGTTTAGATGTACTTTTAAAATGATTGAAAGCGTTTTTGCTGAAAATATTTTTGGAATCAATCCTTAGTAAAAATGCAAGTAAATCTTAGAAAAACACTTAAAGTCGTTTGTAATTGAGCTCACCAACGTTGCGGTGGAGATGCTGGGGCACAGCTAGAGTTGTGCAAATTCATTAGTGTATGAGAAAGAATGAGAGTTTGAACTCTACGCACAATAAGTTGAAGAGGAAAATCTCATTCGTCATGAAAGTCCACTATTTGCCAATTTTGTGGCTTCTTTGAACACGTGTGAAATTATAAACCACATGCACGTGTAACTCGTAACAGTATATCATGCATTCAGACAATGAATCAAATTTTGAGTGGAAGCATCACTAGCTACCGCCTCGTTGTATCATTAAAAACGTATTATCATACATGCGATGTGAAAATGATGAGTGTGATATAGAACACAATGGGAGCCGGGATAGTCGAAAAAATGCCCTTACTTATATTGTCGGCTTGGTAGGGTGTCGATAGATAATACTTCCATTCCTCTATGCGGGAAATGCACATATATATCCCTCCATTTAATTGTGAATTACATATCTTGTCGTATAAATTAATAATCGAAACCGTTTAAGTTTTTAATATTCCTATAAAAAATTATTCAAATAAGATATTGTTTAGTCATCTAAACATATTAAATAAATGGGCGGCTATCATAAATATATTACTTGGCACCTATACCGTTGGTTTATTTTATATATCTAAATGACTAAACGATCTCCGATTTGAATGAATTTTTGTAGGAGTTATCTTAAAATGAAGATTAAAAAAGTGAACGGCTTTGATTGTTGAATTTATATGGTAAATATACGTTATTCGTAAATGGTGGGGAGATGCTAGTATTAAACATTATTCGTAAGTGGTGGGGTGTGACAGCTCGTCCCGAGAAATCTTATCGTAAATGTGAATTGACTTATATACCCTTGAGTGACGAGTGTGTATTTATGCATTGGTTATGTTTTGGCCAATTATTTGGTACCCTAAATTATTGGGACCAATGAGAAACAAATGAAATTATTGTTTGATTGGTGGCTTTAAGACCACACAAACCCTCATCTCTCTCACCACTCCCGTGTCCCTTTCTCTCTCTACTCTCAGACTCTCTCTCTCTCTCTCTCTCTCTCTCTCTCTTCCCTCACGTACGAACGAGCTCAAAACAGGCTCAAACATTGCAGATTGAAGGATCCAAGGTCACCATTGGATTTCTTAGAACCCCAGGAGTTCATCCATACTAGTTTCAGGTAAGGTTTCCATCGATTTCACGTCGAACCATTAACCTCTGATTTGGTCACTGTTCATGCAATAATTATTGAGTGATTTTTAGGATTTTTTAAGCTCATAGGGAGCTTAAGGAGGTTCTTAGGAGGCTCGGAGTGCTTTGTTTGAAGATTTTGGACGTCGGAGCAACGAGAACGGAAGATTCAAATTTTGGACGGAATTATCGAGACATTTTTCGGTGAATCTCTAGCGAGTTAGGGGTCGAGGCAGGTATGGATTTGTTCATCTCGTCGAGATCTTCATTTTGGAACTTATTTCATGAAAAATGGTTGAAAAATGGCGAAGTTATGGTGTTTTAGTTTTTCCAGAAAACCGGCGACACAGTGGTCGTCGGCAAAACCAGTCCGGCGACTGGGGTTGAAGACGATACGTGTGGGGGCGCATGGTGTCGTGCCTCTCCTGGCGCGTGCGGCCACGAAAATTTATTTTAAAAAATTGTACGGGTTCGTGACGTCGAGTAGGTCACGTTGGTATATTCGAATACCAAAATTGAGCTTCGTATGAGAAGTTATTTCCGTAGTTCCATATATGTGCTTAAATAACGTTATTTCAATAAATTCTCATATAGGTGAGACATATCTCGAGGACGAGCGTAGCCAGGCTAGACGTGGGGGCTACAACCCGGCTACTTATCAGTGAGTGAGCAATTGTTTTCCATATATACCTATATTACTATTATTTTTCCTAGAAAATTAACTTAAATGATTATACGTTTTGAAATGCCATGAAAAGTATTTATTTATTTTAATGATGCATTAGTGATTGCATATATTTATGATGGTGTTGCGGACACACAGGTAAGTGTCAAGTAAGTTTATATCATGGTTATAATGAGAATGAGAATGAATGATGTGATGAGAGCTCATACACCTGCACCTTGATAGTAGTGCTCCCGCCCAGAGTTAGGGCATAGTCTTTCACGTGTTGTTCACCTCCTGCACCGCATGCTCGCCTTGGATCCAAGTTAGGTGCACAGTTATGTCGTATAGACCACTATAAGTGGGTTCGACTCGTAGGTAACCCGCGATTATTCGCATAGTGTTCACGTGAGCATATTTATTCTATATACAGTGATGATGTGTTTACCACTAAAGGTGGTATTGATTTGTGTGCAGGATATACGTATGATATGATGAGTCGATTATTGAGTTGATTATGAGCTATATATATAGCCGAGGGCTGAATTGATTATTGAGAATGACTATGAGCTATATTTACAGCCGAGAGCTGAGTTGATTACCTGGCATTTAATCACATCCACATAGTTATGATTTAGATTTTAGTGGTGATACTATGGCATGGCATATATACATATTTTCCAGCATGATATCGAGTTTTATATATATGAGTATATACTTTATTTCTGGGAAATTATACAGGTTTTACGGAGAGGGCTTATAACTTTTGAGAAAAGAATGATTTTGAAAAGATTTGTTTTGCTGACCCACTCAACTTTGTTTTTCGCCCATCCAGGTACTAGGTAGCTAGAGTTCGTTGGTGGCTAACGAGGATTGTTTGGCAGTTCTGACAGACTTCTCATTATGTTGGACACCTTTGGTGTTATTCGAATTTATTATTTCATGCTTGACTGCATTGACTTAGTATGCTCTGGTTCTGTATAAGTACTATAATTTCTCTCTCTAGCACACTATCTTAATTAGGTTGCTAGTAGCCTGGTTCTAATTCGTTCGTATTCTTATATTGAATCTTGCTTCCGCACTGTGCACATGGTTACGTTACGCTCACGTGACGACCAGCATGCCTCGATTTAGGTCGGGATGTGTCATGGGGGATGCGAGTATTAACCAGCTATATAATTAACATTATGTTGTTTACTCTATTTGTGAATTGACCCCAAAGTCTTTTGTATTATTTGGAAGTTGTGGTCGTCGAACTCGTTTGGAAATGCTTTGAAATTGGAAGTGTTAATAGAAAAAAAATGGTTTTATGTTTCAAACGCACTTGCATCTTTATTAAGGATTGATTTTAAAAACATTTTCACCAAAAATTGCTTTTAACTATTTTAAAAGTACTTCCAAACGTGTATTATTTGGGCTGGAATCTTAATTCAAGCTCAACTCAAAATAACCCATAGTGAAAATTTTTAGGGCTGCCCAAATTAACTTGGAAGTAGAGGTGGGCACTTAGAACCGAAAATCGAAGCCAAAACACGAACCAAATCGAACCGCACCGAACGGTTTGGTTTTGCGGTTTTGAAACGGTTTCAGTTTTGAAATCAAACCGCAACATAGAAACCGGTTTGGTTTCGATTTTGGCTTTTGAAAACCGCACCGAAACCGAATCGCACCGTAAATATTAATAAACATTTAATGAAATGTCCATATTAGATTTCATGTTTTAATTGGTCGTTTGTTAGAATCCATACACATAGTATGGACTAAACCACACTAGGAATATGATGACAGAGAATTGTACTCCGTTGAAAACACTCATAAACGAGTAATGCTACATTTACCATATATTTGTACTATATCTCTAATAGAGGTAGGGCTCGCCATCGCATGTGGGTCTCATCTTTATTAGTGGTACAAATTATAGTACAAATAGGTAGTAAAAGTTGCATTTTGCTCATAGACCTCTCCATAAAGTCCTCTCTTTTTTGTCAAAATGTTGTCATAAACACTTTTTATTTTATTATATTAAAACAATTTTAATCATTTTAAAGGCACGTTCAAATATACCAACAAAAAAAATTCATAAAATTTAATAAAATCCCTAAAAGGTAGTAACAAGGAATTTGAAACCCTCCATCCATGTTAAAAAGGGGCCAAAACGGATTTTGGGATTGATATAACTCCTAAGGGGCCAAAACGGATTTTGAGATTGATATAACTCCTTACTTTTTTTTCTTCATCAAACAATAGATTTTTTTAATTAGATGTTAGATTAGGGAGCCGACATGGTTCGAACCGCTATTGTAGTGTAAGGGCAATACTTCTCTCCACCACTGTGGTAGAGGGCCACTTTCTGGCATAACTCCTTACTTTAGTCCTTCAAATTTAAAATCGATAGAAGTAGTCTCTGAGTTTATGCATCATCATACATTTTGGTCATGCTGGGAAAATTTTTCGTTGTTACTATGAGTTAGAAAAATAGTATAAACTAATAGTGAAGCCACCAAAGAAATGAAAAATATTTGGGATGTCCTAAATTAATTTTAGAAAACATGTGGTGCTACTAAAACGACTCAAATTTTGGCTTATAATGAATCTTGTAAAAGTTCTTAAAATCGATTGGAAAACGTGAGTTATAACTTACAGTTTTTGTGAAAAAATTAAAATTTTTAGTTTTAGGAAATATCTTACGTGGGAATTAACGAAAATGTTGAAAGACATTTGGATGTGATTTTTCCTTTATTAGGTCCCGAAGCTATTTTTCATTAATTTTTAAAGTTGAAAATAGAAAAAATTAATGAATGCTAATAGTGGAGCCCCCAAAGAGATGTGTAGGTGTACAAAATCTTGGAAATATCTTAAATTCACTTTAGAAAACATGTGATGCGAGTAGAATGACTCCAACTTTAGCTTATAACAAATGTTATAAAAGTTCTCAAAATCAATTAGAAAATTGTGGGTAACTCACAGTTTTTGTGTGTTTTTAGCTTTAGGAAATATTTTGCGTCAGAGTTAAGATCTTGCAAAACCTTTGGATGTGATCCTACCATTTATTAGGTCTTGGAATAATTTTTTATTGATTTTTAAACTTGAAAAATAAAAAAAAATCTTTAAATTTAGATTTTAAATCGTTAATTTCAAGTGTTTAAATATGAATTAAAATATATTTTCTATAGAAAAAACATATTTTGAAGAACATGAATATGATAGTTTGTTGTTATTCTAAGAGAAATAAAAGAAAAATTAACAAATATTAAAATATTAAAAAAAATAAATGAAAAATTAACATGAATATGAATTATAATATAGTCGCTAGATCTCTAGCGACTTGGTATGGAATTAGTCGTTAGTTTACTAGCAACTCTACATGAGGGAAATCGCTATCTAAGTACCGATCGTATATTTTTCTATTTTTTTATTCTTTTCTCTATTTTTCTTTAAAAAAAACTAATAAAAATAGTTTGAAAACTTAAATACGTTACTTTATTTAAATTTAAATACTTTTAGATTTAAATTTAGATTTGTATCTTGTTTTCAAAAATTTTGACATGGATTATAAGAAACCATTATGCATTTCGCCATCTACAAATATTTTTGGGACCTCGCCATTGTTTATTAAATTGAGAATATTTTGTCATTTTAATTCTTATTTAAGTAAATTTTTTATGAAAATGATTGATGGTGGACAAATTCAAAGAACATTTTTAACTATTTCGAATCTCAAAAATGAGAGTAAAGAGTTATGTCAATCTCGACAATTTTTGGCTAAAAGAAAGGGAAGGTCGTTGTTGGGGACATATTTTGTAAGATCCCATATCGCACAGGGATGAGGATCCTGTAAGCCTTATATGTAGCACGAGGCCTTTTGGGAGCTCACTGGCTTCGGAGTTCGTTGGAACTCCGAAGTTAAGCGAGTTCGGGCAAGAGTAATCCCAGGATGGGTGACCCACTGGGAAGTTCTCGTGTGAGTTCCCAGAAACAAAACCGTGAGGGTGTGGTAGGGGCCCAAAGCAGACAATATCGTGCTACGGCTGAGTCGAGCCCGGGCCGGGATGTGACAAATTTTTCAATGTAATTGCAACACGAGATAGTATACGACGTGTTACTGTATAAATGGTAACAGGTGGTAGACTTGTCACCCGCCACACTCTCTCCCTCCACGCGTCTTTTTCCCAACCTTCCCTGTTCTCTCTCTGTGCGCCTCTAATTTTGGCTCGCATGCTCTGTTGTTATCTCCCTCTTTGACCCTCCCTTTCCAAATTATGTTACCTCCCTCCCCTACAAAGCTTCACCTTCAAAGATTCACCCAAAAAGCTTCACCCAAAAAAGCTTCAAACTACAAAGCTTCACTTATAAAGTTTCACCCTACAAAGATTCGCCTTCAAAGTTTCACCCTACAAAGATTCGCCTTCAAAGCTTTACCTACAGAGCTTCATTGCAAAATTTCAACACTAAAACATGCAAGAGCTTCACACACTCTTGATCAAGATAGTATGAAGCTAAACCAAGTTTTATGTCCTAAAAATAGCTTCAACCATTCAAGCTATACACCCAAATAAAAACCCAAAATAAAAACCTACATTCAACAAACCTTACCTATTGAACTACACACACTCCGATCTTCAACAAATTTCTGCAACTCCTCATCTTCTTCAATGGAGCTGAATTTTGGATATCTTATAGTCCTTGAGTAGATGAACAACTTTCAAGAAGGAACGTTTTCTGTTTAAGCAACGAAAATTAGAGTATTGAAGCTCCAAACAAGACGGTCAGATTTCTACAGATTTTAACGGTGCTATAGTGTTTCAACAATCTGGAAACATTTAACAGTTAGTTTGTTCTGAATTTTTTATATGTTATGGAAGAGAAGATAGGGAACAACTTTGATGAAGAAAGTATATTGATCTGAGTAAGATAAGATGGAGTTTTGAAGCTCACAACAGGTCTGACAGGCAAATAATGAACAATCACTGATCATACTTGAATTTCTGGAGTTGTACTACTCCGATGGGTCTTAAATTTGGATATGTTGTAGTTAACGAGTTAAGGAACACCTTTCATGAATATGTCTTTGCAATTTGAGCTACAGAGGATGGTGTTATATTGCAGTGACTCAGGCTGATTAGTAGAAACGAAAAAGAATTCCACCAAAAAATGAGTTGTAGCAAAAAAAGGCAAAAACTTGGTTACTAGCAAGACACCTCCTTCGTCAACTCCTCACCCGAAGACTTGGGGGACTCCTACTATATGCTACTACACTTCGGTAATCAAAAGTTTCACGACTACTCAATACCTTGGAGCTTTCAAGTCCCCAAGCGAGAAGCTTTCCTCACTCGGGAAACTAAGGGAGCACTATTGTAACCTACATGATCCACCCACGAAGTTTCGACATGCAAACTTCAACAAAAGAAAAGATTCAAAGAACTTAGCAAAGGATGTCTTAGGGTATTTAACACAAAATGCTAAACAAAGTAAAGCTTGTTTATTGGAATTTCCGATAAATTACATACATGGACAAACACAAAAATCAAAACAAACAAAGAGGAGGGAGTCTTCACAAGGTTACTCGTGAAAAGCCTCAATACTCGGCAGAGCACCAGAAAGAGAAGGCACTAGAAGTTGATCATTTGGAGCTTCGGTACGCGGTAAAGCTCCAGAAGACGAAGGCAGTAGATGCCTTTGGAACAAATCCACAAACCTCTTATGATCACTCAGAATCCGACTCTCGGATTCCTGCAGCTGGTCAAGCTTTCTCTTCATGCCTGTGGAGTAGGTATGTGCAAGGATGTACAACTTTCTATTTTCATGCTTGAGCCTCATGATCTCTTGTTTAAGACTTGCCACTTTCGCCATCAATGACTCAACTTGACGGGTTCAAGCAAGCAGACGTTGGCCCATATTAGACGCAGAAGCTGCACACTGAACACTGAAAGCCAGAGAATCCTGAACAGCCAACTCATCGAACCGTTTGGAGAGTATTCTATTATCTTTGAGGGTGAGAAGATTCCTCGCCACCACAGTAGCGGTCATATCATTCTTCATCACAGAGTCCCCAATGGTAAGAAGACCAGTAGGGGATAAGAAGGATGGATGTCATATGTTGTCTTGAGAAGACATGGATGCCTCTTCCACAGCATTCAAATCAAAACGACGGTTGGATGGGCAAGCCATTTACAAAAATGACGAAGGAAAAATGAGGCACAATAAATCTCAGAAGTACGAAAATGAGGGGGAACTTCTACAACTAGTAGCTTTCTGAATGTACTCCTTGAACATAATTGGGACACCTATAAAAGGAAGGGCAACATGGCCACGTGTTCAAAAATCGAAGAAGCACCATACTCTGAATTCCGAGAGCCAGGTCCTTCTAGATAAAAAAAATTTGGCAATCTCCACACGTAAAATCAGCTCCTCGGATACCACGGATAACTTGGGCAAAGATCTCTGACAAAGCTAAGGCATGCAAATTTTGAAGTGCCAACTACCCTACTATTACCCACAAGGGCAAAAGAAGGACACCACTACTTGCTAAGTCGGAAAACCCTGTATATGTCAATTTTCGTCTTCCAAGGCAAAGCAAGCTTGGGAAAAGGCCTACTTTTTCATCTTTCCCGAGAATGCATCTTCAACAAAGATCTACGTGTTTAAAAATCGAAGAGACATCACTCTCACTAATTTCGAAGAGCCAGACCTTCAACAGATCTGCTTATTCAAAAATCGAAGAGACACCACTCTCCGGATTTCGAGAGCCAGGTTTTCCTGGATAAAATGTCTCGACACTCTTCACACGCAACATCAGATTTCCGGTTACCACGATCCACTTTACCAAAAATATCCGACAACACGTGAACCTTCCCACTACATTGTTATGACCGAGAAAGGTAAAAGAATAGTATTACCACTTATTGTTGGGGAAATTCCTATATATGTCGACTCTCATTTTCCACAGCCAGGCAGACCTGCGAGAAATGCTCGACCTTTCCTCACATCCGAGAAGGCACTCCCAACGAAGCCTCTCGAAATACTTAGTTTTCTTTCCCCCGATAATATCTCTGCAAACAAGCCACACTAGAGCAAGAGTACCTCATATCATCAGGGTCGAAAGCAAGAGTATCCCATATCATGCTTTCTCCTTGTCCTTGTCTTTGTCCTTGTTCTCATCTACAGGACAAGGAGAAATATAGCAATCAGTTGGAACCTGAAGTCAGAATTTCGATCTGGAACTGATTGCCTAGAACCCTTGCCTGATTGCTTCCCTAGCATTGCTCTCGAGTACTCATCCTTAACTGTTTTCAAGGTCACAAATTCCTCTGGCAAATACCCCATGACAGTTGATCAGATATTGGCTCTTTACACTGAAGCTACCAAGCATGGATGAGTCACTAAGAAGTAGTGTTCTGAATGACCATTCAAATGCAAAGGGTATACACCACTTCGGCTATGCAAAAGATTGAAGCAAAAGGGTCAACGATGAGCTGGAACAGGTCATTAAGGCACGACACCCTTCCTACAAAACCGCATAATCCAGACAAAGGAGTTTAAGTCAAAACCAAGATTGGCATCACTGCCCCATTCGAAGAATTCGAGAAGCCTCAACAACCTTTCGCTGGCACCATCATCGAAGAGCAATAGTATCATATATCATCAGGATCGAATGTAATCTAGATTTGATGGAGTTGTTTTGACCCTCAAATTCTCGAGTCAGCTCGCTCTTTTGGAGAAAACCAAAAAACCTTCCAGCCCAATTCAAGAATAAGCCTGTAGAAAGTCAACAAGTACAACAAAGCACGTACCGATTCATCCGGTACCTCTTCAAAAGCAAAAATATCTCATATGTTACACTCACCCCCTTCTTTTTATTTAAAATTTGTTTTGGGTCTTAAATGGTGAGCCCAAGAGGGCCCACCCCTTGATTTTGTCCCCCTTTCCCGTATCCCCTCTCACTCTCACCTTTATTTCTCTGCTCTTTCTGTATTCTCTCGAACTCACACTCCTCTCTCCTTCTCCTTCACCGTGAACACACACCCACCCATACACGCCATTGCAACCCCTTGCGCGATGAGGATCACACCACCACCCTCGTCTCTCTTTGTCTCTCTCTCGTTCTCTCTATTTCTCCTGTCGCAGCAAGGAAGGAAAAACCCCATAAACTCTCCGACGAGTTTCTTTTTCTTTTTCGGCTAGGTGAGCCTTGGGACCCCTTTTCTGGTTTGATTGTTGTTGGGTTCATTTGTTGAGAGTTAATTTTGTGGTTGTTGACACGCTTTTGGAACGAGTCAGCTTGGATGAGAGGTGCACCCTTTTCCCAGCGAACCCATGTGTGTGTCGAGGGAATTTCTGACCACCAACGGTCAATCGACGTCGATTGAAAGGTATAAATATTTTCCTCTCCCTCTACTCTACTTTTTGGTGTGTAGATCAGACCCTAGATCTAGGTGTTGCAGTCGGCCAGAGCTAGGAAAGCTCTGGTGTTCTTCTCTGATTCAAACCCAGGCCTTTCAGGCCGCGTTGAAAAGCCAGGCCCTTTGGGCCGTTCTAAATCCCCCGGCCTTAGTCCCGTTGCAAACCCAACCTACATTTCCTTTTTAATTTCTGTTTTTAGTTTATTATTAAAAGCCTTGGGCCATTGTAGTTTGGGGCCTTCGGCCCATTCTGTTTGTGACCCAAAATCCCGGCCCGTTGCATTTTTAATTTTAGTTATAAAAATATAAAGGCCTTAGGGCCTTGGCAACTAAACCCAAAACCCTTTTGGGGCTGACCTTTGAGTCGTGGGAAGAGTAGGGCCTTTGGCCTGTGTAGTTTAAATCCAGAACCGTTTTGGGTTCTTTAAACCAGGGCCTTTAGGGCGGGTTTTGTGGGGGCTTTAAGCCCAGACCCCCTTAAGCCCTAAAACCCCAAAACCCATTAACCTTTAGGCTAAACCCAAAACCTTTTTAGGCCCAACTCGGATCCAACCCAATCCCAATTGACCCGACCCGATTTGACTGACCCGTGACCCATTGACCCGGTCAACGGTCAATGTTGACTTTGACTTTGACTAGTCAACGATCAATGTTGACTTTTTCGGGTTCCGTTCGTGACCCCTCCTAGGCTAATTTCGACATCCTGGACCCGTTTTTTATGTCCGTTTTCCCAAATAAATCCGTTTGAATAGAGTTTGACTAAGTTGGACCCTTTATGTGCCTAGGTGCATATATTATGGCAATTATTTCTTCGCTAGCAGCGCAGTTTTCGACGGCAAAGTACTGTGAGTGGACCCCTTCTAAAATACATGTTTTCTTAATAGAATTGCACGCATGAAAAGCATGAATTATAAGAATGTTTTATGAAGTTGCTTTTCAATAAATATATGTTCAATGGTCTTGTATAACCTAGTGGTCCCAATTTCCGCTACGGGGTGAAATGATAGATTTCGATCCATCCCAGGTGACGGTTATGGTGTTGGCATAGGGCCTGAAGTGGTTTTCCTCTGGCTATTAGCACAGGGACGGGGAGATGGCATAAGGCCTAGAGGTATTTTTCCTCTGACTGTATAGACAGGGAGATGGCATAGGGCCTGGAGGGATATATGGACATTCATTACTAGTGATTATTATTATATACGAGAAATGATTTGAGATATGGCATGGCATGCTAGGTTTCAGAGAACCTATTTATTTATCATACTATATGAGTTTTCATAAAACCTGGGGGTTAGTATGTTAATAACTGTTTTATTATTATTATTATTATATATATAAACTTGGTCCACTCACCTTTATTTTGCGCCCCCTTCAGGGCTTAGAATCAAGGCATACAATCCCGACATCAAGACACTTCTGCATCGGCATCTTCGAGTCCTCTCGGTGTAGGACCCACTCCTTTTCTTTATTCAATTTTATATTCTTTCTTTGTAGTATTCTAATTAGTTGTATGCTCTGAACACGTTCCTTAAATGCCTATTTAATTCTTATTTCTCGTTCTTATGCATTCTAAATGGCTTGCGTCACCCCTCGGGTGTCGGCCAGCACGTGACCATCCCGATGTCAACAGGACATCGAGATCGGGGCGTGTCATCATATCATATCTTCTCCCTTTGCTTCTTCTTATCCTTCATGCAACCTGCAGGACAATGAGAAAGAGAACGAGCAGCCGGAGTCCGAAGTCAAACCTCCGATCTGCAACTGCTTGCTTACCTTGTCTGTCACCTCATTCGGCAAATCTTCTCAGTCAGATACTTGGGGGACTCCCACTATATAGTTTGTATCGCACTTGACCAAGCCTGAAACTACAAGTAAGCTTCAAGTGAAAATGATACATTACCTTGTGCGTCAACATATGTTCAAGATACCACTCCTACCTATGGGACAGAGGCAACTAAAGATGATACCACACTTTGGCACTTAGAAGTTTCGTGATTACTCAGTAGCTTGGATCTTGCAAGTCCCCAATCGAGAAGTTTCCCTCACTCGGGAACTTAGGGGAACACTGTTTGTACCATACTTGACCAACCTCAAAACTACTAAGCACCGATCAACATTATACCGTCAAGGACCCACAAGAGTTTCCCTCCAATCAGGAGGCCAATCACAACACGACACATGTCAACGTCAGAGGCCAATCACATCACAACACGTGTCAACATCATAGGCCAATCCTAACATGACACGTGTCAATGTCAAAACAAAGCTAGAAACTCTCTTCTATAAATAGGGATTATTCTCCCACAATGAATCCATAATGTCATTTGTACTAAATCATTCACTAAAACTCACAAAATGAGAGCTTGAACCTATGTACTTGTGTGAACCCTTCACAATTAATGAGAACTCTTCTACTCCGTGGACGTAGCCAATCTAGGTAAACCACGTACATCTAGTGTTTGCTTCCCTGCCTCTATATCTTTACATACTTATATGCACTAGTGACCGAAGCAATCTAGCGAAGGTCACACACCTGACACTTTATGTTGTACCAAAGTCTTCACTGATTTTGTGCATCAACACGTTTATTAACTTGAAAGACCTTTGTTATTTTATACCATCACACACACATATATATACAAGGGTGGACTAATCTTGTTATCAAGAGTCGAACAATGATCTAATGAAATCCACTCATTTGAAGCATGATATCACATATTCTAGTATGAAAGTTTTACTCACGTTTAATGAATTCAAATTTATTCAACTTGTTTTATGAAAAACATTGTAAGGGACACCCTTTTGTTGCACAAACATGTTTTAACATCACAACTGCATGCAACATGCTAATTGTTTACATAACAAATGTCTTTTTCCTATTATTATTGGGAAATACTTATTAATATGTTAAATTGCAAATTGTACATTTTTTCTTAAAAACCAAACCAAAACCGTTTGAAACCGCACTGAACCGAACCAAATGGTTTGGTTTCATTTTGGTTTTGGCTTCAAAACCGCACCGAACCAAACCGCAAAAACTTGCGGTTTTGGTTTTGGTTTCACTCAAAACCGCACTAAACCGAACCGCGCCCACCCCTACTTGATAGATCCCAACCCAAACTAGCCGAATTTCAGACCAAAAGCCGAAGTAAATTGTACCAAAACAAGATTATTTTTTTTAATATAACAAAAATCGTTTAATAAGAAAATAAAGAAAGAGAAGCGTATTTAAAACGGTGATAATAAGGGGAAAGATAATATTTACTTTTAAGTGAGTGCATTGTAATATTAATTCAAGCTTTCTGATTTTTAATTTCAGGAAACAAATTATGTAACATCCCACATCACCAAGATGAGAGGATTCCTTATATGTATATTCCTATCTACCTAGCACGAGGCCCTTTTGGTAGCTCATTGCTTCGGGTTCTGTAGGAACTCTGAAGTTAAGCGAGTTCGCACGAGAGTAATCCCAGGATGGGTGACCTACTGAAAAGTTATCGTCTGAGTTCACAGAAACAAAACCGTGAGGGCGTGCTTGGGGCCCAAAACGGACAATATCGTGTTACGGTGAAGGTGACCCATTGGGAAGTTCTCGTGTGAGTTTTCAGAACCCATTGGGAAGTTCTCGTGTAAGTTTTTAGAAACAAAACCGTGAGGACGTGCTTGTAGCCCAAAACGGACAATATAGTGCTACGATGAAGTTGAGCCCAGATTGTGGTGGGGCCCGGGTCGGGATGTGACAAATTTAGCTCTCTTTCAGTAAGTCATCAGTAAATTTCTTTTTGAACTAAGAGATTTTAATTGTACTTTTTTTAATTTCCTGTTATATCTAGTCCTAAAATTTTTTTGGTAATCTCTATATATTCCTCCACTTTGGTGAGGAGGAGCTCTACAAAGTAAGCCTAAACTTTTCTTCTAGGTTTAACTGATATACCAGTAGTGATATTCCACCATTAGGTCACAGATTCTTGCTTCTTCTTCGTCGTCGTTCTTGTGATACCATCAAGTCTCAGCTACTCTTCGTTCCTCTAGTTTTTTTATTAATTTACAATGTACTTGTTTTTCGTGATCGAACAAGGACCAGCAGGAGGACCACCCTCCTTCAGTCTTGAGGTAAAGTTCAGCGAGAGTGTGGCAGTGATCGAACAGAAACAGCCATTGATGGATTCATGAAGATTCTAAATTCCGAAAACGTGCCTGTAGTTCGTAAGCTGTGAGTTTCGAGGACGAGCATGAGCAAGGAGAAGAACTCGTCCTCGTAGTCGAGAACCCTGTGGAGGAAGGGTCTTCGTAAAGCTAATACCTGTGGTTTTGTTGAATTAATTCGACATTAATTTAATTTAGAGACGGTAAAAAGATCAAATTTTTGAAGGTTCCCAAGAAAAAATCAATCGAATTTCAGAGAAAGGAAGAAATGAGCTTACGCCGATGGAATAGGTGAGGGCGGCGCGGAGACTGGCCGGGAGCTGCTGAGCCGCCGCCATCTCGAAGAAGGTGGGGCGAGTCCCTTGGCCTCCCACCTGAAACAACATCTTCTTCCTTCTCTCTCCATGGTGTTTTCTGAGCTTTAATTTGCTGGGATGTTGCTGCAGAGGAGGAGGAGGAGAACTGAGCAAAACATTTTGCTTCGCTGTGGAAATTTGACAGTTTGGAAGGGACAAATTTCACCACCACATTCAACTACAAAAGCGTGCCAACTCCACCCAAGTGGTACTTTTACTTAAACTAATTTATTTCTTTTAATATTTTTTAATTTATTCGATTTGACAGTTAAAAAATTAAAAAATATGTGTAATAAATAAAGAAAGTCATGTGAATAGCACCAACTAGGCAAAAATTGAACCAAAAAATGAAAAGCTCAAAAAAAATATAATGTATCGTCATTATTATACTGTCAATATGTTGTAGATACGCTGTCACATCCTAACTTGTTAGCCCTCAAGTACTTTCTCAAAAAGCGTTTGATTGCTTGATAAAAAGTTTGGTAAATTACATAATACCTCCTCAAGTACTTTCTCAATATGTTGTAGATACGTTGTCACATTCTGACTTATTAGTCCTCAAGTACTTTCTCAAGAAGCATTTGATTGCTTGATAAAAAGTTTAATATGTTTATTTTTGGTTGTCACCCATACTCTTTTCCCAAACCCCACTTCATCCCTTCACATTCCGGTCTCACTTTACCTATTTCCGCCAATTAACTTAAGAAACTCGTGAGTCATTCAAATGTGATATGAACAATGTAGTCTCTTCAACTACATTGGTTGTGTGCCATGTGACATGTCATGTTAGTAAGACCTGTGGGGTGATCTAAACAGTTGAATTAAGACCTTAATCCAGCCGTAGATGGTCATTTGACTTTTTAGTTGTACTTTCTCTTCCGCCGTTTCATGAATTAAGATCGAACCAAACAGTGAGTGACCACAATTTCCTTCGACTCTAGGGTCTAGGAGATCGGGACTGTAGTGATACTAATAATCATAGTTAAGACAAGAAAAACATGATTAACTATGAACAATATTAAATCTGAGTAAACTCATCGTTCTAGGTGGTGACATTTCTCAATTCAGAATCCATCCCTAGTCAAAGAAGTGCTTATCAAGAAACTCATCCAGTTTTATTCTTTTGGTCACCCATGAACAAAAGTTTAGGAGGCCAAAACTAGAACCTTCAAACTCCGAACATTTCCTGATTCCGGTCAGCTTGGTACCGTCTACAATAATATAATCACATGCTTCTTATCGAAGCTACTTCGAGACAAATCCTAAGAATACTTGTTATTTTTAACCATTCCTGGCGCGCTTTGTGGGCTGAGCACCAGACTCGACACCATCTGGATCCTCGAGACATTCAGGTTCTTGTGCCTCCCGACTTGCATCTTGTGAACCATCTTCTACGGGGATGCTGATCGCTGTTTTATCATGCCGATGTGTAGAGGTTTCTGGTTTATCCCCTCCAGTGGAAGGACACGCAATGTCTGATAGCGGAGTAGGGTGGTCATCCACGGTGTATGATCCAGACGTGACCCTGTTGTCTTCGATTTTTCTCTGTTGCTCAATCATCTTCTCGAGGTGCTTCGCTTGTTCTTCAATTTCCAACTGCAGCTTTCTTTGGTTCTGCAAAATTTAACCATAACATCAGAACATGTAAAAACCCAATATCAACTCTCTCTTCTTCCCCCCGCCCCATGTGTTTATGTTTATGTGTCCACATCTCAACAGTAGTAGTCACTTGAGAACCCTACCCAGTTACCGACAAGCAAATAATTTGTAACAAATTCTAAACAGTAAGTACAGAAGGCAATCCAAGTCTTCGAACTGCATACCTCAAGTTGTTCATGAAGCCGCTTCTGGAGTTCCACCTGCAACCGCAAGGTTTCAGTAATACCCATGCTCCTGCAAGAGGTACACATAAAAACTTTCAGCCTGATTTCAACTTAATGGCTCTCACGTGGATCGTAGATAGATAGGTGACTAACCATTTTAGTTCCAACAACGAGATTAAAAATGCAATTCTCGAATAAAATAAAGTTGGAAAGTTCCTCTAAGGACCATTTAGCGAAAAATGGAAAACTGTAACAACAAACAAGTAGCTACAACTGAACGGAACGTTGGAAACTACTTGGTTTTCAAATATGATAGAATTTGGTTCTACAAGTAAACAGATTGCCTCATAACCATTTAATATTCAAAGTTCAATTGCTTAATAAATGAAAGTATTCTGGGGATGAAGAAAATACATGAAACCTGATAACAAAGCATATCAAACTAGAGAAGATGAAAGAGGAAGAAAACAAAAGAGAGATGCATATTCTTCAATATTTTGGGTGAACGAAAACTACATACCCTTTCACGTCTAGAGGATTTGTTTCTTCCACCGGAGTTGAAACGTTCTCGCATGGTCCTGGGATAAAAATAAAATAGAATAATTCACTCATAATTCAAATGCTAAATTCTTTTAGAAATGGATGTCTACATACATAACACACACACACAGAGTGCATTTCTTTTTCCGAAAAGAGAGAATTATAAAGAAATAAGATGTATATTTCATACCATAACACAAAGACATAGGATATGAGAGGAAGAAAAATATATATTTGAAAGCGGTTTAACATTGCTGAGAGTTTAAAAAAAGTTAAACATGTAGCAGCACGGTTGTTCATCAATCAGGAACGAAAACATTTTTATATATGAAATCTGGCAAACAATAGGTCTCAAATATGTTTTCAAGCCAATCATCAGAGAAAAAATAAAAAAGAAGGTAATGTTTACCTTCTGATGACTCCGGTTTGTATCTTGCTGTTCTATATTTCTGAAATTAGAAGGAAAAAAGGGGAAAAAAAGTCCATTGAAATGAATAAAACTAACCACACTTTGTTATAAGGAACTAATCAAGGATAGAAATATATTCATATACCTGTAAATGGCTTTTTACATGGTAGATTGTCAATCCTTCAACTTTCATGAGGTTTACGATACCCTTAGGAGTGGCTCCTGTTTGTTAAAGGTATTAGTCAATGAGAAAAGAAGTCATTTCTCAACATGTGGAAGCAAAGAGCTCTAACAGTATGTCCAGAGAACAAACTATGAAAGCATGTGTTACCCACGTTCACTACCACCAAGGTGGTTAACAGCTTCCACAAAGGCGTCGTGAAGTTCTTGAGTCCAACGCATTCTGGATTTGGTTGGAGGAGCACTGGACAATGGTTCAGGACTAGGATGAAATTCTACAGCTTGTACCGACTGATGCTGTTGAATCTGGGGCTGATGTTGTTGAATCTGGGGATGATTTTGAATCTGGAGCTGATATTGTTGCATCTGGGGAGGATGTTGTTGAATCTGGGGCTGCTGCACTTCGATATCAGAATATGGTTAATACATGTCAATTAAGGTCACAAAAACTGTTGACTGGACAAAAAATGTTCTCAATGCAGTCTTGAAAAATAGAATATAATACCACATATTATTCGCCAAAGAATAGAAGAGCCGTGAAATTATAAAACTTGGCTCTATTGGGAATACTGACTGTAATTATCCAACAGAAACTTTTAAAGTATTAAAGACACACCTCCATTGTATCAACATCAACCGGAAGCTCCCAATTTGGGTCCAGAGCGCCATCAAATGAAATTAATGGATCCCAATCAGACCAATTGGTCTTTCCAGCATGATCCTCAGATGTTATGACACCGGCACTACTATCCACCAGGCCATTCTGGTCAGGGACACTTTCAGAGAAGTGAAGAAAATCCTGAAGTGAATCTGGGCACCAAGAAATATCTTTATTTTCTTCAGGGTAATTAATCAAAGCAGTAGGTTGCACTTCTAAATGGGGAGAATGGGAAGAACGGGAAGAACGGTGCAGTGACAATGACTTTCCGTCAACTGGTGATTTAAAAATGAAAGGAGAGTTTTGGGAACGCTGTTCAAAAGGGGGAACTGAAGAAATATGAATCTCATTGGGCCTAGAAGCTGATGGCAATAAGTTCCCAGGGGAAGAAGCCTGCGGTTGCATAGAGTATATACTCTTCTCCCTTTGTGATGAAACCTGAAAGGAATCCGGCAAATTGGAATACTTGTCGTCTAAGGGGGTATGGAGATGTGGAAATGATGAAGACATAGCTTTGGAAGCCCCAAATTCACTCATTGGGTTCACATCTGATTTTTAAATAAATAGAGCAGGGTGCACGCTTGTTATATTAAGTGTGCCAACTAGTGTCTTCTTAGCCACTCCCACAACTTTATTCTTCATTGCCAACATTACAGGAACATCATATGCACATAAGGAGAACTTTGAGCCCATTCAGCTTAATGTTCACATTCACTATCAGTCGATGAACTGACTGCTGGTATCTGTGCGAATAAAAAGACAAAAAGAAGGATTCTGGTTAAAGTACACAACATATCTGAAAAAACTATCTTGCATAAACTTCATGCCTAAAAGTATAACGCATAAACTTATTATTTAAGCATTCACCATTGCAAGAACATTAAACTTTCTAGTTTTTATCCATGCATCTATTTATAAAGCCAGAAAAATGGTCAGGTGATTATTCAAGGAAGTTTCATACAAAAGACAAAAACATGAAACGGGAAGAAAAAATAACGCACATCTCAGAATTTCAGGGTTTAATCCAGAGCAAGATGAAAAAAAAAAACCCAACTGAGATTAGGAAAAAGGTACGAAATTGGTTACATCTGAAGAAAGGAAAAACTAGGAGCTTGCAACAAAGAGTAAAAGATAACTATAAACGAAGAATTAACAGTACACTCATGGAGCCGTCATTAACCATTCTGAAAGCTTCTACCTCGGCTTTCTTTTCTTATCTATCAAGTATTAACGACTCTTATAATTTATTTATTTTCAATTAATCTGATGAACCTAACACAATTTCTCAAATAAACAAAATCCACCTAGCTGCAGATTTCAATAACTTCATGAACTTCGCAGTCATCACAAAAGCTGCTTATTATAATGTCTCGAACAAAAAACCAAAAGTTCTTGACAGGAGAAGGCTGTAATTGAAGTACTAGCGTCAGGATACTAGGAATATTAGTACAGCTTTTAACCAGATGAATTGGCACTGAGGGTCAACTCATAGCGATATAACAACGAGTGTCATATGTCACCACAGATGGAGCGTTGACACATTAACAACACAAATTCCAGCACAATAACACACATTAACAGCACTCGTTTCTCTGCGCATGACGGTGAATATTCTAGGGAACTAAATGAACTCAACAATGTGAACACCAGTGCAATTTTTTTACATAAGAAGCGTATTGAAAATTAGGAAGCACAGAGTTAACTCGCCCTGCCCGCCCGCCAATATAACCGTCCTTATGCAGACACCATACGTAAGTATTTTCTTGTAGCAAACTGATGGGTTGGGGGGCAGATGCTTAGCCAAAAGTGGTATAAACAAAAGTCAAGCCACAAAGGTTGAGCATCTGTAACAACTTAAGCCCCATATTTCGTATTTAATTACATATCAAACAGTTAAAAGCAAAGCTAAGATTTTGTATGAGAGTTTGAAAAGCAAGCTGAAATTAACTTTTCCAGAAAGCTTTTGATATATCCAACCATGCAATCCAAATTCCAAACAATTAACTCCCAATTAGCATCATAAGCACATCACTAATCACAAATTAAATTATCAAGTAAGTGATCAAAATTACTGACAACCCAGCAGATTATACAACAAACAGAAGATTAGCAGCACACTAAATAAAGATTATTTCAAACAATATGAACACTGAAATGGAGATATCAAACAATACAGAAAATACCATCTATAAATTTAAATTGCATGTTTTTTTTTTTTAAAGAAGGGAACTTCAAAGGGGATTACCAATCTTACCCAAGAGTGAGAAAAACTGAGAACTGAGAACTGAGCCCCAAAGGCTGGAACTTTGAATCAAAAGCCCAAAGCTTTGAGGTTTTTGCTCCAGAAAAGAAAAAGCACCAAGGAAAAAGCACTTCTGCGAAAGATTCTGGTGGACACAAAGATGGCTGTGTTCTCTCCTTGACTTGGTCTCTCACGAGTCACAACACACACAAGTACAACTCTCTCTCTCTCTCTCTCTCTCTCTCTCTCTCCTCACAAGAAAGAGAGAAGTAAGTGTTTGTCTTGTTTTGTCTCTCTTCTTTCTCTTCGTGATGACTCGGAAAAGTGATAAGCTGCCACCAGAGAATATCGATCCTAGATTCTGGCCGTTGGATTTGGGTTAAATTATTATTAATTTGATGATCAATCAACAGTTGTGATTTGAGAAGAAGAATATATATATTGGTGGGGATCTACATGGCTGCCGGCCGCCATGACACAAGGAAGGTGGGACCCATTTAAAAGTTGTCCCTCTTTGTCTTTTGACGTTATTTCCCATTTATTCTTGGGTCTACTTGCAAATTTTTTATTCTCTTTGGAAAGTAATTTTTTTTTTTATTTGGAACTTAATTTTCTTTTCTTTTTTTTGTAATTTTTTTTTTAACAAACGATATTATCTATCTTTAAAAAAATAATATGGGCAAAACCTCATAATGAGCTAGCAATTATGTTTCAAATTCGAATTTGGCGAGAATCAAACCTAAGATATCTCACTTACAAGTGAACATGAATACCACTAAACCGTAATACTAAATAGCATAAAATAATTTTCTTAGCAAATTAGCAAAAATTAAAATGTGTACGTTTTTTTTAATAAATTTATGGTTTATAGCAAAAAAGATGAAAAGATACCACCGATGTAATTAGTGTGTTTATTTAAAACTGTCGCGGTAGAAACTTAAAATTGAATTTCAAAAAGATTTATAAATCAATTCTCATAAACTTTGTATTATTTAAAAAAAAATAAAAAAAAGACCACCATAATTGGTATAAATAAAGTTGCTAGGTTTGGAAACACAATTCACATGCACCTGAGCCGTTGACTCTCTCTCACCCCCTTTAGTCTTAAAACAACCGTGGGGTTCATCTAAATTTGTCAATTACGTATTGCTTCTTGACCATGTGAATTGAGCTTTCTTTTGGTGGCAAGAATTGAGCTTTCTTTCCCCATGGATCATTTTCATGTTCATGTGACTTCTTTTTTGTACCAGTCGAGGTTCATAAATAGTTTTTTGTTGACAAATGATAAACTATAAAAAAGACGATTCAAACACGAGATTTTAGTGCAAAATCGAAGACTCTTAACTAATTATGCTCTAAGTCACTTGCAAAATGTTCACGTCATCACGTGACTCACTTTGAAACTAATTTCTCTTTTTACCCGTTCCTTCTTTTGTATGTGTGAAAAAGTTAGAAGGAGTTATCGTGGAAAATAATAAAAAATAAAGAAAGTATGTGAGTGAGTTTAAATTGAAGTTATCTAAACATCTTTAGTTTTGAGAACAATGATTGAATCGTCATTGCAATGCGGGCAATCAAGATTTGCCAATTTACTCATTCACGATCTTCTGTACAACTAGTCAAACATATTTTCATGAAGTTTTGTCCAGATTTAAATTGACAGATCAACGGTTTACTACTGATCACTTTAATATTGTTTTTAGTTTGAATTCTACAACCTACCAGCACAATAAATATGAGGTTTTTGTTTTTATCACAAAATATTATTATGTCATCATACATGCAAGATGAATTGGGGTTACAAAATAATTATTGTGACAACAAAACGTTCTTAAGTTTAACGAGTAAAACCATTCGTTATACATTGTAACTTAATTTGTTAATTTTCCAATTTATGATATTCTTTTTATCTTCGATGTAAAGGCAACACAAGACGGCAAATAAATTCTCATCATTCACTCCAGCTACTTGTACTTTTTTACACGAGTGCACGAGGATTATTAATAGTATAATCATAACACGTAAGTTAATATTAAACTATTTTTTATATATCATATCACACATAAATTAGTAACACCACATGACTGTTGAAAAGTAGAAAATACAAGCGATAACCACTGCGAGTCACTTGGAGTTTGTTGTGCTTAATTTTCATTTTCTTAATTCTCTCTTTTCAAAAGCTTTTTTTGTATATTAATTAATATTTAGAGTAATTAATTGCAATCACAAAAAAAGTTAAGTTCCTCGTGAACATAATTATTATCTGAAGTGCTCTGAGAGACAGAGGAAGAGAGAGATGGCAGCAGATCAGGGCCAGCAACAGGCATCCAGTGAGTCCATGGCGACGGTGGCTGAGAAGGCTCCGATCACCGCGGAGAGAAAGGTCCGCAATGATTTGGAGACCAAGCTCCCCAAACCATGTATGTGTATATATGGTCGTACATTTTGCTTTTTACAATGATATCGACACATTATTGATGATATATTTACAATATGTTCTTTAATATAGAAAACACATACGTTTATTCCACGGCTGAACTAGTGGTTTAAGTTTACCTTTATGTTCTAGAAAAATTAACGATTGTTTCACATGATCACATGCGTAGTAATGCATGAATCAACTGCTTAATTTTATTTATTTTCATTAAATCTTGTTAATTTCAGACATGCCTAGGGCTATGATTGCACCTGATATGGAGAACATCAATGGTACATCAGGCCATAAGCATTCCAACATGTCCGTGCTTCAACAGCATGCAGCTTTCTTCGACCAAGACAACGATGGCATAATCTACCCTTCTGAAACGTTCAGAGGTAGATCAGTCTTGAAGTTTTAGGGTTTTCGATTGTCACGTCACGTACGGAGATGGATCGTCTTACTTGAATCAGTATATTCTTGCAGGATTTCGTGCACTCGGGTTTAATCCGGTTGCTTCATTCATTTTCATGGTTCTTGTCCATGCAGCTATGAGTTATGCTACTCTTCCTGTAAGTTTTGCAATCTTTAAACGGACAAAGCGAGATATTCTAATCTAGTCTAATTTGTGGGAAGGGATTTGAATTTGAGTGCAAGGGTGCAAGCACACTATCGTGACGCACATTTGCGGCAATATTTCACTTTTAACAGCCAACTATCTGCATTGTCTGATTCATTTGTCACTTGAACTGCTTAGTTTTTGTATTCGTTTTCTTCTTCTGCAGACATGGATACCGTCACCTTTCTTCGCAATTCACATAAAGAACATACACATGGCAAAGCATGGAAGTGACTCAGGGACGTATGACACAGAGGGAAGGTGAGAATACCTGCCCACAAACCTAAAGAAGGGTCTCTCAGATGTGATTGTTCGATTCGAAACGTGTGTGTTATGGATTATTTGAAGAATTATTCGTTCATGAGGTTTGACGTCATTATCTCCTCCAACAACAAAATGGGAAAACTAGGTGTCACTAGACCGAATGATCATTACTGTCGGGGTTCTATTATAACTACCGCAAACTGAATGTATCTTTGCTTTGCATGTATGCTGCAGGTACATTCCTGCAAATCTGGAGAACATGTTCAGCAAGTATGCCCGCACCGTGCCTGACAAGCTTTCTTTCAAGGAGCTTTGGCACATGACTCAGGCTAACCGTGATGCCTTTGATTTCTTTGGCTGGTCGCTCTCTCTCTCTCTCTCTCTCTCTCTCGAACACACACAAATACAAGCGAAAACATAACGCAAAAGTACAGTTCATTAATTTCCGTTACTGTTTGCAGGATTGCAAGTAAACTGGAATGGGGAGTTCTGTATGTTCTTGCAAAAGATGAAAACGGCTACTTGGCAAAGGAAGCCGTGAGACGCTGTTTCGATGGAAGCTTGTTTGAGTACTGTTCAAAGTTGCAGAAGGGCGCTGTTGGTAAGATGGGATGATGCGGAGCAAAGCAGAAGATCGAACGTTCGTTACTTAATGAGCTGCGGATTGTGTTTCGTATTAGTTTTTGAGAGCTTTTTTTTGGTCTGAGTTGTGATAGACTGATAAATGATGATAGAAAGAGGGCTTAAATAATGTGAAGGAGTTGAGTTGGATGAACAACTCCTAGACTTCTCAATTGTTCCAATTTCCAACTCAGTAAAAGCCTCTGATTTTTCCCACGCTTAAAACTGTTAACGCTAAAATTCTCAATCACATTCACGTAATGAGAGAGACGTCACCATACCACTTCAACCGTAGGACTTCTCTCATGAGAACTTACATGAAACTGGTCCACTGCCAAGGTGGCATCCCGTGCCAATGAAATGAAGGACGTGGAAGTTTTTTGCGGCGTCATCAGATTGCTCCGGGAAGAACTTGTGTAGAAATGGACTCAGACACGATAGTGAAAATTTAATACCCCGAAAACCAGCAAACATTTAAACGAAACAGGATCCATTTCATAATCATAACAGAGTCTACATGGTAGTGAATTTAATATCCAGAAAACCAGCAAAAACATCCAAAAGACAGGAAAGTGAAGAACTTAAACGATGGCATTGGCAGCACTTGCAATTCTTGGCCACAGATCTGCGCATTCCTTTCCGATAGGTCCAGTGATTGCAGACCCTACAACAATACCAAGAAAATATGAGTTTTCAGTATAGTAAGTGCAAGTGAAATGAAGAACATTATTACGATGATGGTCCTACAATGTCAAAAGTTAACAACAGTAACGTCAGATGACGCAAATGCATTTCAGGCAGATGAGTATTTTCAAATCAGCTGAAACTAAGACAACATTACTTGGGATTTCAAGGCTACATAATCAATGATTTTAATCAATAATGCCTGCTCTGTAAAGAACCGAAACCACAGAATAGTGTTTTATCGTATTGAAGTTACTAATAGGCGGAGATGTTATAGAATCGCTACGCACCTTTCATTTCTCCCTTCGGATTGACAATGACACCAGCATTATCTGCATCACAAGAACAATCATGGTCAGAAACCTTGAGAAGCAGAGCCATTTTCTCATCATAAGAGCAGATCTTAAACTAAAAGCACTCCGAGATAATTCAATTATCAAGATGAGCTAAACTTATACTGCAACACATAATATTTACAACCTCTTCCTAAATTCTCTTATTGTCCGAACCAAAAATGGTCCGCATGTTGTCAAATTCATACGGAAATAAAACGCACCGTATGTTAACAAAAAGTAAATAATCAATCAGAGTAACCATCCTAAACAACCATTCAAATTCCAAAATCCCCAATTTCCCACAACTATTCTCCAAACAATATTAACAAAAACAAGGTGATGCAGGAGAAGAACTACAAAGCCCAACTACCAAATCAAAATTAACTCTAGATCCCGACATCCCGAAAACTTCCACATTTGCTGTAAGCATTCGTTTCAATCTGACTCAAAACCAATCAAACACTTTTTCTTCCTCTAAACATGTTCATGTCCAATAAAAACACAATTAACAACCTTCAAATTACACGAAAACACGGTCCTTTTGGTTTTTTTTTCCTCTAAACATATTCATATCAACACAAAGGAACATCATTTATCCAATTAAAACACAATTAACTACCTTCAAAGTACATGAAAACACCGTCCTTTCGGCGCCACGGCTTGCGCTGGCGGACAATGACGGCCGGCAAGACCTTCTTTCGGAGGTCAGGCTTGCCCTTTTTGACAGTAGCCATCACCATGTCACCAACACAAGCAGAAGGAAGGCGGTTGAGGCGACCCTTGATTCCCTTCACGGAGATGATGTAAAGGTTCTTGGCACCGGTGTTGTCGGCGCAGTTCACGGTGGCGGCCACCGGCAGACCCAGCGACATCCGGAACTTGTTTCCAGCGGACCCTCCACGCCCTGCATTTTAAACGAATCGAAAATTAAACAAATTAATTAACTTCTAACATCGAACAGAAAAACCCATCAAGTTCTGATTGGTTGCTGAGAAAATTTTGGATCAGAAAGCAGGAAAGTTTGAATCTTTGGAAGACCCAGAAATACTAAAACGTGAGAGAGATACCTCGTTTCGACATAGCTGCACCAGAGAGGCCTCAGATCTCAAGAGTGAGAAGTGTGATGCGCGCCGGAGGCTAAATATTAGTGAGGTTCTAGGGTTTTTCGTCTACACAACTTTTTTGCTATTATAATATAAAATAAAATAAAAATTGAGAGAAAAAATATAGTATAATTATTGAAAACATTAAAATGTATTTTGATAAATCAATAAAATTATAACATAGTACAAGTGAGAGTTTTTTTTTTTTTTTTTTTTAATTATGTGAAAGTGTTAAAAAGAAGTGGTAAAATCTAATAATTAGAAGTATTCGAGTACACTTTACATTCAAAACCGAAATTGTTTCTGCACACTAATTTATCCTGGTTCAATTTATAAGAAAAAATATCATTTTCTAGTTAGAAATATAACTTGAATCTTGTGATCTCGTAATATTCTTTTATAATTTTTTTTCTTTCGATTTTATACCCGTTGTCAACTAAAAAAAATGAAAAATGAGTGAACAAGTATAGGCACGCAAGTAAGCATATTACAATATTATACATTATGCCAACATTCTTTTAAATATTTATTCACAATCATTATATTTAGAAATAACTAATTTTATACTCGGATTTATATATAGATGCGGTTTTCGCACATTCTTCTTATCCTTTTATACACTCATGTTTAATTCTAACCGTTAATTTCATTTGATTTATTCAATTTGATGGTTATAAATAAAAAAGAGTGTGTAAGAAGTTAAAAATGACGTGTGAAATCACTTCCCTATATACATAGGCACTTGTCATTTATAGAATTCTAACTTATGACCTCTACCAAAAAAAATTAGTTGATATTTAAACTTATGAATGATAATTAGTTCCTCTAACAACATTGACCTACAAATCCTTATAGGGCATCAATTTCCCTTCATTTAGGACAGGGGAGAACAGAACACCATTGTCTAAAGATCTTTTCTTTGTGAGAATATTGCGAATTCTCCAATCACATCAGTTCATTGTACATCGTGCGGTCAAAAATTATTGTAAATTTTTTATTTAAAATTAAATATACACGGTACATGACGAAAATTGATCGCACAATATACGATGAACGGATGTGATTAGAGAATCTCGGAAAACCAAAACTGAAAAACATGAGGTCACTTCTCAATGTTAAATGAGAGCAAATTTTGGACGACGAAATAAGAGAAACAAAAAAGTAAAAGTAAAAAACCATAATAACATCATCCTGTGTATAAAACACTGCTTCTACCACAGCTTGAACAAAAGTTCATCTCCAACATTCTGCTTACATTTTCCTCCTCCAACACAAAATTCTCCAGTTTCGGAGCTCGGAAGGAAGCACTTGCCATACTCGAATGATCAGCCGCGGGTTATCGGTACCAGCGATAGTTATCATCAGCTATCCCAACACCAATCTTTTCCCTGCAGATTAAAACGGTGATAATTACTAGCAACGAAGAGGGTTTGAAGTAGATAAACTTCTAAGTTTTCGTAACTGGAGGGCGGAGCATAATCTGCATTGACCATTTTCGTTTCACATTCAAATTCATTCATCTTCTATACTTCTTGCAGGGCATCCCAATCTTGGTTTCAGTTCATAGTCTATCGAAAATATTGTAATGTGCGAGCAGTGCCATGGAAAAACCGTAAAACCAAGTGAAATATCGTTCATCCCTATCTTCGTTGTAGAACATGACATCTACAAACCAAGCACCCTACTTAAAACTATATCGGATATATAGCTGGATTTCCGCGAAATCTATTTCAGTAGAGCGTTTGATGTTTGTGGCGTGTGGACCGCATGGAATAAAAATAAGCTATGAATGCCTTTCTAAGATGTGTAGTGTTAGTTTACCTCTGCGTTCTTTCCGTCCATTCTGTTTCTTTCCCCGGCAAGCTACACTACCACAATTACACGAAAATGCCTCTATAGGGTGTCCATGATCATCGAAGTCAATACCATAATCCTGTAAAAGGAGTTTCCTCATCATTTTGTGAACACAAACTTATTAATATATGGAAACAGAAGCATCGAGCATAGAAGATAAATTATAGCAAACATATAACAGTAGGCAAGCGTTCGCTCACCCACGACAGCTCTTCAAATGCATTCACTTTCCTGGTAGTAAAAAAGGCAAGCTGCAGACGCACAAAGAAGGTACTCAGAGAAGCTCTTTCACACGGTGTATAATTACAGTGTGTGTGTGTGTGTGTGTGTGTGTGTGTCTGAGCATTGACATAGAAAGCAACCCAAACCATACGTGATAGTAGTGACGGTCAGGAGTCTCCACTTGAACTGGGATATCAATCAAGTTTGCATCAGAGCATCTGGAATCACGAGAATATTCAAACACAAGTTCAATACAGGCAGACGATTCGCAAGCATAGCTATTGATTAAAAACTTCAGATTTAGATGATCCTTGTTGAGATTAATGGATATGACAATTGCTCTCAATAGTTTATAAGATGCAAGAAGTTCCACTAGTTTTTTTAACTTGGTAGGAATTAGTGAACTTTCTGACAACTTATGCTAAGATTCCTGAACTCTAAGTCGTAGCACTGAAATGGCAAGCCTACTAAGGGTTAAAAATGCAGGTACATATACAATTTATAAAGACGTGCAAATGGCAAAGGTGACCTGCTTAGCGTAAGACAGAGATAAAGCATTGAACAGTCACCAAAATATGCATAAACTTAATGCACACGAATTGAAGTATTACCTATGATTGATAAATCTGGCAACATTACCATGAGATGTTGCATCAAGACAAAGGGCATCATCATCCTTCAAAATTCGCTCTGAGCCCCAATCTCCGTCTAGCAATACGGGGTAGGTATGTCTCTTAGCTCCACTGCTTTGGTTATTTCTCTCGTATAATTCGGTGTTGGTCAGTATCTCCCCAACATATTCACAGACAAATGTTCCCTTCTGCAAGACCTCTAATGTCCTAACACCCCAGCCTTTCCCTTCAGGAGTCACGAATACCTGAAGCATATCAGAACAAGAAATGCTCACTGACTACTTGCGAATTAATGATCTTCAAATGGCATATTTGTAAAGATGAAATTTGGAAGAGCTACTAGTGCTCATTGTTCCATGGATGCTTCAAGAAGATTAAAATAGCACAAAAATTAAGTTGAAACACTATGCAGCTTCAATTAGTAAATTCCTTTAGAATATACAGACAGTAATAGTTTCGACACCTAACAGCCAAAAAGCATCTCTTTACTATACTTCTCAAACTTAGATGCAACGTGAAGGTAATGAAACTCATATTAGTTTTGGTATGACGGTTCAAAGTCCAAAAAGGAAGTTCCCAATGGAAGATACAGAGTGAAACTAACCTGTAACTTGCAAGCAATACCCCTTTGCACTACCCGATTTCCACACAACAAGTCACATCCACATTTTCTCCAGCATTCTTTTATAAACTTCCTGATGTGGTGACCTTTGCATTTTTCAGGGTAGTACTCGTTCTTGGACCTCTCATTTGGACAGTCTTGACAATAAACAAAGTTGTGCGCTTCCGGTTCCTTGACACAAGCTGCTAAAAAATCTTCTTTTAGGATGCCTTGTGGTGTGTAAACAAACTCCCCACCGGTTTCATGAGCACATGCACATGGTATTGCCGCTGAAAGACAATCTCCAGAGCAATCAGTGCAGCAATCTTCATCTGAAATCCGAGCTAGTGAGATATTCACATTTGCATTTTGGTAGATAATATTGTTCGGTATATAATTGAACTTTGGCAGGCACTCATTTTCAGTTTCATCTACCAATGAAATTTTCACTTTCTCAGTAGATTTCGTAATGTCACGGAAATAATTGACTGGCTTCCTGCCCTCATGAGTGATGGGACAGCTTGAATCCACACCATTTAAATCAGTCTGTGAATGTTCTATTCCACATTGCCGATTCTTCGGTCTTGAAACATGGTTACCCCCACAAGTGAGGTCACGAGCACTTCTACCCACTTCAGTAGAGGATGATCCAGAGTTACCCCCAGTTGAACCTCGAGACGAATCTGGAAGAGCTAGACAGCAGAATTATAGGTAGTCAGGATAAGAAAAGTAATCATATTTATAGAGGCCCTGTTAACTGACTAGAACCTTTGGATTCTGTTGTCAAGGTATCTACTATCTAGGATTGGAATGAGTTGGATAAATCTTGGATAACCCTCAATGTATGTTGAAGGAAAACATATATGCCAACTTCCAAAATTTGTAAGGTCGAAGATGAATTAGTCATGAACGAAATTACAGCTCTCAATCCTACTATTTTGGGGGGATTGGGAAGAGAATCGTGATAAGTTTCCATAATATCTAATTCAACTCCTATCATTAACTTTGACAATTTGGAAGTAAGCATTTATTTCTTCATTCAACATACGTTGAATCTAGTGAGTTATCCAATACAATCCTTGACACAAAATGAGGCCTAAAGGAACGGATTGTGACCATCTTGTAACAGATAACAAAAATATCATGCAGTGGGAAGAAAAGAAGTACCTGGACGTCTCACAGGTACAGCACGTTCGAAAGAATATGAAATGCTATCTGTGCCTTCCTCTGTTTTTGGAATCACCAAGTCTTTCTTGTGATTACCAATTGAAATTTTTCCATCTCTAGAGACCAGATGAGGTGCAATGGGTTTCTTTCCTCTGTCATTGGACTGTTCGAGCTGGAGTTGAGAACTACATCCAGCTCTGTCGTTGGTTAAACACTGTTTGGATGACTCCATGGTTCCCTGTCGGCTGAGCATTTTTGGAGGAACTTTACTGCTTCCATGATCTTGGTCCACAGCAGCTCTGCCATTGGCCAAATGCAGCCTTTTTCCTGGTCTTTCAGACCCATCAAGATCCATAGCTTCTCTTTTCTCTTCTTTTCCCTATTTCAAAACAGAAAAGGTAAAGGCTAGAACTAGTACAAAGTCCTCTCTAATGCACCGGAAAGTTCGGACTCAAATGTTATATTTCGCTCCAAATGTAACATTTGTGCTCCCCAAAACACCGGAATGTTAAAACTCATATATAGCTATTGAGTCAAATCAAACGTTATATTCCGGTTTCAATGTAACTCTCGAGTTTGTGAAGCTCACTCCAACAATAAAAGATGTTATTCAACAAGAAGGATAACATTTGAATTCTAACGTCAACCATCTCCATTACACATACCAAAATTGCTTAAACTCAAATTTGAGTTTCGACTCCAATGTTTTTCCTTTTACGCACATACCAAAGTGTTAAAACCCAAACCCACCGCCACTTTTGACCCTAAATGTAAATACATAGGTTAAGCGTTTTGAGTCCATTTGTTCCCAATTTAAACTGTGTCACAAATGTGTGTGTGTGTGTGTGAATAACTACAACAACAAATAATAGGTACTACCTTGCCTTCCTTAGACTCAAAATATGCATCTATAAGAGTCCTGTAGTTGTCCTCTTCTATAAGCTCCCACTTTTTATCATACATTCGCAGCAAACCCTTCAGCACTGGTTTGATCTCTGCATCAGGAATCCCCAGGGCCCTCGTCACACGAAACGCATTTACAACTTTCGGGTTACCAGACATGGCCAATGCAGAAGTTTGATGAACAAGCAGTCTCACAAATCAGAGGCCTCTTGCTCTTTAGCTGCTAGTTCCACATAACCAAAGTGCCACCTGCAATACAGAAGTTTTTACTAAGCAATCAGTTTAATTTGGCAAATCATCTTCATCAAATCACTAACAAAAACGACTCATAAATTAAAGATTAAGAAATAACACAAAAGGCTTCAAAAAGAAGAGAAATTAATCACTTTCTATACAACATAATTTGAGTTAAACAAGTTTATCGTGTCGAAATTAGGTTGTTCACGTTCAAAACCCTAACTTAATTTTTTTTTAGCGCATTAATGAATCATATCATATTTGTGTTTGTATTAAGCAACGTTGGACACCTGTATTAACGAGTCATATCATATTCGTGCTTCCATCAAGCAACATACAACGTGAACCCGCTAACTCCATATCGGATTCAACACATGCTAAATACAAATGGTTGACCAAAAAATTGCAAATTACAAGTGAAACCCCATATCCCCACAAAAACAACATGACCCACAAACACTGGATATTTAGTCCCCTACTAACGTACAATCCCATTAATCCATAAACCAATCGTACTGAAAACAATCAATTCAAATATAATATAATGCAATACTGCACGGATTTCAATATCTTTTTTGCTTTTCGGCATCAGTGGTTCTGTTTGGCTGCCGAGAAAATGCGAGAATTCCCAAAGCTTCCTCCTTTTTTCTCCCACTTACCAAATAGCGATCACAGGCAGTTCAAAATCAAAACCCACTAAACGAAAAATCAAAGAGATCTGTTTGGATGCCGAGAAAATGTAGGAGTACATAAAAAAAATCAAAGCCACAAACTTTCCCACCATCCAAACAACAAGTAGAAGCAGAAAAAAAAAATCTGATTTCTATAACGCATTGTACGGAATAAACCATCAAATTTCCAAATTAAAAAAAAAGCTGAAAATTCATAGTTTTAGGGTGTGACAGCAAACAAATTTCAGAGAAGGGCTCCACCTGCCGCCATTGTGCAGAGCAAAGCGGACGGAATAAAATAATCGAGTCGGTCTCCGTCCAGTCCACTCCAGTCTAGCCCGTCGGAATATCTCCTGAGCCGGCGTTCAGGGCTATGATTTAGACCGGTCCTTCTGTCATCATCCTCAAGTTGAGGTGATTCTCAATATCTTATTTATCACCGTTAGATAGAGTTAAATTTCGAGATCTACAATAAATAGGCACAAATCTCAAAATTTTGAATATTTAATATTTTTATTTAAGGAAATTATTGTCACTTCAAAAATTTTATTCTCCACTCCTCACAAGTGTATTTTTCTTTTATAATATATAAAGTTTGGGATGTAGAATGAGATTTTTAGAATGTTAATAACAATTCCTTTTATTTATGGGCATTACAACAACTTATGACTCGTTTGGATGTACTTTTAAAATGGCAGAAAGTGCTTTTAGAAAAAAAAATATTTGGGTTTCAAAAGCATTAAGTGCTTTATGCAAAAAGTACTAATTAAGTGTTTTTTACAAGAAGCACCAGTGATTTGCTTCTTCTAAGAAGCACTTTAAGTGATTTTTCAGGATTTACTTACATTTTTACTAAGAATTGGTTCCAAAAACATTTTCACCAACTGTATTTTCAATTATTTTAAAAGTATATCCAAACGAGCCCTTAATGTTGTGAAAAAAATGCACTATAGCATCATGTTGCTATTTGCTTAGGCGATTTCCATGATTAAGGGCTGTTTTGGTATTGTTGTGCTTTAAAAAAAAACTACTTCTACTGTGCTGTGAGAATAAGCTCATTTTTAATGCTTCATGTTTTCATCTTTTTTTCACACAAAACTATGAAAATAAGTTATTTTTAAGTGTGAGATCCCACATCGACCAACGGAAAGGGGGTGATGTGTCTTATATGTACATGTTTTCCCCTATAACACGAGACATTTTGGGAACTCACTAACTTCGAAGTTCATCGTAACTCCGAAATTAAGCGATTTTGGGCGAGAACATTCCTAAGATGGGTGACCCACTAGAAAGTTCTTGTGCCAAGTCCCATAAACAAAATCGTGCAGGTCGTGCCCAAACGGACAATATCGTGTTACAACGGAGCCGATCTGGAATGTGACATTTAGTGTTTACCAAACATCATTTTGAGCTCAGCTTTTTTTTTTATACCCACTTTTTATAAAAGCAAATCAATACCAACCAGTACTAAGAGCCCACCACAACATACAGGTATTACTTAGCACTATACAGTCTATACTTATTACTTTCTTCTAATTTGTTAACTAAAAAATTTTAGATTCAATTCATACAGATAACAAATTCGATACTAAATTAATGATCTTCATCCCAACCCATCGTTAAATATGTTATTGTATAACAAAAACAACAAAACACACTTCAAATTTTGTTTGATAAATTTGATCAATTGAATCTAGTAAAGTGTGCAAATAGAAGTAAATCATATTCGTAAGTTAGAGATAGAATACAAAGTAACGAATCTCGACGAGCTGAATGAATAGAAAATACTGAATTTAGGTTTAGGAAGAATTTGGAAGATTAACGAAGTATTTGTGTTGCCCCTAAGCAAGCGTAGTGCTTTTTTCGAGAGTCGTTAGGAATCATTGGAAAGATAATTTACTTAATCAAGTAGCACAATGCGCGGGTTGCAATCAAACTTACATGAAAACTACGTTGGTTGTTTAACCAAGATTTTAAGCAAGTTTAACGCAAAATCGAATCTGGCCTATAGAACAAGTGTAGTGGACTTTAAGAGGTCTTCCAATAAGTATCCATAATAATCACGAGCTGGTGGTCTAGTAGTAAATAATAGATTGTAAGGTTTCATCCAAATTAAAAAGTGGAAGTCTCGGGTTTGAAAACTATTGCTGGTGTGTAAATTAGACTTGTAATTACGAAAAAGTTAAAATGACTCTGTGAATCTTTATGACCCTCATAAAAAAAATAATTGGTTGTCACCAGTTGTTTCTTTTTTTTTTTTTCGAAAAAAAAGCAATAAGTATCCATAATTACCCAAAAAACGAGATCTACATGATAAAAGTCGTATAACAGTGCATTACAATCAAAATGACACGAAAACTACAATGATTGGTTAACCTAGAGAAAATAATATGGCCCTTAAAGCAACTGTAATGCACTTTTAGAGGGCCGCCAATAATTACCCGTAAAGTATGACCTACATTATCTAGTAACGTAATTTATTCGTTACAAAATAAAATGATATGAGGACTACATCGATTAATTCTCCTAAATTTTATACAATTTCACCTTCTTCTTTTAAAAAAAGAAAAAGAAATTTTGAGTACCCTAGAGTTTAGGATGGCAACAAGGTGGATCGGATTTAGATGTGTCATTCCCATACTTGAACCTAAAACTATAGAATCCCTCTAATAGGTTTTCTCTGTGATTGAATCCGTCGAATAACGAATTTTCCAGGTAACAATTTTCCTCATTATGATATTTACATATGTTTATATTTATTTATATTATTAATTAAATAGTTAATTTTAGATAAAGAAATTAAATAGACTACTGATACAAAATAATAAGATCCCAGGGATCCTCACATTGTGTCTATTGCTAGTTTTCGTCAAGTACTGTTTATGTTTAATTTTAAAATATTTTTTACTGCACGATATACGATAAACGGAAGATTTCCGAGATCCTCATACAAATGCATATAATAAATAACATAAAACATTTACATTGTAATATATATATATATATATATATATATATATATATAACATGGACTTCCCATTTTTTTTGTCAACGCAGACTTCCAGTTTAATAATACATGATTATTGATAGTTTATTTCTACATTTAATAAATGTTTTTTTAAAATAAAAAATGAAAATATTTCGGTCTCGGATAGGGGTTCGGGGGTAAATACCCCAGTAATTGTAACCAAATTTGAAACCAAAAAATTTACCCCACGTTTCCTATAACCCCTAAAGTACTAGAAATTTAATTTTCATCGCTGAATCGTTCAAATCAACTACTTGCAAGATCATATTTGACGATTTATATTGTCATCCCTAATTGGAGTTAAATCCCAAAGCTTAAGCATGACATTGGTAATGTCAAGTCAATTAACTAGGATAAGCGTCATATCCCATGCTTGATGTATTTCTAGTAACAAGACGGGGATCCATCAATCCATAATTTCTAAAAGATGCGACTATATGAGACCAGCATAAACTCAATCTCAATTATATCTTGTATCATTCAAAAAAAATTTAGGTCTCGGGGTTGTATGAGATTGGTTCTTAAGAATAAGATTTAATTGGCAAATATTAGCTAGGCATGACTTACAATATGTGTATATGAATATGTTAGATAATCCTCACATTCAATATATCATTTGTTTTGCCTGACCACCATAATGGAGGTGTCCAACCCTTTATATAGGCCTTTCCTTCTCGAGGTCTCCTAAACTGCCACTTGTACTAACTTACTAACAACTTTCCACCTAATCGGTCAGGCCTTTATCAACGAAGATGTTTTAGCAATCAGATGGCGTGCCTTTTAATGTTCAGGCGACCTGATTTGTCTTGCTCGAACCTCAGTTACTCTGCATGTTGTCGTACGATTGAGTAGTTATGTGCTTGGAGACTTATGCCATAAAGTTGTCAGCTCGTTCAAATGTTCACTAGGTCGGGTAGTTTTTCGTCTTAGTTGAACTGAGTACTCCAGTCGACCCTATTATAACCCTTTGGGCCTTGTGATTATTGGTCTTTTCTTGGGCTTATGTCGTTGCATGGCCTAATGGGCTTAGCGTTAACATGATTTATAACGCATTACGTTTTAGTCATGTCCATCTCATATTTTGATACAACAAACAATAGACTGAACTCAAGTTTATTTTAATTGGTCACAACCTATCCCAACTAGCCTACCAAATATGCTATTAGGGCCTGTTTGGTTTGCTTGATTGGATTAAACCTTAGTAATAAGATTGAATTGGTAGGGATTGATTAGACATTACTTGTAACCCATGTATACTAGTCTTGTCCGTCTCATATTTTAGCACAACAAACAACAAATTGGATTAGAGTTCATTTTAATTGGTATCAGCCTATCCTAATTGGCCTACCAAGTAGGCCATTATGATTCACTCATCTACCAAATGAGCTCTAATAATTATATTATATAATATCGTTTAGCTCACTCTCCCAACCTATTAGTATAGATAATATCGTTCATAAAAAAAATAATAAAAAATTAATATTATACATGTTGGTATATTTTATTTAATTTTTTAGAAGATACATATGTGTTGAAATTGAAAAAAAAAATAGTTACATTGTTGAAATCCCATAAAAATAAACATTTACAATTCAGTAGTTGAAATTGAAAAGAATCCTATTCAATCTCCACAATCACAAATGTAAAAGTTGAAAAAAAAAATTAAAAAGGAGGACGGTTGTTTGTTTGTTTTTCACATCACACCCTCTATTCCTCTCTAATTCTAAAACGCACCAACAATATTTTTCTCCATCCAAACGACCCAATGTTCTTCCAATTCAACAACTCCAAAATAACTACAAATCTTTGATTTCATTTTAAAACGACATCCGATAAAATCAGTGTCGTTTTTATCTCATCAACCCCCAAGAAATTTGGAAAACGTGAAACGGTGACGTTTTGTAACGTTGACTTACCGTATGTACGAGTCGTCGTCGAAAGTCAAATCGGACGGGCTGAGGTGCACTTTCCCGCTCTTCTTGTTAATCTTCGGTTTGCTGCCGCAAGAGATCGAAATCTCGCACCCCAACGCGAAGCAGGAGAACAATCCTTTGCCGCTGCTGCGGCTCCGCCGCGTCTTCTGACTGCTGGGACGGCGGTGGGACGATTGGAGTGGCTTCTGAATATGGGAACTCTTGGCGTTGTTCTTGGCGCAGTCGTACACCGGCGGCAGCTCCGTCCGCCACCGTTCGATCTTGGTCTTTAACCCCTCCACGCTGTCCTGGTCCGCCCACTCGTCCACCAACGAGCTCCCGGCATCATCGGGCGACGGCGCGCGGGCTCCGGTGTACGGCAACGGGTAGATTCCCTTGGCGATTGCGGCCGCAACCACAGAGGGCGAAGGACCGACGTCAGAGCAGAGGGACCCGTTCACGTTACCTTTCTTTTGCCCTGTGCTGAGCTCAGATCCGTTCACGATCGAGCTATTGCAGAAGGAAGCTTGAGTTTTGGGCTTGTAGGCGGCGGCATTGCAGGCGGAGTTCGACGGCCTGATTTTTGTGACGCCGTCGCAGATGGAGGATGCGGGCCTGGATTTCGAGAATCCAGAATCGCTGCCTGTCCGATCGCTCTGAGATCGTTGGAAGATGACGAATTTGTCTTGATCCTTGGAATTGAGGCCGCTGCTCTTCTGGTTACCGGTTTTTCCCTCCATCAGATCCCAGTACCCGACGGCGGAGGAGCTGAGCTCGCTGTAGAGCGGCATGCTCCGCATTGTGCTGTCGAGGAGGCCGAGCCCGATGTTTAGAATCCCCTGCGGGCGGCCAGATGGGCGGCGGAGCTGGATCGCCATGAACCGCATCTTGGACTTGTTCTGCAAATTGTTCACCACCACCGCGGCGGTTCCGATCAGGACGTCTCGGAGCCATGCGGAGGCGTAGATCTCGATCATGATCTTCGACGTGTCGTCGCGAAGGAAGTCGTCGTCAACTCGGAAGACGAACTTCTCGTTCCACGTCGGGTTGGTGTGGCCGGTCTGGTCGAAACGCGTCGTCAGCTTCCGCTTGGGGTTGACCCACGCGACGGCGAACGTCCGCATCGCCTTCGACGCCGGCGTCAGGTCCTGCGCCGAGATCAGGTTGATCTCCAGCAGCTGGAAGGAGGAGCCGAACGGCCGTGGCATGATTTGTAATTAACTCGGAAAACTTAATTACTTAATTTCTTAAATTCTTAATTAATTAATTGCAGCAGCAAATCACAGTATTTAAATAAAGTAATTGTTGCAGGCAACTAATTAACAAAAAGAAAATAAGGTAAGTTTGGGAAGGGAATTGGGTTTGGATTTATGTCTCTGTCTCCTGGATTATTTCATGTACGTACTCGTACGGACCGTAACGATAACCCGACTAACTTAACCGGCCGACGGTCGCTACGGGCCGCCGGAGACGTGTGATCTACTAGGGAAGAAAAGAATGTGCTGCCGTGACGAATGGGTTGTGGAGATGTGAGGGTTTTTATTGAAGGCGTTTTGTAAGGAAAGTTTGTTACACTTGAATGGTTTTTACAACCGTAATTTTTCTTAACAAATCTAAAATTGTAAAAATTCAGACAAATCGAACGTGATAAAAACGAAGTAAATAGTGAAATAAACATAGTAATTATTTATTTATTTATTTTTGCTAAGAATAAAATGTGCACAGTCATTTTTACTATTTATCTGTTTTTTACTTTTTACTTTTTACTTTTAGTCCGATGACGACGGGGCCAGCTTTCTCTACGTTGACCACCTTCAAATTAAGAGGTAAATTAGAAGCTTCCTAATACCTCACGCCTGATAATTCTATTAACTTTGTTAATTTAGTTTACATACATAAACATATAGTTACGAGTGCTTGAAAGTACGTAACTATTTGGAAACTGATTAACCACTCTCAACCATGATGAATCAAAGTCAGTTCGATCACCGCACTAATGTCATTAATTTTCTTGTAATCCCATCATGTTATAACACGTATGTTGCTAGTGATGATGGATCTAGGAATTATTATTTGGGGTTGAGTTAAAATAGTGCGCGAAGTGCGCAAAAATTTTTGATAGAGCAGGAGGTAAATTGGCAGTTCATCTAGCCTTAGTAGGCTAATGTCATTTGCCCAAGTCATATTGTACGTCTGTCGACAGATGTCAAGAGTTTCTGAGCGATCATGTTGACTGATGACCATAGTTTTTGAGTGAGCCTATTGACATATGTCCATAGCAATGCATACAAATGCATGAGGCTAGCAGCTACGCAATCAGTGTCCATAAAGGCAATTTGTCGAGCAGTTAAATAGTAACTTTCAAGGGCATCTCATATTTTTAAAGGGCGACACCTAACTCTTCCATAGAGAATTTATGAGCTTGATAGGCGCAGCTGACCCATGTCACCTTGCTCAAGATGGATCCGCCCATGTACATAGCTTAGTAATACCATACGATTGATGGTACAACCGTTATCCAATGGTTCTTGCCTAAAGAACATTAATATTATATGAGAGCTTCATACTTCTTGTTTTACATTATATTATCTGAAAACTATTATTGACACTTTTAAAAGGTCATTCCGCCTTATTTGAATTTTTAAAGTGTAATTTCTCTCAGATACTTTGATCAAAGCAAATGATCTTTGTTCATGTAACTTACGCAAACTTTACATAATTAATTCTACAACAAGACACCTAACTATATACGTTTTTCTTTGATGCTGATTTGAAAAACTTGTAACCTTTCTGGTGAAGAAATTCACAAGTCTTCACCAAAATTAGACAGAAGTGGGCAGGAAAAAAACGCTAAATCTCAACTTCCCAAATCCCAAAACACAAAAGGAAAACCAACAGATTGAAAAATGCAATCTCATTGCACTGTCTTCAAATCCTAATGGATTCAACATTTCTCCGTTTTGCATCACTACTACTCCTACTTTCTCTCGCATCATCTGCAAACCCTAATTCCGACTACAACAGTTTGGTATACAAGAAATGTGCAAATCAAACATTTACAGCTCTCCCAACAAAATCGCAAGTCCCACAAAAAACCCTTTCATCTTTTTTTCAACAGCTGACATCACACTCCTCCCAATCAAAGTTCTATAAGCACGCCGAAGCCAGCGAAGACGACAACGAGGCGGGTATTTCCGGCCTCTTCCAGTGCCGGCAGGACATCAGCAATGAGGAGTGTCACACCTGCGTGAACACTCTTCGCAACTTATCGAACGCCTTGTGTAAAGAGTCGGTTTCGGCTCGTGTTCAGCTGCATGGGTGCTACGTGCACTACGAGCTCGATGGAGTCGACTCAAAGCCTTCTAGCCATAGATTAATGCAGAAGACTTGTGGGGAGGATTTGGCAAATGGGGTGGCGGCAGGGTTTGAGAAGATGAGAGCTGAGGCGTTTGCTGCCTTGGAGATCGGCGTTGGGGACGGTGGTGGGTTTTGCCAAACGAGTTACGAGGCGGTGCAAGTTATGGCGCAGTGTGTCGGGGGCTTGGGGGGTTGCGCGTGTGGAGAGTGTGTGAGTAAGGCGGTACAAATTGCTGAAGACGAATGTGGTGGTGCTGTTTCTGGGCAGATTTATTTGGAGGAGTGCTTCTTGAGCTATAGTTATCATCCAGATGGGATACCTGCAGATGGCCACCCAGTTGATCCAGGTGATTGAATTTGAGAATTATTTTTCATATTTTAATTTAATAGTTTTTTAATTGGATAGTAATTTTCATACTCCCCTAAACTTTTTCTTTTGTTTATGTTTTTTATCATTTATATTCAATCCAAAAGTTAGAAAAATAATCAAAAAAAGGAGTAACGGGGAAAAAAAAAATGGAGTGCGAAATTCACAATTTCCCTTAAGTGATGGGAAATGTTTTATTTTTAAATAGCTCATACACTCATTTTTCCTTTCGCACACTTTTATTAATTTTTTGTTATTTATCCTATTCAATTTATTCAATCAGACAACCAAAAATTAAGAGGTGTGTTATAAGTAAAAATGAGTGTGTAAATAACATTACTCTTTAGATAATTACGTAAATTGTCATGCATTTCTACCTTTTTTCACATGAAAATGTATGATTAGCTTGAGATAGCGTCACAACGACACTCCTGGTACATATATACTAGTTATGAACTTAATTATTAATTTAATGTTCCCCAATTAATTGTTTTTATTTGCAGAAAACAAAGGTGGAGGAAATGGGGGAAATGGGAAAAAGGTGGCAATTTTTGTGGGAGGAGCAGCTGCTGTGTTTTTTGCATTCATATTTCTCTTGTTCGTCAGGTCTTGGTCAAAGAAAGAAGATGACTGAATTAAGATTGGTCCAATCGGATCTTCTTTTTCGACCCGATTTCAGACATTTACTATATAGTTTCTTTTTTTAGCTTTTGTTTTTTATGGTATTTTCAACAGAAAATATATTGCCATTATTTCACTTGGATGATGGCTTCGTTGTAAAAATATTGCAAACGTTTTTGGTTGGTGTACAAAATAGTGAATGTATGACTTGTATATAAATATAACGTTTGTTTTTTTTATCAGCCGGAGTAAAAGAGATTCAAACTTACGACACCATTTAATTTAAAAAAAGAGAAATACTTGTAGATTAGGAGTTTGTGGTATGCGACGGCAATTTGAGAATATTGAAAGACTTTACACTACTAATCAATATCTTAGAGCATTTGCGAGTTATTTTATTAAAAAGCGATTTTCCTTTGTACAATGAATTTGTCTACTTTAAGCGTTAAAACATTAAAAAAGTTGCAGCTAATTATATTTTATAAGTTCTTATTTTATCGCAACTTTTAATTTTATTAAAAAGCGATTTTCCTTTGTCCAATGGTTTTGTTAAACTTTTGTTAGTTTAGCCGGCTAACAATGTCAAAAAATTTACACGAACAAATAGTCGACATTAAACACAAAATAAAAAAGGGGTGTGATATTCATACACTTTTTTTTATTTTTTTCACACATTTTCAGTTTTCAGCCGTCAGATCAAATGAATTGAAGAAGCACAACGGATATAAATTAATAAGAAGTGTGAAAAGTAAAAAGAAGTGTGTGAACAGCACACTCCAATCGAAAACCCTAAATCTTGGAATTACACAAAATTTGGTGGACCAAATGAGAAAAACAAGTGGCCACCAACCTTCTTCCAATCTTTTTTTTTTTCCCGTTTTTTGGGGGAAATCAACCATTTCTTTCCTCCCCGTTCAATTCGATTCAAACAGATTCAAACATCAGACACAGTACTACATAGTACACGGGGCATATTCTGCTCTGCACACACAGAAAAGAGAGAGAGAGAGAGAGAGAGAGAGAGAGAGAGAGAGACAACGAAGGCTCTGCATTTTCTCGTCACCGTAGCTACGTGGGTTTTCTTCCCTTTCCGGTAAGTTGCTTCAGGTTCCTTGATTCTTCTTCTTCATCATCCTCTTCTTCTTCTTCTTGTTTTTGTTGGGTGCTGTGAACGGAGAGTGGCTTGGTTTTCTGGAAACGGCGCAAAACTTTGATCGTTTTATCGTTTGGTTATTTGGGGAAGATAGAAATATGGTGTTTTGGTTTGCCCAAATGAAAAGTTTTGGTTTTTTGCAAGTTGGAATGTGGGTTTTACTTTGTTGAATCGAAAATCGTTTAGAAAACTTTGATTCTTATTAACCAATTATCCCATAGAGGTAAATCGATTTAATGAAAATCGTAAAGGATGAAGTTCTGGTATGAACTCATATGCCATTTTTGCCTGGACTGTTGGAGATTTATGTGTTTTCAGTTTGAGAGTTGGATTCGAATTGCACCAGTTCTCAGCACTCAGCTTATTAAATTGGTTATAATGGTGATGTTATCATTTGGGTTTGTTTTTGATTTCGTTATCGGTGGGTAGGCCGGTTTTAGGTGAGAGCAACTCAGCATTACGAAGTATTAAGTGAGCTGTTTTTTGGCCTTCGTATGTACTTGTTTTGAGGCTTGCTTTTGAGTTTTATGTGCATTGGTCTTTTTGGGCAGTAAAATGGAGGAAAGCCATGAGCAAATGGAGGAAAACGGCGAGCAAGTGGAGGAAAGCCATGAGCAAGTGGAAAATACTGGGAGTGCTTCTAGTGGCAGTGATAGTGATTCTTTTATAGATGATTCAGAAGTTGATGAAGTATCGATATCCGGAGAAGATGAAAAATTGAAGCCAGAGGCAAGTCCTCATTCGTGATAGTTTTTTATTTGCCGTAATATATTTTCTCAAGGAAGCTACGAACCAAATAGATACTGTTGTCACATTCTACTGTCATTATCTAATATTTGGAACTTGAAGCCTTTTTTTTTTAAATTTCCAAATGTATGATGATTTGATCTTTGTTCTGCAGGAACCATTATCTGATAAAGAAATAGAGGAGCTAATTGCTGAATTTTTGGAGGTTGAGAGTAAGGTATCTATTTTATCTTTACACACAAACACACATATTTATATATGTTTTATGCACGCGCTGCTTAATTTGTTGGTTTTTTCTTTGACTCTCAATATAGGCTGCCGAGGCTCAAGAGGCACTTGAGAAAGAGTCTCTTGCCAAAGTGGAGAGTGAAGTTAGAAAGGAGTTGGCACAAACTCTTCATGGGGACGATGTTAGTTTCTTCCTTCAAATTCTTCCTTCTAGATTACATTGTCTTTATCAATCATTTATGCATTTTTTTTTCTTGTCTATAGTTGGAAGCAGCTGTTGCAGAAGAAATGGATACTTTGATAGAAGAGTGGCAAGCTGAGCTTGATGAACTTGACACTGAGAGTGCTCATTTGTTGGTCTGCTTCTTTCTTCAATCTGAGTAAATCTTTGGTTCCTAATGCATTGTTTAGGGCTTGCATGTATTTTGAATCTGATATGATAAATTTCTACCGAAAATATAAATCAGGAGAGAGAAAGATTTGCTTCTTCTTGTGACTTATACAAGTTGGACACGAATTTGGCTAATCACCCCTCATTTGGTTATGAGTTCTGTATTTATAAAATTTTTATTGACGAAAACTCCAAATGATTAGACGATTGGGATTTTAGCACATCTGTCATTTGTTATTGTGGACATTCCATGCAACCTCTTTGTTTATTTATGTTTATTAAAATACGGTTGCAAGTAAAATATTTTGCACCTTTTGAATTAATCAGGTTGCCAAGGGATTGTAACCGCCTTCTTTCTGTAATTCTTTTGCCTTTTTGACCGTATCATATAAACAAGTGAAATGTATTTTTATTTTCTGACCTCTTTTATTATATGCTTCTGTAAATAGGAACAACTTGATGGGGCTGGCATTGAGCTACCGAGCCTTTATAAGTGCATTGAAAGTCAGGCTCCTAATGGTTGCTGCACTGAAGCTTGGAAAAGACGGATACACTGGGTAGGGTCTCAAGAGACTGGAGAATTTACTGAATCAAGGGCTGATGCGGAGCAATATCTCCAAACCCACAGACCTGTGAGAAGGTACAGTTCTTTCTTTTAGCATTATTGATTCTGCAAGGTATGAAGTTGATGGTACATGATTCTGCTTTTGTGGACTTAGGCGACACGGTAAACTATTGGAGGATGGTGCTAGTGGATTTCTGCAGAAAAAACTAACCGTAGGTGGAAGCAAGGATGCTGTGACAGCTGAGGTTGATTATTGGGGTTCATTCAACAAATTATTTTCTGATGGTGAAACTGCGGGTGGTGCCTCGTTTGGCAGTAAGCACTGGGCTTCTGTTTATTTGGCCAGTACGCCACAGCAAGCTGCTGAGATGGGACTTAAGTTCCCTGGGGTCGATGAGGTAGAGGAGATTGATGACATTGATGGCAATTCTGGTGATCCATTTGTTGCAGCTGCTGTTGCAAACGAAAGAGAACTGGATCTCACTGAAGAACAAAAGAAAAATTATAGGAAGGTATGGTTGTGCTGTCCCAACATCATATTTAAATATATTTTCATGTTACAGTTACACACTAAAGAATTTGGCTACATTTACTTATTTTGTTTTCAGTTTGTATGTAAGTTTTGTGATAAAATAAAATTTGTTTTCTTATATAAAACTAAAAATTAACATGGAAAGGACTGTAACAGTGTAAGTCATATTAGCCGGGAGATATTTAACTCTTTTTCACTACTGTCTGGGGTTGTAGACATTCATATAGAAATCCTCTAATAAACCCTCTATTGGTTTTTCAGTCTCTGTATATACGTGCAATATTTGCACAAATATTATGTGGTCTTACTTGTTGGACCTAACATTGTGGTTACTTGTATTTGATTAGATGTCTTTCTGTTTAATCATCTGATAGCTATCTTCTTGTTGCTTACAAACTTTTTTTGGGTACAATGTTACTTACAAATTGATTCACCTTTTTAGTATAGGAATATGTCAACATGTTTATTCACTTTTTTCACCAGTTGATAATTAATCCTATGTTGCTATGAGACTTAACATAGACACATGTTCTTTTTAACACCCAGTTGAGTTTTACTTAAGTTGATAGTATTTCTGTACTTATTCATTGAAAGGTCAAAGAAGAAGATGATCTAAATGTTGATCGGAAGCTTCAAATTCGTTTGAAACGGAGGAGACATCGAAAGAGACGTAAACAGGTATCATGTGCTTGCATTGCCCTCTACTTCGCTCCTCAAATTTCAAGTTGCAGTTTATATAACTTTTTAGAGTTTATACTTGTGCTATTGCAGTTTGATATAAGTTGTACATGACCAGAACAATTTGTGTTCTTGTAATTAACTCTATTTAGAGACATCCTATGGCTTTTCATTTATGGAGCCATGCTATATTTTATTTCAATTTGTAATTGTTGGGAATTGAACTAGTAACAGGGAACTGGCAGTCATATTATAGTAGACTTACTTTAATACGAATAAAGGAACAAAAAGTAAGAGTCTCTTTGATGGTTTTAAGTGTCAGTGTATTTGTTATGTCTTGCTTTCCCCTCTTTTTGCAGCTCCAAGTTCATCAGGGCCTTTTCTATAGGAGTCGTGATTCATGAATGTGTCCAACATTTAGGCATACATTTAACATTCATTAATATCGATGTGTTTTTACTGTTGTCTAATTAAGATGTTGTCAGGAAGAAGTTTGTCTAGTTGAATCAGGATGTGGATATGTTGTGCATTTCGCCATAAATTTAACATTCATTGATATCATTTTATTTTTTATCAAATCAGGATGCTGGCCGGAAAGATTTTTGCTTAGTTGATCGGGAGATAGGAAGCAACATGGACCTGTCTTCGTCCATGCTTGACTCTTCTATCAGTATGTCAAATGGGAAAATTGATGAAGATCTGGAAACCGCTAATAACATTGACCAAGAAAGCATAAAGAGTAATGGTGCTTCTCCGGTGACTAGTTCCAGTGAAGCAAGAGGCTCTAAGCGTCTGAGTGAGGATGAGGAGCTAAACGTTGATAATAAGAGGAGTCGAACTGTAATAATAGATAGCGACAATGATACTCCACTGAAAGATAATTCAGACTGCAATGTGATAAAATCTGAGGAACAGTCTTATGTGGAAGAGAATATCTGCATATCTGCCACCGGTGTTCTCCCTTCACAGAGTCTGAATGATAAGCTCTACTGCACTGCTTGTAATAAGCATGCTGTCGAAGTGTGCTCACATCCACTTCTGAAGGTGATTATTTGTGCAGATTGCAGATGCTTATTGGAAAAAAAGATGCATGTGAAGGTATGGCCATGAGTAACTTTTATGGTTTCTGTAATATTTATTCGAATATTTTGTGTAACGTTTTCATGATAGTTCAGGTAATTAAATGAATTTGCCATGAACAGATTTTTTCAGTTAGAAATATTCTGTCTCTATTTATCATATTAATGAATTATAGTGTTGCATGATTTTTTTCTGCATCATTTAGTGCTAATACTTCATTTATTTATTTCAAGTAAATGCTAGATCTTTTATTGACCTAAGAAGGTGTGCAGGATCCTGATTGCGCTGAGTGTTATTGTGGGTGGTGTGGACAAAGCAAGGACCTAGTAAATTGTAAATCTTGCAAGACATTGGTTTGTGCAACTTGTATAAAGAGGAATATTGGAGAGGAATGCTTATCTGATGCCCAGACCTCTGGCTGGCAATGTTGTTTCTGTTGCCCAAGTCTTCTAAAGACATTGACATCACAATTAGAGCAAGCAATAAGTTCTCAGGATTTGATAGTATCTAGCTCTGATAGTGATTCAGACAGTTCAGATTCAGAGATAGATGTTGCCATAAGGTATATTTAGTAAACTGCTCTCTCTCTCTCTCTCTCTCTCTCTCTCTCTCTCTCTCTCTCTCTCTCTCTCTCTCTCATTACTGAGGCATGTAGCTATTGAATAGGAAGTGGTCAACTTTATTCTTTAGCATTAGATACTTTCGGTTTACTCAGGTTGTTGTGTTTCTGAACATATTTTGTCTTTGTGTCAGTTCTAAGAGGAGGAGAAAGAAGAAAATTCGAAGGATCATTGATGATACTGAATTAGGAGAAGAAACCAGAAGGAAAATTGCAATTGAAAAGGTACCATCTAGTGCTGATTTCGTAATCTAAAAAAGACGTTCTAGTACCAGAAGTTTTTTCATAAATTTTTCTTCTGTAGGAACGTCAAGAACGCTTGATGTCTTTGCAAGTACAATTTTCTGCCAAATCTAAGATGAAGAGCTTTGCAACTTGTAACGGGAGATTACCCGAAGGCACCAGCGCTGAAGTGCTGGGTGATGCATCAGCTGGTTATATAGTGAATGTTGTGAGGGAAAAAGGTGAAGAAGCTGTTAGAATTCCTCCCAGCATCTCAGCGAAATTGAAGGCTCATCAGGTTCGCTTGATCTGTTAACTATTTGTTTGTTGGATTTTCTTCTACGAATTCCCTTGTGCTATGTTTGGATTAGGAACTTTCAAGCTGATGTTATGACAGTTTTTTATCTGTTATTTTCTGGTATTGGAAAACTGGCAGTATATTGTTTACCTAGTGTCATGTCAGGACACATCTGATAAGATTTCCACGGCTCACCTTTTTCACTTGAAGTTCATTGTCATGTTCTGTTAAACCTTTTGTTGTTTCACATGTTTTCTAATTTGACCTCCTTCGCTGAGGGCACTAGGTATCTTCTGTTATTGCTTTACATGTCATTAACTTTTAATTATTTAGTGCTGTTATCTTGTCATTGTTACAAGTTGTAACATGAAGTAAAGGTCTGATTCATTATTACAGATCACGGGTGTGAGATTTATGTGGGAGAATATCATACAGTCAGTCAGAAAAGTGAAGGCTGGGGATAAAGGTCTTGGTTGCATTCTAGCTCACATGATGGGCCTTGGTAAAACTTTCCAGGTAGTATTCTGTCTCTTGAAAACTCTTCCCAAGAACAGAGTGTTTTTTTAGATGTGCTAGATTTGTTTTGAAATAGGTGTCAGTGCATGTGGAATGACCCTGCAGCCTAGTCGAATAGCAATTGTGCAAAATGCAAGGCGGTTTCTCATATTGTTTTGCAGGTCTTTTAAGTAGTTGATTGATATACTTTGCATAACTTGTCAATTTGCTTTCGCAGGTCATAGCTTTTCTGTACACTGCAATGAGAACTATTGATTTGGGATTAAATACTGCACTTATTGTCACCCCTGTGAATGTGCTGCACAATTGGCGTCAAGAGTTCATGAAGTGGAGGCCTTCAGAACTGAAGCCCCTTCGCATCTTCATGCTAGAAGATGTGTCAAGGTTTGGTTAAATATTTCTATATCGTCTCATTCCATTTTCATCACTATAAAACATTTGGTCTAATAGATCATTGAAGAAATGCCAATGACCTAAGATGATGGCATTACGAAGTGAAGTTGTTCTTTTGACGGCTGTCTTCCATTCATTACATAGACTAATTGTAGCTCATTATAGCTCTGATTGGGGAGATGGTGACACCAATATGCTGACATGATTCTCCCTTGTTTGTTAGGGATAGAAGGGCAGAATTGCTTGCAAAGTGGAGAAGGAAGGGTGGTGTTTTTTTAATTGGCTACTCGGCTTTTAGAAACTTATCCTTTGGAAAGAATGTGAAGGATAGGCAGATAGCTACAGAAATTTGTCATGCCTTGCAGGTTGGTTGGTGTTAATTGTTAACCTCTATATTTGTCTTTAATGTCATGCTTTTCAACTATGCATTACAATGTGTATTCTTTCTTCTTCAATTTGTTGGACTTAAACCAAACTTTTAGGATTTAATCTTATTCTTGTCTAGTTGTTACATAGGTTGCTCTGGTGTAAGTTACGAAATAACTTATTTCGTAAGCTGTTAAGCACATAATGTCATTAGCACACGTTGATACTTTAGCACGATCCAATCAAATTTTTTTTAAGGCTTCTTTCCTATTGTTACATTTCCAACTGTCAGGATGGAACGGATATACTTGTTTGTGATGAGGCCCATGTTATTAAGAATACCAGGGCCGATGTAACCCAAGCCTTAAAACAAGTGAAATGCCAGAGAAGGATAGCATTAACTGGATCACCACTTCAGAACAATCTCATGGAATATTACTGTGTGAGTTACTCGAAAGCTATTCATTTTGCTATTTCTTACGCAACTACCTACTGTCTTGATTCATTTGAAATTTTAATCTTTTACAGATGGTTGATTTTGTAAGGGAAGGTTTTCTTGGAAGCAGCCATGAGTTTCGGAATCGGTAAAACTTCATCATTTAAACCCCGTTTTCTGTCTATTTCTTTTTGTTGTTTTCATGTATCTTAAAATTGCTTCCTGTTGTATGCAGATTCCAAAATCCCATAGAGTATGGTCAACATACTAATTCAACTGTGGATGATGTGAAAATCATGAACCAACGGTCTCATATTCTTTATGAAGAGTTGAAAGGATTTGTTCAGAGAATGGACATGAATGTGGTGAAGAAGGACTTACCACCAAAAACTGTGTTTGTAATAGCTGTGAAACTTTCAACCTTACAGAGGAAATTATACAAGAGATTTCTTGTTGCCCACGGATTCACCAAGGACAAGGATTATAATGAAAAGATAGGGAAGAGAAGTTTTTTTGCCGGCTACCAAGCCTTAGCTCAGGTATATATATTATTAGCACACTTGTTAAGTTCTCAACTTCCATTATTCATTACAGGCTTATAGTAACATGCACTCACTCACACACACACGCATGCATGATCACAAAAGCATCTAGTCCTACACAAAAGGATCCACTCCTAAGCGTTTGGTTAACCTTTATTGACATTATATTTAGTGATAAGGATGGTCTTCTAGTCTATTGTGCATCTATCTCTGTCTTTCGTGAGAGTTGTAATATATGAGCTTTTTGTTGGTAGTAGATATGGAACCATCCGGGGATCTTGCAACTAAGAAAAGATGACAAAGACTATGAGAGACGTGGAGATGCCATTGAGAATTTTCTTGCAGATGACAGCTCTAGTGACGAAAACGTTGATTATAATTTGGGTTTTGGAGGTATTATGTACAATGTCAATTTGGGTGAATGTATATTCACGTGTTTGGCAGCAGTTCTTATAAGTATCTAACAAGGGTAACATGTTGTGCTTTGCAGAGAAAAATGTGAATGAAATTTTGCCAGGAAAAAAAGATGACATTTTTCGAAAGGTATGAATATGAACAAACTATAATGTTGGTTTGTATTCATTTTTCACTTCTTTACTATTTCTTTTACATTCTATTTGGCTTAATTTGAAATGCTCCATTGTTTGTATTTTAGTAGGAAAACTAATAAGAATAAAGGCTTTACTCCGTAGTTTGTGTTACTATTGTTGTTTTCGTGGAGCGTAATGCTGACCAGTGACCGTTTATCACTTTTCAGGATTGGTGGAATGATCATCTTCATGAAAATGACTATAAAGAGCTTGATTACAGTGGCAAAATGGTACTCCTGCTTGACATTCTAGCTATGAGTTCTGATGTGGGGGATAAGGCATTGGTATTTAGCCAGAGCATACCAACCCTTGACCTCATCGAACTGTATCTTTCAAGGCTACCTCGACATGGGAACAAAGGGAAGTTTTGGAAGAAAGGAAAAGATTGGTACAGGTTGGTACATATTACCGAGAACAATTTACTGTTTGACAGACAGCTTAGATTTTCTTCTCAGCTTTGGTGTTGCCCCAAACCATGTATCCTTTTTCTGACTCTATTTCCTGCATATGTAGCTGCAGTATCTTCTGTATAGAAGTTTTTATTTGGGTTACGTCATGTTTACTAGATTCTTTATTGCTTCAGGCTAGATGGGAGAACAGAGGGCTCAGAAAGGCAAAAGCTGGTGGAACGCTTTAATGATCCTCTGAATAAGAGGGTGAAATGTGTTATAATTTCCACTAGAGCTGGATCGTTAGGGATAAATCTCTATGCTGCTAATCGTGTAATAATAGTTGATGGTTCTTGGAATCCAACATATGATCTTCAGGCTATATATCGTGCTTGGAGGTGAGCTTCAATCCTGTTGCAGTCCTTAACCCATCTTTTATATAGAAAATGTGCCTTGATAAGTGTTGTTTAGGGGCTATATAGCATTGGGGAGGGTTTGTTTTTAGAATTGCCATACAACTTCGAATTCACCAGACAGCAAGCCTGACGATTATTCCTCCTTTACCAAGCCAACTCTCCATTCCCCGGTATGGCACATTGTAAGTGATATGTTATTTCCATTTTTCAGGTATGGTCAAACAAAGCCAGTGTATGCTTACAGATTGATGGCACATGGAACTATGGAAGAAAAAATTTATAAGCGTCAGGTCACGAAAGAGGGCCTGGCTGCAAGAGTTGTTGATCGACAACAGGTACATAGGACAATATCTAAGGAAGAGATGTTGCATCTTTTTGAATTTGGCGATGATGAGAATCATGTGCTTGACCAAGATAGCGTATTCTTGAATGACAATGTGACTGGTAAAGTGGAAATTTTGCCGAAACACATAGTGCCTCTTTCTCAAGGAAGTTGCTTTTCTGACAAGCTCATGGAAAGTTTACTTGGCAAGCATTCTCCAAGGTACATTCCCGTTCTATGTTTTCATTTTCTTTAGCATCTGTCGGTAACAGTAATTGCCTGTTACTCTGCGCAATTGGCAACTCATATCTCCCTCCCTCGCTCCCTCCCTCCGCTTACGTATGAAGTTATGAACTACCTTGTTTTCAGGTGGATCGCAAATTTCCACGAACATGAGACCCTTTTGCAAGAGAACGAAGAAGAAAAGCTCACAAAGGAGGAGCAAGACATGGCTTGGGAAGTATACCGCAAATCATTTGGATGGGAGGAAGTGCAGAACGTTCCTCTCAATGAATCTGCAGTCGACCAAAAACCAGCCGTATCAAATACTGCCTCATCTGCGCCAACGAAGAGCATCCTTGCTGAATCCACGGCAAAGAATGCTTTTGTGCAGCGGAAGTGCACTAACCTTTCGCATCTGCTGACGCTAAGAAGTCAGGGCACGAAACAGGGTTGCACTACCGTGTGTGGGGAATGTGGCCGCGAGCTGAGCTGGGAGGAGCACAGTCGAGATACAAGGCTCAGGTAAACGATATTTCCTTCCGATTTGTTCTCGTAGTTTAGTCCGATGTAAAGGTCCGATTGTATATCGCGTTTGCTGTGAGTTCTTGCCCTTTTGACACCAAAGAAACAGGCTTGTGTAAATCAAAGTTACAACAATGAAATGAGCAATCAAAATCTTTAAAGTTTTTCCTTTCCATGAATTTGTTGTGATTTTTTCTTAATTAATTGGTTAATGTGTAATTATTCTGCACACATTTCTTTACTTGTCCATGCTCTTTTGTTTTATTCAATGCAAAGGCGAGAAAAAGAAAGTACGGAGGAGAAAATTGAATTTCGAGGATGTAAAAAGAAAAGAGAAAAACAAAATACTTCATGAATTTTCTTACTCGTATAAATTTATGGCAAATTTAGCCAATTTGATCACCGTGTTTCATAATAATATCGGTTTCTTTCGAATCTGTCCAATTTCGGATTAACATGTAAACTTTAAGCAGTGTTTAAATGCCATTTGTTTTAACTCGTTTGACATGGAAATTGGAATTCCGCACAACGCCCTTTGTAAATAGCCGATCGAGTTCCTTCACCCCTGCCGGAAGAGATTATCGGGACCCCTACCGGAATTATTTTTTCCGATGATAATAAATACATCTGGCACGGTTCGACCAACGGAACAAACCTTTCGTAGTAGGGCGGGTGGCGTTACTTCCAGCCTCGCGCTATTGCTTGTTACCCAAGAAATTTTGTTACAACATTCTTTCACAAGAAAGTAGCTAAGACGGACAATTTTGCTTGGAAGAGCTAGCATCTTTCATCTCCTAACCAATTGTCCTTCTCCTTAGGGCCAGTTGGTCCTTCCTCCCCGTAGAGTTGCGTAGGAAACAACTCCATTAAGTTCTCGACCGAGAATCGAACAAAGAACGGAAGACGATCAATTAACTTATCTAGTTCCGATCGTCCATCGTACACAACGGTGGGACCCCAGTCTCGCATATACTGCAACCAACATGGTTCGGATATAACGCCCTTGCCAAGGTACTCGGCCGCGACAATTTGATACTTGGTGCTCGAATCAATGAAAAACTTGCTCTGAGCAGCGTCATTCCTTACCCCTATGTCAAACTTCGATGAACCCTGGAGGTAAGTCCCGGGATGAGCGTAGCTACTATGACCGTGTTTTGAAGAATACACGATCGGCTTATTGCCTTCAATGAACTCCAAGTCAAAAGCATCCACCCATCTGCCACCGCTGTGCTCTGAGAAGTACACTTGCCAGAGTTCTCCGGTGAAGTTGTTCACTCGGAGAGTGAAGTGCTCCCAGTCACCAACATGTTCGCCTATCTTGTTCAATGCAAAACTTACCAAACCAATTTTGATGGCGGATGGTCCGTTGAAGGGGCAGAACACCCACATAGCAATATCCGTAAAAGTTCCTCCCAATGCTGGTTTTACATGAATGTATAGCTCCGCGCTGTCTATGTTTCCAGCCTTGAGAAGATTTTTAGCTTCATCGTCATCTGGCAAATCTATCCAAAAATCACTGTCATCTTCCCCTCCACCAGGCAAATTGGAGCCTCTGTGATCAATCCGTTCACCCTTCCCAGTGTCCTCCCGGTACAACAGTGCTCCATTTTTGAAAAACCATTGTACCGAAGATGGCAGATAAACCTCATTAGGATGGAAGAACACTGTGGGACCATAGTGCTCAATTAGCGAATGAATCTGGTTCAGATTTGGCATTGCGTGCAAGGACGAATCAAAATTCTTCAAGCAAGAAACTTGTAGCTCTTCATTAGAATCCAAGTAGGTACTACAAAAGAATGTACCAACTGACACACCAGTGCAGAACATACCCCGTTTGCAGGGTCGTGTATTCCACACCTCAAATTTTGAATCCATTGCAAGTATCCGATCATGTGTTTCACAAGTCTCTGTAAGATCTTCTCGTACGCATCTAACTTCTTTGGGGCTGGGTTCCTCAGGCATGTCAGTGACCACAAAACCCATGGCCTTATAACCAACAGGTGGGTTTGGCAACCAAATATAACCACAACCATTTTCACTTAAATCCGCATTGCAGACTAACGAGTAGTTAACCGGTTTTTCTAAAGCTGGTAACTCTAATGCTGAGTCCCGGGTACAACCATCTTCCACCCTTCTGGCAACTGTTTTACGAGCCACAAGAACATACCCTCGCAATGGCTGGTCATTGGGCTGGCAGTAGTAACCGAGGCAAAAGAAGCCATCAGGGATCCCTGCAGGTCTATAAAATGTGACACCCTTTGATTTTCCACGCAACAGATTGCAGCTCCAGATGCTCTCAAACTTGGTTATTTGGGTAACTTCAATTTCTCCAAGGCGTATTCTTCCAGTAGCAAATCCTTCGCCTGAAGAAATGACGGTACAGATTGTTCAGAAAATGAGCTCATAATAACACATTAACATTTATCCGACGACAGTAAAATCTTAGCATGACATTGGTGTTCTAGGTTTATTAGTTATAATCTTAACTTTCCTGTTGGACCTGAGTATACACAGAAAAATCAACCAATACAAATATCAACGAAACTCGAAATCAAGCTCCTATGATGCAGTTTGGAGGCAAGCTTCAAACATTTTACATTAACCTTCGGTCAAGGAAGAATTTAGAACTTTAGAGATACCTTAAAAATTTGTCATTTTTAAAACAAGCATTGGAGATCACCAAAAGTTTATGGGCTCTCATTTGTAAGTGTTTTTAAAATAACCAAAAACGCTTTTGGTGAAAGTGAGCATTGAAGTGCTTCCTGCGCTTTAAGTGCTTTTTCAGAATTTTCTTGTATTTTTACTAAAGTTTAGATCCAAAGGCACTCTCATAAAAAAAAACGTTTTTCAATTATTTTAAAAGCATTTTCCAACTAGCCCTAGCATTGACCTTTTTTTTGGTAAACAGAACATTGGAGCTTTCAAACTCCAAGAACTTCAATTTCCATGGCTTTTCAGAGTCTTTCAAATATTGACCAAGTTCATGAATTTGAGTGCATTTTTAAGTTGTCTCTCACATGATTGGCCGTTATATGAGTGTGATCTGATCTATTTACTACATAAATTTTAAAAATTCAGACTAATCTAACGATAATAAATGCGGTGACCATGGTTACCACTGCAAATTTCATGACTTCAAGTTTTTCTTGAAAAAAAAAGGAGCTAAAACAAGACAGAAAGCATTCAATTCTTGAAGAAACAGAGAAAAAGAAAGAAACCCATCAAAAAGCAGTTGCAAGAGATAAGTGATTAACTGCGAAAGTGCTTTTTGTTAGGAAAGAAAGGATCTTGGTGGAAATATTACCTTGAGGCCAGTGTGGAAGAAGTGAAGGCAGAGAGAAGGGCTGTGGCTCTGAGTAATCATACAATTGGTACTCACTGCTGCTCCAACACCAACACTCACACCCCAACATCTTCACCCTCTCAAATTCAAAAACCTCCAAAAGTACTTCCAAGATTATGCTCCTCACTCACCCTTTCAAATTTCTCTCCATCCCTGTTTCTGAAATATTTTAGAGAGAGGAAAAAAGAAAGAAAGCTCGTTCCTTTCTCTCTCTACACTTGAGGCTTGAGAGAGAGAGAGAGAGAGAGATGAAAAGAAAGGGAAAGGGGTTGAGTAAATTCAGAGGAAGCTTGAGAGAAGAGAGAGAGAGAGAGAGAGAGAGGAAAGGCAGGAGCTGATGGAGGTTGGTTTGGTTTGTCCGCTTTTGCGTAAGATCTTTTATAATTGGAAGGCGTTGGTTTCAAGCTTCCTTCCGTTTTCTTTAGTTAATATTTCGGAAGCCTTTTATTATTAAGAAATTATCTGATTCGAAAACAACTTATATAACACGAGTATACTATTAATATCTCGGCTAACTTAAAGTTATTGCAACCCCAAAGACGACTTAAAAAAAAAAGGAATATTCTTTAGTTTTGTGCATTCTTACAAATTTTTTATAGGGCATAAAAAATTGTAAAATTAAAAAAAAATAAAGTCAAAGAGGTGACCAAACCACAGACAAAATGGAGAGTGCGGATACAGAATGATGAGTCATAACTTGAATGGTCGCCGACTCACCGCTATGTGACTGATTTTTTAGTGTATTCAGAACATAAATTAATACATTATGTATCATAATGGGTGTGTTTATATATATAATTTATTTATTTCTCCCTTTATGTTATGGCACGGTCATGGTGTGGGATTGTGCACTCTAATCTACTCCACAATCATAAACAACTCAAAAGTACTCAATATCTAATGATTGACACCTAATTTATATAGAGATAATGTTAGGGAGACTAATTTTTAAAATCAAATTTGTAAAATAATATAATAGTTGATGATTGAATTATTATTTAAATGTTGATTAACGTGCTTATTTTCATTGGTGACAAATTATTTTGTTTGCAAATTTAGTTTAAAATTTTGATCTTCCTATCATTATCTTTTACATACAAGTGTTTGTGATACTAGCAAACTAAGCTTTTCAAATAGCAATTCCATGCACGTTAAATAATGTTTGGCTGGTTTAGAAGCGCTTTTGGTGAAATTTTATTTGAAACCATATCTTTAGTAAAAATTGAAATGGATCATAGAACTTTAGGTGCTTCTCGTAAGAAACTTATATATTGTGTTTCTTCAGAAGAAAAAAAAAAACACTTAAAATATTTTAAAATTCAAAATCTGTTTTACTGAAAGCAATTTTAGTCACTTTTTTATTTGGTCATTTTTGTTGTTTTGGTATGAGTCAATGTACAAAAATATGAAAGTAAAGTAAAAGTAAAAAATAATATGTGAAAATACTCTTTATTTCAACAAAGGCCATAGATAAGCACTAACTTTTATGTAAAGAAGCTATTTGGGTGATAAAGATGGGTGCTTTTGGCTTTTTTGAGAGTTGCCCTTTCACTTTTATGCTATCCTATCAAATCGGGGTCCATTTTTAAGTTCAACATTATTATTTTTTGCCTACCAATTAGTTGTCTTCCAAATATTTACATGACATCCCTATCTTCAATTCCAAACCACGCGTCATAATATGTATTTGTCAAGTGTCTTAGGATTTTTTGGCGTGGGTTCATTTTTGTTCACCATCCTAAACGGTAAAGAGATTTTTCAATTTGCCAGACGGGCTAATAGATCACATGCCATTATACAAGTGAAGAAATATTTGAAAAATAAAACTTCTCTCATCTTGATATGTGGTATACCAGCCTCTATTTCGAGCACACTAGGTACTATTAGATTCATTTATATTTTGAGATTTGTGTTTCGATTTACTATAAATATCACAAAATTTATACTCATCCAACTCGTTTGGAAGTGTTTTTCAAATAGCTGAAAACGTTTTTGATGAAAATATTTTTGAAACCAATCCTTAATAAAAATTCAAGTAGATCATGATTTTTTTTTTTAAGTCGAGCAATAGCGGTAGTAAGTTAGATGTTAGGTTAGCTACCGATGAAGTGCTTAATCTTAGAAATACATACCTAATGCTATGTGCTTTTAAATCCAAAACCAATTTCATTAAAATTTTATTTAATTATTATTTTAAATCAGCCCTATATAATAGAAGGTGGTGAGAAAAAAATATTTTATTTGGCGTGGGATTGGCTCAAAATAATTTAATTAATTAAATTTAAAAGTCTAAAGCCGCCACATCGGACCAACATCAGACTTCGAATATTGAAAAGTAATATAAGCTGCCGAAAAACGTTACACAATATGTCATGGTCAGCAAAAGTTTGATATCGATTCTACCAACAACAGATAATGGAGGATTTTAGCAACGCGCGTCTTTTTTTTTTTTTATAGTAAATTGTAACAATAGTTTCTTAATTTTAATTTAATTAGAACAATAATTTTTTAACTAAAAATTTATTACTATTAGTTCTCAACTCATCAAAAATTTAAAACGTGCAATTACGGTTCCTCAAGAATTTTAACTATTTTGGTACTTTTTTTTGTTAATTTTTTTTTTATATTTCTCTTACCACTAAAAATAGCCACCATATTCATGCTCTTCAAAATATATATTTTTCGTTTGTGGAGCTTGACTCGTTTTTTGAGCAACCGGGAGTTCATCTCGTTCTGCATGTGAGGTGTCTGCATTGTTTTTTGTGCCATAAGCCTGTTCATTTTTACCTAAGGCCTCTCACTTATAAGTAAAGAAAAATACTACTAGACCGTTGTACTAAGTGGCATAATAACTAACCATTTTACTCACTAATGATATTGTACTAAAAATGTGACAAAATTGATTATATTGGGCCTTATTTGTTCAGGACAAAATTTGGGCTTATGACCCAAATACTTTTGGGCCATTGACCCAAACGTCAAACCCTCTTCAGTTCTCACTCCTCACTCCTCACTCCTCGTCCAGCTTCCTCTGCATTTCCTAGTCAATCCGTTTCCCACCGGAAAAACCAACACCAACAAACAATGGCTTCCACCTCCAGCTCCAACTTCACTCCTTTCCGATAGCCACGTCACCATGGACTCCGTTCTCGCCCTCCGCCCCCTTCCCAGCTGCTTCGCGCTGTCCCGAAATCCCCGCTTCTCAAATTTCGCCGCAAACCGCCGCATCAAAATCCAAACTTTCGCTTCGAAATTCCCGAAAACCCCGCGAATTCCACTCTCCATTCCGCACAATCCCCGCATTTTTACCCTTCTAGAAGCTTCCAGAAGTGTCGGATCCGGGGAAGAAGAAAGGCCGGCTCTTTCCGCCGAACGCATTGTCAGGCAGGTAGTGTTGGGGCTGTTCTGCTTTGTTTTCGGGTTTGCGCAGTTTCGGGCGGGTCGGGGTGTTGCGGTCGCGGCGCCGCTGGTTTCGGAGGCGGTTTTGGATAAGGAGGAGGTGAATTATGAGTACTCGGAGTATACGAAGAGGCTGCTGGAGACGGTGGGTGTGTTGCTGAAGAGTGTGGATGAGGTTAGAGGAGGAAAGGGGGATGTGAAGCTTGTCGAGACAGCGTGGAAGGCGGTGAGGGGGAAGAAGGATGAGTTGCAGGACGAGATATTAGGTAGGCTCCATGGGGAGCTGAGGGAGTTGAGGAGGGAAAAGGAGGGGCTGGTGAAGCGGTCCGACGAGGTTGTGGCCGAGGTGGTGAAGGTGAAGAGGGAATTGGAGAAGTTGGCGGGCAATGCGGGTGAGGAGAAAGCGAAGGAGATGGAGGAGAGGATGGAGGAGAGGCTGGGGAGTCTGGAGGAGGAGTATAATGGGATTTGGAGGAAGGTTGGAGAGATTGAGGATCGGATTTTGAGGAGTGAGACGGCGGCATTGAGTTATGGAGTGAGGGAGCTTTGTTTTATTGAGAGGGAATGTGAGCAGTTGGTTCAGAGTTTTACCCGCCAAATGAGGAGGAAGAATGTTGAGAGGTATTCATTACACAGTCATATCATATTTATGTTCATGAATTCGAATTGGACCGGAAGTTGTATAATTTTTTATCCTGGAAATTACTAATTCTTGGTGAAGTATGATGTCGAAAGTGGTTAACTTAATCGAAGTTTAGTTGATATCTTAGTTGATGTACTGCTTACTGTCTGTATGCATAATTCTTTGCTGGTGGATTTGATAAAATTGCACACTAATTCATATTTTTCTCATTTCGCAATGTTTTGCTTGATTGGATGCTTTTTATTCAACTTTGAAAGCAATATCTTTTGGAAAAAGGAAAAGTTAGTAATATCGTTGTGTGAGTATCAATTGTTATGTGGTTGCAGTGCGCCAAAAGACTCGGTTACCAAGCTTTCTATATCTGATATACAGAAAGACTTGGAAAATGCACAAAGAAACAATTTGGAGCAAATGATTCTGCCAAATGTTGTGGAAGTTGATGATCCGGGACCTCTCTTTAATTCGACAGATTTTGCTAAACGTATAAAACAAGGCCTTAAAGATTCAAGGGAGCTGCAAAAAAAGACTGAGGCTCAAATAAGGAAAAATATGAAGAAGTTCGGCAGCGAAAAGCGTTTTCTTGTAAAAACACCAGAGGATGAGGTGGTGAAGGGATTTCCAGAAGTTGAATTGAAGTGGATGTTTGGAGATAAGGAGGTTGTGGTTCCAAAAGCTGCTGGCCTCCATTTGTTCCATGGGTGGAAGAAGTGGCGTGAAGATGCTAAGGCAGACCTTAAAAGAAATCTATTAGAAGATGTTGATTTTGGTAAACAGTATGTGGCCCAGAGACAGGTAGCTTTTGCATCCTCTTCATTGTTGTCATTTTTTTCGTAATTTTTTCTGAGTTAACGTAAAGGTTGACTAACTTTCACGTGAAGTTATATGGTATAGTTTGATAGACTAATGTTATATGCTGTTTATCAAATGTCGATTTCAGGAACTTATTCTTCTGGACCGCGACAGGGTGGTGTCGAAGACGTGGTACAATGAGGAAAAGAATAGATGGGAAATGGATCCAGTAGCTGTTCCTTTCTCCGTGTCAAAGAAACTAGTGGAGCATGCCCGAATTAGGCATGATTGGGGTGCCATGTATATTGCACTCAAGGGCGACGACAAGGAATATTATGTTGACATTAAGGTAATGCAATGCTTTGTTAAATTTTTTGCGCTGTTTGCTATTTTAATTATGTTTCTAATCTTTAATTCTCATACCAGGAATTTGAAATGCTATTTGAAGATTTTGGAGGGTTTGATGGGCTGTACATGAAAATGCTTGCCTGTGGTATTCCAACTGCTGTTCACCTGATGTGGATTCCTCTTTCTGAGTTGGATATCCGTCAACAATTTCTCTTGCCCATAAGGCTGTCTCATCAATTGTTTAATGCGTTGTGGAAGACTAGAGCAGTATCGTATACAAGAGATTGGGTTCTTCAGAAGTTCAAAAATATAAATGACGACATAATGATGACAATAGTTTTTCCTCTTGTGGAGATTATACTACCCTACTCTGTATGTTCATTCCTCACCTGTTTAGTTGCTTTTTTTTACTAACGTGAGTATGATTCTTTGTTTCTATCTTTTTTTCTTATAACAGGTAAGAATACAGTTGGGGATGGCATGGCCCGAGGAAATTGATCAAGCTGTTGCCTCAACATGGTACTTGAAATGGCAATCTGAGGCAGAAATGAATCATAAATCCAGAAGAACGGATGACATCCAATGGTATTTTTGGTTTCTCGTTAGAAGCGCCATATACGGATATGTTTTATTTCATCTCTTTCGTTTTATGAAGAGAAAAATTCCCAGACTTCTTGGTTACGGGCCATTACGCAGAGATCCAAACATGCGGAAATTGCAGAGAGTGGTATTGTTTGCTTCCTTTTTCTGTTAGCAACTTTACATTTGAAGCTTATGACAATCAAACTGTTGCTTGTGTGTTGGAGCATTGTACTATTGTTTCTTGCCATTTACAATCTTATTTTATTTTTCGTTATTTGAGGCTAGGCTATACATATTTCTTAATAGCACCAGCAATTACGTTTTCATAATCTTAATGACTTGCAAAGCTGTGTTGCAAATACTTTGTGAACCTTAGTATTGTATAATATTTTAATTTCTTGAATATATTGTTGAACTAAAGCATCAGATTCTTTTGGGGGTCTGAGTAGTCTCTATGAATCCTATGTTTTCATTTTTAGATTGTGAAATAAAATGGGATACAACTTAGGTGACCATTGATGATCAATATTTTTTGAAAAGCAGCAATTTTTGGTTTCTTATTTCTTGACATGGAAGTGGTATTCATATCAAGATCTTTAACCATAATGTTTAGCTTCATAGTTGTGCATCCTTTAGTTGATCCCCTCTTTTGCTCATCTCTTGCAGAAATATTATCTTAATTACCGGGTGAGGACAATTAAAGGTAACAAAAAGGCTGGTGTTGATCCTATAACAAGGGCTTTCGACCAAATGAAGGTTCATACTTGGAAATTAAAATTCTTCTGTGTGTTATAACTAAATGAGTTTTGATAAATTAAATGGTGAGATCTATGGCTGGTTGCAGAGGGTGAAGAATCCACCAATACCGTTGAAGGACTTCGCCAGTATTGAATCCATGAAAGAGGAAATTAACGAAGTTGTGGCATTTCTGAAAAATCCTGGTGCATTTCAAGAAATGGGTGCCCGTGCACCTCGGGTACGTTATATAATTTGTAGTTATTTCGAGAATGTTCTGTAGTGTATTCTATATAATTTACATTAAAAAGGTTATTATAGGTAACTAGCTTTTCAAACTTTGTTTTAGAATTTTTCTTTGTCATGTTTGTTTTAGAATTTTTCAGCATGTTAGTTTTGCTGAATGCATAGCCATAGTACATGATGTTTGAATGTTACCTTGGTGCTACGAGCATCTGTTGATCTTTCTTCTTTTCATTTTTCTTCAAATTTTCAATAGAGGATCCATCTCAAGATACATACATCACAGTTCTGCTTGTTGACACTGTGGATACCGGGTACTAGTTAAGAGGTCGATCAGCTCCTGAGATTGTTTATTCTTTATATTTGCAGGGGGTTCTGATTGTAGGGGAGAGGGGAACAGGAAAGACATCTCTAGCACTGGCTATAGCTGCTCAAGCTAAGGTGCCTGTTGTTACCATTAAAGCTCAAGAGTTGGAGGCTGGACTGTGGGTTGGGCAAAGTGCATCAAATGTTAGGGAGCTGTTTCAAACAGCAAGAGAATTGGTAGCCGTCTATCTATCTAGCTGAATCACTTTGCTTGATTATGAAGGAAATTTCCTGTATCTTTCTATGTTTAAATCTTTTGCTGAGGCACTTTATGTCATTTTCAGGCACCTGTAATCATATTTGTGGAGGATTTTGACCTCTTTGCTGGTGTACGTGGAAAATTTATCCACACGAAAAATCAGGATCACGAGGCTTTTATTAATCAACTGCTTGTGGAACTTGACGGGTAACTCTCAGCTCTTATTTTGTTTATTGGACTAACAGTCCTTGATTAGCATTCTTTTATGGGCTTTTGTAGGGTTATATATAATTCTTTATGGCTATTTTGTATAGAGTTGAGTGTCCTTTTTGCATGACTTGAACCGTGTTCCTAGAAATTTTAGGAATGATCTGCAATTTATTCTACACTTTCTGCAGGTTTGAGAAACAAGATGGGGTTGTATTGATGGCTACTACTGGTAATCTCAAGCAAATTGATGAGGCCTTACAACGCCCTGGTCGCATGGATAGAGTATTTCATCTTCAAAGGCCAACTCAAGCAGAAAGGGAGAAGATATTACATATGGCTGCAAAAGAAACAATGGATAGTGAACTAATTGATTTTGTAGACTGGAGAAAGGTAATTGCTGAATCAGTTTCTTATCTTATTTGTTCTCACAATAAATCCATTGTTAAGGAGGATAAGTTTCCTTTGTGGGTTGGGAACTTGTTGCCTTATTATTTGCCATCATATTTATTCTTAAATTCTTTTCTTGTAATTTTCACTTTACATTTCAACATTCTCTGCCTTCAGGTTGCTGAAAAGACAGGTCTTTTGCGACCTATAGAATTAAAGCTGGTGCCGGCATCCTTGGAAGGCAGCGCTTTTAGGAGCAAGTTTCTTGATACAGATGAACTTCTGAGCTACTGTAGTTGGTTTGCGGTAAGAATCAATTGATACCATTCTCTCATTGTCTTTGACAGAAAGCACGCATGTATCATCTGGTTGACTGTGTATTGACCACATGCTTTATATTGTCTCCTGTTTTGTCTATTTATTTTTGTTTTACTATCATCTGGTTGACTGTGGCTTTCTAGAATTATTTATTTCTTAATATCACTTAAGGCTTTGTTGTTGTTTGTATCAACTCAAGGCCTAGAGTGCTTATTACTCATGCTACAAAAGCAAAGGGGCATCACCCCTCAGGATATTTTCTTGTGTTTCTGTAAGAGAAGGGATCTACTGGGCTGGGCCACCTTCCGTTATGCGTTTCAGTTTTAGTTGTTTTAGTGGTGGGGCGGATGGCAATTCATGTCTTTTTCATATGCAGTTTCCTCAATGAAATGGTGTTATTGCTTGTTCTTGCAGACTTTCAGCACTTTCATTCCTGGATGGGTGAGGAAAACCAAAATTGGCAAAAAGCTAAGCAAAAGGCTGGTGAATCATCTAGGGCTAGCATTGACTAAAGAAGATCTGCAGAGTGTGGTTGATCTGATGGAGCCATATGGTCAGATAACCAATGGAATCGAACTTCTAAACCCTCCTCTTGAGGTACCTAATTATATACGTTCATTTTTATCTTTGATGGAAGCTTATATTTATATAAAAGAGTGAGTTAATATAAGTTAATTGGTTTTCCAGTGGACAAGGGATACCAAGTTCCCACATGCTGTTTGGGCTGCTGGTCGTGGTCTCATTGCCCTTCTATTGCCAAACTTCGATGTTGTCGATAATATATGGCTGGAGCCATTGTCTTGGCAGGTTTGTCCTCTTAAATATCATGTTTTTAGATCTCTCAATGAATGTTTTGCATCTATAGTTAATTGATGTATTAGTTACAGCCTACCTGGACTGAGTGAAGGTGTTGCTACTTGATTTTGTATGTTTTATTAAATGGTGCCTCCTCGTATATGGTGAATTTATATGCTATAGTTGTAGTTACTTGGGAAAAAAGGCGTTCAATTTACAGAATTAGACCTGGGAAAACTGTGGAGAAATTTAAGCTTCTTTTAACAGGGAATCGGATGCACAAAAATAACCAAGGTGAAAAATGAAGGGTCCGGGAGCGCGAATTCTGAATCAAGATCATATCTTGAAAAGAAGCTTGTATTTTGTTTCGGTTCACATGTTGCATCACAAATGCTACTGCCTTTTGGGGAAGAGAACTTTCTTTCTTCTTCAGAGTTGACGCAGTCACAGGAGGTTGATTTTCTCTGCTTTGTGCTTTTCAATCTGTACGAAGCAAAAACTATCTCTAGGATATGCAACCATAACTCACTTTTCTGTTTTTGTCTTCCCTCCTTTTGCAACAGATAGCTACACGGATGGTCATTCAGTATGGTTGGGGGCCTGATGATAGTCCGGCAATATATTATCGAACTAATGCGGTATTCTTCTTTCTTTAAATTTGAAAGTTGGTCATGTGATATAGAATGAGGTAGCAAGTGGCCATATTTTCTTCACACTTCTAAAAATCCCATTAAATCTCGAGCCCTAATTGTTTTTATCTGCTTTTTGTTTACTGATATGTTACATGTTTTCATTGGCTTAGTCTACTGCTTTAAGCATGGGGAACAACCATGAGTATGAGATGGCAGCTAAAGTTGAAAAGGCACGAACGACTGTGACTCTTATTTCTTAGTTCTTACTAATCAATTAGTGATATATTGGCTGGTGTAACTTACTAGAATGATACTCTTCTTATAGATATACGATTTAGCATATTATAAAGCGCAAGAAATGCTTCACAAAAATCGTCGAGTTCTTGAAAAGATAGTTGGCGAGTTGCTTGAGTTTGAAATCTTGACTGGAAAGGTAAAATATCTGTATTGGTTTTCCAATTGGCTTCTCTCTTAATTCGACTAGTAGCCAAGTCTCCTTTTATCCAGTAAATTTAATCTCCATATATCTATGTTCGTTGACTTAGTTTTATGAATCTGCAAACTACAAATGACATCTGTTTATTGCTTAATATTGAGATAGACTCTTCTTGGTAATGGCAGGATTTGCAAAGAATATTTGAAGAAAATGGCGGTGTTGGGGAAAACGAGCCCTTTTTTCTTTCTGGATCTCGTGATAGAGAGGTATATCTAATCTGTTAGTATTTATGCGCTTCTGATGGTGCAAAGTTTTGAATTTCCCTTTCCCTTATTGTATGAAGTTTTATCTGTCAAATTTGTCGTTAGAAGTTCCGCTTATTTATATATACTAAACATAGAGTTCCCTAAAGATCTAAAAACATTAACATCTTATAAAACTTGAAAGGAGTCTCTCTCTCTCTCTCTCATTTCTTCCCTCTTTCCAGCCACTGTCTGGCAGGTTTCTCGAAGGTGGGAGTGTATCAGGAACGGCTCTTTTAAGCGCAGCAGAATAGATTTCCGAGCAATAGATAGCTTCCCATTTTTGGCTCGAAGGTAATATCCGTCCTATTTATAACGCTGCTTGTTTGCTATGCAATGTGGTCTTTGTTGTCATCTCGTTTCATTCCTTTCGTTTTCTTGTCTTTTTGGTGTGGGAGATGTAAGCCAGTTATAGAGGAAATAGTTATAGCTTGAGAAGAGGCAAACATTTTTCCTTCTCAACCACCATTTTTCCTTCTCAACCACCATTTTTCATTAGTATGTGATTAGAATTGTTAATAGAATGATACATTTCGAAAGCATGTCCTCGGTTTGTTATTGTGTTTATCCGTGAACTGCATCAAGGGTACCGCTCGGTTGCAATTACTGGAGGTACGTAGAATTTTCGATTTAAAACAGTGTAATTCTTTTTCGTTGAATGTTCAGCGTAGTATCCTGCTACGAATGCGCAGTATAAATTAGTCGAAAGAACAGAAAAAATACATTTACACGAACGAAAATAAAACACAAAGAAAGCCCCTGCAGAATGAGTTCCTACAGGAGACCCATGACCGGTGAGGTGCTGAATATTGGCTTCTCCTTGTCAATTTTCTGGCTTCTACTCTCACAAATGCTTTTCCTCCTCGGTTTCGCCTCTCCCAGCATTGTTATTACGTCTCTCATGGAAGGTCTGTCTTTCGGGAGCTTTGCCGTACAGAGAAGCGCGATTCGGAGGACGAGAAGCATTTCTTCCTGAACATGCTTGCATTCACCGGCTATGCTAGGATCCAGAGTTTCTTCAAGGGCTCTCTTGCTCCTCATCTTCCTTCGAACCCACTCCACGATATCCACAGATTCCCCGAACGCAGGGTCTACCGGCATCTTTCCGGTTATAAGCTCTAACAGAACTACGCCGTAGCTGTAGATGTCAGTCTTTTCGTCTACCTTCAATGCGTATCCGTATTCTGTTACACAACAATAGAAGAGAGAATAAGATTCAAATTAACATGGTTAACTAGTTTTCGACAGTAAAACTGTATTCAGGTAGTTAACACACCAGGTGCAATGTATCCGTAAGATCCCGCCACCATTGATACTGTCTCGTTCTTGTGGATCATCATCCTTGCTAGCCCGAAATCCGCCACTCTGGCGTCAAGGTTTGCATCCAGCAGAATGTTGTTGGATTTGATATCTCGGTGAATAACTGGCGGCTGACAGTCGTGGTGGAGATAGTTCAGACCTTGTGCAACACCCACTGCTATGTTATACCTCGAAACCCAGTCGACCAACAACTTTCCGGCTTGATTTCCATGCAATGCAGTCCCGAGGTTCCCGTTCGGCATGAACTCGTATATCATCACAACGTCGCTTTCGTTATGAAGGTACCCTAGCAACCGAACAATATTTCTATGCCGGAGCCTGCCGAGGAGGTTCACTTCTCCAAACAGATCATCACCACTTTCAACGTCTGTCCCCGGCCTCCATAGCTTCTTAACTGCTACGACCGAATGGGGTCGATGGATTTCCGCCTTGTAAACAACTCCGCTCCCGCCCATGCCTACGACATTCGATTCTTGTATGCAAGCAAGAATGTCAGCACTTGTGAAGTTGATTCTCTGAAATGCTACTAACCTCCACGGCCACTCTTGATTGGTCTTGTTAAACCAACTGTCGAAGCTGTTATACAAGTACCATTTCCGATACATCCATCTCCCTGCGAGAAACGCGATTCCCACTGTCAAAATTACTGAGATTCCAACGATGAATCCAGTAAGGATGTGTTTGATGTGCATGTTCCGAATAGGAGCTGCTGTCGCGGCTAAACTGTGAGAGCACGGTGGAAGTATGCCTCCGCAAAGACGGGCATTGCCTACGAGATCATTCGGGTTTAGGGTCATTAGGATACCATTTGCAGGTACTGGACCTTCAAGCCTGTTGTAAGACAAGTTAAGCATCTCCAAGGCTGGTGAGCTTCCGAAACTTTCCGGGATTTGACCTACCAAAGAATTGTTGGACAGGTCGAGAACTGACAATGTATGCATTGTCGCTATTGATCGAGGGATTTCCCCGTTGAACTGGTTGTTTCTGAGGTTCAAGTTCACCAGCTTCTCGCAAGAAGCTATGCTCTCTGGAATTTTTCCGGAGATGTGGTTGTTTGAAATGTCGAGGACTGAGAGTGACGGACAGTCTTGGAACTGGTCCGGTAGCTTGCCTTGCAAGTTGTTATTGGAAGCCATGAAGGTTTGAAGATTAGGAAGCGAAAGGATACTCGAAGGAAGAGATGATTCGAGGCGGTTCCAAGAGACATCGATGAAGGACAGAGATGCAGACAAAGTAATGTCAACAGGAATTTGGCCGGTAAGATTGTTTTTCGCCAATTCTAGCCTCTGAAGAATTGGAAGATTTCCCAGACCAACTGGAATGGATCCCGAAATAAGATTGTTTTGTATACGAACACGAACCAATGACAAACATGTTGAAAGCCCTACTGGGATTGGACCGGAGAAGGAGTTGTTGAACAGGATGAGTTTAGTGAGATTGCTGGAATCACACAAACCTGGTGGGAGATCACCTGACAATGAGTTTGATGACACGTCTAACCATTGCAACGGGGAATTCCTTCCGAGGTTTTTTGGAAGAGGACCTGTCAACGAGTTCTTCCACAGCTCAAGTACCTCTAACTTGGTTAATTCACCGAGGTTGGCAGGAACTGAACCTGTGAGCTTATTGCACATTAAGTTCAGAAGCTGCAGATTCGTCAATTGCGCAAGCTCTGCAGGAATCTCTCCGGAAATCTGATTATCGGAGAGATCCAAGAACGCTAGCGATGTAATGTTACCGAAATCTGGTGGGATTATTCCAGTGAAATTGTTTTTGTACAAATAAACTGTGGTGAGTTTTTGCAGCCTACTCAATTCAGGTGGAATTTGGCCACTGAGACTGCCAACCGCCAGGTCAAGATACTGAAGATTGGTGAGGTTGCCAAACTCCGCTGGGATTTCACCCTCAAATGCGTTGTATCCGACAATAATAGTCTCTAGTGATGAAAGCTGCCCGAGTTCTCTTGGAAGGTTTCCGGTGAGATTGTTGCCAGATAGGCCAAGAAACTTCAGCTTCTGCAGGTTCTTGTAAGATGTAGGGATTGAACCTTCAAAGAAGCTCCCTCTGAAATCTAGGATTTCGAGGGATGTTGCGTATCCAAGATCATCCGGAAGAAATCCTGAGAAGTTGTTGCTTGATGCATTGACTGATGTGAGTCCTGAAGCCCTTCCGAAACCCGTTGGAAACTCGCCAACAAAGTTGTTTTGGCTCACGTCAATGCTCTCCAGCGACGTAAGATTGGTTATCATCCTTGGCAATGATGTTTCAAACGCGTTGCAAGATATGTCGAGGATCGAAAGACTGCGCAAGCCTTGAACGTGATCGGATACATGGCCACTGAGGTTCATGTTGGAGATGTCCAGCTTCTCAACGAACCCTTTTGAGTTGCACCAAACTCCGGTCCAGTTGCAATGTGTCAAACCTCCCTCAACTGCGTTGCTCGGCATTTTCCAATCATTGAGGCCGCCGGTTGGATCAACGAGACTAGCTTTGATCGAAAGTAAGGTCGACCACTCGACATTCTGCCCGGTTTGAGCAAAAACAAGAGTGGTGACAGCGAAACAGTAGAAGAACACCAAGAGGGTTGACATTTTTGTTGTTGTTCTATACGTTCCGTTCCTCCTCTTATCAGAACGGTGGCATTTTCTGAGGGAGTAAGAGAGTGTCAAGAAATTCGTTTTGGATTTGATTAACTAATGACAGGTGGGGGATTAACTTATTGTGAATGCGTGGGTTCTTGGGATCTGCAGAAGCTAAATTATATGGAGTTCTTGAAAGCTAATGAGTGAATGACTGTCGAGGTTTGGAGGCTTTGGAAATCTCCCAGACAGCAAAACATGGAGAGAATGTGTTTAACAGATGATCAATACTTCCATTATTCCCTTATAATTCGTCATTAGTCAACTCGACAGGCATTATTTATTATTATTAACTATAATTTTTCTCGAAAATTTGTACTTTGATCTTCTGTTAAGTTTAGGAAACAGTTCGTTTTTTTTTCATGATTACTTGGCAAATCATGACAATATTCATTTGCTTTGTCGTATTTTATTTCTTATTTTGTTTCGTGAATCTGCATGTGAAAAAAAGTGACTTTTGTACTTTCATTTTCTTCTTTCTTCTGCTCTTTTACACTTGGACTGAATTTATGAAAAGAGAATCAACTAATCACCATATCGTGAGCTAATAGTTTAGGACGAAGTACATGCTGATATTCCATACGACACGTCTTAGGTTTGATTCTTGACGTCGGTGCAACACACAATGGTGCCAAGAGGAGGCTGAAATGCATCAGTGAGTCTTTTGACCCCTTAGAGAATGGACTGCTGCAGTAAAGCCACCAGCTGGTTCCCTTTATAAAAAGAAGAAAAATAAAGAGATAAAAAGAGAATCAGCTGATAAAAACAAAGAGGTGAGTATAGAAGTGGAAAACGAAAATGCGAAAATCAGTAGACTATGAAATTAATGATGGAATTAATCTTATTTAAGGGTTAAATGATTAATGAAATACAGAATGAAGTGAGTTGTTTAATTGGTAATGGACATGATTACTTTGAGCATATGAGAATCTCTCCATGTTAAAAGGTGCAAAAACATTAGAAGATAGACAACTTGGAACTTTCTTCATCTCTAGAGAGAGAAGGAGAGAGGAGAGAGGGAGAGGGACTTCCAAATTCCAGTCACTTCCATAACTTCACATGCACTCATCTGGCTGATTGCAATTATTTATTCATAAATCTTAAAAAAATAAAAATAAATAATTGAATTGCAATTGTGGGATGGAAGAAGATAGATAATAATTGAAAAAACATAAAAACATGAAAAGGCTGGAGGCCATGTGAAAAGAAAAGGATTTAATTTATTTGTCATATTATTATTGACACAGAAATAAGAAAATATGAGTCCAAAAATAATAAGGGAGAGAGGGTGCATGATTACAAAGTTAGGTGCCCCCACATGCTGGTATGCCAAAAAACAAAAGCCACTAAAGCTAAAGCGCCACCGCCACGGTCGCAGCCACCACCACTAATCATTCATCCATCCATTTTATCAAATAAAGATGGAGGAGGGAATCAAGGAAATTGTGGGCATCACACTATATGGATCGAGATATGGAATTATAGTGGTTCTTCGTCAGTTAGTAGGTTGATACGATATTTTAAGTTCGTCTTCAACATGTCATGTTTTGTATTTGATTTTTGACGGCAGTAAATTACACAATGGTAGATATGAGAGATTAAAATGCATCTGTGAGTCTTCTTGACTCTTGAAAAGATGGACTGCCGTGGTAACACCACTTGCTTGCCCTTTAAAAAAAAATACGGATATTAACTATTTAAGATCGCTTCACGATGTGTGAAATAATGAAATGTTCACGACAAGAATTAAATAGCTAAATGATTTTTTATTTGAGAGTAGGGTGATTTTTTGTTAAGATGATTTTTTTACATAAAGTTATGTTTACACTAAGGAGGTGGGCAAATAAATTAGTTGCGAACTCACTGTTTATGAGACTCGAACCTACTCACAAGTGAAGAAGAATATAAATTGTGGAGCGAGCTCAAATAAGCGGTGAACAACGTATTAACTTACTAATTAATTGCACTTAAGCGTTAATGTAGAATTTCACCCCATGGTTGAGAAGTTTGGACAGGTGTTGATCTGGACTTTTGGGCTTGAAGGAAAAGGTCCAAGGAAAATCAGGAACAAAGTGGACAGACCTAACAGACTTCTACTGTGGTGGTGTGCCCAATTCTACTCTGATTATCCCAATACTCGGTCGCAACATGATGACAGAGCCCAACGTAGTGAAACTCAAAACTTGTCATCTGTCGACTTCTCTAGTCGATCAATCAGTACAGGGGGAGGCTATAATTTTATAATTTTACAATCCACCAGTATATGTGATGCACTCGTGTTTTGGATGACTCAATTTAAAAAAAAAAAGGATTCTAATAGATTAGGCGAATTGAACTACAAATAAGGTTTAATCGTTGGACTGTAATAGTAGCCTTATGTTTAGTTCTAAAACTGCACAAGGCTGTTAGAAAGAACCAAGACCTAGGAATTAGCCATCAACTACAAAGTAGACTACTTTTTCTCGATTATAGTGATTTGAAAGGGCTAAGTCTGTGATATAGAACGATCCCCGCGTCCCCTAACTCCGAAAGGATGACTAAATTTATATGGTTGAATGTTGACAATTATAGTACCTAATTGAAAACACCTAATCATAGCACCTAGTGTTTTATTTATTTATTTTTTGGCCCGGGGGGGTGGTCAAATGAAAACTTCATTAAAAACCCAAAGAGAGGCAGCAAGTACAAATAAAAGCTATGATAGCCCAAAGGCAAATCCCAGAATAAAAAAGAGAGTGCAGTTGATACAAACTAGGTGGCAGTGGAATACGGTCTAGACAATCAGACAAACACTACTGAACACCACTCAGGTGAAACAAAAGAGGAAGAGGCTAATAGTTATACCACTATCAAACCTCAATCAAAAGATGGCGGAGGACATGGAAGCCCATCCCGACATAGCACCATAACTAGTGAGGGAGGGGGCAAAGTTGCCCATGATAGATTGCTCACCCTCAAATCGGTTAAAGATGCAGCTACATGAGCTGCTTGGTTGGCCATTCTTGGAACCCAGTTCCGCTAAACAAAAGCAAAGGAAGCCGTTGCCCGACGAATTTCATCGATAATTTGATATAGACATCATAGTACCTAGTTGAACACACCTAAATCATAGTACGTAATCGAACGTATCTACATTATAGTACCTAATCAAATTTATCTAAATTATCGTACCTAATCGAATGTATCTAACTTATTGTACCTAATCAAATGTATCTAACTTATTGTACCTAATTGAATGTATCTAACTTATCGTACCTAATCGAATACAAATGCAAGAGATAAACCGCAACTCCAAACTCAACAATTCATACACTACTAAAATGATCAAAACCCAAAATAATAAAATCAACCATACAAAATAACAAAAAACAATAATAAAAAAAACCTAATATAATAAGAAATATCACAAGCACAATGCCACAAAAAAGTTACTGAAGTTGAACCCATTCTCTTCGTTGCAAATTGTTGGAATCCACCTAACACAAGCCATATGCCATTCAAAACCAACAGAAAGAAAAATAGAGAGAGAGAGAGAGAGAGAGAGAGAGAGAGAGAGAGACCTAATGCAAATGATGAGAAAAAAGTGGAAAATCGTAATTAGCAAAATGTATGTTAAGAAATCAGCCAATATATGGATGGTTGCCTAATCTCGTTTTCAATTGTAGAAGCCTAATCTCTTTTTCTAAGAAGAAGCCTAATCTGCTACTCAGTACTACGGTCTGGTGGTATTCATCTTCACTTGAAAGTGATAGGTCTTAGGTTTGAATCTCGTGAATGATGCATTCGATACCGAATTAGGCTGCCCATTGTGTGTCTTAGTCGAACTGCCCATTCTCTTAGTGTAAAAATATTGATGTACTAAAAAAAAAAGAAGCCTAATCTCTAGTTCCTTTGATGTTGCATCTTTAAATGCCAGATGCTCATTTTGAATTAAAAAAATTATTCAATTGTGAAACCATTTAAAAGCAATATTTAGGGGTAAAGTAAAATTACATAAAAGAAATTAAATATGATGTGGAATATAAATGTTGATTTGGACACAAGTCAAAGGACTACAATTAATTTTTAATCTTATTTACGGTATTTATCTAAAAGTAATCAGTTTTAAGGACTTTAATTAGCTTGATGAGCAAACGGGTATTAAACACCATAAATATAATTGTTGGAACCGAGTAATAGCATTCTAAATCCTTGGAACCGAAGTCAAAGTCCTAGGAAAGAGATTATCTCTTAATCTCTTCCACCGAAACCACATAATCAAGTAATTCAGATAATAATTTAAGTTTTTGGATCATATCACTTAATTAAGTGATTTTGATAGAAAAGATTAGGAGAAGAGCTTTTCCAAAGTCCTAAGAACTTGTGCGCTAGTATATATAATATGTGAGTGCTATTGACACTTTAAAATTTAATAAAAATGAAACGGCATATGGAAACCGTCAAATAGTAAATATTGGACAGCATATATGTATTGCATTAATATATTAATATTCAGCAAGAAAAGTGAAATGATTAGGGCTACAGTTTGCAATGTTCTAAATCGTTCCGTTTAGGGCTGCTTTTTTTTTTTTTTAAATTTATTTAGGGGTTTTTAAACTTTAATCCTTCAAGAAGATTAAAATTTAAAAAAAATCTAGTGTTAGATTGAATATTGATTTTTAGTCCCTAATGTGTCCTTAATTCAAAATAATTAATGTGCATTTTATTTAATATCTCTCATTAAATATTTAAATTTATTAATACACAAATTTTAATTTATTTTTTTACCAAAAAATAGTTTTTTAATTTATTAATTTTATTTAACATTCTTCAAACTTGAAAGACTCAATTAATGTACCTAAATGTTAGTACCGAAATATATTATATTGAACTAATATAGTTAAATATTAGTACTGAAATGTATGTACCTAAATATATGCACCGAAATGTATTAATATTAAATTAATGTACCTAAATGTGTGTACCGAAATGTGTATACATAAATATATGCACCGAAATGTATGTATCTAAATATATGCACTGAAATGTATGTATCTAAATATATGCACTGAAATATATTAATATTAAATTAATGTACCTAAATGTGTGTACCGAAATGTATGCACCGAAATGTATGTACCTAAATGTATGCACCGAAATGTGTGTACCAAAATGTGTGCACCGAAATGTATGCACCGAAATGTTAGTACCAAAATGTGTGTACATAAATGTATGCATCGAAATGTATTATAATGAATGTAATATACCTAAATGAAGAAGTTACAGTACATCGAAATATATTGTATAAAAAAAATTAGTTTATCTAAATGTTCACAACAAAAATATATTACAATGAATGAAATGAAAATGAAAATTATAATGAAATAAAATTAATACATTAAAAATTAGAAAGAAAAAGATAAATAATTAAAAAATCAAAATATAATTAATAAATGAGGTTATTAATGTATCAAGGGACTAAAATTAGATTTTAATCTTACTCATGGTTTTAGTCAAAAAGTAATCTTTGTCAAGGATTAAAATAAAGTTTTCTAATTTATTTATTTATTTTTCCGTTTAGGGCTGCTTAGGTTATGTGTTAAGCGGTTGGCACCGACACTTATTAAATACTTGTTTTTAATGTTTTTAATATGTTATAGTACTTTATAATTTATATGTCTTTTTATTTTGTAATTTATGTATTATAATACAATTATGTATATTTTTAAGTATAAGTAGATAATTATTTATTTAATATATAATAAATTTAATAAAAACTTAAAAAAAACTATCTACGCGCTAGGCTTTACTCGCCGTCCGACTAGCTCCTAACGCCTTTCAGCATTACGGCCTAGTAATCTCCATTTCTAAGTGAAAAGCACATTAAGTTTGACTTTAACGAGTTTAATATTAAATTATTACAACTTCATTGGATGGATTATATATCCTATGCCAATACCCTTATATTGTTGTGATTATGGCACTAATCTAAGTTCTGATAGAAGCTAAACATTCAAATATTATAATTAGGTTATCCTTTTCAAAAGAACAAAGAAATTACAGGGACTGGAAAGTAATGGTTAATTCATAATTCAAAAAGGGCAAAAAGACATGAACTGACAAGAATATAAAGTTGGAGTCTGGATCCCCATGTGCTGGGGAGATATGGAAGTGCGGAACAAAGAAATTAATTAAATAAAAAGTAAATATTATGAGCCAAGGACCAGACTTGCCGGCGGGACGTTACTTCTTTTGCCTTCTTTTTCCTCTTCAACCCCTTTGCTTTGACTACCTTTTATGCCTACGTCTCTGTGATGAGCTCGAGCAGTAGTACTTCGCCTCTGCAGCTGAGAGTTCCGGCGAATAGGACACACTGGGGCATAGTAGAATTCTCGGTCTAACCTTCTTTCTTTCCATGGAAGCTGAAGATGATGAGTCTTTGAAGTACATGATTCTACAGATGAAGTTGATCGAGTTCTTCTGCTGATCAACTCTCTAAGTTGGATTGACCCTCTCTTCCTCTTCCTCTTTCGGTGCTTGCTTGACAACAAAAGTTCTGGGTACTTTATATTTGTGTTCTTAGTGATAAGTGTGGAATTGTTGGCTAGCTATATATTGGTGGAGAGAGAGAGAGAGAGAGAGAGAGAGAGAGAGAGAGAGAGAGAGAGAGGAGGGGGTGGGGGTAAGTATTTCTTTAGTTTGGCATATGACAAGTCCCAAAGGGTATGGATTAAAATAATATATATATTTTTGTTCTAATAATACAATGCTATGTTAAAAAAAAAAAAGATTCTCTCTTCTCTTTTTTTTCTTCTCTCATCTTCTATTTTTTTTTGTTTGAACGGTCACGGTTAAGCCACGTCAATATTTTATATTAATTTTTTTTATAGAAAGAGAAAAACAAAATAGAGAATGTGAGAAAAGGAGATGAAAATAGTAAGGGAGAGAATCTTAGTCATGTTAAAAATTCTCTACATGATGTTGTATATGACACGAAAACACCACGACAGTTTTGTGATTTTGCAATATAAGTTGCTATCAATAAATAGTGAACTTTTGAAATTAGGGTTTTTGAGTCGGAGGGAGATTGTCTGCTCTCTTTTTTCCATACACTTTTCATTTCCTCCTATTTGTACGGTCACGGTTAACTCACATTAACATTTTATATTATTTTTTTTATAAAAATAATAAGGCAAAAAGATGTGGCTTAGCCGTGACTGCACAAATAAAAAGAATGAGAAGTGTATAAAAAAAAGGAGAGTAGATCTTCCTCATTTTGAGTCTTTGATGTATACCAACTTATGTAGGTCCATGAGAGAGCTCCGTATCCTCTAAGCCCGCCATCTGTATTAATTTTCTATACAAGTACTAGCTGCATATTTGTTTGGGTGCGGATTGACCACAATTCAGAAAATTAATGCCCCAAACAATTAAATCTTATCATGGGATGCAATCTCTACTTTTTCTTTCTTTTATACAAACCCAAACCCAGCTGGTTGAGTGCTACATATATTTTCAATCTTATAATTAAGCTTACTGCTTAATTAAAACCAACATTTTTTATATCGGGTGATACTAAAGTGATTATTTATTTGAACTATATTTTATAGACAATATGATGCACCGATTGTTGGTTATGTTTTTTGTTTAAATCATAAAAAAAAACTATCTAACTGTTAATTGTCACATCATATATATAGTTTACAAAATATAATCCAAAACTACGGTTCCCCAGTATTTTCCATATCATAATGCTAATGACCACTAAGATTGTGATGATGATAATTAATTAGTAGTCTTGAATATCCTTAAGAATCTATGCCACCAATAACCCACAGCCACTTGAACAATTGATGAATCTTGTTTTTTTTTACCCATTTTCTTGCTGTCTCTCAGTAGTCTTTTATAAAGTGGGAGGCATAAAGTTTGTGTGATGTCTTGTTAATAAAAAAAGGAACTAAAAGAGGGAGGAAAAAAAAGTTCCAATCGCAAAAGGAGGACGATGACCCTTCAACCTTTTTGACCCTTTAATCTTCAAGTTTTAGTAATGTATAAAGTCTTTCTTTGGGATGAAGAATGATCTTTGGATTGGCTTTGTAAACAATTTATCTAAATTTTCCACACAAATATCGGTTCAAGATCATCCATAACGAACTAAGAAATGGAAGGATGGAGACAAATGATAATAAGTATTTAGTAATCCTTCTGTCGTTTAATGCATACCAAATAATGACTTAAGCATGCTACGTCATGCGATGAGATAGAAATTAATCATGAGCGGTAACACTCGAGAATCCTTCTAAAAGCTAAGGGTCTCTTTGGTAGTGTACTTGAATTCAACTTTTTAAACTCAAAAACAGTTTTCAAGTTTTAGGTCTTAAAAACTTATTTGTATGACTATTTTTAAAAACTGAACTCAAGACTAACTCAAAAATATAGTTTATTACTTAAAAACATAAAAAGTGAGTTTTGAAAGTTTTTAAACTTAAATTCACTCATTTTTTTTTTACTTTTTTTGTCTCTACTCCAATCCAATCAAGTTTAAGTCTTAAGATTTAAAAATTTTAAATTGCAAACCAATCAAGTTTTTGAGTCTTAAAGAAAATTGTTTTCAAGAAATGTTTTGAGAAATGATAAAAATTTTCAAATAAGATACCAAACAGGCCCTAAATGATCGAAATGTTTATATTTGATTTTTTTCAAAAAAAAAACGAATGATTCACTAAGATAAAGAAACGAATGACGGCTATAATCTTGATCGTCTAACTTTTTATTTTTTTTGTCAAATGATAAATTTATTAGATTTTAATCAAAAGATTTACATCTGTTGCTAGAATATTGAACATAAATATAATATTTTAATCTACTTTGGTTCACAAAGATAAGAAAGGAGAAATTGAAGCATTATTAACTTTCCATAAAAGTAAAGATCTATTTCATAATCTTCAAAGATAATGAAATTCCTTGGATCACCTATATAAAACTCCATAAATTGACTATTGCTTTATTTTCAGGTTCATATACAAAATAATTCATGGTTCAAAGAAACACTACAAATTTGTCCCACTCAGTTCATCACACAATTACAAGCGCCATCTTCACACTATAAATAAGTGTCTTCACAATCGACATCATCCACCCTGATAAGCATTTTAGGTTTAATATGACTCTCCACGACGGTTACTTATATTACTTTTACTTGATCACCCATTATTAAGTGTGATGTTTTAGCACAGAAAAACTCAGCGGTACTAACAATGAACCTATCACATGTAGATAGCATTACCTTCTATGTTAGAGACTTTCTTCTCAAATACACCTCCCTTACGATTGATGTCGAATAGGATCACACGAAAACTAGTTCCCACCTCCAAAACGGGTTAGTTCATTATTTTTCTTATAACACCAAGTCATTCATTCAACAATCCTAAGTCGAAATGAAAATTTGTTACTCATAAAATAAAAATGAATACTACTAAATTTTAAAACCAAATGACGTATATGCGATTTTTAAACTATTGTCAATAAAATTAAAATTTACGAGGATCGAATTTAAAATTTTCAAAATGGTTATGTTTTTGTTCTACTTTGAAAGCAGTTAGACTATCCTGAGCCGGGTCAGCGACGACAAACGCAACACAGAACACGCCCCCATGAAAATATGAAATCAAGCCCAAGTTCGAACGAAAAACCCTCCCAATCCCAAACTCTTTGATTTTCTCGAGAAAATCCCCAATTTTCTCGAGAAAAAGCAAAATCAGACCAAATTCAAAGGGTCAATATAATGAGACTCAAGGCGTGGTTTGTGCTCACGGCGCTTGTGCTCGCCGCCGCCGCGATTCAACAAAACGCCGCGTTTGATTCGTCGTCGTCGTCGTCTTCCCGGCGCCAGACTTCGCCGGAGGCTTACGTCACGCTGCTGTACGGAGATGAGTTCCTATTGGGCGTTCGAGTCCTCGGGAAATCGATACGGGACACTGGATCGACCAAGGACATGGTGGCTCTGGTCTCTGATGGCGTCTCCAATTACGCCATGAAGCTTCTCCAGGTGATTAATATTTGTTCCTGTTTCTAATTAAGGAAATTAATTTGAGTTTAGGCTTTTAGTAGAGTTGATAGACTTTCCTTTTGGAGAAGTGTTTTTAGAAAAAAAAAGCTGCTTTTTCCTAAATCGAGTTTTGGTTTTAGTCAAGTTGAATTTAAATGAATAGGGATTAGCTGAATCGAAAAGTGATTTGGGAAAAAGCTGAAGTTTGGTGCTTTATCCTGAATTGGTTATTTGTTTGAGTGAAGTTTGAGCTGCGAAAAACAACCCCTGAATCAGATTTTTTGTAAGCTTGTTTAGTTTTGGTGAATGATTGTGCAGGCTGATGGATGGATAGTGGAGAAGATTAGTTTATTGGCAAATCCTAATCAAGTTCGACCGACGAGGTTCTGGGGTGTCTACACAAAGCTCAAAATTTTTAACATGACAAACTACAAGAAAGGTAAAATCTTTGATTTCATAGTTCTCGTGTGATATAACAAATCAAAGATGTAATATTTTTAGTTTTAAGAATTTGAAGTTTTACTCTTTTTTGTGTGTGTTTCTTATCTCCGGGAGTTCGATTATGTAGTTGTGTATCTTGATGCGGATACTGTTGTTGTCAAGAGCATTGAGGATCTTTTCAAATGCAGTAAATTCTGTGCTAACTTGAAGCATTCTGAGAGGCTGAACTCTGGGGTGATGGTAGTCGAACCATCGGAAACTCTTTTTAATGACATGATGAGACAAGTGACCACTTTGCCTTCTTACACTGGAGGTAACTTAACTCTTCATGTAATTTTAATCACTTTGCACTACCTGCTATGGTATAGAAAATTGATCTGTACTGTTTGATGGAGTTTAAATGAATTGTCAAACTCAAAGTGAGAAAAAAGTCTGAGCTTTCAAGTCAAGTTTATGTTTAGGAAAAGGAATTTAGTTCAACGTTATTGATATGGTTTTGTAGAAACTGATTTCAGATTAAATTAGATTGCACTGTTGATGTCAATGGCTCAAATAATTTCTGATACATACATGTCACTCTGTCAAAAGGAATTCTGTGGTATCACAAGTTCCTTGATATCCCTGGTTAAATACTCAAATGCATGCTTAGTGTCAAGTTGGTTGTTAAAATGTGTATTATATGTTTCTCAGTCATTACTCATTAGGTATTCTTTGGAGAAAGCACTAATCCATTATAGGCGTCCTTCTCTCTAAACTTTTATGTACCTCATTATTTATTACAGGAGATCAGGGGTTTCTGAATTCATATTATTCTGATTTTCCAAATGCCCACGTCTTTGAGCCAAATTTATCGCAAGAGGTGCGAAAGTCTAGACCAGTTCCTAAAATGGAGCGACTTTCCACTTTATACAATGCAGATGTCGGTCTTTATATGCTGGCAAACAAGGTATGGATAGCTATTCAACATGTTATTGTAATGCTGATTGACTAGTTTGCATGTATTCATTGCCATGCATGATATTTATGCCTGCACAATTACTCCCAAATGTAAAGTACTATAGAAGGAGATAATATTTCTGTTGTATACTCGCTAGGAATAAGTTTTGGCAATGGAGATGTTATTGGATTTTCAATAGTAAACCTCAGGGGCGGAACTCAAGTACAACCTTTATACGAGAGTCTAAAGATAAAATAAAAGCAACTCTTTAATCGGTGCACGTGAAGCTAATTGGATTAGAAAACTGCCAAGAATATCACAGGTTCTGTGGTGCTACTTTCTGACCTGTACATATAGTTGAAGAGGGAACTGCAAATTTGACCAGTAACGGTGTCTTATATCTACATTTTAGATTAGAATTTTCTTTAGTTCGTCCTTTTGATCAATAAGGTGATGACACATATGAAGTGGCTAAATGGTAATGGACCTTTGATTTCTATTTTTTATGCCAATTATGGTGTCTGATCTGTTAATGCTTTATAATATCAGTGGATGGTAGATGAAAGTGAACTTCATGTCATTCACTATACGCTGGGCCCCCTCAAACCTTGGGATTGGTGGACATCTTGGCTTTTGAAACCAGTCGATGTCTGGCAGGTACTGCTTTGAATTCAATTTTCTAGATATCTATGTGGTTGTCTGATTTTCCATTTTAATATTATGCTGTAACTTTTGCATTCAAAGAGGTTATAATCAATGACTATCATTTACTGCAGAATGTTAGGGTACAGCTTAGGGAAACCCTTCCAGGAACTGGAGGTGGTGGAAATCCAAATGATGCTTTTCTTGTGAAGTTTCTTTTCCTGCTACCATTTTGTGCTCTACTATTTTGTTACTATCGGTCTTGTGTTCAGGTTAGTAATTACATGATCAATTTGGCCCAAATTTTGTCTTCTGGATATCAAGGTGTGTCAATTTTGGTGCAGACAAAGGATTTCTTTGGCTCATTGTGTAGAAATTCATTGTATGACCAAATCAAACACATTTACTACAAAATTAGATCTATGGGGACACTTAATTATACTGTTGTTTCCACGTCATCCTCCATCTATCCCAATCATCAGGTTAGATCCTTTGTCTCAATTTTGTTTGTTGGATTGGCCCAATTTGCTTTGACATTCAAGCTCATATATAAGATAAATTCTTCTTTACATTCCAAATTTACTATGTTCTATCGTCATTAGAAATTATTTGTTTGTAAAGACTCATGCTGTGAAACAATCCTTAATGTGTTGCAGACCAAGGTGCCGGTGTACTTGGGTGGGATCTCTATTGTTGTCTGTTTCATGGCTGCCCTGGTGGCGCTTGCCCTTTCTCTCGCAATTGTGCCTCGACAAGTTATGCCGTGGACTGGTTTACTATTGATGTACGAGTGGACATTCACAATCTTCTTTATATTATTTGGAGGTTATCTGCATCTAATTTATCAGTGGGGAAAGACAACAGCAGTGCAAGCAGGAACCTTGCCTTCTGGTCCTGAATCAGTTGATTATGATTCTGGAAAAGGTAAGCTGGCTTGAATTAATCCGGTGCCAACATTCACAACCAAGTTCAGCTAATTAGTTCCTTGTTTGTTTGTTTATTTGTTTTCCAACTCAAACAACGGTTATTGGATTTGTTATAGGTCATCAACGGCAAGCATCTTTATGCGATAATGCTACATTCTATTATGGGCTAGGAATGGCTTTTCTGGCCGTTGCTGCGCCATCTTTGCCATGTCTTTTCGGGATAACAGCTCTATTTTTACGGTAATTGCTTGATCAGTTACAGTTTTGTGGGTTACTTATTCTTCATCTTTGAAAAGAACGCGATTTAAAGAGAACGATGAATAACAATATGTATTGTATTACTACGACATTTAACAGGCTGGGTTTGATGGTCGTTGGAGGCCTAGTTTTGGCATCTTTCATGACATATGCTTCAGAGCACCTTGCAACTAGGTCGTTTTTGAGAGGCTTCGAAGACCGAGATGCTACGAGAAGTAGGAGCTTGTGTTTGTTTTGTTGACCGGAGAGCAAACTGAGTTTGTGTAAACATTAACTGTAACAAGTGTTTGATTCCTTCTGTTGTAACCTGTTTCACATGGAATTCCCTACATTAGCTTGTAAAGCAATGCAGCAAGTTTGTTGATATTAGAATTTTCTTTCTATTTTTTTGGCTTTTCGTGCAAGAAATTTTGTTACATTCACCTATTTGAATCATTCAAAATGGGTCTCGATTTTACTTTTCAATTTTTGACCATCAGATTAAATGAATTAAAGAAGATCAATGAACAAAATTTTAACAAGAGTGTGAACAACACTACCCTTCAAAATACTCCCACTTTGTTAAAGAGTTCTATGTTATGATACGAGCAGAGCTTTCAAGTGAGGTTGGTATACTATGAATATAAAGCTTTCATGGAGAAAAGCTTTAGTAGGGAAGGGATTGTATTTATGACCTACATTGAATTGCTTTTGAGAAAAGCTAAATTAGGGTTGCTGTGCTTTTTTTCCAAGACTGTTTATGTTGTACTGTAAGAATAAATAGTTGTGAAAAAGAAGCAGGTAAGTGTTTAATAAACTATAATGCTAAAAGTGCTTTTGCAAAAAGAAACAAAAATATGGGGTAGGATTGTCAATATGAAAGTTTTATTAATTGGTATTGTACACCCTGCCTCTAATGAAAGAAAAAAAAAACGCTTTTTTGAAATGCATGTGTAGAGTTGCTTATACCATATCCAATGGTTGGGCTAAAAGCCAAATATTTTAGTCCGAAAAATTTAGCTTTTAACCCAAAAACAGTTTTTCTACTCCAACCATTTCAAGCCTAAAATTTTAGCTCGAGATTATTAAAGAATAAACTTAGGTTATTTTTTTTCTTAAATTAAAATTTAAAAAAAAATATGTAGATTATCGTAAATTAATTTTATGAACATTTTAATCAATTTTTTTTTTAATTCCAATGAATATTTTCACTCGGTTTGGTGGAGCCCACACCGATTTCTGGACTAAATTCTGGGAGGAATCTGGCCTTGGTTTAGCATTTAGCATTTAGCCCAAAATTTCCCCCTGCATTGGAGTGAGTTAGGGGGAAATTTTGAGGGGTAATTTAGCTTTTAGTTCACCATTGGAGATGGTTTTATGCTTTCTGCTGGATCTATGATTTTGAAAAAGAAAAAAAAATTTTATTCACCAAACACAATTAAGACCCCAACTTTTTTAAGAAGTTGCTTTTCAAAAAAATTTAAGCAACCCCAAATTGATCTTGTACTTAACGGAGTGTACCTAAGTGAAGCGATATAGTACTTAAACATAGAGGAGCTTTTTTTTAAATTTTTTAACAAACAATATTATCTATACTAAGAGATTGAGAGAGTAAGTTAAGCTTCACAATGACTAGTAATAATATAATTTAAATTCATCTTAGACGAGAATCAAACATAAAACATCACCAATAAATAAAGAAAAATATTATATACCGTAATGCTAAAAAATAAAAAGCTTGTTTTTTTATAAAGAGTGACTTTGCCAACTACGTGAGGCCTGTCCAACTAAAGTATTTCTCTCATATGGAATAGCCGGGGTGGAGTCACTTGACGTAAAAGTGTGCAGGTGCTCACTATGCTTTAGCAGTTAAAGAAATTAATAAATAAAAAAGTCTCCTCCATTAGCAGCCGCCGCCGGCCCCTCCACTGATGAAAAGCATAGAGATTATATTCACACCCCAAATTACTTCTCTCACACTTTTTTAAATTTTTTAATTTATTAAGGGTTAGTGTTGTGTAAAAAATATTAAAAAATTAAAAGAGTGTGGAAGAAGTAATTTGGAGTGTGTGAATATAATCTCTCTACTTTTTTGAATTCATTGCTCGTTTACGTAATCGTAATTAAAATAGAAAGAATTAGATTGAAGAGGAGTTTGAATAAGGAGGGGTTATAATTAGATTTTTGTTAAAACTTTTTACTTAAATGTTTTATAATCGGAGCAGAAATGAAATTAAGTTCATATAAGTTGTTTACTAATTTACTTGGATCGAAATATAAATCAATATAATTATTAAAATACCCTTTAGTTCTTTATTTTTATTTCATCTATATTTATTTTTAATCACATTTTCATTAGTTATTTTAAAATGCCCTCATCCACCTCCTCAGTGCTGCACCGCTATGGCAATTCATCTTTCCAGTTCCCACCCCGCAAAAAATATTCCGGAAAGCAATCGGAGCCAAGGACTAGACGAGCATCAACACCGCCAAGGCCGCAAGCAATTTGGCCTTGAACTTCGAGGTCCCGATCGTCAAACCAACGTCACACGAGGATGGGCCGGCTATGTCGGCGGTGTCAAAGCATCTACGAAGCCTCTTGATAAGAGGGCATAATAGGAAAGAAGAAATGCATTCCCGATTCCTTCACCATCCCGGAATTCAAATACCTCATCCATGGAGAGAGTCCAATTCCTCCAATTTCAAAAATTGAATTCCATTTTTTATATGGGTCCCACATGTTGTAGATTTCTCTAAATTGTAGTAAACACAAAAATTATCCATAATCGAAATTAAATTTTTTTTTCATTCTGATTATTGGTGCGTGAAAACACCCCCAATCAATCCATACGTTTGGATTCAAAAATCATTTTGAACCAATCCAACTCGCTATAAACCCTAAATTTGTACGGACAGCCCCCCCATGAAAGTGATTCTTCACCAAGATGCAATATTTCTATGCATAATGGTTCATCATTGTTTTGCCACTTTGAAGGTGAAAAAAGGAGATGCCAAGTCAAAGCTACAACAAGAGTTTTGATTTGGTGCTGGAAGTTGGTCTGTCTTCTCTGATTTGCTCGTGGGATTCTGTATCTCAATCAGGCTAAAAAGGGTTCAATTTTTCTGCATTTATTTTGTATGTGGTCACGTTGTGCTTCTATTATTGGTTGATACATATAACATTGTTGTTATAAACTTAACACGTGTTGATCAATAATAGAAAATTTAATATCGGTTCAAAATGAACTATCATTTCTTTAATTTTTATTTTTTAATTAGCTTTGTCATTGAGTCTATGATGAGTCACGGACCAGTAGAAAAATCAAATTGAATTTGTCTTTTTAATCTTCTTTTTCTTTTTGTAATTGCCTGTCATTTGGCACTAGGTGACACACATGGTGACTAACTCAACATTTAAATAATGAAAGGGGGAAAAGGAGAGGAAATATGATGGAGGGTTTGGACTTTACTAGTGAACCCTCGTCGTCCTTATCCAAAAGGATATGTATTAGTGGATAAGAAGTACTATAAATATTAACATGAAAAAACAAAGATGCAGAAAAAGCTACAAATTCATAGCCCCCCACACCCCCACCCACACCCACCTCTACCCTATGTTTTGGCTTTTACAATGTGAAACATGTTGGACTACCAAAAGATTCCATCTTTCCCATGAAGGTTCAACTTAAAAGAGATTGAGATCCACATCGAATCTCTATGTCCGAAGCATGTGAACTGAGAGATTTGGATCACTCAATTCAATCTTACAACTCTAGTAGGTCATCACACCGAACCACATCACAAAAATTCAAAAATTTGAACAGACATATCTCTTTTTCTTTCTCTTGAACGATTTGAATTTCTCGATCCCCAACACCGAACACAGAGATCCAAAATTGATCTCATTCTCATTCGAGTGTCCTTTTTTTCCTATAGATAAGTGTTTAATATAGAGAACGTTTTATGTTGTTTAACTATATTTGTATACCGTCACAATTGCATTTATGGCTCTCTTTCAAACATATCTAGGTAAAGAAAGAGGGAGAAATATGAACTAGGAAAGAGGGAGAGGGGGCGAGGAAGCGTTTAAAAACATGGCAAAGAAATAGGTGTGGCTATGGAGGAGATCTCTCATGTATACAGTGAGTAAGAAATAACCTAAAACAAAATCATTTAGCCATGGCATTACTCTGCCTCAAATAAAAACGGATAGCTAGCGATGCACTTACCGACCCCACATGCCCTAAAACCACCTGATTCCCAAAACCATATATTAGCCTTCACTCTCAAATTACTTTCTTGCTATTGCATCATTGGGAAAGAGATCCCTATCCTCCAGTCAGTCCTTTTTTTCTTTTCTCATTTTTAGGATTCTCCAATTCTTGAGTTTGTATTGGCAAAGGGTCTACAAATCCATACTAGTTTGCGTTACAATTCTGCGTTGAATGGAAATTAGGTTTTTGAAATTACTGTGCATACTTACTTGTAAACAAGGTCTAAAACATCCATAATATCCCGATATTTCCATCGAAAATTCCGTGTTTTTTAAATTTCTATATTTAAAAAAACACCAAGGAGATTCGAACCCCTCCCATTTTACTCCTTCAACACCTTGACCACCATATCACTTATGTTTTTGTGAAAATATGCTAAAATATTTACATATTTTCTACACTCACAATGTTTGCCAGCTCGCTATATAATCAACTTAAATCAGTTAAATCCATCATACAATGCATTTCCTTCCAATTTTTTGTGATAAACTAATAGATAATTGACTAAATAAACATCCTGCAAAGTTTCAATAAAAAATTTCAAGTTTTTCTTACAATTTCCGTGGTTTTTATTCAATTTTTATCGATATCGATAATATCCCAATATTTCCATCGAAATTTTCGTGTTTTTGGACTACCGATATTTCCGATATCATCGATATTTTAGACTGTGACATCCCACATCGCCCAGGGGAGTGATCCTTAAATGTATATTCTCATCCCTACCTAGCACGAGGCCTTTGGGAGCTCACTGGCTTCGGGTTCCGTAGGAACTCCGAAGTTAAGCGAGAAGGGGGCTAGAGCAATTCCAGGATGGGTGACCTCCTGGGAAGTTGCTCGTGAGTTTCCAGAAACAAAATCGTGAGGGCGTGGTCAGGGCCCAAAGCGGACAATATAGTGCTACGGTGGTGGAGCGGGTCCGGAGGTGGTTGCGCCCGGGCCGGGATGTGACATAGACCTTGCTTGTAAAGAAAGTATAAGATAACAGTTTACTATATCATCAATGCGCTATACATACGCAAATACCGTTAACAAAACTATCTGTCATTTTATTATTGATGTAAAAAAAACACTCAACTAGAGCAAAGTCGTTCAACATTTTCCAAATTTCTATAAAATGTAGATATTTTGCATATTGACTAGCATTCCATGTTAGGATACATTATTTGTTACTCAAACATAGAATGTCTAAATATACTCGTATCTTCGCATTTGCAGTAGTTCACTCTTCGTGTTATATACTAAAGAGGAGTTTAATACATTATCCAAGGTGTTTTCTTCTTTTTTTATTTATTTTCCCAACTATTTGGAGCTTGCAGTGCCATATATACCAGGTATACTTCGTCAACATTTTATCATGTGTGCTATCCCCCACCCTTCACTTTTTGAGAGATCTCAAATCTTCTTTATTCTTATGCCCTAGCTAGATGTGCCGGGGAACAATGGTAGGGGTCACATATTTTAGTCAGCAACTAGAAGGTGCTCACTGCAGTATCCTCTAGTTCAATCTTCCTTCACGTTATCTAGTGATATAAAACTAATCAAGACCCTTGATCCTTTTAAAGACGTACACGCATAGTTCGTTCTCAGAAATGCTCGAATGTTGTATAAAAATCTGGATGTGAAGATTTCAGATGGGGATATTAACAAATTTGAGATTTTGGGATTCCAGCATTTCATTCATTTACCAAGGTTTTTAGGGTTTTTGAGACGTTGAACAAAAGATTAAGACAGCTGCTGCAGTTCCAGTTAACTGGAAGATGGACAGCTAAAAAACCAGGCAACCAATCATTCAACGGAATATATATATATATATATATATATATATATATATAGATATAGATACATACACATACATACATATATATATGTATACATGTGTATATACATATATACATGTATACATGTGTGTGTGTGTGTATATATATATAGCGTGAAATTATTCTATGGAAAGAATCAGAACGAAGGAGCTTTTTCATCCAACCACGTACTAAGATTCTATCCTCTACCCTGATCGGCTGATCATATGTACGTAGAAATTATAGCATTTGGACATCAAATATTCGAGTTTAGATAAGTATGTAGTAAAAGCGTATATAATATATGAGAAAATGGAACAAATAATATAGCAGTTGTCAGGTAGTCAATGATTCGTTAATCAATAAGAAAAGATATCTTACTGTCATGGAAATACAAACAAATCTTTTAGTAAATGCATAAAGACCAGAGAAAAAAAAAAAGAAACCACAAAATTATATCTATTTGCTGCTCAACCTGCTACAGGAGCTAAATATTTCCATAATTTATTTCAGTAATTCCTCCATTAATTAATTTCTTGGCGATCAAGCCCAGAATCAGGAGAAAATGTCATTCATCCAGTGAAAAGAAAGGAAAGAAAGAGGTCAAGGAATATTAAGGATGATATATGTAACTATTATATATATATATATCATATATGATAAGCCAAGAATATCAGACTTGCCTGAGTTTACATTTCCTCAAGTTCATCACCTTTCTTTACTGCTGTAAATTAGGTCATGGCTGAAAGATGATGAAAACCCTAAATCCTCCTCTCACCGTCCTCCTCCTCCTCCTCCTCCTCCTCCTCCTCCTCAGGCCCGCAACTTTTCGACATCGAAGACTGATAACCTCCTCTTGATGACATTCTTCTCAGCTTTTGAAGCACCATCGCCATCTTTCCTTGGACAAATTCAGGGACACCAAAGGAAAGAAATTGAACGACGAGACTGATCCTGTGATTCCTCCAGAAACTGGTCACTTCTTAGGTAGAAATTAGAATTATGTTGTGGTGAGAGAGTGGAAGAAGAGAGAAAGAGAGAGAGGGAGAAGCCATAGAATTTGGCGTGGTTGGTCATGCTTATATAATGAGACGGATGAAACAAAGGTATGAAAATGATATAATTTAGGCCACGTACGTACATGAGGAGGACCTACTTCACATGTCCTCGATTGTTTTACAGATAAAAGGAATATCCATTAAGTAAAAAAGCACCCCTTCCCTTGTAATTTAAAGTTGGAATCTGAGGTGACCTATCCAATTTGGATCCACGTACCAAACATTAATAAAAACAAAAACAATATTCATTTTTGAGCTTTTAGTTGGCCAAAACCTACCTATTGGACAAGCTAAGCTGGCCTCTAATTAAGTCAATCACTAGGGTTTTTATATGGGGTTTTTGAACTTTAATCCTTCAATAAGATTAAAATTTAAAAAAAAACCTGGTGTTAGATTGAATATTGATTTTTAGTCCCCTAATGTGTCATTAATTCAAAATAATTAATGTGTATTTTATTTAATATCTTCCATTAAATATTTAAATTTATTAATACGCAAATTTTAATTTATTTTTTGACCAAAAAAGAGTTTTTTAATTTATTAATTTTATTTAACATTCTTCAAACTTGAAAGACTCAATTAATGTACCTAAATGTGTGTACCGAAATATATTATATTGAACTAATATATTTAAATGTTAGTACCGAAATGTATGTACCTAAATATATGCACCGAAATGTATTAATATTAAATTAATGTACCTAAATGTGTGTACTGAAATGTATGCACCGAAATGTGTGTACCTAAATATATGCACCGAAATGTGTGTACATAAATATATGTACCGAAATTTATGTATCTAAATATATGCACTGAAATATATGTATCTAAATATATGCACTGAAATGTATTAATATTAAATTAATATACCTAAATGTGTGTACCGAAATGTATGCACCGAAATGTTAGTACCGAAATGTATGTACCTAAATGTATGCACCGAAATGTGTGTACCTAAATGTATGCACCGAAATGTGTGTACCTAAATGTGTGCACTGAAATGTTAGTACCAAAATGTGTGTACCTAAATGTATGCACCGAAATGCATTATAATGAATTTAATATACCTAAATGAAGAAGTTACAGTACATCGAAATATATTGTATAAAAAAATTAGTTTATCTAAATTTTCACAACAAAAATATATTACAATGAATGAAATGAAAATAAAAATTATAATGAAATAAAATTAATACATTAAAAATTAGAAAGAAAAAGATAAATAATTAAAAAAATCAAAATATAATTAATAAATGAGATTATTAATGTATCAAGGGACTAAAATTAGATTTTGATCTTACTCATGGTTTTAATCAAAAAGTAATCTTTGCCAAAGATTAAAATGAAGTTTTCTATTTTTATATTAGTAACACAAGATAGTTCTTGGTTATTGCATATAATTGAGACATTCTATATAAGAATTGGCAGCATTAGTTTGGTTGCTTATGTAATTGTTCTTGAGGTTCTTGTAATTTTCCCTCTTTTGACTTTGCGAGCCATCCTTGAGCGTCTCCCGGTGAAGGAATCGGGGTTCGACACACGGATGTTTTCTCTCGCTTATCAATTAATCTTTAGACTTATAAATAGTGGGTGTCCTATTAAAAGAAAAAGAACTTCAGTTTCAATTCTTCAATCTTACTTGTTGAAATGATCAGTTTTTAGTACATCATTTATATTTGATCGTTATGTCCTCAATTTTTGACGGCGTCAATTTTTAATTTTGATTAGTTTAACGATTGAAATTTGATTTCTGATCATTTGAGCAAATTTTCTTTAAATCTTTTTATTAGGTTAAATTCGTCATTTGCATGATGTAATTTTTTATGAAAGAAACATAGCGATGCTTATGTCCATAATAGGTGTATCATGTATGGCAAAGAGTCACATGATCGACTCATTCTTTTTTATCTGTCGTGTCATAATAATTTAGAATCATTATTCAAAGGTATAGGCATGGTATAAACTTTGCTTAAGGTCGCATAAAGAATAATCAACCTTGTTTCTTTAGCTAATAAGTATATAATAATCTAATTCATCATGCATATACACTTTCATCCTCCTTTGTTTGTTCACATTTTGAAGGAACCGAATCTTAGACCTTAATCCTAATTCATTCTCTCGACTTTTCTCATTAATTTTCTGTTAACTTTTCCCACCACTTGAACTAGCCGCTTTATTACCTCCATCCGTATTAATGGAGATACAATAACAACAACTAAGTCTTACTCCAATAAATGGGGATATTTGTATGAATCCTAGAAAACCTTTACGTTCAATTTTGCGTGAACTTTTCTGTTAGCTTTACGTACTCCATATCTTTTGTTAATGGAGATAGATACCATTAATTTGTAAGGACTCGTAAGTGCGGAGGGTTTACTGTAAACATGCAGTTTGAATAATTAACAAGGATTAAGGACAAGAGTTAACAAAGTCAAGGGCATGTCTGTTGGATTTGTTCAGATTGATTAATGGATGTTTCAAGTAAAGTGGGGGACTTTATAGTATTAAAACCTAATTTTGGGTCGGACCAAATGCTAATCTAATCAACCCTACAAATGCAACTGAAAAAAACTCACGAACCAATCGGATTTCGAAATATGTCGAAACACACAGAGGTTAAGTGCATCAGAATTCAGAACCTAAAAGCTACAACCCAACTCGAAAGTTTGTTTTAAAAAAAGAAAAGAAGTTCAACTTACTAATGATTTTATGAAATCTTCAGAACGAAGCACATCATTAACTGGGACGGTGATGGTTTAATTAATCCTAAACAGTTTTTTAAACAATAATATCGTACAACTGGGCAAAATACCCCACCATATATCACGATTTCCACCAAGCAATTTTTTCTACCTTGACACCATTAAAAGAGAAAAAGGAAAGAAAATTGAATTTCTAGGAAGCCAAATTCTTTTAAATTTAATGCACAACGAGCATCTCTAATCATGTTCTATAGTTTCGAGTCAAATTTTAACTGAAAAATTACTTTTAAGAGCTCCTTATAAAATTTCAACTCCAATCATACTCTCTAATTTAGGGAGTCATAATAATTGTGAACTAACAGGATTAAATTTTTTATTAAAATTAATATTGTAATAATTAATGCTAGGAGCTCCTTTCTCACTACCTAGATTAGGAGCTCCTAGAAGTTTTGCTATCATAGGAGTATGATAGGAAGTGTGATTGAAGAAAATTTTCAACTTCTCCTAATATTTTGGCGAGCTAGCTCATTTAGAAAACCCATTGAAGATGCTCTAAGCGTGATATGTGAAAAAGTAGGAATTGTTAGTTAAAAGAAAAGGGGAAGTTTCTATTAGGGTTAGCTCAGTAGTGAGAGGACGTATAGAATGAAGGGTAAGAATATGTTAGATTTAGATTTGAAAACTCTCTAATGCGACCAAAGAAAATAGACGTTTTTTTTTTAACGTGTCGATGTTATAAACTACCCATGCGTTGGGGAATGAGATCGAGCACACAACTGTGGTCTAACAATGTCAATTTTCACTTCGTTAGAAGAGGCTTCAGATTCAACTTGTATGGATATGAGAACGATATATATTTGTATTGAATTAAATTAAAGACGGAGTTAGAAACTATATAGGTGTGGATTAATGTATTCTCTGTGTTGGAGCATGGAGTGTACGTTATACTTAGGGTGGGGCAAAATTTTTGTATTTCACAAGTTTATGCTACATATTGTAATAAAAAAAATTTCACAAGAATTGCACTAGGTTATTGTCCATGAGAGCCTATAACTAGCTCCGTTCTTGGATTCAAATACGGAATTATGATTCACTGTTAGATATCATTGTAGCTTGTCGTATCTTTGTAAACACGAAAATTTCCTGAAGGAACAAGAACACGTGTACAAAATATATTTGTTATTTGATGAATTTTGGGGTTACAATCTCTATTTGTTCCTCTGATTCTATCTTCGTAAGGTATGGATTTGTTGATGGGCTGTTGATCCAAAGGGCCGTTGGGCTTGATCCTTGGATGAACAGTGATGTGGATTTGTTTGTGTTGATCCGAAGAGGCTGTTTGGCACTTTGATTCTTCGGATGAATAGTGATGATCTTCAGATGTTTGATGATGAATGTAGAACGATGAACGATGAACAATAGATGGGCTTCAAGGGCTTCGAGCTTGATTCTTGAAGGATGAATGTATTGATTCCAAGGGCCGTCGGGGCTTGATCTTGGAGGGTGGATGAATGTTGTTTCAAGGGCCGTCGGGGCTTGATCTTGAATAAGATGGATGAACGATGAACGATGAACGATGAACGATGGATAAACTTCAATGGGCTTTTGGGCTTGGTTCTTGAAGAAACGGATGAACGGATGAATGATGTATGGTGGATGGATCTTCAAGGGCTTCTGGACTTGATCTTGAAGAAGATGTGCTAATCCAAGGGGCCATTGGGGCTTGATCTTAGGATGGATGAGCGTTTCTTCAAGGGCCGTTGGGGCTTGATCTCGAAGAACGATGAACGATGCACGATGAACGAAGAACGAAGAACGAAGAACGAACTTCCAGAGAATTCTCTTCCAATTTGGGAGTAGAGAAGTGTATTTGTGAATTGGTGAATTGAAATGAATGAAATTGGCTTCTATTTATAGAATTCCAAAACTTGATTTTTGGATTTAAATAATCAGATGAAATAAGTCGTCTCTGCCAAGTGTTGACACGTGTCCTGTTTGACAGCTTTTCGGACTCTTTTCGAATTTTTGTCGAATCACACACTATGTGTACAATTTATGTAATACATGAGCGTTAATATTTTGACCATTGGTCAACATTTTATTTACTGAAATTTCACAGTCTACAGATGCCCCCACTTCAAGGCGTGTCGTATACATGTGTTTGTCATATGTAGGAGATGCGTTTTGAAGTTTCCTTACTGTAGACGTTGATCTGAGGGCCGGGATCTCCTTCAAGTGCCGTCGAGGCTTGATCTTGAATTGGGCCGAGATTATTTTCAACTTTTACTGGGGTGAATCGGCACGTGTATTTGTTGTGCTTGTTGACTTTCCACAGATTTCATCTTGAACAGGTTTTGATTCAGAGGTGATGAACACCTGATCTTGAATCAGACTTGTGATTTCTTCAAGGGCTGTCGCGGCTTTGGTCTTGAAGGTTGATTCAAGGGTGACGGACACTTGACCTTGAATCGGGCTTTGTGATTTTTCCACAGCTTTCATCTTGAACTGGTTTTTGATTCAAGGGTGATGAACACCTGATCTTGAATCGGACTTGTGATTTCTTCAAGGGCCGTCGCGGCTTGGTCTTGAAGGTTGATTCAGTACATTGTCTCCACATGCTTCAAGTAGTCCGGTCTCCACGCAGGTGTGGCATCTTCTTGAACTCTTGGATCAACCCGGACTCATCTGCTCTTCGAAGCAACTCAGACTCCTCCTGCTTCGTCTGTGAGGTACTTTTGCTTTTGAAGAAGCACCTCTACACAGGTTTATTTTTGAAGTGGGTTGGGAAGGGTCTGAGATGAGTACTAGAGAGCAATACTAGGTAAGCAATCAGGATCTCACTTTCTCCATGTTCTTCAGATGAAAGTGAGGAGAAAACATGATATGAGATATTTTTGCTTTTAACCTTTTTGATATGAAATATTTTTGCTTTGGATGATTTGTTTTCTGGGGTGTTCCAAGGGATGAAGAACACTGAGTGACTCGAAAGGTTTCTTTGGGAAGACATTATCGGAGATGAAGAGAGTTTGAGAGGTTGAGAGGGTGAGAGGGTGTGAAGGTGTGCCTTTGATGTGGAAGGCGAAGGTTGGACTTATAGAAATTTTTTTCTCCACAACCGGTACTATTCCCTTACTATTTGTCGGCAGCCGGTGATGGATGAACAGTACCAGCTACGCGCTTTCTGACAAAGCCGTCCGTAATTTCTGCGCATGCGACGAGTGACGACAAACTGGAATGATGATCTTTTGAAAACCGGGGTTCAAATCCGGGTGCGGCTCGCGGTTTTCGCAACGCTCCAAGCTGCATGTGACGCAGGTGACGACAAACTGGAAAAGCTGATGCCACGTGATTTCTGAGTCAAGCCCAGCTTTTGATAGAGGAACGGCTCTTTTGAGACAGGACTCCGGCCTTCGAGAAATGAGCGTCACTCTTTGATTTGTGAGAGGACGCGTCTTCGACCTCTGAGGAGCGCCTCTTCATTTTCTTCTTTTTATAGAGGCATGAATTCTGTTTCTCCTCACACTTGAACTCCCTCCTGCAAACACTCTTCTTGCACTTCTGCAATTTTTTACTCTTTTCGATATCTTCTTCCTCAACACCTTCTGAAAATGTCTTGCCCTTCCGACCGTCGCCTTAATTTGAACGTCGGAGAAGATGATGACTTATCTTCTCCAGACAACTTGTGGCGTCCGTCTTTTATATTCCCCAATGGTCCTCTTACAGTCGGGGACACAATGATGAGGAATGAAATAACCGCTACGGTGATAGCCAGAAATCTGCTCACTCCAAGGGACAATAGGATGCTATCCAGGCGGTCAGACGAGTTGGCTGTTCAGGAATCTCTGGCCCTCAGCGTCCAAAGTGCAGGCTCAGTTTCAAACATGGGCCAGCGCCTTCTTGCCCGGTCTCGTCAGGTGGAGTCGCTGATGGCTGAGGTGGCTAGTCTCCGGCAAGAAGTCAGAAGTCTCAGGCACGAGAACAAGGAGTTGCACATGCTTGCAACTAGTTACTCGACCAGCATGAAGAGGAAGTTGGACCAGCTGCAGGAGTCGGACGGTCGGATCCAAAGTGACCATGAAAGGTTCATGGCGTTACTCCCGAGGTTTATGTTGCCTTCGTCCTCTAGAGCTGGACCAAGCGTTCCGGCTCCGGAGATTCCAACTCTGGCTCTTCGTCTTCCCGGAGCTCCGTCGTCTTCTGAGGCACCACCTGACCGTTCTTGAAGAGTCTTTCCCTTTTTCTTTTTTTTTTTTTTTTTTTTTTTGGGCATGTAGAGTGCCAATTTATGTAATTTTCCAGAGAAATAAATAAAATGGATTTTGTTTCTCTAAGAATTCATTTTTTTTTATTTTTTTTTTTTATTTTTTATTTTTTATAAAAAGATCCACCATCCTCCTTTGCTTTTGCTTTCGGTGCCACCAAGCCCATGCACCTATAATTTTTTTATACAGCTTTTGGTGTTACTATCCCACATGCACACATAATTTTATATATGTATGTCATATGCATATGTGATCCACCATCCTCTTTTGCTTTTGCTTTCCTGAAATATTCCCACCCACAATGCATGATTATCCCGACAAAATCATCAGGAGTTTCCTTTCTCCATCATCTTCTGAATTATCGTTGTGTGAACGGGTCCATTTTTGTAGATGGTGCTTGCTAGCTGGTCCGCGTCGAAGAGTCTCCTTCTTCTAGTTTCTTTTAATAGCACAAGTCATTTCTCTCTAACTCTGCTGGATTTGAACAAAGCTTTTTCTTCGGCTTCTATCGCGTCTGTGGAAACCTCACGTAAGTATATACTTACTCACGCATATACGATAGATAGCTTTTATTTTCGCGCATCTTTGATTACTGGTGTTTTTGGAGACTTTAGTGTATATATGTGGGCGTATATATGTTGCTTCTGTATGCATGCATGTAGATTTATTTACACACAAACTTGCATATGCTTCGTGTTTTGCTTATACTCGGGCATGCATATACGCACACACCCACACACGTATACCAGAGGGAGAAACAAAAAGTAGTTTTCACTTCCATCTACTTTCGAACATAAGATATTTCCACAGGCACCCACACTCCATGTTCTTGAAGATCCAGTAGAAGTAACATCTGATGCTGGTTTAGTTAATTCAAAGGATCTAATGCTTGCATTTCCTTTTGCTGTACATGTAAGCAAAGTGCAAGACCTCGAAGCCAATTCTAAATTCTTTTTGGCAAGCAAATGTAATCCAGCAACAGGGTCATCTTCAGGTTGAACCCCATTATTTCTAGAATTGGTAACGGATAAACGGAGATCCCCATTAAGAGGGTTAAGAACTTCAATCGTCCCATTTCTCTTTGCAACCGCTAGCAGCAGATCCCATTTTCGGTCATCCAAAGAGGCGGCAAGCATGTTTTTCGACGAATTGAGGTCGCCCCACCTCTCAACCAACTTCGGTTCTGCCCTTCCTTGCTTACCCCGAGCTTCAATAATTTTGATGAGACCGAGCTCGTTGAAGGTTAGAGCTCGAAGTGGAGGGCAACCTGGGCACTCGAGTGTGGTCGTACGGGGCATGTTTTGCTCTGCTCCGTGAGCTGGGTAAGTGATACGCGAGTTTGCATGGTTGCTCCATGCAATCCTGATCTTGGTTACGTATTTTCAGCTCTATTAACATTTTCTGATCTGGTTTTCTTTTCGCAGTGCTTATGAAATTGTGGACTGAAGCATTTGTTCCGTGCGTTGGGTAAGTGATACGCGAGTTTGCATGGTTGCTCCATGCAATCCTGATCTTGGTCACGTACACATATATATATATATATATATGTATATATAATTGTCCTGTGGTGGGGGATGGGTCAGCGGGTCACATCTATATATATATAATTGCCCTGTTGGTGGATGATGAGTCAGGAGGGTGGATTTTGATTTTGTGCTCTGAACACTTTGACTTGGGTTTGGGAACTTGGGAAGATGAGAGGAGCATTGGGCTAGAGGCCCACCTATTGGGCTCCCGACCGTACCCAGTACACTTGGAGTTGGTTTCATCAGCTCCGGGCCTTCGTCTTGCTCTATGATTTGGGTTGGGCCATATAATTGGTTTTGAGGGGCTATCCACATTTAAAACCCCAAAATTTCTTTAGATTGGCCATGTAGCCTTTGGTCCTTGGCCGAGACAATATACACATATGCATGTATAACATAATGTGTGTACCCCTACTGATGGACTTTTTTTGTTGTTATTTTTAGGAATTACGTAAACGGTCTCCTAAAGGCAGAGCATGATGATGGGACCCTCATGAAGCTTTTGGAAGTGTGGTGGACGACGGTGTACTTTGTGCTCTTTGCTGCCAAGTGCTTGTGCGAGAGACTGCGCCGGGGTTCCGCCGTGTAGTGCCTTTTGATTACAGTTTTCCCTCGGATGGTGCGCTGCCGTGTGGGGCTGTACAAGAGGCTGCACTGGGGCTTCGTTGCGTATTGTCTTTTGGTCGCAATTTTCCCTCGGTGGTGACGTTGCCGTGCGGTGCAAGAAACTGCTTGCGTAGTCGCTGCGGGGTTTCGTAGTGTGACTGCGTGGCATTTTAGTTTCTTTGCTACCGTAACGTGCCTTGAAGGATCGTCTTGTAGCTGCCCTTTGTTGCCGTGCTTGCTGCCCTTGCTGTACTGTCCATTGCCCTGCCAAAGTCTTGTGGCTGACTTTTCGTTGCGGTCATGGTGTTTCTCAGGGAGGGGATTTGGCTTTCCAGCGGCAAAACCGCCTCTACGCCATACACGAGTGAATATGGTGTAGCTTGAGTAGGCGTCCGGTGCGTCGTCCTGTATGCCCAAAGCGCTTCGCTCATTCTTTCGTGCCAGTCTTTCTTGCTCCTACCAACGACCTTTCTCAACAGGTTGCATAGAGTTTTGTTGAATGCTTCTGCGAGACCGTTAGCTGAGGCATGATACATGGAAGACTTATGCTGTTTGAATTTGTATTTCTCACAGAGTTCGTCCATGAGTCGGTTGGAGAATTGCTTTCCATTGTCCGTAATGATGTAGCGAGGCACACCATATTGGTGGATGATATGCTCCTTGATAAAACGGACGACAGTTTCTTTCTTGACTTCCCTCAGGGGTATGGCTTCAGCCCACTTGGAGAAGTAATCTGTTGCAGCTAGGATGTAAGCTTCTCCTGCAGATGACTTTGGTGCGATCGGTCCCACGACGTCCAATCCCCATGCGTCGAACGGCCATGAAGCAACTGTAGGGTGCAATGGTTCAGGCGGTTGATGAATGAAGTTGGCATGGAACTGGCAGGCTTGGCACCTTTTGGCGTATTCCATACAATCCCTCACCATGCTTGGCCAATAGTAGCCCATTATTTTAAGTTGGAAATGTAGCTTTGGCCCCGACTGATGTGCTCCACATATACCTGAATGTGCTTCCTCCATGGCTTGACTGGCTTCTTCTTCACCTAAGCATCTTAAAAGTACTCCTTCAAAAGAGCGTCGGTAAAGTGTTCCTTTGTAGTAGAGGAAGTGATGTGCTCGTCGACGTATCTCAGAGCGGTGTCTGGTATTGTCTGGAAGCCTTCCTTGCTCTAAGTAGTCGATTAACGGCTGTCTCCATTCTTCAGTGTCAACCAGGAGTACTGAGATGACGTTTGTGTCATTTAGCAGTATCTCAGCGGCAAGTGGAATCACCCATCTTTGGCAAACTGGCACATTTGCGACTTCTCCTTCTCCTAGCGTCATGCTAGAGGCTAGGTTGGCGAGAGCATCTGCTATTTGATTTTCTTTTCTCGGCACATGTTTTAGTGTCACCATCTCGAACTTTTGCAGCAGCTGAGTTGCCAGTCGGAAGTAGGGGACCAGATCATCTTTCCTCACCTCATACTCGGTCAGGAGTTGATTGATTATGAGCTTCGAGTCGCCATATACCTCAAGGGCTGTGATTCCTATATTGGTTGCCATTTGGAGGCCGAGGATCAATGCTTGGTACTCAGCGACGTTGTTAGAGCATAGTTCGCTCAGTTGGAAGGAATAAGGCAGTATTTGTCTTTGTGGTGACATGAATATCACTCCTGCCCCCGCTCCATCTGTTCGGGCGGATCCGTCGAAGAACATCGTCCATGTTGGGAAGACGTCGATGTAAAACACCTCCTCGTCAGGCAAGTCGTCTGAGATTTCCCAATCGGCTGGGATCGGGTGATCGGCGAGGAAGTCTGCCAGTGCTTGTCCTTTAACGGCTTTAGCTGGAACGTAGATGATCTCGTGTTGATTGAGAAGCAACGCCCATTTAGCTAGTCGCCCTGTCAGAACTAGTTTGGACATGACGTATTTAACTGGATCAGCTTTAGCAACCAAGTGGATGGTGTAAGCCTGCATGTAATGCCTGAGCTTCTGGATGGCGAATACCAAGGCGAGGCACATCTTTTCTATTGGGGAATAGTTCAACTCAGCACCGGTAAGAGTTCGACTGAGGTAGTAGAGCGCTCTTTCTTTCTGGGATTCATTTTCTTGTCCCAAGAGTGCCCCAACTGAACTTTCCTGAGCGGCGATGTATAATATGAGTGGCTTTCCAGGTGTGGGTGCCCCCAAGACAGGTGGATTTGACAAATATTTTTTTATGCTTTCAAAAGCATTGTGGCATGCTTTATCCCATACAAATGGAACATCCTTTTTCATGAGTCGACTGAATGGTTGACAGCGCCCTGCGAGGTTGGAGATGAAACGCCTGATGAAGGCTAGGCGCCTTTGTAGACTTTTCAGCTCGTGCAGGTTTCTCGGCTCAGGCATGCTTTGAATGGCCTTGATTTTTGATTGATCCACTTCAATGCCGCGGTGTTTGACAATGAAGCCTAGGAACTTTCCAGATGTGACGCCAAATGCGCATTTCAACGGGTTCATCTTGAGATTGTACTTTTGCAGTCTTTTGAACACTATTCGCAAATCCTTCAAGTGGTCTGTTTTTCTTTTTGTTTTGACCACCACATCGTCCACGTAACATTCTACATTTTTGTGTAGCATGTCATCGAAGATTTTTTGCATTGCACGCTGATATGTAGCTCCAGCATTCTTTAGACCGAATGGCATTACTTTGTAGCAGTATATACCCTTTGGAGTGCGAAAGGCTGTTAGTTCCTCATCCTCGGGAGCCATGCGAATTTGATTGTATCCGGATGAGCCATCCATGAATGATAGTGCCTCGTGGCCAGTGGTTGCATCCACCATGATTTCGATGATTGGCAAAGGAAAATCGTCCTTCGGGCATGCATCGTTGAGGTCTCGGAAGTCCACGCAAACACGTATCTGTCCTGATTTCTTGAGGACGATAACGACGTTAGAGATCCACTTTGGGTATTGCACCTCTCGAATGAAGCCTGCTTCAATTAGCTTGTCAATCTCAGCCTCAATCTGTGGGATGAGCTCGGATCGATAGCGCCTTTGAGTTTGCTTTATCGGTCGCGATCCAGGCTTGACTGCAAGGTGATGTACAGCGATGGTAGGGTCAAGGCCGGGCATTTCTTTGTATGTCCAAGCGAAGACGTCTTTATACTCTAACAGCAGTTGGTAATACTCATCTGCCTCGTCTGCACTTAGCAGTGCGCTTACGAAGATAGGCTTTGGTTCCTCGCTTGTGCCTAAGTTGATTTCTTTGAGATCATCTACCGTGGCTTGCCCCCCGTCTTCGAGCTGTGGTGGTGCAGCAGTGACATCTTCCTCAAGGATCTCGTCTTCTTCGTCTTCTCGGACTGTGATGTGGAAGACGTCTTGGACTTCCTCTTCAGTGCTGTCCTCTTGGACTTGCTGGCATGAGGTTTGTCTGGTATGGATGATGGTGCGCCTTCTTACTTTTAGTGGTCCTTTTATGTCAATCTCCAAGATTGTTTGACGCTTCATCCTTGAAGGAATTGAACTCCGAATATCGCCTTTTTCTGCTAGCATGTCGGGCTTTTCTTCTTTTGGCGCTGTCTCCTTTCTTCTAGAAGGCTTTTTGTTGTCTTCCAGTCTTTCAGAAACTGACTGTTGCAAAGGCGAGCTAGCCGTGTTGCCTTGTTTCTTAGGTTTTGACAGCCTTTCAAAAACGGATTTTTGGGATGTTGGCGTGTTAAGCCTCTTGAAGACGGAGGTTCGGCTTTGACCACCAATGCGATGCAATGCCGATATTCTGGGTCTTGGGTGATTCATCCTATTGACGACCGGCATCTGAGGGACGGTTTTAGGCTCTTCTTGTTTTTGTATAACGCTCACGCTGATGTGCTGAGTGCTAGCATTTTTCGCCTTGCTCGAAATCTTCACAGGTGCACTTGGTGCGAAGCCGATTCCTGCTTTACCGTTGTCAACTCCGTAACCATGCTTTCTCAGCCTTTTTTGAGTCTCGGTGAGGTCATGTTCTTTGTTGTCGACAGCATCTGAAACCTTCTTTCCAGGTTTTGAAGAGGGAATGAAGTCGTACCCAGCCTTTGACATGAGTTTGTAGGCGTTTGGATCAAAACCTTCTTCGGTTCTCTTGGTTGGGAGAAAACTTGATTATACTCCCTTTGGCAGAGCTTTTATGAAACCTTGTGGTGGTCCTGCAATCTTGGTCCCGCCTAGCTGTGTTAGAGGTAGAATTGCATTCGCCTTGAGTAGTTCCACATCATCCTTGCACTGTTGCATGTCGGCTTTGCTTGTCCCGGTTTCGAATGGTGTTTGACCCTTCTTTCTTCTCGACATTGGGATGTATCGGAAGATGGGTGTATTCGGTTCTTTTGAAGGCTTCTTACCCTCTTTTGCTATCACGAGTTCGTCGTTGCTTGAAGAGGGTGTGGTTTCCTCTCCTTGTTTTCTGGGAACAGATTGCCATTCTTGTTTTTTAGGCGTTGCTTTGCCTGTGGACTTTACCTCTCTCGGGAGAGCTTCGGGTATCATGTCCTCCTCCATGTAGAACTTGGCGTCTGCAAAGTGTGATTCGGCCTCGGTGAATGGCTTTGTATCGCCTCGAATCACCTTTACTCCTTCCCGGTAGAATTTTAAACATTGGTGAAGGGTAGACGGCACTACTCCATTCTCATGGATCCAAGGCCTTCCTAAGAGCAGGTCGTATGAAGTTCTTGCATCGATCACATGAAATATTGTGCTTGATTTGAGTTCACTGATGGTCATCTCCACTCGGATCATGCCTATCGCTTTTTGTCCTCCTTGGTTGAAACCTTGGATTAGTAGACGGCTTAGAGATAGTTCGTCCATTTTGATGCCAATTGTGGCCATCGTTGATTTTGGCATGATGTTTATGGCCGATCCGCCATCCACCAGCATGCGCTTGACTTTGCTCTCCCTTATGTACCCTGAGACGAAGAGAGGACGGTTGTGAGGTTTTGATCCCAGCAATAAATCTTTGTCAGTGAAGTTGATTGAGTCTTGGGCGGCGCAGCATGCGGTATATTTATGTGACTGAAGTTTTGAGCATTCGTCTTCGTTTCCTTGTACCCCATGGTCATCGGGATTTGCTAAGGCCACCATCAGTGCTTTCCGCATCTCTTCGGGTAATCGCAATGCTTCCTCGATGCTCACGTGAATCGGCAGACCTTATTTGGTCATGAAGGTCTTTACTTCTTCAGTGGTGATAACTTCCCCTCTTGATGGTTCTTTTACCTCTATTACGTGACACGTAGTGACAGTGTACCGTTGGAAGAAGTCTTTTGGGAAGTACTCATGCAAGGAGACGGGAATGCGTGGCTCTTGCTCCATAGGCTCCCCAGCGTATGTTGGCTTAGCAGCTCTAACGCTTCTTTTGGGTTTCCTATTGTTGCGACGGCGGTGTCTTCTCCCATATTCTACCTTTGGCTTTGCGGCCTGTGGCTTGGGTTTCTTTGATTTTCTGCGGGTCACTAAGGTCCATTCTTCACTATCCTCAATCGGTGCATCTCGGTTGTTTGCCCCCGATGGTAGTAGTGCAGAAGGGGCTGCGTGACGATGGTCGTGCATTACTTGAAGAGGCACAGGATCAAAGGACCTAAACACGATCGTCATAGTGTGTGTTGCGACCGTGTCTTCCAAGTCGAGTTCAATTCGTCCTTGTTGCGCCAACTTCATGATGAGCTCTTTGAGGACAAAGCATTTGCCGACGGGATGGCTTACGATGCGATGGTACTTGCAGTACTTAGGATCGTCAACGCGATTCATCTCTTCTGGGCGCTTGCATTCAGGAAGCTCAATTACTTTCTTCTCCAACAGGTCGTCTAGCATCGGGGCCATGTCAGAGTCTGGGAATGGGTATGTTTTCTGCTCCAATTCCCTTAAGGTGTTTTTGTACCTTTCTTGGGTACGGGATGGCTCACCTCTTTTTATCTCCTTTGCTTTGGTTTTAGAGGAGATTTTGACGGGTGCAGCTGAAGTTTTAGTGGGGATGGCGTCAACGGCAAAAGCTTCCTTAGCGGGCTTCTTTTCATGATTGTCCGCCTTCGGAGTAAACACCTTATCCCTCTTGAAATCGGTGATCGGCTCCTTTTTCCCATGATGAGCGATGCTCAGCTCCATGTCGTGGGAACGAGTTGCCAGCTCCTCAAATGTTCTTGGTTTTATGCCTTGGAGGATGTAATGTAACCCCCAATGCATGCCTTGAACACACATCTCAATAGCGGAGGTTTCAGAAAGTCGATCTTTGCAATCCAGACTTAACGTACGCCATCTGTTGATGTAGTCGATAACCGGTTCGTCTTTCCATTGCTTAGTACTTGTTAGCTCTAGCATGTAGGGGTGGGCACGGTTTGGTTTGGTGCGGTTTTGAGTGAAACCACAACCAAAACCGCAACTTTTTGCGGTGCGGTTCGGTGCGGTTTTGAAGCCAAAATCAAAATGAAACCAAACCGTTTGGTTCGGTTCGGTGCGGTTTCAAACGGTTTCGGTTTGGTTTTTGAAAAAATATATACAATTTAAAATTTATACTTATCTACACATAACACAGTCTCATTTTCCACACAATACATTAATTAAACAACCCACATGAGAATTCTTTTCTTTACTCTAGCTAGCTAATTGCACATATGATAAACTCTGTGAGCATGAAAAAGTACCCAAATGGAGTGTTACAGCTTATTATTTGATTAGAGATTTGGTCTTTGTATCTTTCCTACAATGACTACTCTTATTTGATGCTCATTGTTTCTTTTTTTTCTTTTCATTTGCATTTTTTATTAGTCTATTATATAGGCTATCATTATGAACTTGTAACTTAGGGTTCTGAGGTGCTTTTACTAGAAAATAAAATTTTCATCTTTTCCTGTAAAGAAACATTGAGATGCCAAGCTTGATGAGGGATATAATTTGGAAAAAATAATCATTATTATGACATGACATACTAAATGTATGGATTCTAACAAACAACTAATTAAAATAGGACATCTAATTTAAGGTGCGGTTTCGGTTTCGGTGCGGTTTTCAAAAGCCAAAACCAAAACCAAACCGTTTCCTACAATGCGGTTCGGTTTCAAAACCGCAACCGTTTCAAAACCGCAAAACCGAACCATTCGGTGCGGTTCGATTTGGTTCGTGTTTCGGTTTCGGTTTTTGGTTTCAAGTGCCCACCCCTACTAGCATGCTAACGGTGCGGCGGGTGCTGTAGAAGCGGTTGAGGAATTCCCTTTCAAGCTGATCCCATCTGTTGATAGACTCGGGCTCAAGGTCGGTGTACCAGTCAAAGGCGTTCCCCTTCAACGAGCGTACGAACTGTTTAACAAGATAGTCCCCTTCAGTTCCAACATTGTTGCAGGTTTCGATGAAGTGGGCGACATGTTGCTTTGGGTTTCCCTTTCCATCGAATTGCATGAATTTTGGTGGCTGATATCCTCTCGGCATCCTCAATGCGTCAATCTTCCTGGAGTAGGGCTTTGAATACGACATGGAGGCATGTAAGCTCCCTTCATACTGCGCTTTGATGGTGTTAGCGATCATTTGTTGCAGCTGTTGGATAGACAGGGATCCCACGGGTGCTGTTGCCTGGTCTGGCTTCTCCTCGAATTCTTGTGTCGGAGGTTCCTCCTCATCACCGCCTCCTTCTTTTCTGTCGTTCTCTCTTTCCAATCGGTTGACAAGCGCGGCGATTTGTAAGTCTTTTTCCTCCACCGTTTGTGTGAGTTTTGCAATTGCCTCATTCATCTGAGCCAGCTGCTCCTCGATTGAAGTTGCTCCGGTAGTCATGACTTGTATGGCCGTGCTGCTGCTTGAGTCGGCGTCAGAGAGCAGGGACTCGGAGTACTTCCCCAGGCTTTTCTCCCTTGGCGCCTTCAGCGAGGCTAGGGTGATCACAGGCTCGTGCCTTGGGTGTCCTTGTTTCTCCAGCAAAGTTGATGCGGGGGTGGAAGATGCGGCCAAGAAAGCTCTTGCCTTGCTTCGAGTTACAACCTCTGAAATGCTCCTACCTGCAGCGAGGATGGTCTTGTTCTTCACATTGGGTGCGGGAACGGTTTGAGCCTTCCTTGATGCCATCTGTGCTTTTCTTTTCGGATTTGAAGATAGAGATGAGAGGTAGAGAATGTCCCACTGGGCGTGCCAAATTTGTAAACACGAAAATTTCCTGAAGGAACAAGAACACGTGTACAAAATATATTTGTTATTTGATGAATTTTGGGGTTACAATCTCTATTTGTTCCTCTGATTCTATCTTCGTAAGGTATGAATTTGTTGATGGGCTGTTGATCCAAAGGGCCATTGGGCTTGATCCTTGGATGAACAGTGATGTGGATTTGTTTGTGTTGATCCGAAGAGGCTGTTTGGCACTTTGATTCTTGGGATGAACAGTGATGATCTTCAGATGTTTGATGATGAATGTAGAACGATGAACGATGAACAATAGATGGGCTTCAAGGGCTTCGAGCTTGATTCTTGAAGGATGAATGTATTGATTCCAAGGGCCGTCGGGGCTTGATCTTGGAGGGTGGATGAATGTTGTTTCAAGGGCCGTCGGGGCTTGATCTTGAATAAGATGGATGAACGATGAACGATGAACGATGAACGATGAACGATGGATAAACTTCAAGGGGCTTTTGGGCTTGGTTCTTGAAGAAACGGATGAACGGATGAATGATGTATGGTGGATGGATCTTCAAGGGCTTCTGGACTTGATCTTGAAGAAGATGTGCTAATCCAAGGGGCCGTTGGGGCTTGATCTTAGGATGGATGAGCGTTTCTTCAAGGGCCGTTGGGGCTTGATCTCGAAGAACGATGAACGATGCACGATGAACGAAGAACGAAGAACGAAGAACGAACTTCCAGAGAATTCTCTTCCAATTTGGGAGTAGAGAAGTGTATTTGTGAATTGGTGAATTGAAATGAATGAAATTGGCTTCTATTTATAGAATTCCAAAACTTGATTTTTGGATTTAAATAATCAGATGAAATAAGTCGTCTCTGCCAGGTGTTGACACGTGTCCTGTTTGACAGCTTTTCGGACTCTTTTCGAATTTTCGTCGAATCACACACTATGTGTACAATTTATGTAATACATGAGCGTTAATATTTTGACCATTGGTCAACATTTTATTTACTGAAATTTCACAGTCTACAATCTTATCATTAAAATAATAATAATAATAATAAATAAATCAAATATAAAGACGAACATACTACTATAATCAACTATCTAAGCCTTCCTTACATGGAATCGATTATCATCCTTGTTTTATTAGTTCAAAACATACACAAATGACAAAATGTAGTGGTCAACCTGTCTTTACTTCACTCATTTATCCATTTGTTTGCCATACTTTTGTTGTATGCCGTTTTAAGTGGATATACGTTATGCACTATACACAATATAGAATTATTAGATATTTTTGTTTCATATTTCTTCCTCTCCAATTGCTTTGACATTGATGCTGGACTTGTTATGACTCCACTTGTCGAAACACAAGAATCACGTGGCCATCTAAGAGCTTTGATTGGAAGTGCTGTTAGACTACTAAAAGTGCTTTCGACTAGTTTGACAGAAAAAAGTGACATGTTTTTTTTTTCTTATATAACGATGTTAATCGTTTATTCATGTAAGTTTAACTTAAAATATCTTACTTACAAATATAAAAAAATATCATTAAGTCATAATACTAATTTGTACATAAAGTCTTTTTAGAATCACTGATTTAGAATTACAAAAACACAAAATTCTGTAAAGCGTTTATCATCAGAATTATTATCTAGAGAAATATTTTTAAATGGACCATCAAGTTCTAAATTTAATAGTGCATATCATAGAAGTACTTTTAAATAACTATAAGCGCTTCTAACAAAGCTTGGCAAAAGCGTTTTTCTAAATTTAAAAAGCATCTAGACACGGTTTTTAACTCACTTGTTTCAAAAAATAACTAAATTTCTATTAAAAATTTCACAATAGTGTAATAGAATTTTTCCAGTTAAAACGTTTGGGTTGTGATTTTCACACCCTTAACTACTTTTCTCACACTTTTCTCTATTTTTTAATATTTAATTGGTATCTTACTATTTAATCTTTCATATATACCCCTCCTACTTTTTGACTTTTGAAAGAGTCAAGGTATACATAGAAGAGTATATATGGAAGATTAAATAGTACAATACCAATTAAATATTAAAAAATAACAAGGGGTGTGGGAAAAGTAGTTAAGGGTGTAAAAATCACAACCCAAACGTTTACGAGCAAAAATGTTTGACAGATAACATTTTCAACTTCAGATTCTAAATCCAATGGTGCAATATCATGGATATTTCCAATTTGAAGGTATAAATTTTTTTACATTATTATCTATTCTAAAATTGAGGAGGGATTTTGCCACCTGCTTTTGGCTTTATTACAACACTGCCATCATATTTGTGGCTGAGTGGAGGGTAATTATTAAAAATTAGGAGGGTAATATTGTCTCTGAACAGATTTTAAAATATTTACAGTTTTGCCAGTTTTGTTGCAAGTTATCTAGATTCTAGAATATGGGGGTTCTATGTTGTTGTTCTAGAACGTGTGTGCATCAGTAGTTACTCGATCTCTTTCAGTATGTGCATGCGGTTCTACTCTTTTACGTGTAGGTGTCTGAAAAGAAAGCAATGGCCTGGTATGCTTCCAAGGGAAACATACTTTGAGACTTCTGCAAAACAGGGCTTCAATGTAGACGATGCCTTCCAGTGTATAGCCAAAAACGCACTGAAGAATGAACCCGGTGAAGAAATGTAAGTACTTCTTGCTTAGCTGATTTATCATTTTGTTTTCCAGTCACTTTTTCCCAAAAGTTTCTTCTTTTACAGCTTTAAATTTAGTCCCTCTCCAATTATTTTAGGAAATATCTTACACCATCAGGAGCCTAATTTGAGATAAGTATCTCAATAGGTGAAGACAGTTCTTTTGTTGATCAATTATCTTCCTATTTAATCCTGTCCCATAACAAGTTGATATGTGTACCCACTTTTAAAAAGGAGGGGAAGTACCTCTTTGTTGTAGTTGCTTTTGATTATTGGTCATTATGGGTGCGTTTGGTACGCGGGACGGGACGGGACGGGACGAGGCGTTCCGTCCCGCGTTTGGTACACCTAAAACGAGTGGAACGAGGCGTTCCACGGGACAAGTTTTGGATGATTTTTGGTTCCACCTCCCCCCCATGGAACGGGGTTGTTCCACGTCTGTGGGACATAAATTTTTAACATTTTAGGACAACAATGCCACTTGTCTTTTTCAAAATTTACAACATCCGTCCCGTCCTGTTCCGTCCTGTCCCGTCCCGTCCCGTCCCGTCCCGTCCCGTCCCGTCCCGTCTGCGTACCAAACGCACCTTATAGTCAAGTGGGATTCCCTTGCCTTTTTAATAAAAGTGTTCTTGCATCCAACCCTTGGAGGTATGAGATTTACCTCATCGTTTAACACACTTTTGCCAGTTAAGGGAGCATTTTGCTCATCAACTGAACCAAGGTGTGTGATTGCCCCTCTTAAATTTTTAGAGAGGTTGTGAGCATGCACCATGAGTGGTGAGAAAACCATGCTCCCATTAATTAAATGACGAGAGATCATTTTAACAAGCATGATTAATGTAGTTAATTAGCACTTAGCATCGGACAAGTTCTTTTTACAGATGATATATTTTTCATTGGTAAGGAGTCTATGGGAGTACATTTTTAACATAGTGAAAATGAACCAAATGAGTGTAAAACCGAACTTCTCTGTTAAAAGTTTCATCGTACAAAATTCACTGTTTAAAATTCTTACGTGTGTACTTATACTAAGCACTTAGGAGTGCTGGCCATGAGGTTTTATTGCACGAATGGATGATGAACGTGATATGGAAATTACTACATGACAAATTAATGGAATTTACTTTCACTTAACAAAACTTTATTGTGGTGAATAATAGCCTTCATAATTAAGATCTTTCATTTTATATTGTATTTATGTTCGTGTTCCAGTATTTTATACATTCTTTCTCACTCAGGTACACATTGATGGGAAAGAGGTGGTTCAAAAGCGAAGAAACATGGTGACCTTGAGGAGGAAAAGAAAAGAGGAGAAAACACGTACATTCTTCTTCCTTTTTCTTTCTGTGTGTTTTTGGGTGGAGGATGTGAGAGGTTGTTGGTGTTTGGCTTCTGTGGCTATGTTTGACTGTGTTTGTATTGATATTGTTATTCCTTTTAGGTTTGAGAGATCAACAGAGAAAGCGTAAGAGTAACTGTTTTTGTGTTAGTTGAATGTAAGAAATTTTTTTCATTTGTTATTTGACTGTTCTGCTTCTGTTCTTATAAATTAGGGATTTATAGATTGTATTTTTCCTCTCTCTTAGTTCCCTTTTGCCATTTCTTTTTCTCATTGCTTCTGAAGAAACCTAACTGCAGGTTCATTTTTCCATTTCCAAGCTTCCGTTATGGTTTATGCTGCTGTATTTTCTCTTTTTAATTAGGCTTGATGTATGATTAAACTAAATTATGTTTTGGGTTTGTGTATTTTGCTAATTTTCTTAGGATTCTTTTCATCAAAGTTTGTAAATTTCTTAAAAAATATTTTTGGGTTGCTGAAACTAATTAATCTGATTAGTGTGATTTTTTGTGATTAGGAATTTTGAGACCTTGGTAACTTGATTGATTAGGAATTTGTGGGTTTATCTCCTAATTAGTATTCAAATTTAGTGCATATATAAGTCCCTTTCTTAAGAGGGGTCTATTTTGATAAGAAACAAGACCTTTCAATGTGTGGTTCAAACCGTCAAATTCATAAGTCCATATTTAACTATATCCTTCAAAAGACTCGGCTAACTATGGTTTTACCATTTAATTCCTTTTAATTGTAGCCGTAGCACAATTACTTGAATATACATAAATGAAAGGGATGGTTTCTTGTTATATCTGTGGGACTTGGATTGTCTGCCCTCCCACTTCCCATCCTCTTCTCATCCCCTCCTATTTGTGTGGTCACGGTTAAGTCACGTCAACATTTTATATTGATTTTTTTTATACAGATAATAAGATAAAAAACAATATGAATATAAAATGTTGACGTGACTTAACCGTGACCGCACAAATAAGAGGCTATCTGTGTCCATATGGATTATATAGCTCAGTGTAAAAAAAATGATGTGATGCCCGCCAGAAATAACAACTCTTTGAGCATCCCAATTTGTGGCGTCTATATAGATTATAGCTCAGTGTAATAACAACTCTTTGAACATCCTAATTTGCGTGTGTCTGTCTGAGAACAATTGAGTACTACAAAGTATAGAAGTAATTCTTTCTTCAGTGAAAAATAAAAGGAAATTTTTTTACAAGGGTTTACCTTCTGTCCAAATTGAGCATGTTTGAGAATTGCTAATGGATTTACTATGTTTGGGAATTTCAGGAATTTAGATCGTTGGAGGGCGAAGTTGATTCCTTGACATTTTGAGGTATATCATTATACACCCTGTTTTTTTTTATATTCAAAGCTTAATCAAGGGGATATCCTTATTTTTTGACTTTCTCATCTGTGAAATAGAGAGTTAGACCTCAATTGTTTGTGGATTCTCTAATTTCTGATGTTTGATGTGTATTTTTTAGTTTTATGGATTTTAGGAATTTGGATTTGGGCTAAACTATTTGCACATATTTTTTATTTTTTATATTTTATCATTATTCATTTCCCAGTGAACTACTATTGCTCAAACAATATGGAACAAGAAACAAGGGCTCCACATCATTCTTTGGTAGGAAAATTAATGAAAATAACTTGAAAACTTTGAATTTTAACGATAATGACAAAATAAAGGGTAAAGTGAATAGTATCAGGATTGATTTTTTAGTGTTAAAAAGTGGTTTTTCATTAAAGTGAACAGTACTAAGAGCTTTTCGTTAAAGTTCCTCTTTTTTTTTGGAGGGTTAATAAAACACCCCCGATACTGTTTACTTTTAACGAAAAATCATTTTTTTACCTTTAATTGTCACTATTTACTATACCTTTAAAAGTGGCTTTTCGTTAAACTCAAAATTTTCAAGCCATTTTCATTAATTTTCCTTTTTTTTTTTTATGGTTTCTATTTCCTTGCTGAGAAAGAAACAATTGTGAAACTGGATGGGAACCTTCCTTCTTTGTCATGTAACTTTTTAACAAAACACTGCCAATGTTGTGGATGACATTATTTTGCTTTGCTGGTTGCTAATTTGTTTGTTTAATTCTTCTTTGTAGCTGAAGTTTTCTTTCGCAAAGCGTTGACAGACTGTTGTACTCATATTTGCGTTTCATTTTGTAAACTTTTTTTTGTGCTTCACGTGTAAGTCTTGAAATGGTGAAATTTTTGTGATGGTTTCATACTATGTGGTGTCTTCAATGCACCGTCGAATCTTATTCTAAGACTCTTGCTGTTTGAATATTTGTAAAACGTCCCATCATCCACAATTTATGTCTTTCTGTCGAAATTATTCATCCACGTCCTACATTATGATTTCAAAATCCGCAGCAGCGCACGGGAAATTTTTCTAGTTCTTTCTAAAAGTATGATGCAAGCAAGCAAGCAAAGCATGCAGTTCAAACAGTGGATTCTGAGAAAATATGGGGACCCAACCAAAACAACGAGTAGATCCAGCAAGCTGACATGATCATTTGAATCTGCATTTATAGTAGGACATAGGTTTTACATGACCGGAAATACACTCTGAAATTGCCATTCATCCGAAATATCGAATAGCAATCGGCTAACCAAAATTACAGATACAGAACTTGAAATGTTTATATGGACAAATGATGATATAACAATCTCTGTTTGAATTCATTGCTGCCTGAGAACTCTCCATACCTGAAAAAAGAAGAAGAGAATTTCAGGAAACTGATAAGAAAACGCGGTTACAATAATCCCGAATGTGAAAGACTGAAGAAAAAGATGAGAGAAGCGGAGGAGAAGAGCACGTACCCTGTTTAGGCACCCCAATTGGCCAACATCACATCTCCAAAAGAGATCCCCCTGTTTACAAAAGAAAAGAAGAGAACAGCAAGACAGCAGCAAATCTGTGGCCCTTATAAAATCAGCCACCAACTTTTTATCTTTGTTTTTTTGACAAGATACCAACTTTAATCTGTGTTCCACTATATATGAATATGATTCGTTTGTCCAAGCACGCAGTTTGAGTGCATAAGAACCGAAAAGAAAATGAATTCTAACAACCCAAAATGAAGGCATGTATTTCCGCCCAACTATTCACTGTGTAAAGAATACGGGTTAACCCTTTGCAATTAGAAGACCTTCCATCTGTGCATTCTTTCTGTTTCTTAACTAAACCTGCGAACAAAGGAACAAAAGATACCCCAAACTGAGTCGCCACTCTCCTAAGGCTTGAACTTGACCCAATTACGATTCCAATATCTGCCTCCAGCAGACAGAGTAAATCACCCACCGAGTCTCCAATGTAAATGGTCAAGTTCTTTTTGTCATTGCTGCAATTTTTCAATATTTCTTTGAAGGATTGAACCTTGTCAATAGGAGACTCCACCTTCTTAACAATATCACCTGTGGAGATGGATTCCTTAAAAGTAAACTCATTTGCATGCACATCCAGCTCGGGTAAACCCCCTACTCCAAAAAACGCATAAACAAGAATGAGACATGTCTACAAAGCTGCTAAGGGTGATATAACATGCACTTCAAATGTCAACAATGGAAATCTTATATGTCCACCAAAGGTCAGATTCTAAAGATTCTGAATGACGGCAAAATCTATGTCCGCTATATTCCCATAGCTCATATTTTCCAGAATTTTCTCCTAAATCTAGGTATACGAACTTCAAGGTGTCTTATGAAAATATTTTTGTTGAAACTGTGCCGAGAAAAGATGCAATACATTAAGGCATAAGATTCTCTTAGGATCAAGTTCAAGTCAATTTCTACAGAGGCATGAAGAATCATACTTTAACAACCAACCCGGCTTGTTCATAACAATCAGGATATACTATAGGGATCGAGACAAAAGAACTATCTATTATCTCATAACAAGAGAATAAAAGTAAATTTGGTTTGAGTAATGCATACACAAAAATTAAGAAACAATTCAGAAGGAAAGTATACCTGATGAAAAGGCTGACCTTATGAGATCACCACACCAACAGTATGAAAGAACATGAACATTTGCATTCAAGTTTTCACTCTTGACAATTTTCTGGAAGAAATTAATACAACCATCTTGAAGAATGAGACGTTCACCAGCTCTTTTTATATCTTCAAGATTAAGACCCTTGAGTACTCCAGACTTCGTAACTCTATTGTTTGCCTTCCTCTCAAAATCTGAAAGTTTCTCTAGTGCTTTATGCAAATTGTCATAGTCAAACACTGCTGCAAAACCAAAGAAAGGCAAATGGTCACACCCGAGCAAGTAACCTTAACAAAAGTCTACTGTAACAATTTTTCACGCGTCCAAACATAAAGTTGAACATTCTTGAATAGCAAACAAGACTACCGTAATTGTTACTATACCTTTTTCAGTGGGAACAATGCTTTCTATGCATTGCTCATACTCTTCTGTATACTGCCTGGAAAGAAGACCCCATGTGTTCCTGAGATCAGCTGATGACATCCGCACAATCTGATTTTTGGCTTGAGGTTGATCGGATTTTTGATCTGATTTTGGTGCTGTTACTATTGCAATTTCAGCCAAAATGGCAGATGAATCAACAATTGTACAAGTCAAATCAAAATCAGAAAATATCATGAACCGGTCTTCTGCAGGGTTATGCTCTTTGATCAGAGGAACTACAGTTGGCTGAACAAGGGACTGAGCAGAGAAGAACTCTATTTCAAGTTTCATTGCTTGGTGATAAAGCTTTTCGATTATGTCAAGCTCCTCGCCTGTCAAAGAGACACTTAGTTTGTCGAGCAACTCTTCAGTTTGCACAGCTGATGCCTAAATTCAAAGATAATGATAATTGAACTGTTAGTTAAAAGAAGGCAATTTACATAATGTGTCAACCTGTCAGATCAGAATCAACAATAACAACAACAACAAAGCCTTTTCCCACTAAGTGGGGTCGGCTATATGAATTCTAGAACGTCATTGCGCTCGGTTATGTGTCAGGAGAGTAAAATCAGATTGACCATAAGAAAACAAGGTGATATGACAGACCTGAAAACTTTTAGAAGAATAGTTGTCAATCCACTTCGAGTACGGGTGACTGCCTTCTTTGGGATCTAGAAGGGCCTTGAACTCTTTACCAAGAAAGGCATACAGTCTCATGCAAGGAGTCATAGCACCAAGGGTGTAAGCAGCAACTTTGGTTCTTTCAAATGGAGTTGCAAGTTTACCAGGACCTTTGACTCCTTCAACTTTTCCAGAGGCTGTTGCCAATAAGAAATCTGTGTACTTCACGGCAGCAGAGTTGATAGGGGCCTCTTTAGCACCCTGTAAACCCCATTCCTGCATGGCTATCTTTATTTTAGATAATGCAAAACGTAACTCAAAAGAATATGAAACATTAATTTTCTGCCAACATTTGCATTCAAAATACTCAATTGGATGATTGCAGATCACTTATAATTTACACGTCTACTACCGTGTCATATATAAAATAACACTTCATCGTACCTTCAAAAATGAATCATGCATTTTCAGCTCCCGCCGAACTGCCTTCCTTAACTCAGAAATCACAGGCTTTGCATCATCATCGTCTGCACAATCTTCTGCTAATTCATACCTAAATATTCATACATAAAAGAAGATCAAACAAATAAATCGCACAAAATAACATATACAAATCCAACTCCATCAGTTCTGAAGAAACCTAAAACAAAAATTTTCTTATCTTCTACATTATTTTGGATCTCAGCGTAAACAAAAAACAAAATTTTTACCTAATTCAATGCACATAAATATTTCCAGAATACCTAACCCTCCATTTGGTTACTGAGAAGACTGAAAGAAAAAAGTAATGAAAGTAAAAATTCCAATAAAATATGATTTTAGTTGCTCCTATTACTAAAGAACTATTGAATCACCCAAATTAGTCAATCAATTAAATTATGCTAAACAAAATTTCAGGATAATTCTCTCCATTATAGCCATTCAAAAGCTGAGATTCAAGTTTTGTTATTTCGCTTCCTACGTTTCCTCAGCAACCAACGAGAGCAAGAAGTCAATAACAGATAAACAAAAAGAATACCATTCTTGATTTTTAGCTAAAATTAGTAAAATGAAACATAAGAACTCCATCTCCCGGAAAACATATAATCGATACTGAGCTTTCATCAAATTATACATTTTTCCTCCTATTGATTAAAACTCTACACTCACAATCTAATTTCCTTTCTTTTCCCATATTTTCCCGTCACCACGAAGACCACAACAATGAAATTTTCTACCAAACCTTTACTATTTGTGTTAGGAGTAAAACGGTAAATTGCAATTTCAAGCAATTCATGAAATTTTCTACCTAAAATTGCACTCTAACTTATAAAAACTCAATAAAACGAAGCAATCCAAATTAACAAAAAGGAAAATCAAAGAATTACAATGAATACTCCGAGCTAAACTTTCTTGGCACACTTACAATCGATCATTGAAATATTAAACAAACCCAGATTCAGATTCAATCGCAATATTTTCCCAGCAACCAAACAGTCCTCAAAACCCCAAATGAAAAAAATACACAACAAATTCGCACAGAAACAAAAAGTGAAATTAAAGAAAGCAATAACAACTCACGCGTGAGCGAAGGCCTTGAGAAAGTGAACATCTTGGGCAATATAAGTGCGGAAAGTTTCAATCTTGAGATTCCCAGAAGCCAAACAGAGCGAGAAGGGAGTGTACATAGCGAAAATCGATTCTCGGTTGAACTTGATCCAGAAGCGGCGGGCGAGACCCACCTCGTTGTCGACGACGGCGGAAGCCATGGCTGACTTCGGCGGAGGTAAGGCCATTGAGTTGGCACAGTGGGATCGGAGCGAGTTGAATCGCAGACGGATGGAGTTGAAGATAGTTGGGGTTTTGATTGGGTTTGGAGGGAAGAGTCTGCGCATCAAAATCAAGAAAGGAGAAGAGAGAGAGGGAGAGAGAGAGCTCTGCGTCTGTGTGTGTGGGTTAGTGGGGGTGTGAAAAGAGAGGGAAGTTTTAATCTGCTGCCTGCCTAGTAGCCTGATGGAGGTTGTTTTTCACCTTCTGTTAAGCACCTGATGTATGTTATCCACGTATTGTTTTTATTTTTCACATATATTTTGAAATTTTAGACCGTCAGATCGATTGAATTGAAAAATAATATGTATATAAAATGTACAAATAAAGTTTAAAGCTAATTAACAAACATTTTAATATTTACAAAATACATTGACGAAGTTTACAGTAACATTGAGATGGGGGCACAATGTTTCAATTTTTTCACATTACTAGTCCATGTATTAAAGGTTTACAATTCAAGTCATTTTTTGTGTTTAATTAAGATCGAACACTAAAACAATTTGAACTGTCAACAATTTGATGTTGTAAATATTAATGTGAGAAAATTGAAAAAAAAGTGCGTTTTGTGAAAGTGACATCAAACTTCTAGAGTATATTTTATAATTAATTCTCTTTCATATTACGCGAGGTAAACTACTTAGTCAAGATGGTATAACCTCAATATTACAGCCTAGCTCGATTAATGTTAATCTCTATAAAATTAAAATAGAATATGATTTTGTCAAAATAATAATAAGAATAATACGATTTTGAAAGATTAAAAGAGCCTAGGATACATACCAAATCACAATTAATGCTAAAAAAATAATACTCTCTGTCATGGATAATAATGGATACTACAGAGATATGTAGCATGAAGAAAAGGGATGAAAAGAAAGGGGTCAATTTTGTGTCACTTTCTAGTGGAAGTATTTGGCACGTTGTTTGATTCGACACGGGCAATTTATAGAAGGTGGACGACAAGGACCTTGTTCGTACAACTTCAACATTTTCGGGTTCTGCCGTCCATGTAGGTATATAATACCAACATCTCTTTCAATTTCATATGTATTTGGTGAACATCTCTTTCAGTTATTTTCTCTTCAAAAATTCTTCCCTGATATCAACTTTCTAATTCAGTTTTCCCACTTTTTTTTTTTTTTGGTAATTAAGAAAAAATTATGTTTGCATGCAATGTCCGGTACACTCATACGTAATGTGCGAGAACATCAAGGAACAACCTCATGCGCAACTTTTAAATCATATACATGCATATTTGCCCTATTGAATTCCAATTTTCTACGTTTTGAAGTTGTGTTTCCATACACCACTGTATTTAGACTAATATCACAACCTAACCGCTCAAACACGGCACATCTGTCAATGAACGCCCATAAATGAGCTCAACCCGACCCAATCCCCCTCCCCCTTCCCAATCACGTCATTCGAGTCCAAGTGAGTTTCTCTTGTCGCGACTCTCACCCAAACTAAAAAATCTGATCAAATATTATGACCGTGTTTGATATGTTAATTTCTAAATTTGAAACCTAATTGTTAAGCTACTTTAATTTTTTTTTTATCAACATAATGCCAACCAATAAAAAATATCAAACAAAAAATCACAATACGACTATAAAATGCGTGTAGATTTATTCATTGGATAAGAAAAAGTGTAGGGAAGGGTGGCCAACAATGACGGCATTCGAGTCCAAGTGAGTTTCTCTTGTCACGACTCTCACCTAAATTGAAATATCCGATCAAATATTATGACCATGTTTGATATGTTAATTTCTAAATTCGAAACCTAATTGTTAAGCTAATTTAATTTTTTTTTATCAACATAATGCTAGACAATAAAAAATATCAAACGAAAAATCGACAATGAGATGCGTAGAGATTTATTCATTGGATAAGAAAAAGTGTAGAGAAGGGTGGCCAACAACATTATTGTTAGGCAGGTGATACTTAAGTTTTAATTGGACACAAAAGAAAACGGCGTTGCTATGATCCTCGTGCACTAGCAGGAGGGCTGGTTTTGCCACCAACACATATGCATTTGCCATGATCACAAAGTTTGAGGCCGCTAGATTACATTTAATTGGGAAGTCGCAATCGATGTCGCGAGAACATACTTTGGCACTAGCCTCTTCTACTACCATTGCTAAGTTAGGAGCCCTATCAGCATGAGGATGTTGCCTTCTAACGCAAACATATTTGCCATGATCGTAAAGTTTGAGACCGCCTGGATTACATTTAATTAGGAAGTCACAATCAATATCACGAGAGCATACGTTGGGGCCAGCCTCTTCTAATGTCACTACAAAGTTAGGAGCCTGGTTAGCATGAGGACGATGCCCTCCAACGCAAACACATTTGCCATGATCGCAAAGTTTGAGACCACTTGGATTACATTTGATTAGGAAGTCGCAATCAATGTCACGAGAGCATACGTTGGGGCCAGCCTTTTTTAATGCCACTACAAAGTTAAGAGCCTGGTTATTAGCAGCATGAGGACGATGCCCTCCATTGCAAACACATTTGCCATGATCGTAAAGTTTGAGACTGCCTGGATTACATTTGATTAGGAAGTCGTAATCAATGTCACAAGAGCATACGTTTGCGCCGGCCTCTTCTAATGCCACTGCCGAGTTAGGAGCCTTGTCAGCATAAGGATGGTGCCCTCCAACACAAACACATTTTCCATGATCGCAAAGTTTGAGAGACAGCCTGGATTACATTTAATTAGGAAGTCGCAATCAATATCACGAGAGCATACGTTGGCATTGGCCTCTTCTAATGCCACTGCAGAGTTAGGAGCCTAGTTAGCATGATGATGATGCCCTCCAACGCAAACACATTTGCCATGATCGTAAAGTTTTCGACCGCTTGGATTAAATTTAATTAGAAAGTCACAATCAATGTCTCGAGAACATACGTTGGTGCTGGCCTCCTCAGCTTTTGCTGCTTCCACTTCTGCAGTTGATCCTAACAATACTGATACACCTAAGGATAAGAATCGATAACGCAAATGTTAAATAGTTAGAATATAGATTAATAAGGACCTAATCTTGTGCATGTAATAACTTTAGTAAGTAAGAGAGAGACTTACAAATTGCAATACTGCAAAGGGAGGCAAAACCGATACCAAGAGGGAGTATGATTCTCTACCTTCTTAATATCTCTATTTTTTATGCTCTATTATTTGAACGATCACAGTTAAGTCACGTCAACATCTTATATTTATTTTTTTATATAAATAATAAGACAAAAAAATAATGTTTGAGAGAAGAACATGAAAGAAAATGTGATTAGAATGGTAAAGAATCTTACTAGGCAGCCATAGTTTTATGTGATAAGACTAGAAGCTGTGGTTGTTGATGTCAATGATGTGAGCTACGGAACTGACTCCCTCTATATTTATACTGTGTGATATGACCCCATTTGCCCATTTTTGGACGTGAGATGGATTGTGGGCTATTACTTTGTTCCCTACTCGGATTACTTTCCTTCTAAATATATCTTTGTAGGAGTGTGCTATCCACACAATTTTGTTAATTTATGTCTGTTAGATATTCCTTAATTCATTCGATCTGACGATCGAAATTCAAAAATGTGTGAGAAAAGTAAAAAAGAGTGTGTGGATATCACACCCCATCTTTGTATTTCTTCTTCTTCTTTATTTTGATTAGATATCATTATATTTCTTCTATAAATTACAGATTTAATACTAATTTTGGCCAGATTTTAAGACAATTAGTCTACCACCCGAATTTTTGTCCTTGAAAATGTAACATTGCATTTGTTCTATAAATTATAGATTATATACTGAGTCTGGCTATATTTTTTGACAAAAGAGTGACTTAGTTACGTACCAAGCAAAAGCTCATTTCATTTGTTTAGAATTTCCCCACGAGTCATGTTTGTGTGCTAGGTTTCTAACACTAAGTTTTCTACATTAATATCCTCAACTTCTTTTTTCCCTAAGTTTGAGTATTTCTGTGAGTTATTTCATATCTTAATTGTTTCAAATTTACAATCGTTCTACCTTCGAATTTTTTCCGTCACATTTTCATACCATATATATGGATATGACAAAGCCATGCCATGAACAAACTGGATGAAATCTGTAGATAAGGGCTTATTTTGTGTCATTTCTTGTGAAAGTATTTGTCAGGTTGTTTTGTTATAAGATACTAGTATATGGGCACACACAAAGTGTGTGAGAATTTTTTTTATTTTTGTTTTTGAAATAGAAGGAGAGAGGAAGAAAGTGATAGAGAATGTGAGAGTGGGAAGTTTGTTTAATTTTTTTTTATCAAAGATATGTTAGGATTACATGTAGGCAAAGCCCAAAAAAAAAAGCAAAATTTAATTGTGTGAAATTACATTTCTGCTCCATATTTCTTATTCATGTTATGTTTTAATTAGAGGGTTAAGCTGGTAATTTCTTAAGATTTTGGTTAACAATGAGTGTTTTATTAATTAGTAGAGATTAGGAAAATTAAAAATAAACTAATTTTAAAATATTCAAAAAATAAACAAAAATATGTAGAAATTAGACGTTTTTTTTTCTATAATATTGAAAAATGTAAAATAAGTATAAAAAGTAAAAGTGGAGAAAAGGTAATGCTGAACTTAACCTAATATATAATTTTTAAACACATATTTAAATGCTAAAAAATAAAAGTGGAGAAAGAATAATAGTAAACTTAAGCTAATAGTCGTGTTGATTATTTTGATCCAAGTTGAAAAATGCTTCTATAAAAGTTCAACTGCTTAAGACATGACATATCAGCTATCATAGACTTTTACACAGAGAGGAGGATTCTCTCCTCCTTTTTTAACATACACTTTCATCATTTTTTTTTTTTTTTTGTGGTCATGGTTAAGTCACGTCAACATTTTATATTTTTTTTTTATAAAAATAATAGATCAAAAAGACTAACCGTGACCATACAAACAAAGAAATAATAGAACTATATGAGAAAAAAAAGGAGGAGGATTATCTCCTCCTTTATATAGAGTATTTTTCTATTTAAACATATACAGCAAACTGTGTGAATTACACCAAATTAAACCACCCCGACGCAATCCCCCAACCGCCACAACGCCGACATCCACCAAAATCACAAAACACAACCTGAAGCCCTTTTTTTATTTTTTTTTATTTTTTTTTATTTTTTTTCATCTCAATTCCTGATTTATTCATTTTTAATTGTTTCTTCATTTGATACATTTTCATTTTTTGTATTTTAATCTTTTGATCAACCCGCCAATAAAAACTATCAAAACCCAAAATCACAATACAATTATGAAATGCGTAATTGCGTATACATTTATTTATTAGATATGAAAAACTGTAGAGGACAACAACATTACTGTTACGAGCAGCTAGTTAAAGCTATAATTTTATGAACACTTTAGACGCGGTCCTTAACTACCAATATTCTTTGACTAAAATCTTGGCGATTTTTCGTTTGTAATCGAAGTATCTATCATTAATATAATAATGTATTTCTATGTAGGTTATTATATTTTTAAATTAAAAATAAAATTTGTAGTTATTTATATTAATGAGATTTTAAATAAAACCCATAATTTATGGGATTAAAAATATTAAAGATGAATTATACTCTCCAATATTGTGTGTGTGCGCAAGCGCGCGTGCGCGTGTATATACATGGATACGTTCATCAAAACTAACCAAAAAATTATTGTACCAAAGCATGGGTACCTTTTTCAAAAGCACAAAAAAGAAAAGAAAAAGATATTAGGCATAATAACATTATTAAATTTCTTCTATTAAACTTGACATGGATACATTCTCAAATCAACGAAATAGAATGTACCCATACAAGTTTAAAAAAATGGATTAGAGAAAATATTGAATGTAAGATCCCACATCGCCCAGGGGTGAGGATCCTGTAAGCCTTATATGTACATGCTCCCCTCCCTATAGCACAAGGCCTTTTGGGAACTCACTGGCTTCGGATTTCGTCAAAACTCCGAAGTTAAGCGAGTTCGCGCATGAGCAATTTCAGGATGGGTGACCTATTGGGAAGTTCTCGTGTGAGTTCCCATAAACAAAATCGTGAGGGTGTGGTAGGGGCCCAAAGCAGACAATATCGTACTATGGCGGAGGCGAGCCCGGGCTGGGATGTGACAATTTGGTATCAGAGTCACTTTGCCGTGTGGTGCGAGTGTGCCAACGAGGACGTCGGGCCCCTAACGAGGGTGGATTGTAAGATCCCACATCGTCCAATGGTGAGGATCATGTAAGCCTTATATGTAAATGCCCCTCCCTATAGCACAGGGCTTTTTGGGAACTCACTGGCTTCGGATTTCGTTGGAACTTCGAAGTTAAGTAAGTTCGGGCGAGAGCAATCCCATGATAGGTGACCCACCGGGAAGTTCTCGTGTGAGTTCCCAGAAACAAAACCGTGAGGGTGTGGTGGGGGTCCAAAGAGGACAATATCGTTCTATGGCAGGGTCGAGCCCGGGCCGGGATGTGACAATTTGGTATCAGAGCCACTCTGCCGTGTGGTGCGAGTGTGCCGATGAGGACGTCGGGCCCCTAAGGGGGGTGGATTGTAAGATCCCACATCGCTCAGGGGTGAGGATCCTGTAAGCCTTATATGTACATTCCTACCTCCAATTAGTACGACCTTTTTGGGAGCTCACTGGCTTCGGGTTCCATTGGAACTCCAAAATTAAGTGAGTTCACGCGAGGGCAATCCTAGGATGGGTGACCCACTGGAAAGTTCTCATGTGAGTTTCCAGAAACAAAACCGTGATGGTGTGGTAGGGGCCCAAAGTGGACAATATCGTGTTATGGTGAGGGTGTGACATTGAATGAAATTTTATATAAAAAAGGGTACATTTTAAATTTAAAAAGGGTACATTTTTAACAAATTGGTATATTTAAGAATGGATACATATAAGATTAAAAATTTGAAATTTTTTTTATAAAAAATTTAATGGGTACAAACTTATTTTAAATTTATTTTTTATATTTGGGAAATGTTTGAATTGAAAATTATTAAGGAGTTTAATAAGGGTGTGAGTATTAAAATTCTAAATCAATTATTAATTTTTTTATAAAAATTATGTAACTTACATGTAATTTATTAATATATTAATGCTAGGAACTTTGATTAAAATCTAAAAGTTGATAAGGTCTTAGTCAATGGACATTAGAAACTAGAGACCATAAACTAATTTTCCTAGGGTGACTTTGGATGTGGCACATATTATTAACGTTCTTTGATTGAAATCTTGTTGGTTTTCGATTTTTGATTGAAGTCCCTGAAATGAATGTAATAATGCATTTCTACGTAGGTGATTATAATTTTTAAATTAAAATTTGATATCTGTAGTTATTTATATTAATGATATTTTAAATAAAATCCATAATTTGTTGAAAATATTAAAAAATTTATACTTAAATAAAACCCATGATTTGTCATTACTTATAGGGAAATTTTATTTAAACCCATGCAACCTCTTTTGCACCCAACTTAAAATTTTGAATGTTAATTATCTATTTTACCCTATTGCATAATTACTATTAAGTACAAAATGAAATTAATAATACAACTCAAATTTATCAATAAACTCAAACACTATAATTAAACCCTAATAGATCATTTTTTGTTTACCCTACGTTCATTCTTTCTTCTTCCCTTTGATTCGAACAAATGAATCATATTTTTGATGAACCAGTGGATAAAGCATGAGTTACTAGCTCCCTCCTCAAGATCTTTCTCGCTGGAGATTTTGGAATGGAGTTGATAAATGCTACATGTCGTATCTTTTTGTACGGAGCAACTTGTTTTGCAATGAAATCCATAACTTGAGCCTCAGTGATATTGCTTACGGGCTTTCTAACCACGTAGGCCATGAGAATCTGCCTCGTGTCTTCATCTGGATAAGGAATCACAGCAGCATCCACAACATTGGGATCAGACTGAAGTATATGTTCCAACTTAGTTGGGGGTACCTGATATGCCTGGTACTTTATCAATTCCTTTAACCTGTCAACAATGTAGAGGAACCACTCGTCATCGAAGTAACAAAGATGGCCGATCTTCAATCACCCGTCTTCATCCAAAGTCTCAGCAGTTGCCTTGTCATCTCCAACATAACCTTTCATGATTGTTGGACCTCGCAGCCATAGCTCACCTCTCTTGCCAGGAGGCAAAGCCTTTCCGGTTTCGGGGTCACTTCTCATTCCCTTGATCAAATTCGCACTTCGAGTCAAGGATTCAAACCCCCATTTCGATTCCAACACAACAACCACACCCATTTCTCCCAAAATAAATCCAATGGGTGTAAAAATAAATCTACATATTGAATTGAGTTTATGGGGGTATATTAGGTATTCAATTTGGGTTTAAAGAGATATTAATAGTTTAGTTAAAAATCAAATGGGTGCAAATAGTAAGTTGGGTGTATAAATAGGTTAAATGGGTTTAAATAAAATTTTCCTTACTTAAATTAATGACATTTTACATACAAAAATTGGTAATTTTATCCGATACATTTTACATACAAAAAGTTGGTACATTTTATACAAAAAAATGTGATACTTTTTATATAATGGGTACATTTCATATAAAAAAACAATGGGTACATTTTACACAAAAGAGATGGTACTTACAAAAAAAAATTCGGTACATTTTACATATAACAAAATGGTACATTTTAAAAGACAAATGGGTACATTATTAATAAATTATGGGTACAAATAAAAGGTCAAAAAATATGAGTACAAATAGAAGTTTGAAAATATGGACACAAAAAGAAATTAATATATGAGTACAAATTAAAACTGAATAGAAAGTTGGCACAATTTAGAAAAAGGGTTGCAAATTAAAATCGGTACAAATTAAAAATAAAAATATATGATACAAAATTTAGTCATAAATATAAATATATCAAATGTAACGTTTCTAACACTAAATGAATAATTTAAAAATAAAATTTAATTATCTTGATATGTAAAATATTTTATTATTAAAATAATTAATGATATTTATTAAAATTAAGTGACTTTAATTAAAAATTAAAAATAAATAAAATTTCAATCAATGGAGTTGAAAAAAGAGAAATAAGAACATAATTTCTTCATGAGTAAAAGGAAATGCTCAGCTTTACCTAATAGCCATGTTGACCTTTTAGACCCAAATTTAAACGCCAAAAAAATAAAAGTGGAGAAAAAGTAATAATAAACTTAACCTAATAGCTGTGTTTGAATTTTTGGATCTAAATGCACTATATACTAATTCATCTGCTTATGACATGACATCTCCACTATCATAGAATTTTGTTAAGAGGTTTATTTATTTATTTTTTTCATTTAAACATAGCAAACCTGATTTATTCTTCTTTAATTGTTTTTTGACTTCATACATTTTTATTTCTCGTATTTTTTATTTTTTTGATCTAAAATGCCCGCCAATAACAATTATCAAAATTCAAAATCACAATACATACATGAAATGCTTATACATTTTTAATTAAAAGTATTTTTAAAATGATTAAAAACAGTATTAGTCACCATAAAAGTACTTTCAAATTACCCTTTATTCATTATATAAGAAAAAGTGCAGCAGAGGAAGGCCAACAACATTACTGTTACACAGCTAACACTTCAAAATTTAGTGATCAAGATCAATACAATTATCTATATTAAAAGTAACGTTGATCAAGCTCATAACAAAAAGGAAACCAAAAAAAAAAAAGTTTGTATTAACTATTTAATTATTCATTAGATAGAAAAACGTACTGCAGCCGATCAAGGAAGCCTTTCTTAACTAATAATTTCAATAATTCTGGGCCACTCTTTTTTATTGTCAACGTTTGATCAAGCCAACTACAGAAAGGAAACCAAAAACCACAACTCAAATATGAAATTGGTATCTAATTTTATTCATTAGATAAGAAAAAACTTAGCCGATCAAGGTCGGTTTTAGGGTGTCCAACTACAAAATGCAACGTGCAGTAAAGGGACAAAACTTAGCTAGCTAGGGCTAGAGGCTGACGACTCCGATGCATGCTTAAGTTCGTTGGCCTTCCATTCGGCATCGGCAATCAGTGTGACGGGTCCTTCTTCTGCCACTGCCGAGTTAGGAGCCTCGACAGGAGGAGGAGGGCCGGTTTGGCCTCCGATGCAAATGCATTCGCGAGTAATAGTATTGCAAAGTTTGAGGCCACCCGGTGGACATGTAATAACATATTCGCAATCTATGTCACGCAAACAAAGTTTGGTATCGACGATTTTGTCTTCAGCTTCAACTTCTGCTGATGCTCTTAATAATAGTGACACACCTGAAAAATAGATACATACATGTATATATATATGTGTGTAAACATTCAGAAATTTACAAACTAGCACTGTACATGTAATATGAGAGAGAGAGAGAGAGAGAGAGAGAGAGAGAGAGAGAGAGAGAGTTACAGATTGCAAAACATAGGGTGACAAAGGAACCCATTCTGAAAGAAGCAGCAGTAGTCTTGCAATATAGATGACGAAGAACCCTAAATTTGATTTTTTTTTTGTGAGCTTCTCATCTAACCCCCTCTTTTTATACAGTGGAAGATGACTTAATTGATTGTTTTATGAGAGAAAGCGCACGATATTCATTAATTAAGCATCAAAATAAACGTACAGAGGATAGATCACAACCTACGTGAACCTCTGAAATCTTAATTAATTGATTGTTTTTATGTAATTAATTTTAAATATTTACTCCTCTAATTGTATAGATAAATTAATATTTCATTTTTCGGTATAAAAAAATAGTTTAATTATTTGATTGTTCAGAAAGCCAGGTCTTAGTAAATTTATCCATTGCAAACCAAAAATCACAACACCAATATATAATTAATTTTAAATATTTACGCCTCTTATTGTTAGATAAATATTTCATTTTTCGGTTTAAAAAAAAAGTTTAATTATTTGATTGTTTAGAAGGCCAGGTCTTAGTAAATTTATGGGGTTTTTGAACTTTAATCCTTCAAGAAGATTAAAATTTAAAAAAAAAATCTGGTGTTAGATTGAATATTGATTTTTAGTCCCTAATTTGTCCTTAATTCAAAATAATAAATGTGCATTTTATTTAATATCTCCCATTAAATATTTAAATTTATTAATACACAAATTTTAATTTATTTTTTGACCAAAAAAGAGTTTTTAAATTTATTAATTTTATTTAACATTCTTCAAACTTGAAATCCTCAATTAATGTACCAAAATGTGTGTACCGAACTATATTATATTGAACTAATATATTTAAATGTTAGTACCGAAATGTATGTACTTAAATATATGCACCTAAATGTATTAATGTTAAATTAATGTACCTAAATGTGTGTATCGAAATATGTGCACTGAAATGTGTGTACCTAAATATATGCACCGAAATGTATGTACCTAAATATATGCAGCGAAGTGTATGTATCTAAATATATGCACTAAAATGTATGTACCTAAATATATGCACTGAAATGTATTAATATTAAATTAATGTACCTAAATGTGTGTACCGAAATATATGCACCGAAATGTTAGTACCGAAATGTATGTACCTAAATGTATGCACCGAAATGTGTGTACCGAAATTTGTGCACCGAAATGTATGCACCGAAATGTTAGTATCAAAATCTGTGTACCGAAATGTATTATAATGAATTTAATATACCTAAATGAAAAAGTTACAGTATATCAAAATATATTGTATAACAAAAATTAGTTTATCTAAATGGTCACAACAAAAATATATTAAAATGAATGAAATGAAAATAAAAATTATAAATGAAATAAAATTAATACATTAAAAATTAGAAAGAAAAAAATAAATAATTAAAAAATCAAAATATAATTAATAAATGAGGTTATTAATGTATAAAGGGACTAAAATTAAATTTTAAACTTACTCATGGTTTTAATCAAAAAGTAATATTTGTCAAGGATTAAAATGAAGTTTTCTATAAATTTATTCATTGCAAACCAAAAATCACAACACCAATACGAAGTGTGTAGTGATTTATTCCTCTCCCTTTTTTTTTTTTTTTTGGGACAAAGTGATTTATTCATTAGTTAAAGAAAAAGTGTGGCTGATTAACATTAATTGGAGCAGAGGACAATGATTTCCTACACGCGTAATTTCATTGGGCTCCGACGCATTCGCCATAAGTATCATAAGTTAAGTGCCTCATCAGCTGGAGGAGGGTCTTTGGGGCCTTCAACGCATTCACAATTTCCATGAACACAAAATTTGATGTCACCAGGCGGACACTGAACTGCGAATTCACAATCGACATCAGATGCGATTTTCTGCACTCATTTTTGTCTGTGGCTTTTTTGTGCTTTTATTTTTTGAACTAAACATAATTAATGTTAACTTGACAATAATTAAAATAATAAAAAATAAACTAAATTCTTAGCCAATTAAGCAATGCTCAGAGGTGTCACAAGTAAAAATAGGTGCAGAAAATCTCAATCGACATCTCGCCAACATTTGGTGTCGACAACAACTTCTCCTACTGCCGTTGCCGAGTCATCAGCTGGAGGAGGACTTTTCGGGCCTTCGACGCACCCACATTTTCCATGAACACAAAATTTGATGTCGCCAGGCGGACAATGAACTGCGAATTCACAATCGACGTCTCGCCAACATTTGGCGTTGGCAACTGCTTCTTCTACTGCCGTCGAGTCATCAGCCTTTGTCCCAATATTTGCTTCCACTTCTGCAGATACTCCTAATAACAATACTGATGCACCTGAAATATATATAAGCATCATGAAAATATATTAATTAAATGAATTAATATAAAAAAGAAACTAATAGTGTTGAGAGAGAGAGAGAGAGAGAGAGAGAGAGAGAGAGAGAGAGAGAGAGAGACTCACAGATGACAATACTGAAAATCGAGACAACGAAACCCATTTTGAAAGAAGCAACAATTAGGATTTAGGGTTTATATAAATATGACTCTGAAATTTGGTTTTTGTTGTGAGCTTCTTATCTGAGTCCCTCAACATTTTATAGTGGATCAAATGACTCCATTTATCCATTTATGGTTGAAAAAGAGCAATGCTATTTATACCATGTTTTTATACTACATTTCTATATCATTTTAGGTGACATCTAATGCGGACAGCTACATCATTTGAAAAATTTACAAAATCCAAGAAAACGAAGGAAAAAGACTCCTCGTATAACACAATCATAATTTAATTAACTAGTTTTTTTTAATTATTAATTTATTAAATAATGAACTAAATTTAAAAATTTGATTAATTCAAATGATATGGCTGTCTACATTAAATGCAACATAAAAGAGTACAAAAAAATGATACAAAAACATAATATGAATAGTATTACTCGTTGGAAAATGAAAAGATGGGAAGATATTAATTAATTTTAAGAAATGCAGTTTGCTCTTTTTGTTATTGGTCAAAAGAAATGTATCCCATAATTCCCATTAGTAAAAGTACGTTACGAGTGGAGAAATTAGTAGGTAGTACCGCGGCACCAGCTGGCAATGCTGAGAGGCGGTATTGATCCACTAGAAATTTGATACCTATATAATTAAAACAAATTGACTTCTGCAGTTAAAGCCCAGTTGCATAGTAAGGACGGTGTTAACTTTTTCTGCCAATGGTCAAGGCCGAAGAGGCCGGCAACGATCGCTAAGTCCTCCATTATTTATACCTGCAATTTGTGTTCATCAATACATAATTTAACAATGAAGACCATTGCGACAGACATGGCCACTGCCACAATCGATTTCAATTTTGTGAGCACCCCTCGAATATGGGAGAAATGTAAACCTAACAAGCAGGATAATTATTAATATTTTATTTTAATCCACAATCGATTTTAATCCCATTCTCTCCCTCTTTTTCTCTATCTTTTTCTCCCTTGTATGTTCCAATCTTTTCTTCAATTTGGTATTTTATATGAAAATTGGTTGTGAAAGCATCTAGTCCAATGACTTTCGAATGTGAGTGGTTGAGGAGCAAGGCGAGGAGGAGAAGGAGGAGAAAGGGAACAATCTTAGCTAGTCCAATGGTTTTTGAGGGGGTTTCACTAAGAGCAACTAGTTCCTGATTTAGTCTAGGCTAGTGAGACTTAGTCTCATTAAACCTAGTCCCTGTCAGGAACAAACATGGGACTAGACTAACCCTTAGTTCAGTCCAGCCCAGTACCCTTTAGTGAGGGCAAACAAACGCCCCATAATAGCTTTTATGGAGAAAAACAAGTTTTTTTTTAAAAAAAAATTATATCGATGGATGGTGATTTTGAAGTTTTAAATTCTCCAACTAAAGTATGACTCGATTTATGAAAATTTTTGTTCGTCTGATTTCAATTTTTCTTAGACTGTAGAAATATGAGTATTTGGGTTTCAAATTTTTTTTTTCGTCAACATTCTACAACAGTTGTAATGAAAGTGTTGATATATAAGACCCTTTCTATGGAAAGTAGAAGTATTAGTAATTTGTTTGGCTTTGGCATGTCAGAAAGTGAAAGTTGTTTTCGTGCTAGCCTGTCCTTCTCTACGAAACCCTTCAATTCAACTTCATATTAGAGCAACTTCAGTGTAGGAGCCCTCCCCCCCAGGCTATTTACTATTTAATCTACCTAGTGAACAGTAACTGCCCTTAATGAATAGTGCATTCCCTTGGCAATTGCCTTTTGCATGTCCACCCCTGCACTGAATAGCCCTGACAATTGACAATAAAATATTAGTATTTTTTATTATTTATAATTAGTATTATATTATTTACTTTGTATAAATTAATATTATATTATTAATTATATTAATATTATAAGGGAATCTAACACTATCTCCAACAGTTCACCACAACTAAAAAAAATAAAAAATAAAAACGTCGATACGGAAGCTGCGAGACAGAAACCATGAGCGCCCAATTGCGCGAACACGACGACGAGTCGTCGAAGCTGCGAGACGGCGAGGACGATGACGAAGCCAACCGCCTGCTGCAGCCGCAGTCCCTGTCGCTGTCGTCGTCGACATGGGGCGATGAAGATGAGGTCGCGTTCGAGGCGCGGGAGAAGATGCTGATCTTCGACGATGCCGTCGACGATGAGTCCACGGCGGTCCCACATTTTTCGTGGAAGAAGCTGTGGCTATTCACCGGACCGGGTTTCCTGATGAGCATAGCGTTCCCCAGACGTCAGCCTTGCGTCACATGGCCTTCGGGCTCTCGGGCTAGCAATCGCTGCCGAGCCTGTCGCTCGGGCTTGGCCTGTCCCTCGGGCTCCCAAACGCTAGAGCATGTCCACAGGGCAACAGCCCACTGTTCAATCCACTGTCCCCTGAGCAAATGCTCCCGCTGGAGCTGCTCTTACAAATGTGTTGTAGTTTTGATTGACATTTGTTTTCCTTCTAAGAAATTGCTTGGGATAGTGCATGTTAGTGAGTGCAGGTTAGATGAATTTCTTTCATCAAATAAAATTAAATAATTGCAACAAAAAATAGACACACACGAAAACAAAAATAAATAAAAAACAACAGCCATGAAAAATGCTATAATGTTGTATGTAGCTCCAATAGAAATTTGAAATTTTATCAAAAATCAAATAAGATGCAGCAAAAAAATGCAGAGAAAAATTTGAAAAATAAAAAGCTTTGTTTCTAAAGAGCTCAAGGTGGGAGGGGAGACAAATGACTTAGAAGATTTTTGACTTTCGAGTTTCTTTGAGATTTTATTTTATAATGGGTGTAAAGATAAATATACTTTTTAATTGGGTTTGGTAGGGTACTTTAGATAATAAATTTGGGTTAAAAGAGATATTAATTATTTAATTAAAAATAATATGGGTGTAGAGAGTAAGTTGGGTGTAGAAAGAGATTAGATGGGTTCAAATAAAATTTCCCTAATGCTAGAGAAGAACATTGTTAAACTAAATTTATAAATTAAATGATGTGTCACTAATAAGAAATGAGCACATTAATTAACGATTAAATAATAATTTAATCATCAACTTTCATGTCATTTAGTTTACAAAAATTTAACCACCATAACAGTACCCAATTTCTACTATATGCTTTGAACCGGCTTAATTATTTTGGTTAGAAATATTTCCTGGTATTACAATATAATTTAATTTTACTTGGTACAACACAAAACAAATAATATATTTTATGTCAACATTGTAAAAGAGTTTAATGTATTTTCTTGGGCTTTTAAAATTAGTAGCCCACTTTTCTATCTCAACATTGTAAAAGAGTTTAATATATTTTATGTCACACAATGGTCAACAGATCAGAGTGGCGCAGCGGAAGCGTGGTGGGCCCATAACCCACAGGTCCCAGGATCGAAACCTGGCTCTGATATGGTAGTGGCGTTCTGTTTTGGGATTTTTTTTATTTTTTTATTTCCTGCTATCCCAGAAACACTTTTGTTCATTATCTTATGCCTTTTTGGGTAAAGCATTTTTGGATTTTTTTTCTTTCTTTCCCAGAAACACTTTTGTTCTTATCTTCTGCTTCTGTATTTATCCTTGAGGAGAAGCACTTTGAGTCAAACTTCATACATCAGAATCAGATTCTGCGAAACACATAACCACATTACGTTTGGGTGTGATTTTAAATGACTGAAAGTATTTTAGAAAAAATATTGTTGGGTTCCAAATGTACTCAAAGTGCTTCCTGAACGAAGCACATAACTGAAACTTTTTGCATAAAACACTTTAAGTGTTTTTTTTTTTAGGATTTACTTGCATGTTTACTAAAAACTGGTTCTAAAAACATTTTTACCAAAGCACTTTTGATCATTTTAAAAGCACATTCAAACGATCTGGAAATACAATTTTTGCTTGTAATGCTTTTTCCTGTATTTTTTCTTTTGGCTTTAAGTTCATGTAAAGATTCTGGATAAAAAAATGTTCATGTAAAGATTCTCCTATCTCGATCGTTTATATATATAAGGTTTTTTTAGCTAAAATAGTCTCTAAGATTTGCACAACTCCTTACTTTGATCTCTGAGATTTAAAATCGATAGAATTGGTCCTTGAGTTTGTCCACAATTAATCATTTTGGCAATTTTGTGAAAAATTTCCATAAAATAAGGATAAAGTGACAAAAATATCATCAACTTTTATCAAATCATTTTGGTATATTGTTTATTATATTGAGGGTAGTTTTGTCATTTGGATCCTTATTTAACATAATTTTTCACTAAAAGATAAAAATGATTGATAGTGGACAATCTTAAGGATCATTTCTATTGATTTTAAATTTTAAAGACCAAAATGAGGAGTTAGACAAATCTCAAGTATAAATTTGGCTAAAAAGCTTATATATAAACACTAGTAGGCCAACGAACCTACAACTCCTTTCTCAGCCATTCCTCCTAACTATCTCTTTCATCTTCTTCCTCCTCTCCTCTCAGTTCCCCTGTTCCTTCTCTCATGGCAGCAACAACATCATCAAGTACTTCTGCAGAAGCACTTCCCAATCTAAGAATCGTAGTAGAAAGCAACCCTTCCAATTCACGATTATCTGAGTTGGGTATTAACTCATGGCCCAAGTAAGTAATGTTAATTTCTCTTAGCTCTCTCATAGCGAGATCATCAGTTATAAAGTTCGTTTGTCTTCATGAACATTTGCTATAACAAAAACGATAACCTAAACTACTCTTAACACGGGGAAAGGTCTAACCGCATTTGTTGTTTTTCATGATCATTAGATATTACAATATATGCTTCCTAGCTTGTCTGTCTCTCTGAAGTCTTGACACACTTAATTAATTTGCCAGTTATACTTTCGAACATTGGTTCTCAAAGTACTTCAGCTGGCTAATACATCAGGATAGAGATTCAAACTCGTGTCCGAATTGAGGACCGGCCACACAAACATGGCCGGTCTAACCACACATTTTGTTTTCATGACCATTTAGTTGATCCGTCGGTTTGAAATCTTGGCAATTAATTTGTTAGCTATACTTTCGAACTCTTGATTCTGAATAGAGATATTAATTTGTGTAATCAGATGGGGGTGTCCGCCGGGGAAGTACACATTGAAGTTTGATGCAGCGGAGACATGTTATTTGGTGAAAGGCAAGGTGAAGGTTTACCCTAGAAAAGGCTCATCATCGTCATCTGATGAGAAGTTTGTAGAGTTTGGTGCTGGAGACCTTGTGACCATTCCCAAGGGACTCAGTTGCACATGGGACGTCTCAGTTGCTATTGACAAACACTACAAATTCGATTCTTCATGATCATATCATCTTCATCATCTTAACTAATTAACTAGTTACGCTAGCCATCTTCCATTAATTCCTGTAGCTTCTAGTTTGCTTCTAGTTTATGTCTAAACATGAAAGGCCTGTAATTAAGCAAAAATTCTACAATGCACTGGAGCATTGAACGGTTAAATTAATTTGGGTGGATTTTGAGTTTCTTAACGTTCAAATACTAGTGCATTTCATACACCAAAGTGTTGTAAAAAATCCGTAATTAATTAAGTTCTTGAATCCAAGATGGAAAAAAGGGATTAATGCAGTAGTTCTACTTTTGTTAATGCACAGTGATCTTACTTACCGATGCGGATGAGATTATGATTTTAAGGAGGTGCTTTTTTTGTTCCTTTATTGACTGATGATCAGCTCATTTTTTAGGTTGTTGACAGAAAAAGCTTATTTTTAAGAGATCTTTCAGTGTCCTGGGAACACGGCTCTTGTACAGTAAGTGTCGTAATACAAATAGTTTGATACTTATAAAGAAATTTCAGCTATTTGTATTATAATACTTGGTGCACCTAGCTGTATTACTGGCACACTGATTTTTTTTTCTTTCTATTTTTAAATTGGATTTTTAACATGCAATACAATATTGCAGAAAAGCCCACCTTTTTGTAACTTTGAGCACGTGAAACCTTATTTAAAATTTTCAGAAATCTCGAACTTTTTTGACAATGTGGACATAAAATAATACAACAACAAATTAACAATACAATGCAAGCAAAAGCAGAAATTTTTTGCTTTCAGTTTCTCTCACCCAAAATGCACACGATTCCAAATGTCACATGTGTTTTTGTCATCAGACTGTTGGCTAGGGAGGGCCTTTCATGCATTGTCATCTATCACTCCAAAACACATACAAGAAGATCTCATGAATTTGAGTCTATCCATATAAATTAATTTGGAAATCTGAATACATGAGGTGTTCTTGTGTATGTCTCGAGCAGACTTATAACGTGACAAGGAAGTGATTATCTTGTTATTTTTCTAGTCGAAGTTTGTGACAGAATTTCAAATGTCGTATAAGTTAATTTCACCGTTTAATGTGTCAAATGGAAGAGTTGAGTTGAGTTGGACAAGATAATATTTTGATAGGGTTGCAGAGGGAGAGTATCATATGTTTGTCCTCTTTGCTTCTTTTTCATCATTCCAGTGTGAATGTGATTAGAATATTTGCTCATATCATACGCATGATGTCTTTTTATATCTTGTTTTCCTTTTCTCAGTTCTGCATGCTCTCGATGCCTTGACCATTTACGGTACTCCAAAAAGAACAATCTTTTCAATTTTGTGCAGTTCTTAATATGCACGTTCATATTTTTACCAAAATCCAAGTGCTTTTTAGGCAGCACTTCTGAAAAAAGCGCCAACTTATAAGCGCTTTGGTTGGTAGAAAACACTTTTGGCCCTTCATGAAGCAATCAGGAACACTCCCTAAATTATGAATCTTTGAAGTGCTTCACAAGGCCCATGGTGCCATTCCAGAGCCTGGATCAGTTGCCATTGCTAGAGTAAGGGATCATCAACAAGATCATTGCATAACATAGCTCACTTTCTCCAATCATGAAGCAGATTGTTGGACTGATACGTGTATGTAAATCTTGCCGACGTTTCTTTCATTATCGCAGGTTACCAAAGTGATGGAAAGGATGGCTTTTGCTGATATTATGTGTCTTGGCACGAAGTCTCTGCGCGGTATATGCGGTATTCCTTTTGAAAATAATGACCTCATAGGCGTTGCATTTATCTTGTGCATATTCGGATTGTAGTTTGTCTAGTGAAGTTAGTTGCTGTTCTGTTTCGTTTTCAAAACGTCATTTGGTTTATAAGCTGTTTCTGTTAACAGGCCTTGAAGATGTAAGAGCCACCGAAATTGACAAAGTAGATATGCTTTCATCTTTTCGCCCGGGTGACATTGTGAGAGCTCATGTTGTATCCTTTATGTGTGGAATGCCCCTGTTAGTACTAGGTTAAAAAAATTGTCATGCAGATAAGATAGGTGTTAGCAGAGATGACGCCTTTCCGTTGCAGATAAATTTTTTTTTGGGTGAACTTCGATGATATGTTTAAAACTACGTCAATTGTGCTTGATATTCATATTGCAGTGATTAGTTACGGAAACAGTTTCCATGATTCTTTCATTAAGCTGTCGCTTGGAGACGCTAAGGCTTATTATCTGTCAACTGCAAAGAATGAATTGGGCGTTATTTCTGCAGAGTGAAGCAGCAGGTATATGAATTTTCTGCTAGTGTTCACTGAATTTTTTGCTAGTGCTAATATCTTTTGACGAAATGTAAGCGTATAAATGACACATTTACAAATAGCGTCTCATCCTCATTTCATGTGTGCATCGACGTTTCACTAGTAACACTATCAAATCCACATGATGTGAACTCGGATGTGATTCTCTCTTTGTTCATCGTAGGTGAAACAATGGTGGCAAGAAGCTGGACAGAGATGCAGTGCCCCGGGACAGGGAAAATCAAGCATAGAAAGGTCGCTGAGGTCGGAGGATGAAAAGATGAACAGAGAATTAACGTGTTGTCTTCTTTCTTCTCCTTTTGTTCCTTTTTCGAAAGCGCGTAACCTTAGAGTTTCTTATAGATGGTGTGCTCAGGGAAATAGGTTAAAGTCAGAAGTTATGGTAGTCTGATATAAGATTTTGTAACTCCGTCGACTCCCCCATGCACCTCTATGTGAAGGGTTTTACAAACTGGCAGCCTCCGGTTTATGGGTTCGCTTACGTTTTACTATTTTGAAAAATCGTGCAAGAGACTGCGGTTTGTTCTTGAGTTGAGTTGTACTTGTATATGCTGCATATATTCATCCTATTCCAATATCATCATTCATTCATTTGAGTTAAGAGCTCAAGAAAAAACTCGAGATTAAATTAAAATGTTTCTTATAAAGACTACGAATCCACCACACCAACGCGGAGTTTGGAAAATTACAAAGATAGATTCGGCATTGCATTTCCCTTATACCATGGAGATCATATCCTCTTCACTGTCCGTGTCATCAACCGGATCTTCCATCGGCATCTCTTGGGGACAGAAGAAAGGCTTCGGAGGCATCTGCAAGGCTTCGACTTCACCTTCAAGCATCTCTAGGACTTTGCTCATGGAAGGGCGATCCGCCGGCTTCAGTTGTATGCACCACAATGCAACCATGATCATCTTCTTGGCTACTATCTTATCATTCTCACAGGCATCAACAATTTCACCACCCAATCCCTTTTCCAGTTGATCATAAATCCAGGAAGGGAAGTATATTTGGCTTGAATTTTTTGCATGTGCATTCAAGTTCTTCCTCCGACCGGTCATTTCCATTAGCAACATTCCGAAGCTATAAACATCAGCTTTGTACGAAACACTTCCGAGGTTTCTGTAGAACATTTCTGGAGCTATATACCCCATCGTGCCTCTTGGAGCAGTAAGAGAAAGAGTGTTATGATCTCTAGGGTAAAATCTTGCAAGACCAAAGTCGGAGATTTTAGCATTGAGGTTCTCATCAAGAAGAATGTTGTGAGGTTTGATGTCAAAGTGCAGAATTTGCATATCACATCCCTGGTGTAGATATTCGATCGCACGAGCCACCCCAAGAGCTATCTCATGCATTCTATCCCAACCAAGAACCACGCCTGTTTCATTCTCCGAAAATATATATTTTTCGAGGGATCCATTAGGCATGAAGTCGTAAACAAGAGCTCTTTTCGATCTCTCAGAACAAAATCCAATTAGTTGCACCACATTGACATGATGAATTCTTCCAATTGTGGCAACTTCACTGATGAAATCTTGCCCATCACCTTTGGAGCCACTCAACATCTTGACTGCAACAAGATGACCATCTGACAGCTCTGCTTTGAAGACGGAACCAAAGCCCCCCTGTCCGAGTTTATCTTTGAAATCCATTGTAATCTTCTTAATATCTGAATATGAATACCTTCTGGGCATAAGATTCTTGTATGCATCCAAGAATTCTTCAACTGCCTCGTCCTTTCGGAATTTTTTCGAATAGACTCCTTGACTCAGTTGTTTTAGAGAAACTACAATCACCTTGACGTCTGAATAAAAATACTCTCTTCTCCTAACATTCTTGCATGCATCCAAGAACTTTTGAACTGCATCATTCAGGAGCTTTTTCCAAAATCCTTTTTGACTGACTTTAATTTTTATCTCAATCATCATTTTCTTGATATCCGAAAACGAATACCTTGTTATTCGATTCTTGCAAGCAAGCAAGAATTCTTCTACTGCTTCATGCTTTGGGAACTTTTTCCAGTACAGTTTGTAGCAACAGAAACCCAACAAAATAACAATGCCGAGTATCATTCGCGCCATCAGAAACCACCCTGCCATAAGAACACAGGAGGGTATTAGAAGTTCATCCTGTCATTGGAACTTGAATTTTCAAAATCCACCACGCAATACTAGCAAGTGTTCCTTTTATATCTCTATCTTCTTTGGAATTTAATTTCTGCTAGTTAAAGAACATAAACATTCTTGAAAAAGACTTACCGATGATCTTGGCTGCTTCTATGAGATCTGTGTGAAAACAGAACGAAGGGAAAGGATTAAAATCAGCAATTTTAAGAGCAATATTATAACATTACCTAGTAGAAGATGTGGTGGTAGTCAAAACTTACCGCGCTTCATGCTTTCACCGAAACCTGCAAAAGTTAGTTAGTGTCAGTCAGAGATTGAAGAAAAAAATCTTCACTCTAATTCATATAAAATTAACTTGAATGAGTGACTGTTCGCCAAACTGATGAAACCATACTCACAGTGGAGGGATTGGTATCGGTCGTAGCAGTAGTTGTCGGGGAGAAATCCATCCCAATTAAGCTCTACACCTCTTCTCAATTGATCACGGATGAAAGAAAATGAAAGGCCACTTCCAATTTGTGTGATACCATAAGAAGGCATAAAGATTCCGGTCAGATTACAAGAGGGTTGAAGATTGTCCACTCCATCTTTCACCTTAATATAAGAATATGAGGTTGTAGCAGATGATGAGTTCGTAGTCCTGCAGTTGATTTTTACGTAATCCGGAGACTCAACGGGTGACAAGCAATCGAAGAAGGATAAATAATTAATGCCATACATTCGCGGGTAATATGTGTAAGAGTTAGCACTAAAATTATTCTCCGTTAACCAGTTGAGTGGCCTAAAAGGGCAAGTATCGTTTAGCAAGCCAGGATCCACAGCATGGATTGTACGATACTCATAGTTGATTGGCGCTATGACATAATATGTAGAATTTCCGAGATTTAAGGTGGTGCGATTATGCTCGCAGGATAGCTCAGCTGGATAGCGGGGGCAATTAACTTCAGAACCGGTTCTCAGGCGAAAAGGGTATCGAATGTCTAGGAGATCTCCACATGAAACACGCCTCGTACAGTTTTCTTCTTCCTTGGCATCGTGACACACTACAAAGCTGATAGCTATAACACATGTTAGTAACCGGATTCTTCTCAGCATTGTAGTAAGCGATAAGATGAACGGAACTGAGGAGGAAGAAAAAGAATGAAAACTTGTCTCGTTATTTAGGTCGGATTCTGTATATTCCACATGGACTTTTGGTAAAGCAAGAAACTTAGTTGCTTGAACTTACCAAGAAAGTTCCCCTGTTTGGAAATTATTGGAGGATAAAAGTCAAGTAAGGCAATTAAGGTTAAGTAGTAGGGAAAACTGTAGTGTAGTGTGGCTGGTTGAATTAGTGTCTCCATGTCAGAAGCACTTCTAGTATAAGTCTTCCAAAGCACATTGAAATTTATAATAAAATTGTAACTGTTTCTTGGAAAAACATTTCAAGCGTTTTTCAAAATAACCACATAGTAAATGCTTTTTTTAAAAAAACACTTCAAATGTTTTTTTTAATCACGAGGCGCTTTTAACTTTTTGTATCAAACATAGTCAGAAGCGCTTTTGAAGCACTTTTAAAGAATGCATAATTGCAGAGATAAACAGGCATTGATGAGATGACCAAGACTAGTAAAGTGATAAGGCAATGGGTTGACCAAACAATATGCAAACTTACAACAAGGCAAAAACTTTGATAACAACCGCCTTTGGCTCTGCCGAAAGAGAGTAGAGATGAATACCGATAGCCTGCTCCTCCGGCCTCTGTTTTTCTTGCTTGTAATTTTCTTCGCCACCGCCATTAACATTGTACCAAGCCAAGCTGCAGCCGATGATCATGGCGCTGACTGCCCAATTTCATGGTGTGGGCATGATGGTCCAGTTATCAAGTTTCCCTTTCGCCTACAGGACGATCCCCCTCACTGTGGCCATCCAGAGTTTGAGGTTTCTTGCTTGAAAAACAACACAATGATTCAGCTCTCATCGTCATCAGGACTGTTTGCCATACAAACAATAGATTACGGAGTGCAGCATTTTTGCGTCTACGATGCGAACGGTTGCCTCCCTAGACGGCTTCTTAACTTTACCATCTCATCCCAGCTCTTTGATATCTCCATCCAGGATAACTGCAATGATGGGACTGATTTTGCAAACCTTACATTATTAAACTGTTCCACAGATCAAAACTTTACCAGAATCTTCAGCAGATACTACTATCCAATCAGCTGTCTCAGTGTCCCAGGGCACCAAGTTCTGGCTTTTCCACCCTCAGCTTCTGTCGCTGATTTGCCTGTGCCAACTTGTAGCACCTGGAGAAAACTCCAATATCTTCCGTTACGAAGTGTGGATCCTATTAACAGTGGACACAATTGTGAAGTGGACAGTTTTTTGTGGCTAGAATGGGAATCAAGGGCTAGTTTCCCATCATGCCAAAACTGTGAAGGATATTGCCATGTCAATAGCAGCAGCAATCAATTGGAGTGCCATCCTTCTTATTCTGTCTTTCCGGATCCTCCCCAACTGCGGGATCCGCCACAGCAGCGAAAAGGTACTTCCCCGACCTTTACATTTCGCTTCAGAAATTGCAATAACAAAATAACTATATATCCTGAATTAAATTACTTTGTTTTGTCCAAACGTTTCTCCTTGTAATTTCAGGCCATGTATCAACTAGGAGGTCGATTATCTGGGGAGCGAGTGTAGCTTCGTTTGTTCTTATATCAGCGGTGGCAGCACTAGTATTTTTTTTCCATGCAAAACGATCAAATCGCATACAGGAAAAAGAGAATCAACTCAAAGTTGAAAGGTTCCTAAAGGATCACAAATCTCACGTACCAACAAGATACTCCTACGCGGATATTAAAAAGATGACAAATGGATTCAAGAAAAAGTTGGGTGAAGGAGGTTTCGGAAGTGTTTACAGTGGAGAGCTTCCAAGTAATGGAGTTCCAGTCGCCGTAAAAGTCCTCAGTGACTCCAAAGGAAATGGAGAAGATTTTGTTAACGAAGTGGGAACCATTGGCAGAATTCATCATGTCAATGTGGTTCGTCTACTAGGTTTTTCTGCCGAAGTAGGCAAACGTGCGCTTATTTACGAGCTCATGCCAAACAGGTCCCTAGAGAACTTCATCACATCTAAAGATCAATCCAATAACACTTTGTTTGATTGGCAGAAACTTCATAACATCGTCAATGGTATAGCAAAGGGAATTGAGTATCTTCACCAAGGGTGCGACCGCATGATCCTCCACTTTGATATCAAGCCTCGTAACATACTGTTAGATCATGATTTCAGTCCCAAGATCTCGGATTTTGGTCTGGCTAAACTCTGTTCCAAAGAAGACAGTATCATATCTATGACAGCTGCTAGAGGCACCGTGGGCTACATTGCACCAGAAGTGTTTAACAGGAACTTCGGGAGCGTGTCACACAAGTCAGATGTGTACAGTTTCGGGATGCTGGTGCTTGAGATTGTTGAAGCTAGGAAGGAAACTGCTCTTGCATCTGGCAACAATGAGGTCTACTTTCCAGAATTGGTTTACAATCGTCTAGTTCAAGGAGAAGCGTTGGATTTGAAGCTAGATACCGATGAGGACATTCAGATTGCTAAGAAACTAGTGATTGTGGCACTTTGGTGCATCCAGTGGTACCCGGTGAATCGCCCTTCCATGAAAGCAGTTGTTAGAATGCTAGAAGGAGGCTCTGAAAACTTGAGCATGCCACCAAATCCATTTGCTTCCACAAATGCACAGACAGATCAACCAAGAACAACACTGTGAAGTTAACTAGTCACACTAATCAGTTGTGTCCTTCTGCATATTTGTAAAAGTAGCACGGAAACTAGTATACAAGTGCATTCTAATAAAGTTTTACTAGCTAGTAGTTGGTAAATTATCACTTCTATCATGTTTTTGGTTCGAACAATCTATTAGAATGTGAGAATCCAACCCCAAAATAATTGACAATGGATGGAAAAACCTGATCATTTAAACGGTTGCGCAACACATTAATATCTCCATTTTGAAGAAAGTTGAGGATCCACTTTAAAACCAATTGACAATATGAGGAGTAATTCAACTGTTTACAAGCATATGCACGGTTTTTCATTTACTCGATGTGAGATTCATACTCTCAACAAATTTGAAATTTACGCTCCCAACACCCCCTACCTCACGTGTGGCGACACACGTGAACTTTACAAATCCGGTGACATGGAGCACATGGTGCCAACACATGAAAAGCGGAGCATTTTTGCTCGCCACCATAAAATATGGTGTATGCTCACCACCCTCTTTATCACCATTAGATGAATTTGAATTTCAAGATTCGTGTAGTTAATAGGCATAATAAATCTCAAAATTCAAACTCATTTAGCAGTGATAAATAGGGTGGTAAGCATACACCATATTTTTCCGCTCTTATAAATAGAATGTGAATAATGCTAAGGGGACTCTCTATGGACTCTTTGTCACCTCATAGTTTAACGTCAATTCAGATGCCAACATTATAAAATATTGTGCCAAAAACATGAGATGTTGGAGAGTCTATATATGGAGAGTCTCAATTTTAAGGGAGTCCTATTAGCATTTCTCATTGAATTTAAACATTCAACTTCAAAACCAATTGAGAAAAGGATGAAGCGGCCACAATCATTTAAACTAAGCGTGTTGAACTAATTTGACATGTTTGAATTTTACAGTAAGAGACAACACGCCTAATGGTTCTAAAATTTTGAGGATAATAATAATAATTATTATTATATTGTTGTTGTTGGTGTCGTCGTCGTCGTCAAAATCTTAGGAAATGTAGGCATGTTGTCTCTTTTTATGAAATTGTAAACCCTTTTATTTTATTTATTCAGACCATGGACTATGAAGTTTGGAAGACTTTGACAGACCCATTCAATGACAACGATAGTTGATAGGTGCATTTAGATCTAACGACGAAGAAAAACAGACATTCAGCAAATTAATAATTCAAGGTTGAAAGCTCCCAAATAGAACGGTTTCAAATTTCAGGTCGTTTTCTCCTACTTTTTCCTTGCACTTCACTACTTTTTTTTTTAATTACAAGTATTATTCGAAGATAGCTTCGTGATTACAAGCGATATTAATATTGCCACGAAGGGAAAAGCGTTGAATTCGAACCAGTCTGCATTATGTTGTGTTTGTTTGTTTTACAACCTTCTGGGCTGGGCTTAAGTTTTTGGGGGCAGAGATAGGCCATTTAAGTATGGCCCCTAAATGGAGGTTTTTGGTTTAACTTTGCACTACTAGAATTATAGCTATAGGCCACCAATATTTACACACCATTTACAATTGGTGCCTATAGACATTAAGATGCCACTCTTGGCTTTTTTTGGTGTCCTTTTAGTTAATGCCACTAATACTAGTGGCCTTCCAATTTGAGATTGGTGGCCTTTTATTTTTGGTGTCTTTTAAGTTGAGATTGGTGTCTTGCTTTTGTGTAAAAATCTAAAGCATCTTTCTCCCCTTCACAAACGTCCAACACCTCATTCACTTCATTCTCTCTTTCCTCTCCCTCTTCTCTTCACGCAACAGAGCCGACGACGGGAGTCGAACACTAACGACGGTCTTGAGAACACCAATGACCGTCAACTTGTACCTCCAAAATCCTCTTCCCGTCCTCTTTCCAACTCCCAAGTTAGTTTCATCAATTCGAAGCCGATTTTCCTCAATTTCAGATCTAAGAAACGGTAACCGCGGGTTTTCCGGCCAATTTACGGCCAAGCTTGTCGGAATTGGACCTCGACCCAAGAGTTAAAGATGATCCTCTCCTCGTGGGTTGTCCTCCAGTGTAAGTTATTTTCCAAAATAAACACGTTCAGCTTTTGGATCGATTCTAGATTTCAAATCTTAATTCCATTTTCTGTATGCATGTCGAAGATTGGGGACGAGGAAGGTGAATCAAGGTTGTTTGCAACCTGGGCAGAGAAGAATGGAAGTTTTTGTAGGTCTTAGTTGCTGGAGGAGGCGAGGAAGAGCGTGCCAAAGAGTGGGAAGGTGATTTGGATGAGCAGAATGGGGAGGAGGAAGCGGAGGAAGAGATTGGGAAGAAGGCGGCGAAGTGGGCATTACCCGGATTGCAGCCTCCTCCTAAGGTTCCGGAAACACAAGTATCGTCTTCTTCGTTTTTCCCGTCGGACTTGTTCTTGACGTCGGATAATATTGGTCTGGATCGACGAACTTCAGTCTCTTCTTCTTGGGATGGAAGTCTAGGAAGGTTAGCAATTATACTTGATTAAAGTTAGCATGAGAATTTGATGCACATCAGGTGTTTGCTGTATGTCCTGACTGAGTTTGGTTGTGCTCTTTTGACTAAACAGTGTCTCAAGCAAGACTTCGATTTGGGGGGGGGGGGTGGTGAGGGGGGCAAATGAGCCGAAGAAATGTGAGTCTTGTCCTTACTGTTTTACATTATTTGGAGATTGAATATGATTGACTAACTCAGGTTACCTCTATATTCCGGTTTGAATTTCAGAGCTCTGAAACTTCTAGCACAATTAGAGGAGAGAGATGGAAGAAGAAGAAGCAACAGAGAGCCACTAGCGCTAAGCCATTCAAGCTAAGAACAGAGGTAAACTGTGCTGAAAATGAATGGTATCGAAAAGCACTCAAAAGTTTACTTGGTTTGCGTTGCTTCTAACTTTGTTTTGGGATATCACTGCAGGAAAGGGGAAGACAAAAAGAGGAAGAGTTCACGAAGAAGCTACAAGAGATGATGATGGACAGACGGCGAATACCAATTGCTCAGGGCCTCCCATGGACAACTGACGAACTAGAGGTATAGATACCAATTCAATGTCCCAAATCACATGAAAAGGACTATATTTAAGTGATTTTATTGCTATTGCAAGACATACAAGACCGAACCACTAACTTGTATGCATATCTTTGTATTTGTCATCTCAGTGCTTACTGAAACCTCCAGTAAAAAAAATAACAAAACCAACAGACCAGAAGCTCCACAGTGACTTGCTGGCAATAGAGCGAGCAGAGTTTGACCATCAGGTGATTTTGAATACTTCATTTTTAAGAATATGCGCTTTGTCTCTATATTTTCAATCACTCTCATCTTAATAATGCATATAAACTCTGTTTGAAAAAATGGTTTTCAGGTAGCATTTGGGAAATAAGTTTTGACTCAATTTTGTATAATTAACTTTGTGACATCATCCTAACATGTAAATTACTTGTGGGGACAAATTTTATAGTATAAACGTTTCTGTTTGCATCGTAACATGGAATGACAATCTTAACATGAAATGAACAACTGTGGGATATCTGTAAGGACAACTTCATGAAGTTGCTCTTCTTAAATATGTCGCTTTGGAGATAACAGATGTATATAAGTGTTGGTATATGGGCACGTGACAACGAATTGCCTTTCTGAATTTGGTTTTTATGTGTGTGCACCCATCAGGTGGCAGAGAAGATGAGCCTGTTTGAGCAATACAAGAGAGAGAGACCGCTGAAGGTAAAGAGTTATTGCACTTGATAAGCAATTCAGTTATTGAGATGATTAAGCTCTTGGAAACAAAGGGTTCGGAAGACTTTTTAAAGTTTGGTTCCAACATTTGTACAAAATTCTGTAAAATATCAATTAAGCAAATTTATAGTTGTATTTCTTACATTTTAATGATATAACAATTTGTTTTCTCACCAAAAATAGAAAAAGAAATATGATACTCCAATTTGGGTGCCCACACAGGGCATCTTTTTTTTTTAATATTATTTTGTAACTTTGCCACCGATGTGAATTAGGGTGGGAATGGAAGGAAAGGCACCAATGCAATATTGTTAGCCATTGTTACAATAGAGTCCTCTACATAGGCCACACTCTCTAGTTTAGTGGGTGCTTGGTGGCCATAGAGGTTTGCCACCAATGTGAGTGGCTACATGCCACAATAGGCACCAATGAAAAGGGTGGCTTTTAGCCAAATTTCTAGTAGTGTTGGGTTGACCCAGAAATTTGAAAAAGAATGTATTTATGCATGAGATTCCACTGTGATGATACCTTATAATTACAAACTGCCACACATTTAAACTTCTTCACATGACAAAGAGAGCTAGCTGCACCAGATTAAGAAAAACTTTGTATTTGTTACAAATTCAGCATAAAAATGAAGTGATTAAAAATCCCTTCTAACTCGTACCAAATTTCCAAGTAAATAAACATGTTCCGTGTCTAAAAGAAACCCTCCTCTCAAAACTACCAAAATTTTAGCTGAATGAATCTATCTCTAGCCTGTCACTCTTTCAAACGTTAAGTTATTACAGAATTTATACTGATTGCTCCATTCACCAAAAACTTCCAGAGGCCAATTAGTTGAATGAACTAAGGAACTTAAGCATAGGGACCTTCGATCCAGATAAGAACTTCATGCCCATCACATGTCTCAGTGTCCCTCGGCATCAAGTTCTGGCTGTTCCACCCTCCACTTCTTTAGCTTCACTGCCAGTTTCAGCTTGCATTATGTTGATTAGAGAAATCTATTTTCCACTGCGAAGTGTCGATGGTGTTAAAGTTTCAAAGGGATAGGTCGCGGACACGTATCAACAAGGGCTATCATCGTTGGAGTGAACATATCTTGTCTTGTTTTGTTTTCGGCAAGGGGTTAGCCCGTACGAGAGAGATCTAATGAGCGAGCAACCAGACTGTGCGTTACATGTGCTCTACAGGCCGGACTCTTCCACCATATAGTAAGACAATCAAACTGGAGAGATGAAAAAGGAGAATCAAATGAAGATTGAAAGGTTCCTAAATGATCACAAATACTATCTCCCCACAAGCTACTCCTATGCCGATAAAGAACAGATGACAAATGGATTTACGAAGTTGGTGCATGAGGTTTTGGAAGTGAATTCATGGGAAAAGATTTTGTTAATTAAGTGGAAAGTATTGATACACAAAATCGGGTTAGTTCTGGATCAACGTAATGTGATAAAATTATAAGACAATTATGACTCTAAAAGACAGTCATGCACATTACAAGTGAAAAGATTACATGAAAATTGTGACAGAATTTACAAATAAGAGGAAATTGGCAAGAAATAAAATATACCAGGGTCAAAATCAAATTGAAAGTTTTGAATACAAGGTGCAACAAATGTCCAAAGAACATGAGACATTGCTAAATTTTCTCCCAAAAAAAATAAATTATTAACCTATATGTATAAAGTGAGCAAACCAAAATGGTTAAGCTTTCAACATCCCTAAAATATTCTTCCCTAATTAAAGTGATGAGCAAGCCAAAATGTATTCTTCTCATGCTTTTATCTGAGTTGGGTATTAACTCATGGCCCAAGTAAGCAATCTTAATTTCTCTTAGCTCTCTCCTAGTGAGACCATCAGCTATAGAAGTTCGTTGCTTTCATGATCATTTGCTTTAACAAAAACGACAACCTAAACTACTCTAACACGGGGAGAGTTCTAACCACATATGTTGGGTTTAATTATCATTTGCAAATACAATATATGCTAGTTATACTTTTGAACATTGATTGTGAAGGTACTCTAGCTAGCTGGCTAATACATCAGGAGAGAGATTCAAACTTGTGTCCTAATTAAGCGCCGGCCACACTAACTAGGCCGGTCTGCATACATTGTTTTCATGACCATTTAGTTGATCCGTCTTCATGAAATCTTGGCAATTAATTTGTTAGCTATACTTTTGAACTCTTGATTCTGAATCGAGATTATTAATTTGTGTAATCAGATGGGGGTGTCAGCCAAGGAAGTACACATTGAAGTTTGATGCAGCGGAGACATGTTATCTGGTGAAAGGCAAGGTGAAGGTTTACCCTAGAAAAGGCTCATCATCGTCATCTGATGAGGAGTTTGTAGAGTTTGGTGCTGGAGATCTTGTGACCATTCCCAAGGGACTCAGTTGCACATGGGACGTCTCGGTTGCTATTGATAAACACTACAAATTCGATTGTTCATGATCATATCATCGTAATCATCTTAACTAATTAACTAATTAACCTAGCCATCTTCCGTTACTTTCTGTAGCTTCTAGTTTTTGTCTAAACATGAAGGCCTGTAATTAAGCAAAAATTCTACAATGCACTGGAGCACTGAACGGTTCAATTAATATGGGTGGATTTTGAGTTTCTCAACGTTCAAATACTAGTGTATTTCATACACCAAAGTGTTGTAAAAAATCCGTAATTAATTAAGTTCTTGAATCCAAGATAGACAAAAGGAATTAATGCAGTAGTTCTACGTTTGTTAATGCAAAGTGATCTTACTCCCTATGTGGATGAGATTATGATTTTGTGGAGGTGCTTTTTTTGTTCCTTTATTGACTGATCAACTTATTTTTTAAGTTGTTGACCAAAAAAGCTTATTTTTAAGAGATCTTTCAGTGTACTGATAACACGGTTCGGTATACAAATAGTTTGATACTTAAAAAAAAAATTCAACTGTTTGTATTACTGACACACTAAATTTGTTTTCTATTTTTAGATTTGATTTTTAACATGCAATACAATATTGCAGAAAGCCCTCTTTTTGTAACTTTGAGCACGTGAAACCATATTTAAAATTTTCAGAAATCTCGAACTTTTTTGACAATGTGGACATACAAATAATACAACAACAAATTAACAATACATTGCAAGCAAAAGCAGAAAATTTTTGCTTTCAGTTGCTCTCACCCAAAATGCACACGATTCCAAATGTCACATGTTGTTTTTGTCATCAGACTTTTGGCTAGGGAGGGCCTTTCTTGCATTGTCATCTATCACTCCAAACCACACACAAGAAGATCTCATGAATTTGAGTCTATCCATATAAATTAATTTGGAAATCTGAAAGCACGAGGTGTTCTTGTGTATGTCTTGAGCGGACTTATAAGGTGACATGGAAGTGATTATCTTGTTATTCTTTGAGTTGGAAGTTTGTGACGAAAATTAGGTTCACATCCTTCTTTTTGTTACTCCATTGATTAAAATCTTATTCATTTTGAATTTTTGATCAAGGTCCTTAGGTATTAATAATATCATTAATTATTTCAATAATAAAATATTTTTATTTTTAAATATATTCCTTTAGTGTTAAAAATGTTACAATTAGTATATTTATATTTATGGCTAAATTTTTTATCATATATTTTTATTTTTAGTTTGTACCTATTTTTAATTTGCAAATATTTTTTAATTTGTACCAATTTTCTTTTCATTTTTAATTTGTACCCATATATTAGTTTCTTTTTGTGCCCATATTTTTTAAAGTTTTATTTGTGTTTGTACCCATGTGTATACCGTCACGTGACATTGTATATTTAATCAATGAAAGAAAAATTACATATGGTATATTTATGTTTTATGCCTAAACTTTGTATCATATATTTATATTTTTAGTTTGTACCCACTTTTAATTTGCAACATTTTTTTTAAAAAAATTTGTAGTATTTTCTTTTTATTTTTATTTTGTACCCATGTATTAATTTCTTTTAGTGCCTATATTTTTAAAAATTCTTTTGTACTAATAATTGTAGACAGTGAAATTTCGATAAATAAAATGTTGACTGACGGTCAAAATGTTAAATGCTCATGTATTACATAAATTGTACACATATTGTGTGATTCGACGAAAATTCGAAAAGAGTCCGAAAAGCTGTTAAACAGGACACGTGTCAACACCTGGCAGAGACGGCTTATTTCATCTGGGATATTATATTCAAAATTAGGCCTTGAAAAATTCTATAAATAGAAGCCAATTTCATTCATTTCAATTCACCAATTCACAAATACACTTCTCTACTCCCAAATTGGAAGAGAATTCTCTGGAAGTTCGTTCTTCGTTCTTCGTTCATCGTTCATCGTTCTTCGAGATCAAGCCCCAACGGCCCTTGAAGAAACGTTCATCCACCTTTGAGATCAAGCCCAACGGTCCTTGAAGGAACTTCGCCAAAACCTTTGAAGAATCAACAAGCACCTTGGTCACGTGCCGATTCTTAATCCAAGATCAAGCCCCGACGGCCCTTGGATCAACACAACTGTTCTTCAAGATCAAAAGCCCCTTGAAGATCCATTCATCGTTCATCCGTTCATCTACCTTCAAGATCAAGCCCCGACGGCCCTTGAAGCAACATTCATCCACCTTCCAAGATCAAGCCCCGACGGCCCTTGGATCCACACATCCATTCTTCAAGAATCAAGCCCAAGAGCCCCTTGAAGTTCATCCATCGTTCATCGTTCATCGTTCTTCGTTCGTCATTCATCCATCTTCCAGAATCAGGCCCCAACAGCCACTGGATCAACAAATCATCCAACTTCAAGAATCAAGCCCAAAAGGCACCTGAAGAAGCGTTCATCCGCCAAACTTCAAGATCAAACCCAACGGCCCTTGAAGAACAGTTTATCCAAAGAATCAAGCCCCAACGGCCCTTCGGATCAACAGCCCATCAAATCCACAAATCAATATCTCACGGAGATCGAATCAGAGGACCAAATCAAATAGAGATTGTAACCCCAAACAAATTCATTAATACAAATATATTTTGTACACGTGTTCTGTTCTTGTGTTGTTTCGGAAAGTTCCGTGTTTACAATAATTTTTAATCTTTTATATGTACCCTAATTTATTTATAATGTACCCATTCTTCTGTATTAATGTACCACTTTGTTATATGTGAAATGTACCAATTTTTTTCAACACTATGGATACGTTATTTTGTCATTTATTATTTCTTATTTTTACATAGTTTTTATCCATTTATTCAATCAAAATGTTTGAATTTTTTTATTGTAACTGTTTCTAATAGTATTATAATGAGGGATTTTAAATTTATAGGGTTATAAATCTCATAAAATATCAAACAATTAATGTCAAAACTATAAAAATATTAATATTAATAGTAATATAATGAGGTGTACAAAGTTAAGGGACCTTGATCAAACTTTGAATACTATTAAGGTTTTAATCAAAGAATGTTAAGGATTAGGGACCGCATCCAAAATATCCCTAATTTTAAATGACACATATGTTAATTTCACCGTTTAATGAGTCAAAAGGAAGAGTTGAGTTGAGTTGAGTTGGACAAGAGAATATTTTGATAGGGTTGCACAGGGAGAGTATCATATGTTTGTCCTCTTTCCTTCTTTTTCATCACTCCAGTGTGAATGTGATTAGCATAATTGATCATATCATACGCATGATGTCTTTTTATATCTTGAGTTGAGTTCTCCATGCTCTCGATGCCTTGACCATTTACGTTACTCCAAAAAGAACAATCTTTTCAATTTTTGTGCAGTTCTCAATATGCACGTTCATATTTTTACCAAAATCCAAGTGCTTTTTAGGCAGCACTTCTGAAAAAAGCTTATAAGCGCTTTGGTTGGTAGAAAACACTTTTGGCCCTTCGTGAAGCAATCCGGAACACTTCCTAAATTATGAATCTTTGAAGTGCTTTACTAAATTAAGGAGAAAAAAAAGTTTGTAAAAGGAAAAAAAAAAAAGTTTGGAACTCTTCAATTCCCATTTCCTTTTTCTGTTGTTTGTTTAACGTAGTATTGATTTTATGAACTTGTATGATACGGTGGTCTTCGAATTTCCGTTGATGATATCGATTGATTGTTGTGGTTATGTAGAGACCCACTGTGGAAGTAACCGATCAAAAGGCCCATGGTGCCATTCTAGAGCCTGGGTCAGTTGCCATTGCTAGAGTAAGGGATCATCAACAAGAACATTGCATAACATAGCTCACTTTCTCCAATCATGAAGCAGATTGTTGGACTGATTCGTGTATGTAAATCTTGCCGACGTTTCTTTCATTATAGCAGGTTACCAAAGTGATGGAAAGGATGGCTTCTGTTGATATTATGTTTCTTGGCACGAAGTCTGTGCGCGGTATTCCTTTTGAATAATGACCACATAGGCGCTGCATTTATCTCGTGCATATTCGGATTGTAGTTTGTCTAGTGAAGTTAGTTGCTGTTCTGTTTCGTTTTCAAAACGTCATTTGGTTTATAAGCTGTTTCTGTTAACAGGCCTCCAAGATGTAAGAGCCACCGAAATTGACAAACCAGATATGCTTTCGTCTTTTCGCCCAGGTGACATTGTGAGAGCTCATGTTGTATCCTTTATGTGTGGAATGCCACTGTTAGTACTAGGTTAAAAACATTGTCATGCAGATAAGCTAGGTGTTAGCAGAGATGACGCTTTTCTGTTGCAGATAATTTTTTTTTTTTTTTTGGGTGAACTTTGATGATATGTTTAATACTACGTCAATTGTGCTTGATATTCATATTGCAGTGATTAGTTACGGAAACAGTTTCCTTGATTCTTTCATTAAGCCGTCGCTTGGAGACGATAAGGCTTATTATCTGTCAACCGCAAAGAATGAAGTGGGCGTTATTTCTGCAGAGTGAAACAGCAGGTATATGAATTTTCTGCTAGTGTTCACTGAATTTTTTGCTAGTGCTAATTGTTAGAGTATGAGTGTGATTCTCACAGTTTAGTAATAATCATTGTTATTTCAGATTGGTATAAAGAGGTCTTAATATTTTTATAAGAGTTAATTCAACTTTAGTTTGGATTGAAACTCTACTGTTGGCTCGAGAATAGAACTCCTACTTGTACAAGGATTTAGTCTTGTATTCCTTGTAGGATTGTAATAGGGCAATCTATGTTTAGTATAAAAACATAAGCCACTGCTCTCAAAAAAGACGCGCTCAATATTGAACTAAGACCTATTGTTAGTTTGAGTACTTTTGGTTTTGCAAGAGAGGAGAAGGTGAACTGTTTGAAGTCTGATTTGGCTTCTTCTTCTACTGTTTTTTACGGGTTAGTTTGTCATTATGTTTATTGAATTGTATTTTTAATACTTATTTAAATTTGTGGTTCATGAGCTTAATCTCTTAACTTGTATTTTTGATAAGTTTAGTCTTACATGTGGTATCAGAGCCCAAAGTTTTTGCTCTTGAATTCAAATTGATAGTATTAAAATTAAAGCAATAATAGGCGTGATGGTTTAGCCGGAATTGACCTTGGTTTGGAAAGAAATTTCTAGGGTTTTAAAGAAATAAAAGTGACGATGTTTTGTACTTGTCGGAATTTTATATTATAAGTCAAACTCATAGAAGTTTGTAAAAATAAAAGTCAAGAGTAAATTGTCACAGGGTCCTTTTGTTATTCAGTATTGAAATGAATATATACTGGGATATACATATAGGGTTGCTGTAAGGGCCGAATTATTCAGTCGGTCAATAATATTGTCTCTTTGAAATCTTGATCGGCCAATTTTAATTGAGATATAGAATTATAAAATTTTATTTGGCATCATTGAATGACTTTCGATAGATAACACCGGTTGAATGCAAATTGTGTATTTGCAATTATGTTTTTTTTTATCATTTTAAGAAACTGGTAATCTTGTGATTAATATGATATGTATGAAATTATCTTTTTCTACATAAAGATTCACTAGACTAATATTTGGTGTATACATATGCTCTTCTACTTTTGAGTTAGAGCCTGTGTAATTAGTTTGGGTTGGAAGTTTTCATTATTAAAAACAAGTGATATGACATCGTTTAAGGAATAACTTTAGTTTAATTTTGGCTGTTGGCTGCATAAAAGGCAGAAGCTAGAGTTTCATTATTTTTAAACTTTTACTGTTGTCGGTTTGGAAGGGGAGAAACCGTGTTTCTCAATCTGGGGTTGAGAGAATTTTTTTTAATGCTTGCTTATTTGATGATAAGTATAGTAATTTAGCTGTATACACATCTCTTAAACATCATAATTCTGATTTTTGAAATTATTGCTTCCGCTGTGTTGATTATGATGTCTGCGGATTGAGATAATTTTGGTTTATTAATCCTCCTGGTATTATTAGTGTAATGAATAAACTTGTATTCTGATATGCTAATTGTGTTATTAAGAACCATTGAACAAAGATTATGTTATCTGCATATTGGGATTATATTATCATTTTGGTGCTTCATATTGATATGATATGAGAGTTGGGTGACTTGGGTCATATCACATATTGACGTTAACTCATTCGTTGTTCTATTGTTTCTCTTGTTTTATTGAAATCTGAATGAGAATTGTTCTTTTCTGGGAACGGGTGCTGATGGAAAATCGGCCGATAACTTTGGTGATGGCAATCCATATGGATGGGTCTCGAGCATTGATGGATAATTTGTTTTGTTGATTTGGAGCTGAGGAATTGCAATTGGGTTGACAAATACGGGTCCAATGATGCATTCAGGTAACTCAGTTCACTGTTTCATGCATGATTAATTGTTCTCCTATTTGCGTGATTATAGTGCGATGAGTTGGAGCATAATGAATTAGGGCTTTTGCTATTTCGAGTATGCTTGTTAATATGTGAAGGCATGATTAAACTTGAAATCCCTATAGATGCCAACTTGTGATTTATGTGAGATGTCTGGAATCATCATTTACTGCATAAATAAATTAGTGTATGTCTAGATATTATGTGAGATGTCTGGAATCATCATTTACTGCATAAATAAATTAGTGTATGTCTAGATATACTCTTCTATTTTTCATTAAAGAGTCTATGTATATGCATTGTTTCATGTATGAATCTCGATAAATTTAAATTGAGAGGAGCCGCACATGTGCATTTAGTGTCAATTCCTGATTTTCAATTGGTTTGATTTATATAAGTTTGGGTTGGAATGGATTTGACTGCTTATCATATGCAAGTTGGGAGGTATTATAAAGCAACAAAAACAAATTATTATTACTTTAGTCTGAAGGAGGCTTTGAAATTGGCACTGTTTTTACTGTTCATTGTAATTGTACTCAAATTTCACTTTATTTTCGAGGCTGCCACTGACTCTCTGTCGTTGATCACAATGCCCGCGTGTTCATGATCGTGGAAAGGCAGTGTGCGATCGTCACTTTACCATTCTCTTCCTCCCCCTCTCTCTCTCTCTCTCTCAGATTCTGTCCACTCACCTAAAATCCCCAGATCGAACATCCTAGATCTCAAATGAAAAATCTTCCCCATTCAGAACCCATAGAATCGGCATTCATAGAATAATTATGGATTTTTGTTAGGGTAATTTGATTGTTTCCTCCTCCCCTCCATGGACCTTCTTCCTCAGACCTCACATGTGCGTTACCTTTTCATCTAAATTAGGATTAGGATTAGGTTTAAGGATCGTTTGAAGATGATAGTGAGAACTCCCCCAACGAAGCAACGGGCGGCGCCGCCGGTGACCGAGACCTGGAAGGTGTGCAGCTTGCAGGCAGACTGGGACACAGAGGGTGTACGATTCGAGGGAGCGAAAGGGGTTGGTTTCGAAAGCTCTACCTAGGGTTGTTCCAAATCTTTTGTGCTTTAGGATTAGGTTTACAAACTCTATTCATATCATGCAGCTTCAGATTCGAATTTGTGATTTTGGTCAGCAAGAATTCTAGGGTTTGTGAGGCTTATACATTTCAAATCTCCTTTTGTCTTCGTGTTCTCTCTAATTTATTGCTATGTGATGTAACTCTTATTCTGTGTATTTTTCTGATTAATCGAAAATGCAAGGGGAGTGATTGAAGGCTTTTGTTGCTGGTTTCCCTTCGATTCAAAGGGTTAGCTTTCTTTCAATTCCTAGGTTACTGTTCGAATAAACCTAGGTTTTAACTCTTCATGATTTTTGCTAATAAATTAGGGTTTCATGCTCTGTATTTTTTTTGTCTCTCTATTGATCTCTTTGCGTCTCGAGAACCTAATTGCAGGTCCCTTTTCCATCTTCAATCTTTGCTTTTTATTTTTTATTATGCTGCTTTTCTATTTCCAAGTTCTTATTAGTTTTAATAAGCTTTAATTTCGTTTGATTAGCTTTAATTATATTTGATTTAGAGTATGTCTATGCTTTGAAGCTCTGACATTTCCAGGCTGTGATTTGGTTTAAGGTTTTGTGCTTGGCTTTGCTTCTGTGCATAAAGAAATTTAAGTGTTTTCTCAATATAAGTGTTTTTCTCAATTTGTTTTGTTCTGTGCATTTCAATTTAATTTTTTTTCTCAATTTTTTTTTCGTAATTTGTTTTTCTCAGTTTCGGTGATTTGAACACCTAAATCATGTTCTTCTTTTTATCATATGGATTCAAAGAATGGCTCTTTCTCCTGCCAATTCCAAGCTGTCATTTGGTTTAAGATTTTGTAATTTGCTTTGCTTCTGTGCATTTCAATTTCAATGTTCTTGTCAATTTGCATTTTCCAGCAAAGATAAGTTTATTCCAAGATTTGTTAACCCAATTGCCATTTTACATTTAAGTTAAGTTTATTCCAAGGTTTTTCATTTATGCCTCTGTTACTTTAAAGCTTCATGTTTCTTTAAAGGGTTGTGATGTTCACACACCCTTAACTACTTTTCCCACACCTCTTTTTATTTTTTAATACTTAATTGGTATTGTACTATTTAATCTTCCATATATACCCTTCCATGTATACCTTGACTCTTTCAAAAGTCAAAAAGTAGGAGGGGTATATATGGAAGATTAAATAGTAAGATATCAATTAAATATTAAAAAATAAAGAGGGGTGTGGGAAAAGTAGTTAAGGGTGTGTGAAAATCACAACCCTTCTTTAAACTTCGTGTTTTACAAGAATTTAGGGCACAGATGAAACCGTGCCAAACTTGGCATTTGGTCATTCAAACAATTAGTTAATTAGTTAATTGTTTGATTTGAAATTGCTTTTCACTGTGAGCAGGGTGCAAGTGGTTAATTAGTTAATTGTTTTCACTCAAGTTTTGCTGATTGTTCAAATGAGTTTTAATCACCTAAATCATGTTCTGTTTTTAAATAGAGAGGTTAGTGGGATCTGTTTTGATAAATCCCTTTATCTCTCGATGTGAAGCCCACAAACCAAGTAGTGACGGTTGAAAGCCTCAAACATGGCGGGTGCGAATGGAGGTACAGTGACGGTCGACAACCGCCTCCGTTTCGCACCCGCCATGTTACGGTATGTTGAATTTCTCGAATTTCCCTTATTTGGGTTTCCTCTATCCTTTTTGTGTTTGATTGGGAGTTTATAAATTAGGGTTCTTGGGGATTTTAAGGTTTTCCGACCTTTTTTTTTTTTTTGCGAAATTGCACTGTATTTCTCAGATCAGAGCTATTACGAGTGGAGGCAAGCTAGAGCTGGTATAGATTACGAATATTAGTTTTGCATAGCACTGTAATTTTTTATTGGTGAGGTCATCCTAATTTAAAAAAAGAACAACCATCTTTCAATTCAATGGTAAAGGCCCTCATACAAATATGAGTTTTGCATAGCATTATAAATAGTGTGTGTAGTTGCAGAATTCCTATTTTGATTGGTAGCTTTGTTGTTTTTTGTTTAAGTTGATTTGAATTTATACCGAATTTACTTAATTTTTAGTTCAATCATTTGCTTTCTGGTTGTAGACAGTGAAATTTCAGTAAATAAATGTTGACCAATGGTCAAAATTTTAACACTCGTGAATTACATAAATTGTACACATATTGTGTGATTCGACGAAAATTCGAAAAGAGTTAGAAAAGCTGTCAAACAAGACACGTGTCAACACCTGGCAGAGACGGCTTATTTCATCTGTGATATTATATTCAAAATTAGGCCTTGGAAAATTCTATAAATAGAAGCCAATTTCATTCATTTCAATTCACCAATTCACAAATACATTTCTCTACTCCCAAATTGGAAGAGAATTCTCTGAAGTTCGTTCTTCGTTCTTCGTTCTTCGTTCATTGTTCTTCGAGATCAAGCCCCAACGGCCCTTGAAGAAACACTCATCCATCCTAAGATCAAGCCCCAACGGCCCCTTGGATTAGCGCAATCGTTCTTCAAGATCAAGTCCAGAAGCCCTTGAAGATCCATCCACCATTCATCATTCATCCGTTCATCCGTTCTTCAAGAACCAAGCCCAAAAGCCCCTTGAAGTTCATCCATCGTTCATCGTTCATCCATCTTCTTCAAGATCAAGCCCCGACGGCCCTTGGAATCAATACATTCATCCTTCAAGAATCAAGCTCAAAGCCCCGTGAAGCTCATCCATCGTTCATCGTTCTACATTCATCATCAAACATCTGAAGATCATCACTGTTCATCCCAAGAATCAAAGCGCCAAACAGCCCCTTCGGATCAACACAAACAAATCCACATCACTGTTCATCCAAGGATCAAGCCCAACGGCCCTTTGGATCAACAGCCCATCAACAAAATCCATATCTTACGAAGATAGAATCAGAGGAACAAATAGAGATTGTAACCCCAAAATTCATCAAATAACAAATATATTTTGTACACGTGTTCTTGTTCCTTTCAGGAAATTTTCGTGTTTACAAATTTGGCACGCCCAGTGGGACTTTCTCTACCTCTCATCTCTATCTTCAAATCCGCAAAGAAAAGCACAGATGGCATCAAGGAAGGCTCAAACCGTTCCCGCACCCAATGTGAAGAACAAGACCATCCTCGCTGCAGGTAAGAGCATTTCAGAGGTCATAACTCGAAGCAAGACAAGAGCTTTCTTGGCCGCATCTTCCACCCCAGCATCAACTTTGCTGGAAAAACAAGAACACCCAAGGCGCGAGCCTGTGATCACCCTAGCCTCGCTGAAGGCGCCAAGGGAGAAAAGCCTGGGGAAGTACTCCGAGTCCCTGCTCTCTGACGCCGACTCAAACAGCAGCACGGCCATGCAAGTCATGACCACCGGAGCGACTTCAATTGAGGAGCAGCTTGCTCAAATGAATGAGGCAATTGCAAAACTCACACAGACGGTGGAGGAAAAAGACTTACAAATCGCCACGCTTGTCAACCGATTGGAAAAAGAGAACGACAGAAAAGAAGGAGGCGGTGAGGAGGAGGAACCTCCGATACAAGAATTCGAGGAGAAACTAGACCAGGCAACATCACCCGTGGGATCTCTGTCTATCCAACAGCTGCAACAAATGATCGCTAACACCATCAAAGCGCAATATGAAGGGAGCTCACATGCCTCCATGTCGTATTCAAAGCCCTACTCCAGGAAGATTGACGCTTTGAAGATGCCGAGAGGATATCAGCCGCCAAAATTCATGCAATTCGATGGAAAGGGAAACCCAAAGCAACATGTCGCCCACTTCATCGAAACCTGCAATAATGCTGGAACTGAAGGAGACTATCTTGTTAAACAGTTTGTACGCTCGTTGAAGGGGAACGCCTTTGACTGGTACACCGACCTTGAGCCCGAGTCTATCAACAGCTGGGATCAGCTTGAAAGGGAATTCCTCAACCGCTTCTACAGCACCCGCGGCACCGTTAGCATGCTAGAACTAACAAGTACTAAGCAATGGAAAGACGAACCGGTTGTCGACTACATCAACAGATGGCGTACGTTAAGTCTGGATTGCAAAGATCGACTTTTTGAAACCTCCGCCATTGAGATGTGTGTTCAAGGCATGCACTGGGGGTTACATTACATCATCCAAGGCATAAAACCAAGAACATTTGAGGAACTGGCAACTCGTTCCCACGACATGGAGCTGAGCATCGCTCATCATGGAAAAATGGAGCTGATCACTGACTTTAAGAGGGATAAGGTGTTCGCCCCAAATATAGACAAGACCGGGAAAAGGCCCGCTAAGGAAGTGTTTACTGTCAACGCTACTCCCATTAAGACCTCCGCCACTCCCAGCAAGACCTCATCCGCCCCTATCAAGATTTCTTCTAAGAACAAAGGGAACAAGGTGAAGAAAAATGAGCCTCCGCGCACCCAAGACAGGTATAAAAACACCTTAAGAGAGTTGGAGCAAAAGACATATCCTTTCCCTAACTCGGACATGGATGCAATGTTAGATGACTTGCTGGAAAAGAAAGTGATCGAGTTGCCGGAATGCAAACGCCCCGAAGAAATGAATCGAGTTAACGATCCCAGGTACTGCAAGTACCACCGTATCATAAGTCATCCAGTCGGCAAATGCTTCATCCTTAAGGAGCTAATCATGAAGCTAGCACAACAAGGTCGAATTGAACTCGATCTAGAAGACACAGCCGCAACACATACCACTACGATCGTGTTTGGCTCATTCGATCCCGTTCCTCTTCAAGTAACACATGACCATACCCATCAAGGCTCCGATCACATGGCCCTGTCCGCCCAACCATCGCTGGGGGCAGATGACCCAAATTCACTTATCGACGATGAAGGAGGGTGGACATTGGTGACCTACAAAAAGACAAGGAAGCCAAAACCACAAGCCATAAAGCCGAAAGTGAAGGAAGGGAGAAGGCATCGTCGCCGCAATAATAGGAAACCAAAAAGAAGCGCGATCGCCGCTAAGCCAACCTACGCTGGGGAGCCTATGGAGCAGGAACCACGCATTCATATCTCTTTGTACGAGTACTTCCCAAATGACTTCTTCCAACAGTGCACTATCGTTGCATGCCACATGGTCGGAATAGAGGGGGAAGAATCCTCAAAAGGCAAAGCTATCACAACTGAAGAAGACGGTACCCTCATACCCAAGGAAAGCTTGCTGGCACACTTTAACATCATGGAGGCACCACAATCACCCAAAGAGATGGAAAAAGAATTAGCCGCAACCTTGATAAGTCCCGACGACCACAAGGCACAAGAAAGCAAAAACAAAGGCTTAGAGCTTCGGCCACACGAATACACTACGTGTTGTGTCGCTCGTGATACAATCCACTTCAATGACGAAGACTTGCTACTAGGATCCAAGCCTCACAACCGTCCTCTCTTCGTATCAGGGTACGTAAGGAAGCACAAAGTCAGTCGCATGCTTGTAGATGGTGGATCAGCCATAAATATCATGCCAAAGTCAACAATGACCACGTTCGGCATCAACGTGGATGAGTTGTCCACCAACCGTTTGCTAATCCAGGGTTTTAACCAAGGAGGACAAAGGGCAATAGGCATGATCAGGGTGGAGATGACCATTGGTGAACTCAACTCAAGCACCATATTCCATGTGATTGAGGCAAGAACTTCATACAACCTACTCTTAGGAAGACCTTGGATCCATGAGAATGGAGTAGTACCATCCACCCTCCACCAATGCATAAAATTCTATCGAGAATGAGTAAAGGTGATCCAAGGAGATGCCAAGCCATTCACCGAAGCTGAAGCACACTTTGCAGACGCCAAATTCTACATGGAGAAAGACATGGTGCCCGAAGCTCTCCCAAGAGAAATCAAGTCTACGGGCAAAACAACACTCAAGAGGCAGGAATGGCAAGCCGTACCCAGGAAGCAGGAAAGAGAAGATGTACCTTCTTCGAGCAAAAATGATGATGAGACTGCTAAACCTGCAATAACCAAAGGGAGCGGGACGCCCTCAAAAGGACCAGACACACCAGTCTTCCGATACATCCCCATGTCGAGAAGAAAGAATGGTCAATCCCCATTCGAAACAGGGACAAGCAAAGCCGACATGCAACAGTACAAGGATGATATGGAACTACTCAAGACAAATGTAATTCTACCTCTAACACAGCTAGGCGGGACCAAGATTGCAGGACCACCACAAGGCTTCATAAAAGCTCCGCCAAAAGGAGTAGAATCAAGCTTTCTCCCAACCAAGAGGACCGAAGAGGGTTTTGATCCAAACGCCTACAAGCTCATGTCAAAGGCTGGGTACGACTTCATTCCCTCTTCAAAACCTGGAAAGAAGATTTCAGATGCTGTCAACAACAAAGAACGTGACCTCACCGAGACTCAAAAGAGGCTGAGAAAACATGGTTACGGAGTTGACAACGGCAAAGCAGGAATCGGCTTCACACCAAATGCACCTGTGAAGATTTCGAGCAAGGTGAAAAATGCTAGCACTCAGCACATCAGCGTAAGCATTGAAGAGCCTAAAACCGCCCCTCGGATACCGGTCGTCAATAGGATGAATCACCCAAGACCCAGAATATCGGCATTGCATCGCATTGGTGGTCAAATCCGAACCTCCGTCTTCAAGAGGCTTAACACGCCAACATCCCAAAAATCTGTTTTTGAAAGGCTGTCAGAACCTAAGAAACAAGGCAACACAGCTAGCTCGCCTTTGCAACGGTCAGTTTTCGAAAGATTGGAAGACAACAAAAAGCCTTCTAGAAGGAAGGAGACAGCGCCAAAAGAAGAAAAGCTCGACAGGCTAGCAGAAAAAGGCGATATTCAGAGTTCAATTCCTTCAAGGATGAAGCGTCAAGCAATCTTGGAGATTGACACAAATGGACCACTAAAAGTAAGAAGGCGCACCATCATCCATACCGGACAAACCTCATGCCAGCAAGTCCAAAAGGACGGCACTGAAGAGGAAGTCCAAGACGTCTTCCACATCACAGTCCAAGAAGACGAAGAAGACGAGATCCTTGAGGAAGATGTCACTGCTGCACCACCACAGCTCGAAGACGGGGGGCAAGCCACGGTAGATGATCTCAAAGAAATCAACTTAGGCACAAGCGAGGAACCAAAGCCTATCTTCGTAAGCGCACTGCTAAGTGCAGACGAGGCAGAAAAGTATTACCAACTGCTGTTAGAGTATACAGACGTCTTCGCTTGGACATACAAAGAAATGCCCGGCCTTGACCCTACCATCGCTGTACATCACCTTGCAGTCAAGCCTGGATCGCGATCGATAAAGCAAACTCAAAGACGCTATCGATCCGAGCTCATCCCACAGATTGACGCTGAAATTGACAAGCTAATTGAAGCAGGCTTCATTCGAGATGTGCAATACCCAAAATGGATCTCTAACGTCGTTATCGTCCTCAAGAAATCAGGACAGCTACGTGTTTGCGTGGACTTCCGAGACCTCAACGATGCATGCCCGAAGGACGATTTCCTTTTGCCAATCATCGAAATCATGGTGGATGCAACCACTGGCCACGAGGCACTATCATTCATGGATGGCTCGTCCGGATACAATCAAATTCGCATGGCACCCGAGGATGAGGAACTAACAGCCTTTCGCACTCCAAAGGGTATATACTGCTACAAAGTAATGCCATTCGGTCTAAAGAATGCTGGAGCTACATATCAGCGTGCAATGCAAAAAATCTTCGACGACATGCTACACAAAAATGTAAAATGTTACGTGGACGATGTGGTGGTCAAAACAAAAAGAAAATCAGACCACTTGAAAGATTTGCGAATAGTGTTCAAAAGACTGCAAAAGTACAACCTCAAGATGAACCCGATGAAATGCGCATTTGGTGTCACCTCCGGAAAGTTCCTCGGCTTCATTGTCAAGCACCGTGGCATCGAAGTGGACCAATCAAAAATCAAAGCCATTCAAAGCATGCCCGAGCCAAGAAATTTGCACGAACTGAAAGGACGACTCGCCTTCATTAGACGATTTATATCCAATCTAGCTGGGCGCTGTCAACCGTTTAGCCGACTCATGAAGAAGGATGTTCCGTTTGTATGGGACAAAGCATGCCACAATGCCTTTGAAAGCATAAAAAAGTATTTGTCAAGTCCACTTGTCTTGAGGGCACCCGTGCACGGAAAGCCGCTCATATTGTATATTGCCGCTCAAGAAAGATCAGTAGGGGCACTCTTGGCACAAGAAAATGAATCCCAGAAAGAAGGAGCGCTCTACTACCTCAGTCGAACTCTCACCGGTGCCGAGTTAAACTATTCCCCGATAGAAAAGATATGCCTCGCTTTGGTGTTCGCCATCCAGAAGGTCAGGCATTACATGCAGGCTTACACCATCCATTTGGTTGCTAGAGCTGACCCGGTTAAATACGTCATGACCAAACTAGTTCTGACTGGGCGACTAGCTAAATAGGCGTTGCTTCTCAATCAACACGAGATCATCTACGTTCCAGCTAAAGCCGTTAAAGGACAAGCACTGGCAGACTTCCTCGCCGATCACCCGATCCCAGCCGATTGGGAAATCTCAGATGACTTGCCTGACGAGGAGGTGTTTTTCATCGACATCTTCCCAACATGGACGATGTTCTTCGACGGATCCGCCCGAACAGATGGAGCGGGGGCAGGAGTGATATTCATGTCACCGCAAAGGCAAATACTGCCTTATTCCTTCCGATTAAGCGAACTATGCTCTAACAATGTCGCTGAGTACCAAGCACTGATCCTCGGCCTCCAAATGGCAACTTGCATAGGAATCGCAGCCCTTGAGGTATACGGCGACTCCAAGCTCATAATCAACCAACTCTTGACCGAGTACGAGGTGAGGAAAGATGATCTCGTCCCATACTTCCGACTGGCAACTCAGCTGCTACAAAAGTTCGAGATGGTGATGCTAGGACATGTACCAAGAAAAGAAAATCAAATGGCAGATGCCGTCGCCAACCTAGCCTCTAGCATAACGCTAGGAGAAGGAGAAGTCGCAAATGTGCCAGTTTGCCAAAGATGGGTGATTCCACTTGCCGCTGAGATACTGCTAAATGACACAAACGTCATCTCAGTACTCCTGGTCGACACTGAAGAATAGAGACAGCCGTTGATCGACTACTTAGAGCAAGGAAGGCTTCCAGACGATACCAAACACCGCTCTGAGATACGTCGACGAGCACATCGCTTCCTCTACTACAAAGGAACACTTTACCGACGCTCTTTTGAAGGAGTACTTTTGAGATGCTTAGGTGAAGAAGAAGCCAGTCAAGCCATAGAGGAAGCACATTCAGGTATATGTGGAGCACATCAGTCGGGGCCAAAACTACATTTCCAGCTTAAAAGAATGGGTTACTATTGGCCAAGCATGGTGAGGGATTGTATGGAATACGCCAAAAGGTGCCAAGCCTGCCAGTTCCATGCCAACTTCATACATCAACCGCCTTAACCATTGCACCCTACAGTTGCTTCATGGCCGTTCGACGCATGGGGGTTGGACGTCGTGGGACCAATCACACCAAAGTCGTCTGCGGGAGAAGCTTACATCCTAGCTGCAACAGATTACTTCTCCAAATGGGCTGAAGCCATACCCCTGAGGGAAGTCAAGAAAGAAACTGTCGTCCGTTTTATCAAGGAGCATATCATCCACCGATATGGTGTGCCTCGCTACATCATTACGGACAATGGAAAACAATTCTCCAACCGACTCATGGACGAACTCTGTGAGAAATACAAATTCAAACAGCATAAGTCTTCCATGTATCATGCCCCAGCTAATGGTCTCGCAGAAGCATTCAACAAAACTCTATGCAACCTTTTGAGAAAGATTGTTGGTAGGAGCAAGAAAGACTGGCACGAAAGAATGAGTGAAGCACTTTGGGCATACAGGACGACGCACCGGACGCCTACTCAAGCTACACCATATTCACTCGTGTATGGCGTAGAGGCGGTTTTGCCGCTGGAAAGCCAAATTCCCTCACTGAGAATGGTTATACAAGAAGGACTGACCAACGAAGAGAATGCAAAGTTGCGTCTCCAAGAGTTAGAAGCACTAGACGATAAGAGGCTCTAAGCTCAGCAGCACTTGGAGTGTTATCAAGCACGGTTGTCCAAGGCCTTCAACAAGAAAGTTCGCCCGAGGTCATTTCAAGAGAGAGACCTCGTCCTTGCATTACGTAGGCCTATCATCATGACGCACAAGACGAAAAGCAAATTCACCTCAAATTGGGATGGGCCTTACGTAGTACAAGAAGTCTACACAAACGGTGCTTACATGATCGTGAAAGAAGATGGCTTGAGGATTAGCCCTATAAACGGCAAGTTTTTGAAGCGGTACTACGCATGAGAAGATACCACGCTACTGGCCCGCAAGAGCATAAACTGTGTACGGCAAAATCATTATCAAAAATCACCATATAAAAAAAAAATCCATCATTCATTTGAACTACGTGATGACTTGATCCCTCCTTAAACCGAGGGTACGTAGGCAACTTGAAACTTCAAAACTTCAAGTACAGTCACATCATCAACAAAAACACAAACACTTCGAAGAATAAAGGGCAAACTCAGTAACGAAAACACTTTAAATCTTTAAAGGAAGATGTCGGCTCTAAAGCCTTGTTACAAAAGAGGAAAGAAAAGACACTACTCGAAAGTTATGCCTCTAAAACTACGAAGGCGATCCTCAAGTAAATCCTCCAAATTCTTCAAAGACTCGACCTCAGTAGGAGACAAAATAGGCGATTCCATAGCCATGCCCTTCTCCTGCTCTAGATGAGAAATCTCTTCTTGGTGTTCCGCAAGCACTCTTTCTAGATGAGACAATTCGGCCTCCAACCGCTCTCGCTCTTGCACTAATGCATCAAGACGCGCTCGGACGGAAGTTAAAGAAGTCTCTACAGTCTGATAAACTCCCAAAACAGCTTGCTGAGAAGATTGGACTCGGGCTAGCGAAGAATCTATTGTTGCAAGTTGCTGAGCCCTAAGATCCGGATTCAATTTCTCCAAAGAAGTGGCACGCAAGGAAGAATACTCAGTCGAGGCGGCCATAAGTTCGGCAATTTTGACCTTCAAAGTCGAAGAATCAACATTCAGGTTGTCAATTACAGAAACAAGCTTTGACAAATCCTCACGGAGCAATGCAAGGTTTTCCAACGGGCACTTTGAGATCCTACTATCGATATGGCCCTTAATGTCCATGGCTGCACGGAGGCTAAAACGATGGATAAGCTGCTCAGTACCGCTAAGGTTCGGCCCCCTCAAAGAAATCACAGAATTAGCCGGCAAAGGTATTGGACGCATAGCAGACTCTTGTACACATTCACCAACACGCGGCAAGCTTGGGAGGCTCGACGGATTTTGAGTAAGCTCTGCACCAGGAAGATCCCTAATCCCCTCATCGGCAGGTGGACTGCCTCCGACCGGCATAGAAGGCCCAACCTAAGGAGAACAAACAAAATGTTAGAAACAAAAGGTAAAATAAAGAAAAAAAAATCATGAAAGGGAAAAAGTACATACGTCTCTCTCAAAAGACATACGGCAATCAGATTGAGGAAGCCTAAACGCTTCTTTCTTCTTATGACGAAAATTAACATCGCTGTCAACCTGAGAAACCTCAAGTGGTCGCTTATTCAAAGATTGTTGACGCAGCCGCAAAGCACGTCCATCCTCGTGCGAACCGACTTCGTCACCCGCTTCTTCAGAAGCATCCAAATGAGAAGAAAGCAAGCGTGAGCGTGGGTGGGCTAGGACCACAGGGCTATCTTGCAAGGGAGTAACACTCGCACAATCAAAAGATACCAGCTGCGGAGGAACTGAAGAACAACTCTCTTTCGATGCCTTATGGTGAGAATGGGAAGAATTAGTGTCACTTGCCATCCCCAAATTCTCATAGTGTGCCTTCAACCACCAATTTACGTAAGCACGAGTCACAGGATTATTCTTGAACTCGTCTTTAACTGGCAGGGTGATAGAAGCATTTGTGCATGCACGGGTACAAGACTCCCAATGCATATACATATTTTGCAACGATTTCGATTGGTCTCTTTCCTTCAGCCTACCCGGAACAGTTTGGACAAAACCAAATTGCCTACTAAAACGGTGGGAATTATACGGTTGAATAATGCATCGGTCTTCTTGTCGCAAAGAAACGTACGACGAGCGAAGGCTTATAAAATAAGACAAGTCTGAGGAGCGAAGGTCCGAATCATCCACGATGACTTGCCGCGTCAAGCCGACTCTTGCCAAACGATCCATCCTTGAGCCTTCACAACTTTCAAACAGCGCTCGCGCCTGCGAATCATCAAGACCCTTCGCAGAAAGCACACCAGAATACTTCGTCATTAAGGGCCCCAATTTCACTGAAGTCGACGAAGAAAAATGAGTGTTAAAGTATTCGCCCAACCAGCCATACACATAGTGGTAGGGAAGTACCGCAGCACGGTCTTCAGTGCTTGCCAAGTTCGAAACAACACTCAAACCGTTGTAAATATTGGCTAAGACCGGGATGGCAAGACTAAAAGATTCGCCTGCAGCCATCTTGCTGGCAACTTTAAAAACTCCGGGACGGACGAAGTTGACGTCATCTTTAGGGAAAACAAATTTACAAAGCCAACAAGCTAAAAAAGCGGCTAAGTAAGATTCCTCCAAGTGCTCCGACGACACGCCAAGGTTTTCGAACGCCCTCAACTCAGTGGGGGTACGGCGCCCAACTGGGCCAATAACGCCTGATGGATCCGAGTCTCCCTTAGGCCTGGTCGTCTTATTGCGACCACTTTTCTTCGAAGGCCTCTTATACTTCATGGCATCCCAATACCAAAACCGAATCCATGAAGATATCTTCACGCCTGACTTGCCCGGAGACTCTTGGGAAAGCTTGTGATATGCCCAAAACAAATGGCGACAGCTCGCAGGCAATCCTCGACTATTGCGACAAGAAAACTCCTCCACGCTAGGGACAACTTCGTCGTAAAACTTTCCCTGGATTGGCAAGCCCCCTATCTTGTGAAGATCTCGAAGAGAAAGAGACATCTCCCCTCGAGCTGTGTGAAGTGTGTTGGTTGCTGAACACCAATGCTCGAAGAATTCACGAATGACGGAGGGTTGGCGATCATAACTGAACAAAGATGCGTATACAGCGTGGTAAAGGCCCGTCTTGGTAAGCACATCCTTGGAACGGCTCAAGACATCTTCAAGCCATTCCCAATAAAAATCAACAAAGGCAGCTCCTCCAGTGGTTGACAGGGTAACACTCCAAGACACGGCTCCGTTGCGGATACGATCACCAAGAAGATCAAACACAACCGAAGGGTTGTCGTAAACATGGTGCGAAGAGTTCAAAATAAGAATCCTGGATGGACACGCCCTCTTCTTTGCATTAGATCGAATGGAGTTCACCACCTCCCAAGCTGCTTCAGAAGACCATGACTTAATATGCATGGAGTTGTCTTTGGCGGGAAGGACAAGCGCCTTAGGGCCAGTCAGTGGCGGATAAAGCTTCAACGTCGTTCCGCTATCTTGGGAATCGCCTTCCTTTGCAAGAACAGTAAGGGTACCGCCCTTAAAGTACCTGAAAAATACCATGACCGCAACGAAGAGTTAGCCATAAGACTTCAGCAGGACGGCGGACAGTACAATGGCGTGCGGTAAATAATGCAGCAACGGCAGGGGTAGCAAGCACGGTAACAAGGGCAGCTACAAGACGGTCCTTCAAGGCACGTTACGGTAGCAAAGAAACTAAAATGCCACGTAGTCACACTACGTAAACTCGTAGCGACCACGCAAGCAGTTTCTCGCACCGCACGGCAACGCCACCACCGAGGGAAAATTGCGACCAAAAGACAATACACAACGAAGCCCCTGTGCAGCCTCTTGTACAGCACCACACGGCAGCGCACCAACCGAGGGAATACTGTAATCAAAAGGCACTACACGGCGGAACTCCGGCGCAGTCTCTCGCGCAAGCACTTGGCAGCAAAGAGCACAAAGAACACCGTCATGCACTCCACTTCCAAAAGCTTCATGGGTATCCCGACATCATGTCATGCCTCCACAAAATTGTTTACGTAATCCCTGACATCACAACAAAGAAGTCCATCAGTGGGGGGTACACACATTATGTTATACATGCATGTATGTATGCGTTTAAAAAAAAAAAAAAAGGGCCCAAATATGAGCCAAAGGCCCAGGCCCAAAAAAAAAAAAAAAAAAAAAAGTTACGGTGTGTGTTTGTATATATGCAGAGGAAATACCTCTCAAATGATCAAACACAGCATCTATAACTTGTCTTCATCTTGTGCACACACACACATATATATAGGATTTATAAAAAAATAAAATATTGATAGTAGGGTAAAAAAAATAAAAAAAAATAAAAAATAAAAAATAAAATATATATAGTGCAGCACTAAAAAATAAAAAAATATATAAAAAAAGTGAGTGCATCATTAAAATATATATATATATAAAGAAATAAAAAATAAAAATAAAAATATACATATATAAAAGGTTTTGAGTGTGCACCTGCTACCGAAAGTTGACAAAAAAAAATATAAAAAATATAAATATATAATTTTTTTTTAGTGGAGTACTCACCATAAAAAGTATATTAATATATGTATAAAAAAATAAAAAATAAAAAATAAAAAATAAAAAATAAAAAAAAAGGGGGGTTTGAAATGGTGCGGATTGCACCAGAGAAAAAAATATATTTAAAAAAAAAAAAAAAACATGTGTGTGTGCGTACATATATATATATATATATATATATATATATATTTATTTATATTTATATTTATATAGCCCAAATCCACCAGCATGGGCCTCATCTGCACAAAGAAAATGAAGAAGCTAAATGGGCCGGATTGATGCAACCAGATTAAGATAACACAAGTCAAATAACCCAGTTCATGGGTTGGATGATTCAGGCCCAGCCAACAAGTCCAGCAGGCATGGGCTATGCAATCAACACAAATCACAAAGTAACTATACTGATAAGAATCTGCACAACCCAATCCAACTCAAACTCACAATTATTACAGATCCAGAAAAACAACCACCATGGATTTTTTTTTAAAAAAAAAAAGAAAAAAAAAAGAAGAGCATTGAGAGAAATAAAAGTCCATTTTATTTATCTCTGGAAAATTACACAAATTGGCACTCTACATGCCACAAAAAAAAAAAAATCAAATCTACAAGGAAGGACTTTTTCAGAGACGGTCAGGTGGTGCCTCGGAAGTCGACGGAGCTCCGGGAAGACGAAGAGCCAGAGTTGGGATCTCCGGAGCCGGAACACTTGGTGCAACTCCAAATGACGAAGGCTACATAAACCTCGGGAGTAACGCCATGAACCTTTCATGATCACTCTGGATCCGACCGTCCGATTCCTGCAGCTGGTCCAGCTTCCTCTTCATGCTGGTCGAGTAACTAGTTGCAAGCATGTGCAACTCCTTGTTCTCGTGCCTGAGTCCTCTGACCTATTGCCGAAGACTTGCCACCTCCGCCATCAGTGACTCCACCTGCCGAGATCTTGCGAGAAGGCGCTGGCCCATGTTTGAAACTGAGCCTGCACTTTGGACGCTGAAAGCTAGAGATTCCTGAACAGCCAACTCGTCTGACCGCCTGGATAGCAACCTAGTGTCCCTTGGAGTGAGGAGATTTCGAGCGACCACCGTAGCGGTTATTTCGTTTCTCATCATTGAGTCCCCAACTGTAAGAGGACCATTGGGGGATATGAAGGACGGACGCCAAATATTGTCTGGAGAAGACAAGTCATCATCTTCTCCGACGTTCAAATTAAGGCGACGGTCGGAAGGGCAAGACATTTTTAGAGGGGTTGAGGAAGAAAAGAGTTCGAAAAGATTAAGATTGCTGAAGCGGAAGAAGAAAGCGGAAGGAGTAAGATTGCAGAAGTGCAGGAAAGAGTGTTTACAGAATGGAGTTCAAGTGTGAGGTGAAACAAAAATTCGCGCCTCTATAAAAAGAAGAAAATGAAGAAGCGCTCCTCAGAGATCGAAGAGACGCTCCTCTCGCAAATCAAAGAGTGACGCTCCTTTCTCGAAGGCCGGAGTTCTGTCTCAAAAGAGCCGTTCCTCTATCAAAAGCTGGGCTTGACTCAGAAATCACGTGGCATCAGCTTTTCCAGTTTGTCATCACTCGTCACATGCGTCACATGCAGCTTGGAGCGTTGCGAAAACCACGAGCCGAACCCGGATTTGAACCCCGGTTTTCAAAAGATCATCATTCCAGACGTGTCATCACTCGTCGCATGCACAGTCAGCTCGCGGAAATTACGGACGGCTGTGTCAGAAAGCACGTAACTGGTACTGTTCATCCATCACCGGCTGCCGACAAATAGTAAGGGAATAGTACCGGTTGTGAAGAAAAAAAAAATTGTCTATAAGTCCAACCTTCGCCTTCCACAGCCAAAGCGCACCCTCTCTTCATCTCTTCATCTCCGAGAATGTATTCTCAAAGAAACCTTTCGAGTCACTCAGTGTTCTTCATCCCTTGGAACACCCCAGAAAACAAATCATCCAAAGCAAAAATATTTCATATCAAAAAGGTTAAAAGCAAAAATATCTCATATCACGCTTTCTCCTCACTTTCATCTGAAGAACATGGAGAAAGTGAGATCCTGATTGCTTACCTAGTCTTGCTCTCGAGTACTCATCTCAGACCCCTCCCAGCCCACTTCAAAAATAAACCTGTGTAGATGTGCATCTTCAAAAGCAAAAGTACCTCACAGACGAAGCAGGAGGAGTCTGAGTTGCTTCGAAGAACAGATGAGTCTGGGTTGATCCAAGAGTTCAAGAAGATGCCACACCTGCGTGGAAACCGGACTACTTGAAGCATGTGGAGACAACGTGCTGAATCAACCTTCAAGACAAAGCCGTGACGGCCCTTTGAAGAAAACACAAGTTCGATTCAAGATTAGAAAATCTAGCAAAAAAAAAAAAAAAAAAAAACCCCTGTGTAGAGGTACTTCTTGAAAAGCAAAAGTATCACACAGACGAAGCAGGAGGAGTCTGAGTTGCATCCAGATGAAAGCTGTGGAAAAATCACAAAACCCGATTCAAGATCAAGTGCCCATCACCCTTGAATCAAAACCAGTTCAAGATGAAAGCTGTGGAAAGTCAACAAGCACAACAAATACACGTGCCGATTCACCCAAAAAAAAAAATAATAGTCTCAGCCCAATCCAAGATCAAGCCTCGACGGCCCTCGGATCGACGTCTACAGTAAGGAAACTTCAAGACGCATCTCCTACATATGACAAACACATGTATACGACACGCCTTGAAGTGGGGGCATTTGTAGACAGTGAAATTTCAGTAAATAAATGTTGACCAATGGTCAAAATTTTAACACTCGTGTATTACATAAATTGTACACATATTGTGTGATTCGACGAAAATTCGAAAAGAGTTAGAAAAGCTGTCAAACAAGACACGTGTCAACACCTGGCAGAGACGGCTTATTTCATCTGTGATATTATATTCAAAATTAGGCCTTGGAAAATTCTATAAATAGAAGCCAATTTCATTCATTTCAATTCACCAATTCACAAATACATTTCTCTACTCCCAAATTGGAAGAGAATTCTCTGAAGTTCGTTCTTCGTTCTTCGTTCTTCGTTCATCGTTCATTGTTCTTCGAGATCAAGCCCCAACGGCCCTTGAAGAAACACTCATCCATCCTAAGATCAAGCCCCAACGGCCCCTTGGATTAGCGCAATCGTTCTTCAAGATCAAGTCCAGAAGCCCTTGAAGATCCATCCACCATTCATCATTCATCCGTTCATCCGTTCTTCAAGAACCAAGCCCAAAAGCCCCTTGAAGTTCATCCATCGTTCATCGTTCATCGTTCATCGTTCATCCATCTTCTTCAAGATCAAGCCCCGACGGCCCTTGAAACAACATTCATCCACCCTCCAAGATCAAGCCCCGACGGCCCTTGGAATCAATACATTCATCCTTCAAGAATCAAGCTCAAAGCCCCGTGAAGCTCATCCATCGTTCATCGTTCATCGTTCTACATTCATCATCAAACATCTGAAGATCATCACTGTTCATCCCAAGAATCAAAGCGCCAAACAGCCCCTTCGGATCAACACAAACAAATCCACATCACTGTTCATCCAAGGATCAAGCCCAACGGCCCTTTGGATCAACAGCCCATCAACAAAATCCATATCTTACGAAGATAGAATCAGAGGAACAAATAGAGATTGTAACCCCAAAATTCATCAAATAACAAATATATTTTGTACACGTGTTCTTGTTCCTTTCAGGAAATTTTCGTGTTTACACTGGTATTTCGAATCTTTGGATGGAGTAAGTCAGGGGGGGTTGCAATTTTTCAAATTTAGGCTCGACAAATGATTGAAATTTTGAAACTTTAGGCAATTGAAAGCGTTTAATTTGAGTTTCCGCATTTGATTCAGTATGTAGTATATGTGACTGATTATGTTTTTGGTTAAGGATTGGGGATTTTGGGTGATTAGGTTTTAGTTTCTAGCTTTTGGGTTTTTGGGTCAGTGACGGGGATTTATTACCGCACAAATTTAACCCTCTTTTTGACAGTTGTAGTAAAGATGTAAGTAGGGTATCGTTCTAGGCCGGGGATTAGGAGGGATTGCTAATCACTCTAAAATTAATTTAAAAACATAAAAACAAAGTTTAAAACACAAAACTAAAATAAAAACTCGAAACACACTAAAAATGACTCAAAATAATGAAAACAATTTAAAATAAAAACTAGGAAATTAATTAGACGAAAATTAAATTAAAAGATTAAAAATAATAAAAACTAACTAAATAATAATATTTTAATGGGGGGATTGATTTTTGACGAAACGTAAATTAAACTTAAATAAATTATAAAATTGACAAAAATATAAAATTAAAGTAAACGAATAGACGACGGATTGGCTAGAGGGTTTTTCTCCACACAAGACACAAATGTAATCTAAATTGACCTTCAGTTGTTCTTCCAATAAGTTATGAATTTTCAACGCCCCAAATTAACCATGAATTGCATAGATTAATTCTCAGATTTTCCTTAAGTTAATGGATTGGATGATTGCATACGACAACCCAAAACATTCCCCACAAGTTCCCTACATGAATTGCATAATAGAGATACAAGCGAGAATCATTAAGTTCTATGAAAACCATAAGCATTGACGAGGCACTTATTACTATGAATTGCATGAAACTTATGCCCAGAATTTACTTAACGCGATTGTGACTAGCAACCTTCACTACTCATGAATATAAGTTTATAACGATTAGGTGAAATTCACTTATATTCTAGCATCAAATTCATGCATGTAAATTAAGTTTGCATTCTTAATCGACAAACATAAATAAGTTATTAATCAAACAGTTAAGCAAATTAAATCACAACTCAGAAATCACAACTAAATGTAATCAATTCAAATTACAAATATATCCATGGTTTTGAATTATCCTCTAGCCAACACAATTAATTACACATATTTATAAATTAAAAACAGAAATTAAAAACATAAGTTGGAGGATTAAACCGAAACGAGGGCGTGCAAGGATTGTTCTGTCTTTGTGGTTGCACACGGTGCAGCTCCCTGATTTGCTGCCTGTCGCTCTCTGACTTGCTTCACGCAGTCGCTGGCAGCTGCTAGCCTTTTCTTCTATTGGCTCGCTGCTTTTCCTCGAAACCAAAGGCTGGTATCTCTCCTCGCGTCAAGCTAGCAGCACCCCCCTTACTTCCTCAAGCTGTGTGGCTCTTCCCCTCGGGAGTTGCTGCACAAATGGCAGCTTCCTCTCTTATTTTTTTTTATATTATTTTTCCTCTCTCCGCTGCCCGAGAGGCAGTTGTCGACTGCCTTCCTCCCCATGAGAGCTGCCAAAGGCCTTCCTATTCTGTCCTTTTTTTTCCACGCTGCTTGGCAGCTCTTTTTTGCACAGCAGCTCCTCCGAGGAGCTCTCCCCAAAGCTCTCAGGCTTGCTCTCCCAGACCCCCCGTGTTCGTTCGTTTTCTCTAGCTGCCAAAGGCAGCGTCCCCTTTATTCTGTTTTCCCTCTTCTTTTAATCATTCTGTCCGAGCTTAATGGGCGCCTGCCTTTCTTTTCCTTTCTTAATTCCCTTCACCTACTCCACCTAAATTCCACACACATTATAAATATATTAATATATTAATATATAAATATATAAATATATTAATATATTAATATATAAATATATAAATATAATACTTTCTTATATTTATTAACCAAATAGAGAGAGCAAAACAGTTTTGACGATTTTATTACTAAAAATTTCACTTATTCTATTTTTATTTTCTTAACTTAACAAATTCAATAAAACACAAAAACAACGTAAATAGCTCAAAATATAACGAACTAACTAAGAAAAGACGAGTGAATTTGATATAAAAATATATATAAATATTGTCCGATCAAATACCCCCACACTTAGCTTTTGCTAGTCCTCGAGCAAAACACAGAAAACAGAATAAGTAATAGCATGAAAAACATTAACTTCCCCCTATTTGACCCTCATAGAATTTCATTCGAAAACGCAAATCATCAAGAACCATAACTAACACAAAACAAACTAATCCCAGTTCATCTTTCTTATTCAAATATTAGCAGTAATCTTTAAATCATCCTTGAAGTGTAGTGTGTGAGATAGCCATGCTAATGCAATTTCAAGTTTTTATTTTTAAAATCATCATATGCAAACTAGCAACCTTCTCACGGGATATGCACTCAATCACACATGTGTTTAGTTTTAATGTGTTTCGCTCAAAGAAACAAATGTGAAAGTTCTACCATAAGCTTGCATAAAGATCACTTCTCCACAATCATAATTGCAAAACTTAAATCAAGAGGACTTTTATTGGATGTAATGAGGCTTAGGGATAAGGCTATTGAAACGAAAGAATAGGAAAACACAAGTTCCAAGCTACATCGCAAGCGATTCTTTTGTTGAGATTTATAAGAACTCAAACTTTCCAACGATTCTTTTAATCACCTCCAACCACACCCTTAAACTGAAACTTTATAAACTTTTTATTTTCTTTGAATACAATCTTTTCTTCTTTTTCTTTTCTTCTCTTTTCTCAATTTTTATTTTATTTTATTTTTTTTAAAAACACAAATATGAAATACCCCCACACTTATTCTTTTGCCAAACCTTCCAAGTACTTCACAAACATTTCTCAAAAGACAATCTCAAATTGTTCGCTTGGAAAGGGTAAGGAAACATGTTTTGAGGTATAAGGGTAGACATATCTGGTGTTAAGAAATAAAAGGCTCAACAAATACGGCTCAAATAGGCAATCTAATGGTATCATTTTTCTTTGGGACACAAGGTTATTTGGGCCATGGTGGTGAACCTAATGCCTCTATCATTTTCAAGTTCATGCAATCAATGACAAAATTTCGAAAGATCGTTACGCAAGTTCTAGAGATGTATCTCACATAAGTTCATCACACATGAAAGAATAGGAGTGTATGAAAAATGCACACACTTTCAATAGGCTCAAAAACTCACATGGGATGTATATGGTCACTAAATTCACATATGAAGATTTAAGTCATGCTTTAGTTTCACATCAACAAGGCTATGTGCATTTGGATTTTCAAAGATGATCAAACATGTACAATACTAACAAGAGAACAAGGAAATTCACATAACACATGTTAACTAAGTTCTTGATAATCATGGTTCAAATTTCATCCAGTTATATCATTGGGTCGGGAAACTAATAAAAATCTAATTTAAAACCGTAAGGAAAACAAAACAATATTTTTGGATTTTTTTTTTTTAAAAAAAAAAAAAAAAATCGAAAAAAATTAAATAAAACAAAACTAATTAAGAAAACAAAAAGCAAAAACATGGAAACAAATGAAACCAGTTCAAAGTTGAAGGTACAAAAATTTTTAATTTGGTCATTTTTTTATCACTTGATACCCCCACACTTAAACTAGACATTGTCCCCAATGTCAGAAAACAATAAAATGCAAATAAAAATAAAATGAATAAATAATACGAAACAAAATAAAGCAAAGGGACTGAAAACTTCTCTAATTTGCAGAAAACCAAGCGATGACCCCCAAGCGTAAATTTTGCAATCAACTTCAAGGGAGGAATTAACCAAACGTTCCTGCAAAGAAAAGAAATAAATCAGTCAAGCACGCAAGAAAATAAAGAAAATGCAAACGAAAAATAAAATAAAAAAAATGAAAAATAAAAGATAATGAAAAGAACTAATAGGTGGTCATTGGTCATGACTGTTGATTTTCCACAGCTTTCATCTTGAACTGGATGGGCCTCCTTCTGGCAAGTGCTCCTCGGCTTAGTTGAGGATGAATCAGCACGTTGTCTCCACATGCTTCAAGTAGTCCGGTCTCCACGCAGGTGTGGCATCTTCTTGAACTCTTGGATCAACCCAGACTCATCTGCTCTTGGGTGCACCTCAGACTCCTCCTGCTTCGTCTGTGAGGTACTTTTGTTTTTGAAGAAGTACCTCAACACATGTTTATTTTTGAAGTGGGCTGGGAGGGGTCTGAGATGAGTACTCGAGAGCAAGACTAGGTAAGCAATCAGGATCTCACTTTCTCCACGTTCCTCAGATGAAGGAGAGGAGAAAGCATAATATGAGATACTTTTGCTTTTAACCTTTTTAATATGAAATACTTTTGCTCTGGAAGGTTTGTTTTCTGGGGTGATCCAAGGGATGAAGAACACTGAATAACTCGAAAGCTTTCTTTGGGAAGACATTATCGGAGATGAAGAGAGGAAGAGAGGTTGAGAGGTGGAGAGGGTGTGAAGGTGTGCCTTTGCTGTGGAAGGCGAAGGTCGACTATATAGAAATTTTCCTTCACAACCGGAACTGTTCCCTCACTATTTGTCGGCAGCCGGTGGATGGATGAACAGTGCCCGTTACGCGCTTTCTGACAACGCGTCCGTAATTTCCGCGAAGCTGACTGCGCATACGACGAGTGACGACAAATTGGAATGATGATCTTTTGAAAACTGGGGTTCAAAACCGGGTGCGGCTCGTGGTTTTCGCAACGCTCCACGCTGCACGTCATGAGTGACGACACATCCGGACAAACCGACCCACGTGATTGCTGAGTCAAGCCCAGCTTTTGAGAAAGGAAACGGCTCTTTTGAGAAAGGAGTGTCGAGCTTTTCCGAATTGCGTGAGGACGCGTCTTCAACCTCAGAGGAGCGCCTCTCTTTGATTTGCTTCTTTTTATAGAGGCGCTAATTCTGCTTCACATCACACTTGAACTCCCTTCCTCAAATACTCTCCTCTGCAAACACTCTCTTCTGCACTTCTTAATCTTTCCGATCTCTTCTTCCGCTTCAGCAATCTTAATTTTTCCGAACTCTTCTTCCTCAACCCCCTCTAAAAATGTCTTGCCCTTCCGACCGTCGCCTAAACTTGAATGTCGGGGAAGACGATGACTCGTCTTCTCCGAACAACATTTGGAATCCATCCTTTATATCCCCCAATGGTCCTCTTACAGTCGGGGACACAATGATGAGGAACGATATAACCGCAACGGTGGTTGCAAGAAACCTTCTTACTCCCAGAGACACTAGGTTGCTGTCTATGCGGTCAGACGAGCTGGCTGTTCAGGACTCACTGGCTCTCAGTGTCCAGTGTGCAGGCTCAGTTTCAAACATGGGTCAGCGCCTGCTTGCAAGATCTCGTCAGGTGGAGTCGCTAATGGCGGAGGTGGTCAGTCTTCGGCAAGAAGTCAGAGGACTCAGGCACGAGAACAAGGAGTTGCACATGCTCGCAACTAGCTACTCGACCAACATGAAGAGGAAGCTGGACCAGCTGCAGGAGTCGGACGGTCGAATCCAGAGTTATCATGAGCGGTTCATGGCGTTACTCCCGCGGTTTATGTTGCCTTCGTCCTCTGGAGCAGCACCAAGCGTTCCGGCTCCGGAGATTCCAACTCTGGCTCTTCGTCTTCCCGGAGCTCCGTCAACCTCTGAGGCGCCACCTAACCAAAACCAATGATTGCTATTAGTTTTTCGTATTATTGTAATTTTTTTATGCTTTTAATGTTTATTTAACTAAATATATATAAATATATATATATTACTAATATTATTTTTATTATTATTATTATTATTATTATTATTTTTTTTTTTTTAGGTTTATTTTAAGCAAAATAAAATATGTAAATTAATGTAAAAAGGCTTTATTTTCCTGCACTAAAAATAAACATTGCCCTTAATTTATTTAAACTCAAACTAAATAAAAATCAACCAAATAACAAAATTAACTAAGCAAAACAAAATGAAAGCAGTAAAGAGAAGGGTTTAGGAATGCAAATCTGATTGTGGGTGATTCCTAGGCCTCCCTTCTTTATTCAAATGCATGAATTTATCATTGAACGGACGGTGGTATTTGAAATGATCTGACAACGGTCTGAGTTCCAATGACGGTGCCTGAATCATCAAAATTAGAGACATGTTAGTATAAAATAAAATAAAAATTAAAATTGGAGAAAATGGCTTAGTGTCTTTCTCCGAAACAAACTCAATTACAAAGACCACATTTTTGGATATTTCCGGGATTTTGAACTGGGCCAGATTGATGATGATGGTTGTGGCCTGTCCCGTGTCATCAAACTCAATTTCTTGGGCCTTTGTTGCCTCATGCACAACCTCTTGGATGTATTTTTGATATGCTTTAGCCACTTCATTCTCTTGAATCTCTTTTCTTGGCGTGCAAGGTTCAGGAACTTGTTTTGGTGCACCAAGAATTGAGATATCACTTTGGACTTCTGGAAGAGCTTCCACAATGTCTTTTTCACTCTCTTTGATATTTGGAATTAAAATTCTACAAGGAAAAAGGACATTCGGTGGAATAGGGTTAGAATGAATTGAACGTAGAACTTCCTCACCTAAGTTGGACGACATAGGGACTTGAGGGGTTTGAGACAAGAATTCGTCTAAACTGCCCAAGTCGTCCTCCTCCTCTTCTTCTTGCAGCGGCAATTCATCCAAGTTCGGGCTGTGACTGGATGGTTCTGGAACAGCTTCATCCTCCACATCACTTATGGCTTCATCGATTTCCACTTCTCCCTTTGAATTTGCAAATGTGGAGTTGGAAAGTTCACTTTGATCTTTAATCTGTGCCATGAATTCCATAATCTGCCCAACATGTATATCCAATTCGTCCACTCTGTTGGTCCGGTCTTGCATCTCCTGGATTCGATTTTCCACTCCCTGATTCAAAAAGGAGAGTAACTTATTAAACGTATCATTATCCAGAGATGTACCTGAATCGAATTGGGCAAATTGTTGCGGAGGCTGTAATGGTTCATATGGCCACTGATAGGACTCTTCCGAAGGCTGCAATTGTTCTTCTCTTTGTGAGCCATGCGTTAAAGAAATTAGCCCTTCAAGAATTTCATTATAATTAACGGGCATACTTGAATTCGATTGGAATTGTTGTGGGGGATGCTGTGGTGGCTGCATAGGTCTTGAATAGAACTCGTCTTGCTGCCAATATCCACTTTGTTGAAATTGCTGAGGTTCATCCCACATTTGATTTGAATAATCCCTCCAATCCGAATTGCAAGCGTTGGAATACATATTGCCCCTTGATTGGCTGTGGCCTTGATATCCCCAATCATCTTCATATGCAGAAAATTGAGGATATTGCTGAGTCTGATATCCTTGCCCATAGGGCACATCAAGTGTAGAGACACTTGGCATTGTGGTCCGTTCGGCATTTTGAGTCAATTGAGCAGTGAGCTGCGCCAATTGAGCTTGAATGGTATCCATGTCTTGCTCCAATTATACCTAAAATCAAAGAAACAAAAATAAATCAAATACCAAAAGTAAAACACACAAACACAAATATAAATAAAAACACAAACAAAAACACAAATATAAAAATAAACACAAACAAAAATAAAGGGATTAGCAAATTTACTAATCCCCGGCAACGGCGCCAAAATTTTGACGGGGATTTATTACCGCACAAATTTAATCCTCTTTTTGACAGTTGTAGTAAAGATGTAAGTAGGGTATCGTTCTAGGCCGGGGATTAGGAGGGATTGCTAATCACTCTAAAATTAATTTAAAAACGTAAAAACAAAGTTTAAAACACAAAACTAAAATAAAAACTCGAAACACACTAAAAATGACTCAAAATAATGAAAACAATTTAAAATAAAAACTAGGAAATTAATTAGACGGAAATTAAATTAAAAGATTAAAAATAATAAAAACTAACTAAATAATAATATTTTAATGGGGGGATTGATTTTTGATGAAACGTAAATTAAACTTAAATAAATTATAAAATTGACAAAAACATAAAATTAAAGTAAACGAATAGACGACGGATTGGCTAGAGAGTTTTTCTCCACACAAGACACAAATGTAATCTAAATTGACCTTCAGTTGTTCTTCCAATAAGTTATGAATTTTCAACGCCCCAAATTAACCATGAATTGCATAGATTAATTCTCAGATTTTCCTTAAGTTAATGGATTGGATGATTGCATACGACAACCCAAAACATTCCCCACAAGTTCCCTACATGAATTGCATAATAGAGATACAAGCGAGAATCATTAAGTTCTATGAAAACCATAAGCATTGACGAGGCACTTATTACTATGAATTGCATGAAACTTATGCCCAGAATTTACTTAACGCGATTGTGACTAGCAACCTTCACTACTCATGAATATAAGTTTATAACGATTAGGTGAAATTCACTTATATTCTAGCATCAAATTCATGCATGTAAATTAAGTTTGCATTCTTAATCGACAAACATAAATAAGTTATTAATCAAACAGTTAAGCAAATTAAATCACAACTCAGAAATCACAACTAAATGTAATCAATTCAAATTACAAATATATCCATGGTTTTGAATTATCCTCTAGCCAACACAATTAATTACACATATTTATAAATTAAAAACAGAAATTAAAAACATAAGTTGGAGGATTAAACCGAAACGAGGGCGTGCAAGGATTGTTCTGTCTTTGTGGTTGCACACGGTGCAGCTCCCTGATTTGCTGCCTGTCGCTCTCTGACTTGCTTCACGCAGTCGCTGGCAGCTGCTAGCCTTTTCTTCTATTGGCTCGCTGCTTTTCCTCGAAACCAAAGGCTGGTATCTCTCCTCGCGTCAAGCTAGCAGCACCCCCCTTACTTCCTCAAGCTGTGTGGCTCTTCCCCTCGGGAGTTGCTGCACAAATGGCAGCTTCCTCTCTTATTATTTTTTTTTTTCCTCTCTCCGCTGCCCGAGAGGCAGTTGTCGACTGCCTTCCTCCCCGTGAGAGCTGCCAAAGGCCTTCCTATTCTGTCCTCTTTTTTCCACGCTGCTTGGCAGCTCTTCTTTGCACAGCAGCTCCTCCGAGGAGCTCTCCCCAAAGCTCTCAGGCTTGCTCTCCCAGACCCCCCGTGTTCGTTCGTTTTCTCTAGCTGCCAAAGGCAGCGTCCCCTTTATTCTGTTTTCCCTCTTCTTTTAATCATTCTGTCCGAGCTTAATGGGCGCCTGCCTTTCTTTTCCTTTCTTAATTCCCTTCACCTACTCCACCTAAATTCCACACACATTATAAATATATTAATATATTAATATATAAATATATAAATATAATACTTTCTTATATTTATTAACCAAATAGAGAGAGCAAAACAGTTTTGACGATTTTATTACTAAAAATTTCACTTATTCTATTTTTATTTTCTTAACTTAACAAATTCAATAAAACACAAAAACAACGTAAATAGCTCAAAATATAACGAACTAACTAAGAAAAGACGAGTGAATTTGATATAAAAATATATATAAATATTGTCCGATCAGTCAGTTGATTATACTAGCACTGTCATGCAATATATGCAGATAAAGTATTCATTCTTTTTTATACTTTTGTTCTTCTCTCTTTTACTTTCTTACCGTCATCATTTCAGCAAGAAGTCATCCTTTAATTTGACTGGCACATGTAATTTGGGTGTGCATTTATTTGTTCATTTTTCTATGTTATATGAACCCATATATTTTAAAAATTGTCATGCGATATGGTCTTATCTCTTCTTGAGGAAGGGACCATCATTTTAACATCTGTTATGGGCCAGTAAACAGTCCAACAGACCTACCTGGAACGACTCAACCACAACCCCTACAAAGCGCAGATCAGAACAACAAACACCACACTAAAATTAAAAATAAACTCCAGTCCAGATATTAAACTCACAAAAGATCACTATGTTATGTTTGTTTCATTTTAGGTGTAAATAACCTTTTTAAGGATTCAGGTTGTCATTGTCTCTTAAACTTGCAAATTTATATTAGTGATCAAGTATCCTAAAATCATTTATTGTTGTGTTCTGTTACTGGTATATATATATTGTCAAAATGGTGAGTTTCTGAATACATTTTTTTTTTTTTTTTTTTGCTTATAATGTTTGTAAAAAGTTTGTTTTTATTTAGTTCATTGTAGATTCTTATTCTTTTATTTAGTTCATCATTCATGCTTTTAAAGATAAGAAGTGCAATGCTCTCTCAGATGTTAGTTTTGGGAGGCAAAGTTTTGAGCTTTCTGCATTAAATGTCCTATTTTTCGGATGAAATTTGGTGTTTAAAGATGTAATGAACAAATTGTTGCTGGTTGGGTTTTGTGTTGTTGCGAATTTACTTGAGATCCTCACTTGATATCCCATTTATGCTTCCTATGCTTCCTTCTGCATAAGGACCAACCCTGGATATCCATTACTCATACACTGCCTCTACTTTATAGCAGCCTATGATACTGAATTTGAGTTAATTTTTGTAAATTTTTTGTTAATTGTTGAATTGGCTTCTAATTATATATTTTTGCCTTTTTTATTTACTGAGAAATTGATGAAATTAGAATGGAAAGTTATTTATTTGATCAAAATAGTTGAAAATTCACATTGCTTAATGCTATTTTATTGGTTGAGGTTGAATTTGGTACTTTTCCTTGGGATGCAAAATTTGTACTGTAATATTAACTGGATATGCTCTACTTTGATCTACCTGTTTAATGGGCAATAATCTAACAATCTGCTGAGTTGAAATTAGTCAAATAGATTCTTTATTGACTGGGCTTAATAGGTTTTTGGTGGCATTTTTTATGAAGGTAATTTTTTGGTGGGTTTTTTGTTTACTGTAGTGACTTTTGGGTGATTATGTTAGTGGCGTTTGTATTTGGGTTTGGGCTTGATGGGGTTTGTTCTTGATGAATGGTTGTCGGTTATGAACTTACTTTCTTGGATTTTTTTATATATTTTGTTAATTAAATGTGATGTTTTTTTTTGGTGAAGAATTAAATGGGATTTTGTGTAATGTACTACTAAGATGAGTGCTTTGTTTTTGGATGGTGAGAAATGGGGAGGAAAAGAAGCTGTTTTGATTGTTGTGTTCGTCGAAATTAGAAGAGATAAACATGCAAAAGAAGCCACATGAACATATGAGAAGAATAAGAAAATGCAGTTGAGTTTTTTTTTTCCAACTCATTCAGTTTTCAATCTTTTATTACTTCCCGTTTGGTGAAATTCATTCCAATCATGTTTCACCACCACTACATTCTTTTCTTTTACTTTTCCATTGGTTGTGTCATGTTTGTTTATTTTTTATCAATCAATATGTTTGGTACAATTCAAATATTTAACTACTTTTGCTTTCCCTTTTGATGCAGGAATGTTGATGGTAGGAGTTTAGTGGAAATAGTTCCCAAGCTGATTCTGCAGATTAAAGGATTGACAGACGCTACCCACAGAAAAAAGTTAATTGAACCACTCACTGTTTGTTTGATCTCTTACTCCCTATTTGTTATTTATTTATTGTCTATTTTTTAATTTTAAATTCCATATACTTAATGTGATCTACACAGTCAAGAGAACCATGTCTTCTTCTCATATATATATTTGCTACAGTACATAGTTTCCTTCGATTTTGTTAATTCATTTTTTCTATTTTCTTTCCATTTTTATGAACAAATACATATCTATTATATATCCTACATATCCCATAATGATTGCGAGATAGTTTAATCTTTCTCAATTTCATTTCTTATGATCACTCTAATCATGGTGTTTGATATGGTGTTGAAAAATCTTCAAGTTCCTTCTACTTATGTACAACTTTTGTTTATTTTCGATGCACAAGAAATATAAAGGAATAAATTGGAAGGTCAATGTTTTCTATTTCTCTTTTGATTGCTTTTGGCACCAGGAGCATATCTATTTTGCTACTACTTTGCAATTGGATTTTTGAAGGATCTTTCTTATGCAAATATTTTCTCTCTTTGATTCTTATACAGGAAAAAAATGATTGGATTATTTATATATCGTTGCGTTCCTTTGTGAATTGTGTTGTGAATATATTAAGTTATCTTCTCCCCAATTTTAAATATTTGGAAGTGACCCAAAAAGGGTTAGGATTTCTCTAAGCTTCCTATGTAATAGTGTCGTGAATGCATATGTACGTTTGTTATATAATGTAAAGAATGTGTTCTGGTCTGAATATTTATTTATTTTTACTGTTGATATATACTTACAAACATTATAATGAAGAATGTGAATTATCAAGCGATGGATGCAGCCACACATGACTACAGTTTACCATCTTTATTACTTTCGGATTTGAAAGACATTTTAAGACTCAAAAGATACAATTTGTAGTGTGTTTCATTCATATTTTAATTTCTACGCTATAGTTGGAGTGCCAAAAGTTTAATTGGATTTGTCAAAAACACTATATATGTCATTTGACTCTTTTTAGTGTTTGGGTTTGAAGATGGTGTTTTCTATTGTTTCCATTTCAAGGGGGTCTGTGACATGCATGTTAGCAATTGGTTCTCAACCAATTTCATTTCCAGAGGTTACGAAGAATTCCAGTGCCATTGGGTGCTTGAGTGGTATTTTTTGTTTCTATTTTTCGTCTTTTTATCATAATTTTTATTGTCATTATTTTAAAATAATTTGTATGTTGTCACTCGATTCAACATAAGAAGGTTTATCATACTCAGGAAAGTATAGTGTGCATCAAGTATTGTTTTCCATTTATTTCAGTTGAAAATCCATGTGTTTTTACATGTTTTCAAATCTTTGTATATAAGTATTGCTTATTGATCTCTATGTTTAAAAACATCGTGGTAATGATAAAATTTGAGGTTGTAATAAGTAATTTTTTATTTGTTCTTTATCGTAGAACTATAGATTGGAAATGGATTGGGTGTTGTTGCTGGTGCTGTACTTTTCATGGATATTTTGGAGGCGTCACATGATTTGCTGCATCTAGGCTAGCTAGCTCATGGAGATCTTCGTTGATGGTAAGCTATGAAGCTCTGAGATCTCTATTTCTTTTTGTTTATAAAATTTGATTTAGTTTCTTAGTTTCGTCGAAATTGTATGTTTACTGTTCTTCTGAGCTTAATTCTATTTTTGCTGAACTAGGTAAAAAATTGTATGCTAGGTTGATTAGAGTGGAAATTTCATATTTCTGGTAATCTAATTTTTGTTTTCCTTTTTGTTTTTTTTTTTTTGAGTGATTCCAGTGATTGTAATTTTCTCATTGAATGAAAGTGTGCTTTCCAAAGCATGAAATTTGGTATTACTTAGGATTCTCAATTGCACTGTTTAACTAAACATTGTTTTGACCGAATTTCAATTTATAGCATGCCATTGCTTTAAAGAATGGGCTTTATGGGTTTGGGTGGGATTTGATGTGACAACCCGTCCCGACATTTTAAATTATTGGATATGAAATGACGGAATTACCCCTACGGGGATTATTTACGTGTGCATGTGTGTGGTGTGAGGATTTATATGTGGCCCTCAAATTATTGGAATTATATTATGGTTAATGTTGGGTGACTAAGACCACACTCCCTCAACCCTCACAATCATCACTCCCGTCATTATTCCTCTCCCTTTCATTATTCAAACATTCTCTCTGTCTCTCTTTCAATCATTCTCTCTCTCTCATCCCTCGACAGAAACTCTCTCTCTCTCTCCTATTCTCAAGCCACGGCACAAAGTCAACTCTCACCAAAACTCGACGATCGTCGAAACTAAATACATATTTGGACTCGTGAAGATCATACGAACACAACGGTACCATTTTCAGGTAAGGATCCTTTCGATTTCACGTCCAAAACTCGATGTTCTTATTTGGCACTATTCATCAAACTTTTCATACGTGATGTTTTAGGACGATCTAAGATCACAGTGATCCTTGTGAGGTCCCAAGGAGGCTCGGAGTAGTTCGTTGGAGGTGTTTGGACGTCGGAATCACGCTCATCGGAGTTGGCCGGTTTTGGAGTTTGTTCCCGAGGAAATTAAAGGCCTTTTTCAAGGTTTTTGAAGGTATATTCATGTTCTACACTAAATTTGGAGCACATAGGAAGAAAAATGGGTCAAAAAGGATGAAAAATGAGCAAGATATGACAATTTGAAAATTACCCAGAAAATCCGGCGAAACCAGTCGCCGGCGGCCGGCGAAGTCGCCGGAGAAGACGACCGGAGGGAATATTCTGGCGACCTGACGGAATATTCCGTCACCGTTAACTGACGCCGTTAATTCTGACGCCGTTAAACCTGACGGAATATTCCAGGAATATTCCTGACGGCGTCAACTGACGCCGTCACTGTGCTCGGCGCGTGGGAAGCGCGTGGGTCCGTGCCACGTCAGGCCGTCACTGTGCTCGGCGCGTGGGAAGCGCGTGGGTCCGTGCCACGTCAGGCGCGTGGGGGCGCGTGGGATAGTGAAAAATTATTTTAAAAATATGGGGATGTTCGTGACGACGAGTAGGTCACGTTGGTATATGCAAATACCAAAATTGAGCTATGTATGAGAAGTTATTCCCGTAGTTGTGAGTATGTATTAAATAACGTATTTACGTAATTTCTCGTATAGGTGATACGTATACCGAAGACGACCGTAGCCAGGCCCGACGCGGGGGTTACGAGCCAGCTACTTATCAGTGAGTGGGCAGTATTATTTTTCGTATACCTATATATACATATGATTTTCCCAGAATCACTTTTAAATGGAAATAAACGTTTTATCGACTTGCATATTACTTGAATTGATGCATGAATAATTAATTATACATTTCATGCATATATTGGTGCCGAGGACGCCAGGTGAGTACTAGGTAGGTACATGCATAGTTGAGAACGAATAACATTCGATATACGTATGAAATACATTTGATATACGTATGAAATGTGATTGAGATATAGTTGAGATATGTTATGATATAATTGAAATGAGATTGAGATACAATTGAGATATTGTGCTGATAACGGTCATAAGATATGATGAATTATATGATGAAATGTGATGAGATATAATGATGATATCATGAATTATTAGCTCATAGATCTGTACACACTGTTAGTGCTCCCGCCCAGAGTTAGGGGCATAGTCCTTCACGTGTCGTTCACCTCCCGCACCGCATGCTCGCCTTGGATCCAAGTTAGGTGCATAGTCTTGTCGTATAGATCACTTTTGAGTGTTACGACATGTAGGTGACCCGCGTTCATTCGCATAGTCCTCACGTGATTGTAGCACTAGAGCAGTTACTATTGAAACAGTGTTGATAATGATGATATGATGAGATTATGATGTGTGTACAGGATATATATATGATTATGTGATTGAGAAGTTATGAGCTCTATTTACAGCCGAGGGCTGAGATTACATATGTTAACGATATGATATGAGATGCATTGCACGGCATACATTGAAATACTTTGAAAACGTATTATGCTGAGAAAAGATTGAGATATATGTATGTATTATTTTCTGGGAAACTATACAGGTTTTACGGAGAGGGGCTAGAACTTTGAGAAAAGAATGATTTTGGAAAAAGGGAATTGTTTTTGCTGACCCACTCCCTTTTGTTTTTCGCCCCTCCAGGTTCTAGATAATTTGAATTCTGGGTTGACGCATCGAGGTTCCTCCGGCGCTTTTCTGACAGATTCATCATATGTATGTCACCGATTGTGTATTTTAAAAACCTTTTATTCGTGTTTGACTGCACCGACTTAGTACGCTCTGAATTTGTAATAAGTGTCGAATCGACTCTAGTACACATTTCTAGACTTCGATTTGAATTTATTCGTACTTCGTTATCGATCTTCGCTTCCGCACAGCGCACATGGTTACGTCACACTCACGTGACGGCCAGCATGCCCTACTTTCGGGTACGGGTGTGTCATTTGAGGGATTAGATTTGGGTGGGGTTTCAAGGGTTAGATTTGGGGTTAAGTTTTTGCAACTTGCAGAGAGATGTGAGGGTGTCCGATAGAGGATTTAGGATATTTGGTTTAGGGTTTGTAAAGAGAGAGAGATAGGGGGTGTCAAAGAGAGATGTGGGGGGATTTAGGCGAAGGATTTCAGGGATTTGATTGAGGCTTTCGTTTCTGCCACTTGCACAGACAGAAAGATGGGACAACGGTGAGAGAGATGGGGATGCAGAGAGTGGCCCCTCCGATCTAAATCTAACGAACGGGGTCATTCAGCAACCTGGGGGGTTCGATATGGTCAAGGGTTTTCTGTCCCTTGTAGAGAGAAAAATGGGAGGATTTAGTCGAGGAATTTCAGGCATTTGTTTAGGGTTTCTTTTATGTGATTTGTAGATAGAGAGATGGGACAAGGGTGAAAGAGAGATGGGAGGATTTTCTGCAAGGGTAAAGGGAACGGGTAAGGGAGGTATGGGTATGAGTAGGGGATGGAAAAGCATTTCGTTTTCCATTTGCTTCTTGAAACCCAAGGGATTTCTGCGATTGCAGAGAGAGAGAGAGATGGGGGTGTCTGTTAGGTGCCCTTTAATTGTCACTTGTGATTTGTCCACCCTTGATTGTTGTGTGATTCATTCTCACAAACGTTCTATGCACAAGGTTTCATATTATTCCTTCCTTTTAATTTTGATATTGTTGTGCTAATTTCTGTTATGTTTTATTGGGTGATTAGATTAACAGACCTTGGATATTTTGGTATAATAATTTCACATCACGTATTGCCCTTTTGCATCACCTTAATTGTTCGTCAGATGCTAACTTTTAATTATGTTTTCTTTGGGTCAGTCTCCATCTGGTAAATTTGTCCATCCTTCTGGAGTGGAGCACTATCTTTGTGATAGCATAAATGCTCTGAGAAATTGCTATGGAGACAAACAGTTGTTTACTCCGTTGTAGGTATGTTTTTCTTTAGTATTTTAGAGGGATTCTTAACTCTTCCCCATTGTAATCTTAACCTTTGTATCTATCTCTCTCAAAAGACGATGAGGCTAACAATTGTTAAAAAGAAAATTCTCTAATGTATCTAACTTTATACATACATTGGACAAAAACCAAATCTTAAATTGGGGCAGTGAGTTTTGCAATATCCTGGTGCTGCATATATTGTCACACTTTTAAAAGTTGTATTTCTCAGATATATTTGGAATTTAATTAGTTTTATGTCATTTTTGTAGGGCAATTTAGTAGAGATTTAGCACATAAAAGAAGATGCATGAATCAATACAATTAACCTAATAGTGATTTGGTTCAACGTAAAGATTACTGCTAGGGCACTCAAGTCATTTTCTTAATTTATGCGCATATATATTATACGTAACCAGTACATGTTTTCAAAGGATGTTAGTTAGTGTTCATGCTCTGTTGATATTTTATTCTGTTCATTTTGATTTTGTTTTTCAGTTGTGGTTATAAGATTGTTTTGTCTATTTTTTTTCATTTTTTTTTCCCTCTGTATAGCTTTTCTAAAATTCAACTGTTGTTCTCAATTTAGTTATTTGAACCGAGGCCAGTTAAGCTGTGCCTTTGGAAGGTCTCACTGCTTTTAAAGTTGAATGGTGCTAACTGAATATAATGCGTTCATTCTTCAGTGTGTGTGAGTGTATGTTTATGCAGTGTATGTGAGTGTGTGCAGTGTGTCAATTTGGGCCGTTGGCTTTTTGAGGTATGTTCGTTTACAGAGATTTTGTAACTGTATTGTTGAATTTTTAATGTATGCTTGGATTTTAAAGGGACACCGTATTTGTGGCTGGTTGTTGGATTCTAGGGAGATAAAGAGAGGGGATTGAGAGGTCATGCTAAGGAGAGTATATTATTTGCCACTGATAGCAATGTGATGATGTGTGGCATGCTTCAGCTAAGGGATAATTTTGTGTAGAAAGAAAGCAATATAGTCACATTTTTGTTTTTGTGTTTTTGCTTTTTTTTTTTTTTGGCAATTGAAATTTTGTGTGAACTACATGTTTCTTCTGTTTCTTAAGGAAACAGAACTTTTTTGGAAACCATCTCTTTCTAATCAAAGACGTTCAGTTTGTTACCACTCATTGTACACTCTGTTTATATGCCAGCTCACTTGAATGTATATAAAATAAACTGCTTATCGACCCCATTTACTCATGTATCCCTCTGTTTGTTCATAATTGTGTTGAATTTATTTAACTTAAATGTGTTTTATTCATCCAATTAGACCTGAAATAACAGGTTCCCGCAGTAACACGCGGGCATATTTTCTCGTCTATTCTAAAGTTGAGGAGGGATTTACTGTAGCTTAGCTACAGTCACATGTTTGCCATCCAATTTCACGCTATTTACCACAATGCCACAGCCAAATGGCTGGTTGGGATGATAGTTATCAAAAGGTATGAGGGTACTTCTGTCTCTGAACATATTTCTAAATATTTACGGTTTTACCAATCTATTATAAAATGGGCCCTTGATTTTACATTATTTACATTTCAGCCATGAGTGATTTCGGGGAGAGAGGCGTGAGATGGCAGGGGGAAGGGAGAAAGAGGAGTGAGGCTGCCAAAAAGTGGGGTTAGGGTGGATTTTTCCTCCTCAAATCAAGGGTTGGTGTCGATGATGGAAAGATTGAGAGGGATGGGATGGGAGAGACCCATTTGGCCTTCATTTTCCCCTTTCTCTCTCTCTTCTCTCTCTCTCGCAGTCTATCCTCCTCCATACTCAATCCTCTGTTTTTCCTTTGATTCATGGAATGTCTTTCTACTTTTCTTTAGTTTCTTTGCCTCACTTTTTCATTTTCTTTGTTCGTTTTTCTTTCTTTGTTTCTCGCGCTCTTCGCTTTCTTCCTTGTCTGGACATCTGCCGTTCTTCGCTATCGTTTTCTGCCATTTTTTAATCCTTGGTGGCTTATCTTTTGTTAATCTTTGTGTTTGCAGGTGTGGAGCCATTTTGCAAGGGAAAAATTCATCGGCCAGTGAAGGTTATTTAGCTTGGTGGGTTGGGTTATACGGATCTTCAGCTTGGTGAATGTAATTTCTCCTGGTGAGTTTTTTTTTTTTTTTTACCGCAGGTGTTTGGTTTTATTTTGTTTGATTTTAGGTTTTACCAGTGGGTTTCTTATTGAGAGATGTGTTTTCAAAATTTTGGGTTTTTGTTGTTGTCAGTCAATTTTTGGGTATGAGATCTCGATTCTGTTCTTTGTGGATTTTTTTTCTATGGTTTAGTCATCTAGGAAAAGAACCAGGTTTCATGTATGGGTGTTCGCCATCTGAGCAAGGAAATATGAATTCTGTTTGATTGGAGGTAGTGTGGTCCATATTGTATGGATCCTTTGTATTTGAAGCAAGATTTTGATAAATTTGAGTTTTTTTTTTTGCAAATGATTACTTTTGTGTGTTCTAGCACTCTATGCGTATTTTTTTAATAATGTATCAGCAATTAGCTTTCCATAATCCTAATGACTTGCAAAGATGTGTTCCAATTAGTCTGTGAACTTCACTATTGTATAATATTTCAATTAGTTGAATATATTTTTTAATTAATTTTACTATCAAATTGTTTTGGGTATCTGAGTAAGATTGGGAAAGAAAAGGAGATTGTGGAACTTTCATGGTTGAGGTTTGTGATTCTATGTATTAGTTAATTCTAAATTTTTAATTAATTTCACTCAATATATTCACATTTGTGTATATTAGTGCAGTTCCAGCACTCTATACATATTCTGCCCTGTAGCATGTACTCATGCAGTTCCAACTTTTCTACAAGCTCGATACAGGGAAATGAACCTTTCTGTTCAATAAAAAGGTACAATTTTTTTTCCACTTTTGTGTATATTAGTGCTTTTTTTTTAATGATTTAATGAGTTCGTGCTTTTTGTCGCTTAAGTAACATGGGAATATGTTTCTATTACCAACTATGGATTACAATCGACTATCTTAACCAATCAGATTAAAGCTCCACCAAGGTTTGTTTGCTGTATTGTGTTTTATAATCTCTCTTTCTCGCTTTCCCTTAGTTTGCTTCATATGAATGTGACTGCATATAGACCATATATGCTAAATCAGTAAATAGCAAAGAACTCTAATGCATGTACTGTTGACAATGAAGCAAGTCGGATTACCATGTAGAATTAGATTTGTGCACACTCATTTGGCTTCGTGATTAATTATTATAAAGATTGTGAAACTTTTTGTGCCTAGATTTCTGTTTTGCAGTTTTTCTTTGCATCTGGACCACTGCATTTTAAAAGTGTTAAGGGTGAGATTTAAATACTCAAACACTCTATTTTTTTTCCAAATATGTACCTTTCGTTCTGTTCGGTTTTAAATGTTAAAAACTAAATGGTTATTTGGATAAAATGGTTTATCAGTTTATGTTATGTGTTGTAATCAGGAATTCAATTGGATTGGGTAAAATGCTTTGTCAATTTATGTTATAGCTTTGTGCTTTCAGAAAGGGGTGAATGGGGTTTTGAAAGAAAACTGTCATATGTGCGATGATATTTGATACCGCAAAGGGAGGTGAGATATGATGAGTTTTTTCGGTTTCGATTTTTATTACACAAATTTTCAATTGGATTGTGTTCTACCTTTCAAATTTCTGCACTGTACTTATGTAAGGAATTCCTTTTTTTAAATACAATGTTAAGACCGTCGGGTTGCAGTGTAGATATAAAGTGTTAAGGTGAGATAAAATTGAGTTAGCAAGGGTACAAAAATGATTTACAACTTGGGGTGAGAAAACAGAGCCAAGATAGAAGGGTGTGAGATTTTTTTTTGGACTTGCATGGTGATTTGTGATGTTTTTAAGAAATTTGGTCTGTGTGTTTTATTACTCATCGTTTGGTTTTTTTCCTTTGTTCATCTGTTTCCTTTGCAGGGTGTCTTTATGCTGGGATCATCACAGCTTACACATCTTTTCAACCTTTAAAGTCCTTCAGGGTAAGATTTTGGTAGCAAAATAGTTGATTTGAAAATTTGAAACGAAGAGTTGGCTTTCTTTTTGTTGAACTAATTTGAATTGCTTGGGTGTAAGATTTAGATAATGAAATAGTCCATTGAAAAAAAGCGTTTAAAGAGTAGAGTGTTTAATATCATTTAAAGCTTTTACAAAGATTTAAAAGCTTTTGTTATTAATTAAAGCTTAATTATGAATTCAACCATATATTTACTTTTAATCCATGATGTAATACTAAATTGAAGTGTGTGATTCAATTACCTTTGTTAAAATTTGTATTTTTTTTAATTAAAGATCAATAACATTGACAATGACAATGACAATTTTTTTCAATGGTCAGGCATTTCGTTTTCTTTCGTTGTCAAACAACGTTGTCTGGTGATTGTCAAACAGTGTCTTCTGTTTTGAATAAGTGTGTTTTCTTCTAATTGTTGTTGGTGTTGTGTTTTATGATACAGATAACTTTGGTTGGGTATTAGTATAAGCTAACTTATATTCTTCCAAGTACTGGTAGTTATGCAATTTTTTTAACTATGTTTTTTTTTTAACTTTCACCGGTGATTTAACCTTTGTTAATCAATATTGTATTTTGGTGTCATATTGTTCTGTGAAAGTTGTGTTCTAACAATGGGCTGAAACTATAATATTTCGGTGTTGTATCAATGTTTGATGTAAATAATGAAAACGCATTGCAAAGAAAAATAAAAACATGTTTGATGATAATTATGCATTCGATTAGTACATGCTTTAGTGAGTTTCTTGCCAAATGAACCACACTTTCTCTCTAGCAAATCAACTCTGTTTCGATTAAAAAAATTTAAATGAAAAAAGCTTGGGTTTTATATTCTGATTCAGTGTGTTTTCTTCTAAATATTGTTTTTCCCTTGGTTTATGATATGGATAACTGTAGTTGGATAATAGTGTGAGCTCAGCTATATTCTTCGAAGCAGTAACCAGTGAGGAACTGTGTAGAATTGTAGAAGTAAATAAAAGTCTCAATCTTTAAGTTGCTTTGTGCACAATGAAATTGAATTTTGATTTTGTGTTTCGGCATACCCTTACTATAATTTTGTGATTTCGGAATTATAGAAGTTAGTGATGATTCGAAACCTGTTAACTAGGATGAGAATTAGAGTAATTTGAAATCGGAGAACAAGGAATTGCAGGAGGGTAGTGATAATGGTAATGGTGAGGATAATATGATGATAACACAAATTCACTATTTTGCAGAGATTTTTGAAGACTGATTTTTTTTTTCTTTTCATTTTTGCATTTTTGAACAGGTGGTGTTCTGGTTTTTCATTCATTCTCATCACTTCTACAAGATGTATGTTTCTGACTGAGAAAAATTTTCAGATCTTCTCTCCTCATTAAACTTTCCTTAGGATTGTGAAAAAGCAAAGGGGTTGATTGGAATGATGGTTACCAGGAAATTCCATGTGCTCAAAACCCAATTCGATTCCGTTGCTAAGAGTTTGCTGAGCAAGTCCTGTACAGAAACATGGTTGGAGTCGTTGGTTCTATGTGGGTTCTGAGCAGTAGCTACTTTTTTTTTGTTTTTGGATTTGTAAGAAGATACATGCTCAGGTATGGTCAAGTTCGAGTCTATGATTTTCCCAGATGAAAAGTTTGATGGATTTGAACTGATTAATGGGTTTCTTTTTTCTTTTCTTTTTTCAGGTTCCATTTCTGCAATTAAAGAGTGCTTAAAGAAAAGTTGTATGTAATTGATTTTCTGCTATAATGTTTTGAATTCCTTATTTATATAGTTCTACATGTTCTTTGTTTGCATTTATTTTACTTGATTGTATTAGTGGTTACTTTTGTTTTCACCCAGCTACCAAAATTTTTCCTACACTGTCCATCTCTATTCTTCGCCGTCCATCACCGTAAGTCCTTTTTCTTTTTCCAGAATTTTCAATCCTTTTATGTTTCATTTTGGGAAATTTTCATGTTTCTGTGCATGCATACATACATACATATATATATATATATGTATGTATGTATGAGTATATATTGTTAGATATGGGACTGTGAGCAGTAGTGGATTAGTTGGTTCTACTTCTGCATTTCCTCTTCATTAAAATGTTTACTTGCTTTTAAGCGTCTTTCTTTGTATAAGACCGACAATGGGTTAGCGGCAACTCCTTTTTTATATCATATTCTATTCCATAATATTACACTATTGCATCTGGAATAGCAACATTTATTCGGTGTCACCTAAAAAGTTTGTTGATCTATCATGTCATATGTTTTTTATAATCTATTTGACATTCCCGCGGCAACGCGCGGGCAACCGTTCTAGTGCTTATATAAAGTGGATGCCAATTCCTTTGTGATTCATAAATGATACCATATATGAATGAAAACTATATTTATGTGGAGATAGCATTCATGCATAGAAGTTGTAATTATGGGCATGCGGTTTTATCTATATCAAATAGAACTTACATGTGCTATTTCTCTGCATATTGATGCATGCATACAAGAAAATATATGAACAGATGAATGAACATATATATGTGAAATATGTTTTGGGTAAAATCGTTATTGTGCATATATAGCGGATCTGTATACATTGATGTAATTTGGGTTTTATTTTGTAATGATCTTATTTTTATTAGTTGACCCAAATTAGATTTTGTGGCAATATATATATTGATCTTAGCTTTAAAAAATAAAAAATAAAAAAATAAAAAAATTACATTGCCGAATGCATATTGATTTAATTTATGAATTCATAAGAAAGCATGTGCTTATTGTATTGTGAAAATCATGGAGTTTAAGATGCATGCTTATTGTATATGTATATTTGTGATTTCATTTATGATGCATGCTTCCGCTATTATGTTTTGGTTGAAATCACAAATAGGGAGGAAGATGAACTCTGAGTTCTCCAGAAGAAATAGTGGTCTTGATTATCTCGTTTTAATCAAGACATATTGTTGTGATATATATCCAGACATTATCAAAATTTGGTTGATCTTACTCGATGGGTATTGAACTAGTTAGGATCAAATTGAATGCAAAAATATTGTGCTTTCTATTCTGATTTTGATCATTGTTGAAACTGGTGATTTTGGGTTTATGTGAGATAAGTTTTTCCGAATGGATTGTGACTATCGTTTGATACATAGACGGTTTGCATAATGGTTTAGGTGTATATGACTATACTGAGATTATGCAATTGGTGAGGAATCGAGAACCAATTGGTTCATATCTCCGGTTTCTTTATTGGCTGTGCATTATATTCTGCTTATGCTTAAGTGGGAGAATTATATGTTCGAATGTAAGCATAAGACTAAGAGTATTTAGGCCGGCCATTATAATTCATTTGGATGCTTAAAAGCCAGTTTATGGTTTTATTGAAGCAATTGGTTGAATTACTGGTGTTACTTAATTTGTTTAAGTAATGAGAAGGATCCTATTATATCAGTTGGCATTCAGAAGGAAACGAATTTGGTTTCCATATGGATCTGATTAGTCATTCATTGTATTGGAATAATTTTTAGTTAATATAGTTGCTATTAACTTGTACTTAACTTGGTTGTGTTAAGTATGGCCTAGATAAGTGGGAGCAAATTGGTTTGGTTTTGCTATATTGGTTCACATAATTACAAAGTGCAAATTAGGTATGTTGTGACTTTTGAGTTAATTCTGTGATGTAACAGAAAAGATTCTTAAGTTCAATACTTTAAAATGCATAGGTAAGTTGTGTGTGAGGTTAAGCTTTTGTTTTTAAGAGCCTACTATCAAGAATGTTTGGTATTTTTATTTTGGGCTATATGAGTGGGAGTAGACGTCTTGGTTTACTTTTGAGCTTAGATACATTGCTATGAGCATGACCTAGACATTGTGATTTGTAAGTTAAATCTGTATTTTGTGTTGTAGAGGCAATTATAAATTCATTGTTTTGGTTTATGTAAGCTGGTTGTGTCTATGTACTAGTGTGTTGATGAATGACTTATGTGATCACCTTTATATTGAATTTGAGATGATTATTTACTGTTGTGAATCATACTCAAGTGGGAGAATGTTAGAGTATGAGTGTTAGACCTGGCATTCGTGTCGTGTTTCTCGTGTTCGTGTCGTTTTCGTGTCATACCCGATAGCTTAACGGGTCGTGTCGTGTAACACCCGTTAAAATAAACGGGTAATATGACCCAACCCGAAATCGACCCATTAATATTATCAGGTAATATGACCCGACCCGTTATCCGTTAAGAAAAATATTTTTTAAATCAATAAATAATGAAAATGAAAAACATAATTTGACCCTAAAAAATGTAAAACATAATACTAAATTAGTATATACATACCATATTGTCACATAAATACTAATTCAAAACATTAATAAATAAATAAATATAATATTTTTCTTTCAAGTTTACATACCCCAAAATAAGAGTCTAATGAAAAAATATTAGTGCATACTACAAAATACAAATGTTCAAAGATATGCAAAATGAAGAGAGTTATACTTAATGAAAGTATAAATAAACTCTTAAATGCTAGTCAATTTATCGTTTTGATGGGATAGGAATTCTCTGAAACTAATTTCAACGATCACAACCATCAAACTTGTTTGTATATGTTTCGAGATCACATCAGCAAAAAATCACAAAAAAAAAACATTCAGATATCAAGTAACAGGACAAAACTTTTCGACGGTTATAAACAAAAAATCACGATTTAACGGTAATTTTAACTCTGATTTTGATGATTTTATACAGCTACACTCCTTGACCCTATATGAATACAATGAATGAATTCGATCTTTAATTTAAAATATTTACACAAGTGGATACCACAAAATCTTATGTTATACTTAATGAAAGTATAAATAAACTCTTAAGTGTTAATTAATCTATCGTTTTGATGGGATACGAATTCTCTGAAACTAATTTCAACGATCACAACCGTCAAACTTGTTTGTATATGTTTCAAGATCACATCAGCAAAAAATCACAAAAAAAAAACATTCAGAGATCAAATAACGGGACAAAGCTTTTCGACGGTTATAAAAAAAAAATCACGATTTAACGGTTATTTTAACTCCGATTTTGATGATTTTTTACAGATACACTCCTTGACCCTATATGAATATAATGAATGAATTCGATCTTCAATTTAAAATATTTACACAAGTGGATATCACAAAATCTTATGTTATACTTAATGAAAGTATAAATAAACTCTTAAGTGTTAGTCAATCTATCGTTTTGATGGGATACGAATTCTCCGAAACTAATTTCAACGATCACAACCGTCAAACTTGTTTGTATATGTTTCGAGATCACAGTAGCAAAAAATCACAAAAAACAAACATTCAGAGATCAAGTAACGGGACAAAGCTTTTCGACGGCTATAAACAAAAAATCACAATTTAACGGTTATTGTAACTCCGATTTTGATGATTTTTTACAGATACACTCCTTGACCCTATATGGATACAATGAATGAATTCGATCTTCAATTTAAAATATTTACACAAGTGGATACCACAAAATTTTATGTTATACTTAATGAAAGTATAAATAAACTCTTAAGTGTTAGTCAATCTATCGTTTTGATGGATACGAATTATCCGAAACTAATTTCAACGATCACAACCGTCAAACTTGTTCGTATATGTTTCGAGATCACATCAGCAAAAAATCACAAAAAACAAACATTTAGACATCAAGTAACGAAACAAAGCTTTTCGACGGTTATAAACAAAAAATCACGATTTAACGGTTATTTTAACTCCGATTTTGATGATTTTTTACAGATACACTCCTTGACCCTATATGAATACAATGAATGAATTCGATCTTCAATTTAAAATAACTTAATAAAAGTATTATTTTCGGGTGTAGATGTAATACTTAAACGACAAATGTTTTAATGTTTTGAAGTAATATTTATGTGGCAATGTGTGGTATGTGCAATTTTTTTTAAAAAATCTTATTAATTTTTCACTTCTACAATATTATTAATTTTTCACTAAAAAAAACATTATTCATGAGATTTGGAGGGTTTTAAAAATCTAAACGACCATGTAACGATTGTCTAAGGGTAGAGGATGCAATCATGAGCATTTATATAGGGGTGTGCTATCCACACATCACATTTTACTTCTTACACACCCCTTGTTAATTTCTATTTGTTGATTTTCTTCAATTCATCCGATCCGACGGTCGAAAATTAGCAGGGTGTGTGAAAAGTAAAATGGGGTGTGTGACTATCACACCCCTTTATATATGCATTCACATTTTTCAGACTTATACATTAATGATTATGAATTTTATTTATTTTGAACTACCTTAAAAATACTTGAGTGTTTGTATAGTTTTAAAAATTCATGTACGCACCTTTAAAGCGTAGATGATGCGATTAAGAGTGCTTGCATATTTTTTTCACATTTTTTGCACTTGTAAATTAATTATTTTAAATATTTAAATGTATTTGGTATTTTTTAAATTACTTGATGTTTTTATTTTTAATGTGTTTTATAATTTTTTTTAATCTCACTCTTTGCTCATAATATTTTATAAAATAAATAAATAAAACTTAAAATTTTAAAATTTATTTAGAATAATAATACAATAATAATTAATGAACAATATATATATATATATATATATATATATATATATATATCCACTATATTTATTGTATTTTATAGTAAGTTTTTTTTAGTAATTAAAAAAAATTAAAATTATCAAAATAACTTTTTCCTTTTCGTGTCAAAACAGGTTACCCGCGTGTCACTCTCGTGTAAACCTGTTAAGGACCCGTTATTAACGGGTTGTTAACAGGTTACCCGATAATGACCCGATTAGTTATCGTGTCGACCCGAAACCCGTTATTTTCGTGTCGTTTTCGTGTCGTGTCATCGTGTCGTGTCAGAAACTGCCAGGTCTAATGAGTGTGATTCTCACAGTTTAGTAATAATCATTGTTATTTCAGATTGGTATAAAGAGGTCTTAATATTTTTATAAGAGTTAATTCAACTTTGGTTTGGATTGAAACTGTACTATTGGCTCGAGAATAGAACTCATACTTGTACAAGAATTTAGTCTTGTATTCCTTGTAGGATTGTAATAGGGCAATCTATGTTTAGTATAAAAACATGAGCCACTGCTCTCACAAAAGACGCGCTCAATATTGAACTAAGACCTATTGTTAGTTTGAGTACTTTTGGTTTTGCAAGAGAGGAGAAGGTGAACTGTTTGAAGTCTGATTTGGCTTCTTCTTCTACTGTTTTTTACGGGTTAGTTTGTCATTATGTTTATTGAATTGTATTTTTAATACTTGTTTAAATTTGTGGTTCATGAGCTTAATCTCTTAACTTGTATTTTTGATAAGTTTAGTCTTACACTAATATCTTTTGACGAAATGTAAGCGTATAAATTACACATTTACAAATAGCGTCTCATCCTCATTTCATATGTGCATCGGCGTTTCACTAGTAACACTATCAAATCCACATGATGTGAACTCGGATGTGATTTTCTCTTTGTTCATCGTAGGTGAAACAATGGTGGTAAGAAGCTGGACAGAGATGCAGTGCCCCGGGACAGGGAAAATCAAGCATAGAAAGGTCGCTGAGGTCGGAGGATCAAAAGATGAACAAAGAATTAATGTGTTGTCTTCTTTCTTCTCCTTTTGTTCCTTTTTCGAAAGCGTGTATACTTAGAGTTTCTTATAGATGGTGGGCTCAGGGAAATAGGTAAAAGTCAGAAGTTATGGTATTCTGATACAAGATTTTGTCACTCCGTCGACTCCCCCATGCACCTCTATGTGAAGGGTTTTACAAACTGCCAGTCTCTGGTTTATGGGTTCGCTTACGTTTTACTATTTTGAAAAATTGTGCAAGAGACTCCGGTTTCTTCTTGAGTTTAGTTGTACTTGTATATGCTGCATATATTCATCCTATTCCAATATCATCATTCATTCATTTGAGTTCAGAGCTCACAAAAAAACTCGAGATTAAATTAAAATGTTTCTTATAAAGACTAAGAATCCACGACACTAACGCGGAGTATGGAAAATTATAAAGATAGATTCAGCATTGCATTTCCCTTATACCATGGAAATCGTATCCTCTTCACTGTCCGTGCCATCAACCGAATCTTCCATCGGCATCTCTTGGGGATATAAGAAAGGCTTCGGAGGCACTTCCATCGGCATCTCTTGGGGATATAAGAAAGGCTTCGGAGGCATCTGCAAGGCTTCGACTTCACCTTCAAGCATCTCTACGACTTTGCTAATGGAAGGGCGATCCGCCGGCTTCAGTTGTATGCACCACAATGCAACCATGAACATCTTCTTGGCTACTTTATTATCATTCTCACAGGCTTCAACAATTTCAACACTCAATCCCTTTTCTAGTTGATCATAAATCCAGGAAGGGAAGTATATTTGGCTTGAATTTTCTACACGTGTGTTCGTGTTCTTCCTCCGACTGGTCATTTCCATTAGCAACATTCCGAAGCTATAAACATCAGCTTTGTTCGAAACACCTCCGACTTTTTTGTAGAACATTTCTGGAGCTATATATCCCATCGTGCCTCTTGCAGCAGTAAGAGAAAGAGTGTTACGATCTCTAGGGTAAAATCTCGAAAGACCAAAGTCGGAAATTTTAGCAGTGAAGTTCTCATCAAGAAGAATGTTGTGAGGTTTGATGTCAAAGTGCACAATTTGCATATCACATCCCTGGTGTAGATATTCGATCGCACGAGCCACCCCAAGAGCTATTTCATGCATTCTATAGCAACCAAGAACGACGCCTGTTTCATTCTTTGAAAATATATATTTATCGAGGGATCCATTAGGCATGAAGTCGTAAACAAGAGCTCTTTTCAATCTCTCAGAACAAAATCCAATTACTTGCACCACATTGACATGATGAGTTCTTCCAATTGTGGCAACTTCACTGATGAAATCTTGCCCATCAGCTTTGGAGTGACTCAACATCTTGACTGCAACAAGATGACCATCCGACAGCTCTGCTTTGAAGACGGAACCATAGCCCCCCTCTCCGATTTTATCTTTGAAATGCCTTGTAATCTTCTTAATATCTGAATATGAATACCTTCTGGGCACAAGATTCTTGTATGCATCCAAGAATTCTTCAACTGCTTCGTCCTTTTGGAATTTTTTCGAATAGTGTTTTAGAGATACTACATCCAAGAACTTTTGAACCGCATCATTCAGGAGCTTTTTCCAAAAGCCTTTTTGACTGACTTTAATTTTTATCTCAATCATCATTTTCTTGATATCCGAAAACGAATACCTTGTTATTCGATTCTTGCAAGCAAGCAAGAATTCTTCTACTGCTTCATGCTTTGGGAACTTTTTCCAGTACAGTTTGTAGCAACAGAAACCCAGCAAAATAACAACGCCGAGTATCATTCGCGCCATCAGAAACCACCCTGCCATAAGAACACAGGAGGGTATTAGAAGTTCATCCACCGCGCAATACTAGCAAGGGTTCCTTTTCTATCTCTATCTTATTTGGAATTTAATTTCCGCTATTTAAAGAACATAAACATTCTTGAAAAAGACTTACCGATGATCTTGGCGGCTTCTATGAGATATGTGTGAAAACAGAACGAAGGGAAAGGATTAAACTCAGCAATTTTAAGAGCAATATTATAAGATTAGCTAGTAGAAAATGTGGTGGTAGTCAAAACTTACCGCTCTTCATGCTTTCACCGAAACCTGCAATAGTTAATTAGTGTCAGTAAGAGATTGAAGAAAAAAATCTTCATTCTAATTCATATAAAAACTGACTTGAATTGTTGACTGTTTTCCGAACTGATGAAACCATACTCACAGTGGAGGGATTGGTATCGGCTGTAGCAGTAGACAAAAGGATCCCAATAAAGCTCTATGCCACTTCTCAATTGATCACGGATGAAAGAAAATGAAAGGCCACTTCCAACTTGTGTGAAACCATCAGAAATAACAATTCCGGTCAGATTACAAGAGGGTTGAAGATTGTCCAGTCCATCTTTCACCATAATATAAGAATATGAGGTTGTAGCAGATGATGAGTTAGTAGTACTGCAGTTGATTTTTACGTAATCCGGAGACTCAACGGGTGACAAGCAATCGAAGAAGGATATATAATTAATGGGATACATTCGCAGGTAATATCCGTATGGATCGTAGCTGAAATTATTCTCCGTTAACCAGTAGAGTGGCCTAAAAGGGCAAGTATCGTTTAGCAAGCCAGGATCCACAGCATGGATTGTACGATGCTCATAGTTGATTGGCGCTTTGACATAATATGTAGAATTGCCGAGATTTAAGGTGGTGCGATTATGCTCGCAGGATAGCTCAGCTGGATAGCGGGGGCAATTAACTTCAGAACCGGTTCTCAGGCGAAAAGGGTATCGAATGTCTAGGAGATCTCCACATGAAACACGCCTCGTACAGTTTTCTTCTTCCTTAGCATCGTGACACACTACAAAGCTGATAGCTATAACACATGTTAGTAACCGGATTCTTCTCAGCATTGTAGTAAGCGATAAGATGAACGGAACTGAGGAGGAAGAAAAAGAATGAAAACTTGTCTCGTTATTTAGGTCGGATTCTGTATATTCCACATGGACTTTTGGTAAAGCAAGAAACTTAGTTGCTTGAACTTACCAAGAAAGTTCCGCTGTTGGAAATTATTGGAGGATACGTGGCTGGTTGCATTAGTCAAGGAGACGGGTGGCTGGTTGAATTAGTCAAGGAGTTTATTCTCCATGGCAGAAGCACTTCTAGTAAAAGTCTTCCAAAGCACATTGAAATTTATAATAAAATTGTAAGTGTTTCTTGTAAAAACATTTCAAGTGTTTTTTGAAATAACCACATAGTAAATTCTTCTTTCAAAAAGCACTTTAAATGCTTTTTTTAACCACGAAACACTTTAAACTTTTTATATCAAACATAGTCAGAAGCGTTTTTTGTGATCTGAAAGCACTTTTAAAGAATGCATAAGTGCAGAGATAAACAGGTATTGATGAGATGACCAAGACTAGTAAAGTGATAAGGCAATGGGTGGACACCAAACAATATGCAAACTTTTCAACCGAAAAAAAAAAAAAACAATATGCAAACTTACAACAAGGCAAAAACTTTGATTACAACCGCCTTTGGCTCTGCCGAAAGAGAGAGTAGAGATGAATACCGATAGCCTGCTCCTCCGGCCTCTGTTTTTCTTGCTTGTAATTTTCTTCGCCACCGCCATTAACGTTGTACCAAGCCAAGCTGCAGCCGATGATCATGGCGCTGACTGCCCAACTCCACGGTGTAGGGATGATGGTCCCGTTATCAAGTTTCCCTTTCGCCTACAAGACGATCCCCCACACTGTGGCCATCCAGAGTTTGAGGTTTCTTGCTTGAAAAACAAGACAATGATTCAGCTCTCATCGTCATCAGGACTGTTTGCCATACAAACAATAGATTACGAAGTGCAACATTTTCGCGTCTACGATGCGAACGGTTGCCTCCCTAGACGGCTTCTTAACTTTACCATCTCATCCCAGCTCTTTCATATCTCCTATTATTTCCAGGATTACTGCCCTGATTTGACTGATTTTGCAAACCTTACATTATTAAATTGTTCCACAGCTCGAAACTTTACCGGAATCTTCAGCAGATACTACTATCCAATCAGCTGTCTCAGTGTCCCAGGGCACCAAGTTCTGGCTTTTCCACCCTCAGCTTCTGTCAAGGATTTGCCTGTGCCAACTTGTAGTACTTGGAGAAAACTCTTTCTTCCGTTACGAAGTGTGGATCCTATTAACAGTGGATACAAGTATGAAGTGGACAGTTTTTTGTGGCTGGAATGGAAATCATGGGCTAGTTTCCCATCATGCCAAAACTGTGAAGGAGATTGCGATGTCAATAGCAGCAGCAATCAATTGGAGTGCTATAAAGGTACTTCCCCGACCTTTACATTTCGCTTCAGAAATTGCAATAACAAAATAACGTTTTGTCCAAACGTTTCTCCTTGTAATTTCAGGCCATGTATCAACTAGGAGGTCGATTATCTGGGGAGCGAGTGTAGCTTCGTTTGCTCTTATATCAGCGGTGGCAGCAGTAGTATTTTTTTTCCATGCAAAACGATCAAATCGCATACAGGAAAACGAGAATCAACTCAAAGTTGAAAGGTTCCTAAAGGATCACGAATCTCACGTACCAACAAGATACTCCTACGCAGATATTAAAAAGATGACAAATGGATTCAAGAAAAAGTTAGGAGAAGGAGGCTTCGGAAGTGTTTACAGTGGAAAGCTTCCAATTAACGGAGTTCCAGTCGCGGTAAAAGTCCTCAGTAACTCCAAAGGAAATGGAGAAGATTTTGTTAATGAAGTGGGAACCATTGGCAGAATTTATCATGTCAATGTGGTTCGTCTACTAGGTTTTTCTGCCGAAGTAGGCAAACGTGCTCTTATTTACGAGCTCATGCCAAACGGGTGCCTAGAGAACTTCATCACATCTAAAGATCGATCCAATAACACCTTGTTTGATTGGCAGAAGCTTCATAACATCGTCAATGGTATAGCGAAGGGAATCGAGTATCTTCACCAAGGGTGCGACCACATGATCCTCCACTTTGATATCAAGCCTCGTAACATACTGTTAGATCATGATTTCAGTCCTAAGATCTCGGATTTTGGTCTGGCTGTACTCTGTACCAAAGAAGACAGTATCACATCTATGACAGCTGCTAGAGGCACCGTGGGCTACATTGCACCAGAAGTGTTTAACGGGAACTTCGGGTGCGTGACACCCAAGTCCGATGTGTACAGTTTCGGGATGCTGGTGCTTGAGATTGTTGGAGCTAGGAAGGAAACTGCTCTTGCTTCTGGCAACAATAAGGTCTACTTTCCAGAATTGCTTTACAATCGTCTAGTTCAAGGAGAAGCGTTGGATTTGAAGCTAGATACCGATGATGACACTCAGATTGCTAAGAAACTAGTGATTGTGGCACTTTGGTGCATCCAGTGGTACCCGGTAAATCGCCCTTCAATGAAAGCAGTTGTTAGAATGCTAGAAGGAGGCTCTGAAAACTTACGCATGCCACCAAATCCATTTGCTTCCACAGGTGCATAGACAGATCAACCAAGAACAACACTGTCAAGTTAACTAGTCACACTAAATAGTTGTGTCCTGCATATTTGTAAAAGTGCCACGAAAACTACAATTACAAGTGCTTTCTAATAAAATTTTACTGCCTGGTGGTTAGTAAATTATCATTTTACCATGTTTTCGGTTAGAACTGTCTATTAGAATGTGAGAATTCAACGTAAAACTAATTGACAATGGATGGAAAGGCCATATCATTTAAACTGTTGCGCAAAGCTTTAATATCTCAATTTAAAAATTACGCTCCCAACACACATCCCCTAACTCACGTGTGGCGGCATAGGTGAACAATACATATCGAGTGACATGAAAGCACATGTTACAAACACTTGAATAGTCCGCTCTTATAAATAGAATGTAAGGCAACCGAAGGGTCCAGAGGGCTAGAGGGCAAAAAATTGCTCGAAAACCGTCTCCAACCGAGGGATAGGCTAGAGGGCTCTGGGCCCTACGAAATCTGAAAGGGCCAGAGGGCTGGCCCATTCCAGCTAGCCAGCCCCAGGCTGGGCTAGAATTTTGGTTATTCTTGTCAGATATAACCGACAGGAATGGTAGGAAAATTTTGAATTTAACAACTAGTTACTGTTGGATTCAAATTTTTTATTTTTTATTTTGGACAATTTTTTTTTATGAAATTTAAAAATTCCTTTTTTTTTTCCTATAAATACCTAAGTCATTCCTACACCATTTCTCACATAATTTTCACCATTCCATACTATCTCACTTCATTCTATTTGAATTCTTCACATTATATTTTCTTAAATTTTTTCAATTTTTCACATTATAGTTCTTCACATTTCAATTTTTCAATTTTTTCAGTTCTTCACATTATAATTTTTTCAACTTTCATGCTGACGTCACTTAGCCGTTGGATTTGAATTTAAGTTGTAGTTTTTAAATAATAAAGTATGATTGGCCCTTGGTTGGAGACGATTTTTTGTGACAGGGCTAAAACGAGCCCCATGGCCCTTTGGCCCTTGGTTGGAGATGGAGGCAAATATGGTCATGTACTGTTCATTAAAATATTAGGCCATCTCTAATCGAAGGCTGGCCAGAGGGCTCGTTTTAGCCCTCTGGCCCTCCAAGATATTTATATTTTAATGAACAGTACATGACCATATTTGCCTACATCTCCAACCGAGGGCCAAAGGGCCATATGGCTCGTTTTAGCCCTGTCACAAAAAACCGTCTCCAACTGATGGCCATAGGGCCAAACATAATTTATTATTTAAAAACTACAACTTAAATGTTGTTTAATATTATTTAATGTTATTGAAAAAAATGAAGGAAAGATTATTGAAAGAGGTAAGAAAATATAATGTGAAGAATTGAAATAGAATGAAGTGAGATAGTATGGAATGGTGAAAATTATGTGAGAAATGGTTTAGGTATTCATAGGGAAAAAAGGCATTTTTAAATTTCATAAAAAAAAATTGGCCAAAAAAAATTTGAATCCAACAGTAACTAGTCGTTGAATTTCAAATTTTGCCTACTGTCGGTTATATCCGACATGAATACTGAAAATTTCAGCCCAGCCCTCTGGCCATTTGGCCTTTGCAGATTCCGTAGGGCCCACGAGCCCTCTGGCCTAGCCCTCAGTTGAAGACGGTTTTCAGACAATTTTTTGCCATCTGGCCCTCTGGACCATTCGATTGGAATTTGGAGATGACCTTAATATCTTAGAGGGCCAGATGGCTAAAACGAGTTATCTGGCTAGCCTTCGGTTGAAGATGGCTTAAGTATTCCACTTCAAAACCAATTGGAAACAGATGAAAGGTCCACAATCATTTAAACTAAGGCTATCTTCAACCGAATGGTCCAGAGGGTCAGAAGACCGAAAATAGCCCGAAAACCATCTACAACCGAAGGTTAGGCCAGAGAGCTCGTGGGCCCCACAAAATCTGAAAGGGCCAAAGGGCCAACTGGCTGGCCCAATCCAGCCAGCCCCAGGCTAGGCTGAATTTTTCATTATTCCTGTTGGTTATATCTGACAGCATTGTACATATTCTTGTCGGTTATATCCGACAGGAATGGTAGGCCAAAATTTCAAATACAACGGCTAATTATTGTTGGATTCAAAAAAAAATTTGGCCAATTTTTTTTTTTTTATGAATTTAAAAAATTCCTTTTTTTTTCCTATAAATACCTGAGTCATTCCTACACCTTCTCACATAATTTTCACACTTTTTAAATTTAAGTTGTTGTAGTTTTTAAATTTAAATAATAAATTATGTTTGGCCCTCGGTTGGAGACAATTTTTTGTGACAGAGCTAAAAAGAGCCATATAGCCCTCAGTTTGAGATGGAGGCAAATATGGCCATGTACTATTCATTAAAATATTAATATCTTTAAGGGTTAGAAGGCTAAAACGAGCTCGCTGGCCAGTCCTTGGCTATTTTCAACTGAAGGGTCCAGAGGGCCAGAGGGCAGAAAATAACCCGAATACCGTCTCCAACCGAGGGCTAGGCCAGAAGGCTTATGGGCCCTACGAAATCTGAAAAGGCCAAAAAGGCAACCGGCTGGCCCAATCCAGCCAGCCCCGGGCCGTGCTAGATTTTTCATTATTCTTGTCAATTATTTCCAACATGAATGGTAGGCCAAAATTTCAAATACAATGGCTAGTTACCATTGAATTCAATTTTTTTTTGGCCAATTTTTTTATTTTTATTTTTATGAATTTAAAAAAATCCCTTTTTTTCTCCTATAAATACCTAAGCCATTCCTACACCATTTCTCACATAATTTTCACCCTTTATAAATTTAAGTTGTTGTAGTTTTTAAATTTAAATAATAAATTATGTTTGGCCCTATGGCCTTTTGGCTCTCGGCTGGAAACGGTTTTTGTGACAGGGCTAAAATGAGCCCCATGGTTATTTGGCCCTCGGTTGGAGATGAAGGCAAATATGGCCCTGTAATGTTCATTAAAATATTAATATCTTAGCTAGAGGGCTAAAACGAGCCATCTGGCCAGCCCTCGGTTGGAGATAGCCTAAGTGCGTTGTGCTCATGTGACATGTTTGAATTTCATAGTAGAAGACAACACGGGACTTTGACAAGTCCATCTAGAAATCGGAATGAGGATTCTCTCCATATATTCTTTGTGAGGATTCTAGAGATCCTTTAATCGTGTTTGTTTATCATACATCGTGCGGTCAGAAATTATTTTAATTTTTTTATTTAAAAGTGAACACAAACAGTACCTGACAAAAATTGACCGCATCATGTATAATAAACAGACACGATTAAAGAATTTCTGGAATCCTTACAAAGAGAATTCGGAAAAGAATTCTCATTCTAGAAATCGTACCACAATTTCTGCCAAGACCAAATGGGAAATGTATACTTTTTCATATAACACATTAATTCACCAATTATTCATGTCATTGAGTATGGAATACTTTGACAGATATTGTGGTCTTGGTCTTGGCAGTGTTCCGGATGAAATTACTAAGAAGTTTCGTTGGAAAACTTTAACAGACTATTTGATGACAATCAGTGGCGAAGCTATGTGAAGGCAAGGAGTGGCGGCCACCACTCCTCTCACCGGAAAACATGCCTAGGAGCGCTGGTTCAGTCTCCACTCTTGTCAGAATTCATGGCACCTGTAAAATTAGGGATTGGTTCGACGGAAGACGGAGGTTTCCGCGAATGAGAGGGTTCGACGAAGAAGAAAGGTTTGCAGAACTATTCGGGTTAGAATCGACGGAAAGGTTGGAGGAAGGGGTGGGTTAGTGTTCGACGGAGGAGAAATGGACTAAAGGGTGAGATTTGCAGCGATGGCAAAAAGGTAGGAAGAGGAGATGTTGTTTTGGTCACGGGTTCAATGGGAAACTTAGTGTTTGGTTACAAATGGACAGTGAAAGTATAGATGACAAGTGTTTCAAGATTATTGGACCACATAAGAAGTGAGTAAAATCTGGGTACTCCCTTGTGAGTACCCAAGTCTTGACCTTGACAAGTGTTGGACAAATATTTGGCCACCGAATAAGTCAGTAAAAATTGGGTGCTGACACCTTACCCAATTATTATCATGCTGACTATTTGTTTACTTTTTTTTCTCTCTTAAAATATTGTGCTAACCCACCATTTCTCTTCCGACTTTTTGACCCACTTGTTTGTTTACTCATTCCCCCCCCCCCCAAATTTTTTCTCTTCTGACCCTTTTTTTTTTGTGGTTTATTAACCCATTTCTCTCCTTTTATTTTCTTTTTTTAATTCTTGTATGTATTTTTATTTTTCCTTTTAAGATTCCCAACGTATTTATCTTAAATTCTCACATTATTTATACATATTGTATTACTTTTTAAAAACAATGTAAATATTGTTTAATGCTTATTTTACGATAATTAAATCCATCTATACTCCTGCTTAGATCTCGCCTAGTCACCTAACTGCTAGGTCTTAGTCCGCTATTTGACTAGCGCCTAACATTTTTTAAGATCTAATCCTAGCCAATTTAAGCTTCTTACATTGACTTTCATATTATTGCTTACAACCGCTTTGGTGGATAGACTATTTTTTGCTATGAATATTGACTCAAAACTTTGCACTCTCCAATGTGAAAGCAACCGTTTTGATTGAACATTGCACTCTTTTGAATTTTGCCCCTCCGCTCGGCAAATCCTGGCTTCGCCACTGATGACAATGATAATTGACAGGTGCATTTTAACCCAAAAGACAAAGAGACACCGACATTCAACGAATTAATAATTTAAAGTTTGAAAAGTACATCTGATATTTTTTTTGCATAATTCGTTAACAAGATCTGTAAATAATCCGAAAATAACAGATTTTGGGTTAACACGATAACTAGTCGGATCGTTATCAAGTCACATGATAAGAATCCGTTAATAACGGACCCTTACTAGGTTTACACGAAGGTGACACGCTAGTAACCCGTTTCGACATGTTAAGAAAAAAAATTATTTTGATGATTTTAATTTTTTAAACTATTAAAAAAATTTACTATAAAATACAATAACCATAGTATATATATGTGTATATATATTGTGTACTAAATATGTATTATTGTATTATTATTCTATGTAAAGTTTTTATAAAAAAATAATTTTATTTATTTTTATATTAAAAAGTGAGATTAAAAAAAATTATAAAACACATTAAAAATAAAACATCAAGTAATTTAAAAATACCAACACATTAAAAAATTATAATATTAATTTACAAGTGCTAAAAACGTGAAAAAAATGTAAACGCTCATGATCGCATCGTTTACGCTTTGAGGATGGGTACGTTGTCGTTTGAGTTTTTAAAACCATACAAACCCTTGTGAATAGTATTTTTAAAGGAGTTCAAAATAAATAAAAATCATAATCATTAATGTACAAGTCTGAAAAATGTGAAATCATATATAAACGCTCGTGATTGTATCATCTACATGGTCGTTTAGATTTTTAAAACCCTCTAAATCTCATGAAAAACCAATTCCCTTCATTTTGCATATCCTTGAACATTTGGCTAACTCCCTTAATTTTGCATATCCTTGAACATTTGGTATTTTTTGGTAATATACTAATATTTTTTTCATTAGGCTCCTATTTTGGGGGTACATAATACTTGAAAGACAAATTTTTTTATTTTTATGTTTTGAAGTAATATTCATGTGACAATGTAGTATGCATATACTAATTTAGTATTATGTTTTAAATTTCTTTTGGGTCAAATTATGTTTTTCATTTTCAGTATTTATTAATTTAAAATATATTTTCTTTAACGAGTAATGGGTCGGGTCATATTATCTAATAATATTAACTGGTATATTTTGGGTCAGGTCATATTACCCGTTTACTTTAACGTGTGTTGTACAACATGACTTGTTAAGATATCGAGTATGTCACGAAAACGACATGAACACAAAAAACACAACAAAAATGTCAGGTCTATTGAAAAGTATTTCGAAGCTCTTAGTATCAAATACATCAGTTTTAGCTTTTAGGTCGTTTTTTTTTTACATTTTGAGAAATGTTAAGGATACTCTTTCAAAGTGAGACTCTTCATGTGACGACCCGTCCCTAATTTTACTTTTTATTAATTTTAAAAGCGTGAATTTACGAAAATGCCCTAGAAGTAAGGACTTTGACTTCCATTGACCATCGTCTAAAGGAACGTATGACTTATTCTTTTGGCGTATTTGCATAGTACTCGATGGTACGAACGCATAAGCGAAAGCCGTTTGTGAGTCCGGATTATAACGTACGGACGTTTGAATTTGGTTCTTCATATTTTAGATTACAAATTATTTGAATTCTTATCTTGTGGGACGAGGACTAGTTAGATTAGAGTATAAGGGACCAATCAAATAAAAGGGAACTAAGGACCAATCAGCCAATCAGAAAAGAAAAAAAAAAGGGTGGCAAAAGCTCCCAGCTTTCCTATATCTGTGCACCCGTGCAAAACCCAGTTCGACCTCCCATTTTCCAATGCCGATTTCGGCCAACTTCGGTGGAGTTTTTCAATGCCACCACCACAATCACCATCTTGAAGCTCTCATTCCCTTCTACAAAATCCACCCAAGAGCCACCTTGATTGACCACGGTATGTGGTGGTTTGAGGCCACGAAAGTTGACAAAAATTAATAGTGCTACGCCCACTCTTTTTAGGTTTTTGGTGAATCGGCAAGGTAATGGTCGATGCCACCACTTGGGCTTTGTAGCCCATCATCCCAGGAGTAAATTTTGACCAGCCTTGACCTCGTTGGACCACTGTAGACAATGAATTGATGTCGGGAAGCTTTAGGCACCCGCCGGCTTTGTGGGCAAAATTGACCATCTTCCGTCCACTTTTGGCCTTAGCCACAGGTATAAAAGTTGTTTCTCCCTTTGAGATCTTCATTTCTATGAAATTTGAGAATTTTTAGAAATAGTGAAATTTTTCGGCAAATCGTGGCGGTCAACAACCACGCGTGGCGGCGCGTGGGCTGAGACCCCACCTGATCATCTTAGGCTAATTTTGAAGCCCCGATTCCATATTTGACATCCGTTTAGTGAAATTACAATGTTTTAATGTAGTTTTGTAGTTGACCACCTAGTTGGCCGTCACGGGGTCCTTGCATAAATTGACGATTCGACCGTTGGATCATTAACAAACTCTAATACATTATAGTACGTAATATTTTAGGATATTAGGAACTTACAAATCAAGAATCTGATGTACGGATCTTCCTGAATTAGATTTGTAAGCTCGTAAAATAAAACGTCAGCCGCCACTTAATTTTAGCAATTGGCGGAGATCCGACCGTTGGATCGTTCTGAAACTTTAGGATGTTATTCTAGAAGCATAATTTAAATCTTTGGAAGTTACGGATTCAAAAATTTTAGGTACGGATCTTCCGGATCAAATTACGTAGAGTTGTGGACCCTACTGCCGACCTTTGACCAATGATTGACTTTTGGTCAATGGGTTCCAAATCATTCTAGAACATCCGTAGGGATGTTTTTACATGAGTTATGTATTCTATCGATAAGAAACTTGAGACGTGATTTGATAATTGTTCTAGACGCCGATCATTCGAGATGCCTTGATATTCGTGCTAGGGAATTATAGCGCAGACTCCAGGTGAGTGGGCAGTTTATTTTATACATGTACATATTTATAGTTTCCATAAATGCGTATTACTTCATTTTACGCCTATATTTCCAAGTATTTGATATTGTAATATGAAATGTGATAAATGCTGCTATATGGTTGAGATATTATTATCATGACGTTCATACATATGTGTATATGCTCATCTTGCTGCACCCCGGTGTTGGTACTCCGCCCAGGGCCGGGGCCAATCTTTCACGTGTATGTTCACATCTGCACTGTTCGCTCACCTTGGATCCAAGTTTAGGTGTCAGTCATGTCGTACATATTGCATTAGGCAATTCTGACTTGTATGTGACCGTGCCTCCACACCAGTTTTCACGTGATTGTAGTACTAGAGTGCATTATTACACACAGTCTTGTCGTACAAGTTGCTTTAGACAACTCTGACTATTGTGCCAGCTTAGATGATGAGCAAACTATTTATAATTGATTATCACATAATTATATTACTGTGGCATTTGATATATCATGACTTGGCATATTTCTGGTTATATTGCCATTGTATTATTGTTTATATACTTACGTAGTATGTTTTAAGGAAACTATACTTATTTTACGGCGAGGGGTTAGTATGTTCAAAAATAAAGGTTTTCTTACAAGAGTTGTTTTGCTGACCCACTCAACTTTGTTTTTCGCCCCTCCAGGTTTAGTAGCTGTGCTTACGTGTATACGAGGATTCTGGCAAATCTCAGTAGATGGTTATCTTTAGTGGTATAACCTTCACCCTAATTACTATACTATTCTTATGCTCTGACATCACGTGCGAAATTGGTTCAATCCCGTTCACCGCATACTTTTGTATTTAGGCACTTTTAGGTTTAAATTTATTCACATTTTCCACATCACTACACTTTATGGCTTCGTCACCTTCCAAGTGTCGGCCAGCACAGCTCGATTCAGAGTCCAAGTGGACATCCTAGGTCGGGGTGTGTCACTTCATGGACTCTTCGCCATCTCATCTTTTTGGCACATTGTTTTATAATGTTGGCACGGAAATTGTGGCACAAAGATGAGGTGACAGAGAGTCCATGGAGAGTTCCACTTTTGAAAAAGTCTATGGAAAGTTCCATTTTTTGTCATTTTATCCTTATTTTATTGAGATTTTTCACGGAATGACTACAATGATTGATTGTGGACAAACTCAGAGACCAATTCTATCAATTTCAAATCACATGGACTAAAGTGAAGAGTTATGCAAACCTTATGGACAATTTTGACTAAAAAGCCTTTAATGCATAATATCCTATTGTGGCGATACTCTCATAATTACAAACTGCCACACATGTAGACTGCTCAAAGAGAGATGCATAGACTAAGAATGACTAAGTGATTCAAAATCCATTATAACTCTCACCAAATGTCCAAGTAAGTAAACATGTTCCATGATTAAAAGAAACCCTGTCCAAAATTTTAATGGTTGAATGAAGCTATCTACAACCTGTCACTCTTTCAACTTTTAAGTTAGGGTAAATTACATTTTACCCTCTCAGGTTTTGGGTCAATTGCAGCCTCATACAACATCTTTAAAATATTTCAATTTCATACATTTACTTATCATTTAATTTCAATTTCATTCATCCGTTAGAAAATCCGTTAAGCGATTATGTAACAAATATGGGATCCACATTTGTGCTGATGTGGCTGCCAAATTTGTGCCACGTGGCAAAAAAAATAATTTTTATGCATTTAAAAGATAATAATTTACCCTATTTAAAAAAAAAACCTTAAAACCCATATTCCCCGACCCACCTTCTCATTTTCCTCCCATCCCTTCTCTCTCCCCAAAAACCCATTTCTCCCTCATCACCTCCCCGACCTACCTTATCCATCTCCTCCACTTTCTTCACCTCTGCTCCATTCTATCTCCCCATATTAACCCTTTTAGTTTCTCATTATTGTTGCGCCCAAATCGCCGTTTCAACTCTGCCGAAACTGTCGATTCCAGCTCGTTGAATGACTCGACCTATGGAAACTCCACCGAGGCTCAGACCCTAACCATATTCGAAGATCCGTGGATTGCCGACACTGTGACTTCGGCGATGAACACAGTCACCAGTCCCACCGCGCTCACTGTTCGACGCACGAGCTTTGCCGTGCTCAAGATCTTGCTATGTGGCGCATTACTAAGATAAGTCAGGCCCAAGACTAGATCTCTGACTAAGATCTCGGCATTGCTTTGCTTTCAAGAGCCGAAAGAAGCACATCGCTCAAAATTAGAGAGAGATTTGTGAGCTCAGCAGAGGTTCTCTGGCGATTGAAGTTCTTCATCCTTCCCGTTGCCGAGAAGGTGAAAAACGAAGGTGAGAAGGGAGAGATTGTTGCAAGCCATGACGACCCTTTTCCACTAAAAAACCATCGAGTTCGAGCAAGAATCGAAAAACTCGGGGAAAAAATCAGACTTCACAGTGGTGGATGTGGTTGGGCGAAACTAGCTGGACAATGGCGACGGGCTTGTGCTGGGTCTTCTAGGCCTGGGAGTGGTGGCGGGAGGAAAGGTAGAGGGAGAAGAGGAAGAGGATGATTGATGGCGCAAGAGGGTGATCGCCCAGATCCATTTTCAATTTTTTTTATAATTCTAATATAAATTGATTTTTTATATTAAATAATCCTTTTATTATTTTTTTGTTCACATGGTGCAAAGTTGACAGCTATGTCAGCACAAATGTGGACCATATATATGTCATGTCATCACTTAATGATTAACTTAACAGATTTTTTTAACGGTTGTTAACGGCTGTATGATACTGAAAAAAAAATATAACTAAATGTATGAAACTGAAATGTTTAAAAGATATTGTATGAAGTTGTAATTGACCCTATACTTGAGGGTGTAAAATGTAATTTACCCTTTTAAGTTATTATGGGATTTACACTGATTGCTCTATTCACGAAAAGCTTTGAAAAACCAATTATTTGGATGAGCTAAGGAACTTCAACATAGGGATTTTCGATACAGATAAGAACTTCATGCCCATCACATGTCTTTGTGTCCCTCAGTATCAACTTATGGGTGTTCTACCCTCCATTTCTTTAGATTCAGTGCCAGATACAGCTTGCATTACGTTGATTAGAGAATTTTATTTTCCATTACGAAGTGTCGACGATATTAAAGTTTTAGACAGACGGTCAAAGATCAACTGGGCTATCATCATAGGAAATAGCATAACTTGTTTTGTTTTGTTTTCGACAATGAGGTAGCCGTAAGAATAACTCCAGCGTTGCAAAGGCCCCTTAGGGCTATTCACTATTGAATCCACCCAGTGAACAGTAACTGGCCTTAATGAACAGTAATTGCCTTTTGCATCTCTACCTCTAAACTGAATAGCCTTAACAATAGGCAATAAAATACTAGTATTTTTTATTTTATATAATAATTTTATTTGTAATTTCAGATAAGATTTTTAATCGTTCTCGTTGCACCACGTGTAATTATTCGAAAAGACAATTATTGGTGATAGATTTCGATAAGATTTTTATCCAATGCCATTGTGTCACATGTCACAATCTGTTTATAATCTTTGAGGATAGATTTCGATCAGATTTATAACGAATGATGGCATGCCACGTGACATTATCTACAACCTAATCCTTTCTGAATCCTCCATATAACTCAACATTCATCCTAAGAAATCACACACCAAAATCAAAATATATATCCTTATTCCTAGTTTCTGCTTCTTTCTTCACCAAAATCAAAATCTCTATCATTATTCATAGTTTTTGCTTCCTTCTTACAATGTCTTCTTCTTCTTCAAGGATGTTGTGGAAAATGGAGCAGCAAGAGAAAAAATTGTTTAAGCAAGGGGAAGAAATGTTCAATCTCTAGGTAGACCAAAATGAGATTGAAGAGGAACATGATGAGGAGCGTAGAAAGAGAGATAACGAAGCAAGAATGGAAAAAGCCTTACATTCTTGTCGAGTCATCCAAACTGTGGCTTAGATCTCCAGGCTCAGCCATTTTGCAAACATTGATAGAAGCAGGCAACGACGAGGTAAGGATCTATTGGACGATTATTTTGTCTGTAACAGTACATTCCTTGATACGTACTTTAGATGTTATTTTAGAATGGAACGACATTTGTTCAACAAAATCATGATTGCTGTTTGCAACCATGATTCTTACTTTGTGCAAAAGAATGATGCTTTTGGTGTTATGAGTCTCTTTCTTGAGCAAAAAATTAATGCTACCTTACAGATGCTTGCATATGGAGCATCTGCAGACCAAGTAGATGAGATTGCGAGGTTATGGAAATCAACCATTCTTGAGTCCTTGATGAGGTTTTGCTATGCAATCAAATTTATCTACACCACAGAGTACCTTCGGAGACCTACTCAGATGGACTTGTAAAGGCTTCTAAAGAAGTTCGAAATGCGAGGTTTTCTTGGGATGATTGGAAGCATTGACTGTATGCACTGGACTTGGAAAAATTGTCCAAGTGCATAGCAAAAAGCTTATGGGGACATAAAATGAACAAAAAAAAATCATTTTGGAGGCAGTGGCATCATTTAATACATGAATTTGGCACACTTTTTTGGGTGTTCTGGAAGCTCAAAATGACTTCAATGTCCTTGCCCAATCCCCAGTGTTCAACAATGTCCTGTAAGGAAAAGCACCATGAGTCACGTACTGGGTCAACGGACATAAGTACCATGAGTCATACTACCTAACAGACGACATTTACCCAAGGTGGTCATCGTTTGTAAAAACAGTGTCACGTCCGCGAAGTGCAAAGGAAAAACACTTTGCAAGTTGTCAAGATGGGTGTAGGAAGGATGTGGAGCGTTGTTTTGGTATCCTTCAAGCTCGTTAAGCGATTGTCAGGGGTGCTGCCATAATGTTTGATTTAGAGTCACTTCGATCCATCATGATGACGTGCATCATTCTTCATAACATGATTGTGGAAGATGAGTACGATTATGATGCCGTTGATGAATAAGAGCCAGACACGAAAAACAATTCCAGAACACAAATATATTGTGCTCATGACGCCACCGAAGAACCCGTGCAATACGAGCCATTAGAAATGGATGAATGTTACAATGAAAGGCTCATTCAATGATATACTGCACTTCAGGACCCATATATACACAATGCCCAGCAAATTGACTTGATAGAGCACCAGTGGGAATTGAAACAAGCTCAAGATACTTAAGTTCATTTAGTGTGTTTGTTTTTATTTGGGGTGTTTATTTAATTTTATTTGGGGTGTTTATTTAATTTTATTTGGTGTGTTTTTTTAGTTCATTTAATGAGTTTTTTTTTAATTTGGTATGTTTATGTAATTTTATTTGGTGTGTTTTTAAAGTTCATTTAGTGATTTTTTTTATATTTTATTATTTGGTATGTTTATGTAATTTTATTTGGTGTCTTTATGTCCTTTGAATAAAGATTCTCTTAGTTTAAATAAATTACCAAATTAAATAAATATACTCTTAGTTTAAATAAAGTACTAAATTCAATAAATTGGAAACAACATACATTACTCTATTCAATAAATAAGAAATTACAACCCAAAATGATTGGAAAATTATAGGCTCCGATTACAAACAAAGTGATTGGAAAATTATGGGCTCGTGAATGGAAAATCATCACCTAACCAATTTATGGTGCTAGGATCATCTTTTCTTGTCGTGCTAGGACCATCTCCTCTTGTTCTCGCTTCTCTTGCACGTCTCCTTCGCACCACATCCGCTTTCTCCGAATTCTAAATATCTCGCTTCTCTTGCACGTCTCCTTCGCACCACATCCGCTTTCTCCGAATTCTAAAAATATTTAGAATTCGGAGACTTTCCTTCTAAAGGCATGTTCATAATGTCACCCTTTTTTCTTCTCTAAGCTCTTCCCTTTCTTGCCTAAGTAGCTCATTTTCTCTCTCATTAGCTTGAAATAATCTCTCAACAGCTACAACTTTTGCCTCATCTCTAGCCTTATCAGCCTCAAATTTAGCCATTTCTCGCGCCAAAGTCAATTCACCTTGGCGAGCAAGTTCTTCCATATATTTTGTATAATCATTCTTGGAAACACTCATTTTTCTCTTTGAAGCCTTCTTACCATGAGGCCTAATTGGATAACGGATTAACCCCGATGCTTGTTCAGGGGGCATTTTCGGCACTTATTTTGTGTCATCTTCATGAACATACGAGGCATGATCGGGCGTAGAGTGTAGAGGGGTGCTGTTCATGACAACTTCTAGACCGACAGGCACAACTCTGAATTCAGGACAATCTTTGACAATATTTCAACATTCCCACTGGTTGAATGATTTGTTTTTGCTTTTGGTTTTGGCATTATACCAAGCTTGTGCTTGAAGAGTCTACACAATGCGGGAGAAGAAATAATTATAATCAAAGTAGCTAATGTAAATTTGGGTATAGTACAAACAAATAAATAATATATTGCTATCTAATCTGCTAAATTTTTCCCACTTCGAAGATTACTACTAGTTTGTGACAAGGAGTCTCTCCACATACTAAACGATTGGTTGAGTATTCTCCAACGACTGGACATCAATTCTTTGGTTCTTTTCCCACCAATTTTCTCAAGATAATTCGTATGAATAAGACTCCACATTTCTCGCAACTGCATCTCATTACCCGTAATCGGATCATGAGTAACTTCAACCCAGCTAGAACACAATGTAACATCTTCAATAAGCGTCCAATTCGTACATGCATCATTAGTCATTTTGTTGGAAAACAATTGGATTGAAACTTTGAGAGAAATATAGGAATGTGGTTGAAAGCATTTGATAAAATATGAAATTGTGGTGTAAGGTAGAAGATAATGAGAAGGAATTTATAGAAAAGTAAAATCAATTTTTTAATTAATTTTTTACGTTTTTAAAAATTCATTGTTCACATAATTAATTTTTGCCGTTGGATTAAAAAAAATTTGAAATCCAACCTTCCAAATTGTGCCATGTGGCACAACGGTAAAATTTTAGAATTTTTTACTGTGTTTTTTTTTTAATTTATAAAGGCGAATAACGTGGATTATTGATCTCAAATCCAACGGCTGAAAATAAAGAAGGTTTGATTTTTTTTACCGTTGGAAATCCAATGGTCCACAAAAAGTAACCGTTGAAATCCAACGGACACAAAGGTGCCACATGACCTCCAACGGTAACATTACTGAATCTGCGCCGCAAGCCCTAGCGCCTACAAAATCGGTCGGGGACGCGCCTGACGCAAAAAATATAATAATGTGGCTGACGTCACCCTGACGTCAGTGTTGCATCACTCCACCTCGGGCTCTCGGGCCACCGATTCGTGCAAGGCCTGTCGGTCGGGCCTCCTCCTGCGCTGAAGCCCGCATGGGCTTGAGTTGATCGCCCCAGCAATTTGCTCCTGTGCAATCCACGGTCCATCGGGCTAAAGGCCCTGCTGGACTTGCTCTAAGAGAGAGATTCATTGCGAGAGCAACCTAATTGTGCATTACATGTGCTCTATAGGCTGCACTCTTTCACAATACATATTAGGTGACATAGAAGTATATGTTGCCAACACGTGAATAATCTGTTCTTATAAATAGAATGTAATCATCCAACTCAAAACCAATTGAAAATAGATAAAAAGTTCACAATTATTTAAACTAAACGCGTTGAACCCATATGACACGTTTGAATTTCATAGTAAGAGACAACACGCCTAATGATGCTAGGATTTTGATAAGTCCATCCAGAAATCGCACAACAATTTCTGCCAAAGACCAAATGGGAAATGTATTCTTTTCACATAACGCATTAATTGACCAATTCTTCGCACCGTGGAGTATAGAGTTTCGATGAAATTACTTACTAGTTTCCTTGGAAGACTTTGAAGTAGACTATTCAATGACAATGACAGTTGATAGGTGCATTTAGACCAAAAGACAAAGAGAGGCTGTCAATTGACAGGAAAGAGGATCTGGCTGTCATACAAGTTCAAGAAATAAGTGAGGGATGACTCACTTCGACCCTACCACTATTATAGTATTATGTGTCTACCATATTCTGACCTCAAAAGCATAAATAATTACATTTACATAATTTTTAGAGACTTTTTTTTAACCATGAGGGTGTTTAAGGGCTTTTGATAAAAAAAATGAAAAATTTTGAAAACTTTGAATTTTAATGATAAGGACAAAATAAAAGGTAAAATAAATAGTATAAGAATTGACTTTTAGTGTAAAAATATAATTTTTCATTAAAGTGAACGATACCATAAGCTTTTCGTTAAAATTCCACTTTTTATAAGCACTGAGAGGTCTCACTGGTATTAATTTAATTGATAATCATTCTTATATGAAAGGATAAATATAATGCAACCATATGCAAGACTTGACATTTTCCCCCTTATTAGGTGGTCGTATTTTACAAGTAAATAATGGTGGCAAGTAGCAACTAATGGACTTGGATCCTCTTCGGATTCTCTCCATGGGAATCCTAGGGATCAAGTCACATGGGCCCTTCATAAAAAATCGTGCGGCTAAAATTAAATTATTTTTATATTTTTAAAAATAAAACAGTCTCGTTTTACGTAAAAAAAATATTTAATTGTAACTGCACGATTTTTTATGAAGGGCCCATGTAGCTTGATCTCTAGAATTCCCATGGAGGGGATCCGGAGAGAATCCATGTCTGCAACTAATCACACTCACAGAGATTAAAAGAAGACCATACTATGGGAACTGAGAAATGTAAAGTGTCTTTGAATGTTGAAAAGCCTTCAGAATCTTTTAGGGCTGCTTTGGAGTTATGGTAATATGGTATTTTTAAAAAGAGAGATTATATTTACACACCCCAAATTACTTCTCTCACATCTTTTTAATTTTTTAATATTTTAATATTTTCTACACACCACTAACACTTAATAGAAAAATATTAAAAAATTAAAAATGTGTGGGAGAAGTAATTTTGAGTGTGAATATAATCTCCCTTTTAAAAATTGCTTATTAAAAAAATCTAGAACGCGTTTGGTAAAGTTAAAAAAAAAGTTTAAATGGTATCAATGATAGTAGAAAATCAGAAGTTGAGTTTACCATGTTTTTTTTAAAAATTTTTTTTTTTAATTTTTTCAAAGCATAGTGAACAAAGACATTTTCAAATGACAAGTATAGCCCTGCATATTTTACAAAATTACAATCTTTTGTCCCTATATTATTCTCATTGGCAATTATTCTACCATATTAAATATCATTTATGTTTTTAGTCATTTGACTATTTACAGGTTATATCAGTTTTACATAAAAGTTTACAAAACACTAAGATATTGGTTTTTTTTTTTGGTTAAAATCACTTTTACAAAATTTTTTTTACCAAACACTCAACAACTTTATTTTACCGATGTTTATTATTCTCACAACACAGTAGAAACATTTTTTTTTTTACAAAGTACAACAATACCAAACTAGCCTTTAATACCAAATACATCGGTTTCATCTTTCAGGTCTTTTTTTTTCTACTTTTTCTTGTAGTTCACTACTTGTTTTTCTTCTTATTACAAGCGATATTAATATTATTTTTGAAAGCTATATTGTTTCGTGATTACAAACGATATTAATATTGCCAAGAAAAGGTAAGCGTTTGAACCCAGAATACGCAAGTTAAAACGAAGAAAACCTATCCAACCATGAGGCAAACCACTTTCAATAGCTCGATCTTATTTTCAACTAGCCCGCATTCTGTCATGTTTGTTTGTTTCACAACAACTTTTTGGGTCGGGCTTAAATTTTTGGGGCAAACATAGGTCATTTAAGCATGCGTCCTAAATGAAAGTTTTTGGGGTACACACAAATTTAAATTTGAATTGGCCCCAAAACTTGAAAACTCATTTATCTATGCATGCAAGTCGCCCTTTTTCAACTGTGATGGAAATGTGTTATGCCCTCGTATGACAGCGTGAGTTTGAACTCTATCGGTCTAACTTACTAACGCTATCGCTCGACTAAAAAAAAAAAAAAAAACCTTATCTATGCATGAGATTCCACTGTAACAATACTCCCATAATTACAAACTGCCACACATTTAAACTTCTCCACATGCCAAGGAGTGCAGCATTATACTAAGGACTACGTAACTACAAAAAATTTAGCATAAAGTAAGTGATTCAAAACCCGTTTCAACTCGTTCCAAATTTCCGAGTAATAAACATATCCCGTGCCTAAAAGAAACCCTGCTCTCGATTCGAAACTACCAAAATTTTTAATCGCTGATCTGATAGAAATTTTCAAACAGTAAAATTGAAGCTTTATATGAGTAATCTCTAGTTTTTCCAAAGATGTAGGGATATTATTACAAGACTTATATGGGACTCCATTTTACTTACACCATGGAAGCCGTTTCTAAGCAGCATCTGTAAGCCTACATGTCTATTCGACATCCGTCTCATCAGGTGGATCCTCCATCGGCATATCTTGGGGACAGAAGAAAGGTTTCGGTGGCATTTGCACGTCTTCGACTTCACCTTCAAGCATCTCCACAACTTTTCTCATAGAAGGCCGATCTGCCTGCTTCAATTGTATGCACCACAGTGCAACCACGATCATCTTCTTTGCTACTTTCTTATAACTTTCACAGGCATTCTCAATTTCAATGTTCAATCCTTTTTCTAGTTGATCATAAATCCAAAAGGGAAGTATATATTTGGCTTGTATTTTCTGCATGAGCATGCATTCAAGTTCTTTCTACGTCCTGTCATTTCCAATAACAACATCCCAAAGATATGTTTCCCGTTGTGCTTCTTATAGCGGTAACAGAAATGGTGGTGTGATCTTTAGGTAAAATCTTACAAACCCCAAGTTGGAGATTTTTGAAGTAAAGTTTTTAAGTAGAATATTCAAAGTGCAAAATCTGCATATCACAGCACTGATGGAGATATGCTTGAGGAATGCCGGTTGAAAAACTAAATTCAATATGATGAGTAGGTCAATGCTTTAGTAAGTAATTAGATGTAAGGTTTTTTTTGGGCTGGAAACTGATTAACTATAGTTTACTAAACATTTTTGAAAATATCTTACATAAAATTACTCTCTCTATTGTAATTACTCTTAAGAATTTAATCGTTCCCTTGATTATCAAGAGCCACAGGCTGAGAGTTACGACATGCCATTTTCCTAATCCGAGTTATGACATGCCATTTTCCTTTTAGAAGATATTTATATGGATGTTCAAAACGTATATTTAGCTGTGCCGGAAAAGACTAGTTTCCCTTTTTTTCTTTATGGAAATCCAAGTACTTAAGATTTTGATGGAGCAATTGTCGATTATATTATCTTCAGAATGCATAACTAGGTTTCGTGCATCTCTAAGCTAGCTGTATTTTTGGATCCTGTTGAACCCTTATAGATTACAAAAGTAATGATTACAACCGGAAAGCTTCTGTCTGAAAGTTCAACATCGACAGTCACTGATGAAACAAAGAAGGAAAGCAGGATGCTGACGGTAGAGAATGGCAATGCACTTGTTGCATGTAACAAGGGAGGCATTTATTCTATGTTCAATGGTGGATTAATGTCGTTGCCAACTGCAGTTTGGAGATCTTCAGCTCGAGCTAACATCAGATAAAGCCACCATAGGGGCCGAATCAGCTTTGCTTTTGGGTAAATATACGTACCTATTACAAACAAACTTCTCTTTCCTATTTTGTGTTGCAACGATGATGTATAATCGAGACTTCTTATATTTTCCGTTGAAATTTCAAATGTAGGATTCTTTCGTGGGAGCTATCTCAGGGCATCCAAAACATCCCGGAGAGTTCATTGCAGTATGCAAATGATAATGCTTTGATGCTGGCTAAGGTGCTCGAAAATAATCCGGCCCATTCTTGTAGCCGTTGTTTTCTGGTTGAACCGAGTGCTGCATACTAACACATGAAAATCTCTGAATGCAGTCTTTGAGGGGCGCTGCTTGCTGTCTGCTATTCATCAGCGTTATTGTCTGCTTTTACTACTGTCGGACTTCTCTTACTCGGAAGACAACTAAAGTCACCAAACGCGAAGTGAGCTTCCTCGTGTCCTGTCTCCCTCGGTTTTGCTTTTGCCTTTCTCTGTATATGCAGAAGTCGATCGATGTAATTTATAATAGAATTGCCCGATATAAGTGGAATTAAATGTTGCTCAATAACAATCTCAAGAAGTGCATAAGAAGATTTTTTGTTAACAAAACAACTGTATCATGTAATTAACTCAGAATAATGTACAGGTTGAGACCTCTTCTTTTGTTTTAATGCTGATTGTTGTTTACTTTTACGAATTCGTATCCTCACCGGATCTTCTTTGTGAGGATCTCCCGGTGAGAATCCGTGAATCGGGTCCGTTTATCGTACATCGTGCAGGGTCCGTTTATCGTACATCGTGCAGTCAGAAATTATTTTAAATATTTTTATTTAAAATTAAACACAAACAGTATTTGATAAAAGAATCCGGAGACGATTCACGGATCTCCAAGATCCTCACCAAAAGAATTCGAAGAGGATCCTGTTGGTACTTTTACATCGTTTTGAAAATTATGTACCAGTTTATCGAAAAAAATTGATCAATTTAAGCTATTGTTCTTAAATTGCAACAATTAGTAACTACAACATGACGATAGAAACTAGAAGGACCAAAGTCGAACTTGGGCCAAACTACAGGGAGCAAGTTTCGATACAAATTACACCCAACCCATGAGACCAGAAATCAAAGCGATACTGGAAGTTGTTGCATAGTAAAAGAAATATTTCACATGGTGCATCACTAAGTGTGATTGGCTTGGAAGGCTAAAGTCAACGTCGTTTACCATATTGGTTTACTCAGTGTGACTGGCTTAGAAGGCTCAACTTCAATGCGTTTACCATATCGGTTTACGGTTTTGAGCATAAGCAGGCATCTGGCGAAAGGTTGTTATCATCAATCCAATTCTCTTAAGCATGGAGATTAAGTCAATGCTAACCCTAAATGTATATCTCACCGTTGCTAACTAATTAATTGATAAAAAATGAGGCCACCAGTAAGTACAATTAAGCCCAAATTAAACACACGTTGAGGAGAAAGCAAACAAACCAGTATCTTTCCATCCGCCAGCCACGAATGACGACGGAGGTTATTCAAAGACAGACTCACATGACGTATGAACAGACAGGTATTAGTTAAGCAACCACGGTGGATGAGTCGACGACGTCCCTAGTAATTAAAAGTAATTATGTGGCGACTTGTTAGTGCATGAATTTTCTAGTAGAGACTTTATACACATATATAATCTTGAATACAGGTCCCACATTGGAGAATTAAGAAAATATATAAGTGCATGGTTTCACTTCTAATTACACCGTAGTTTTTTGTGATAAAATTTAGCATCTAGAAATAGGTGGCTAAGGTGATACAATATTATTGTGGTTACGAGTGGCTCATCTCTATGAATATCTGACATGGTATTGAGTGGGTTTGATCGTGGGTCTTGTGGGTCTGTGCCATGCCCGAGTTATCGTGTTTAACGTAACATTGGTCGTGTTGTGCCCAAGTACTGAGTGTAATGTAACACCATATTTCTATGCTTAATGTCTGATGTGGGATTGATTGCATGTGTGGTCCATATGTGTGTGGTCCCAAATGAGGAGGCTGTTGAATATAAGTCTTACATCAGAGATTGAGAAAATAAAGTACAATATGTAAGTGTATGGTTTCATTTTTTAATTACACCGAATTTTTTTATAATAAAACTCAACATTTAACATAAGTAATTAGGACTTAAAACATAACAATAAGTGACTAAAAATGAATTGACCCTTCTCTTCGAATATGTAACAATATGTGTGTTTGTTTATAAAAAAATGTCAAGGCGTTCTTGAGAACATTAATGCTGTCATAAAATAATGAGGCAATACCTGCCGGTGTTTTTGGTTTAATGCAACGTCCTAATCATTGCTAACGAAGTCTATGACATATGTTGAATAAGAGCTAATAAGACTAAAATTGTTTCCATATGATTATTCTGTTCGTTTAGATGACTCCAGCTTTATTGAGAGGTCAAACAACTTATCTCTTCAGTTTGCATAAGGTTGTCATTTGCCATATAATTTTAATTTTCAATATATCTAAAATATCTTCACTTGGTGTTACTATTAATTGCACGTTTCAGGTTTTAGGTGAAAGCTTGTTTTGGATGTAGGAGTTGAGAGCTATCTATTTTGCCACTACTTTGCTGCTCCATATTTTTGATCCGATTTACGGATGTTTGTTTACTCAGTAACTACGGTGTTGATTTTGCGCAGGTTTGATTCAAATTCCACTCCATTGCTTCAGTACGTTACGACCAGTTGGGAGCCGTGATAATATATTTGGGAAATTGGCGAAAGTAAACAACTAAATAGAAAGAGTTCTCAAGGACCTGAAAATCACACATGGACGGAAGCAGCCAATGGACTACACCCAATAGATTAACATCATTAAGGATTGTGATTCATATGTGTATTTAATATTCTAAATTTCTAATTATAACACGTGAACTCATACACTGTATATCTTGTATTTTTGTATTTCTAAAAGGAAAGAAAATTTAGGACCACTCCTCTATTTAGTGTCATAATCAATCCAAATAAGTGTAGCTAGTTGCTTACTTGATCGATCCCTTCATCCGGAGGAACGTCTTTGATCGATATAAAGTAATGCAAAGAAAACACGTATAAAACCCACTTTGCCAACCGGCCGGTGACAACGAGAGAGATTGTGATGTAATACTGACAATTATACATACTGCAACTTGTAGTTTACTAAAATTAAAATGTTTTTTTTAATAAAACTTGTAGTAGTTGTCTAGGTGTTATTTTAATTTACTAAATTTAAAATAGTCGGATCTTCAAGTTGCCGCATCTTAGTTTATGTATGTATCTTCTTAAACTTTTGATTAAATAAACTACAAAATTAAAATGTTGTTTTTTTTTCTTTATATAAAACTTGTAGTTGTTTAGGTGTTTTTTTTTAATTTACTAAATTTAAATTAGTCGGATCTCCAAGTCGCCACATCTTAGTTTATGTATATATATATTTTTAATTTACTAAATTTAAAATAGTCGGATCTTCAAGTCGCCACATCTTAGTTTATGTATGTATCTTCTTAAACTTTTGATTAATTTACTTTCCATCCAAAGACAATGCCAAACTTTTGATTAATAAAACTATAAAAACAAAAAAAAATGTTGTTTTTCTTAAAAAACTTGTAATTGTCTAGGTGTTTTATTTTTATTTTTAAAATTTGCTAAATTTAAAGGGGTCTTTTGATATGGGTCCTAATTTGTAAGCCTATTTTGAATGGAATCCACTAATATTACATAAGCATAAGTGGGGGCCAGTAAATACAACAATCATCCATGTCAGCAATTAAATTGTACATGATTCACAAACAAAATTACAAAAACTGCCATTAGATGGTTTATCAAGTATCTTGCAGATAAATTACAACCCAAAATTAATATAATTTTTTTATTCACAACCTTATCCTCCTTTCCATCAAATTGCTATGCGTTTCCGACGGAGTCCAATTGCTATGCGTATCTTCAGGAATCCAATTGTTATGCGTATCTTGCGGAATCCATATGAAGATATGAAAGCTATAAATTTTCTCCTCGTATATGATGAGAACAGAGTAGGCGAACTTCTGATTTGCCATTTCTGGTATACCTGGAGAACCGGTATTGCAACATTCTCAGAAGATATATACGAAAAACAAGGTGCTATTCAGATGATATATAATGACAAGAATTATGTAGATATTGAGTTTATTGAATTATGCAATTCCAGTAGGTCTGTCAGTAGTGAATGTTGAGTTTTATTGATTACCCTTTGATTTGAGTTCAGGTTTTTCTCTAGTTTTTCGGTATGCTGCTTTGGCTCTATTCTTTTGTGGTGTTTAATACCTAGATTACAGGTACTTTTGTTCATCTAGTTTTTCTCTAGTTTTCCGGTATGTTGCTTTGGCTTTGTTCTTTTGTGGTGTTTGATACCTAGCAGACAGGTACAAAAATAAAGTTCAAAACAATTATAATATACCCGACTTGAAAATTAAACGGCATTCGATTTGTTGTGTTTTAGTTCTTTGATAGACGGAGAAGGTTGAGTATTGCCAAACCAGGAAGGAAAAACATAATCATAAAATTGTACCTGGAGAATAGGTCTCCTGAAGAAATCTGCGGTCTTCCGCTCCGCCGTCATGATGCTCACTAATAAACTAGAATATTCTGACAGTATGGGAAAGACGAGGGACTTTAGTACGGCGTTACTTGAGCGCAAGAAGGATGCCAATCGGCTTCTTATGGATGACGCTATCCATGACAACAACTCAGTTGTAGCGCTGCACCGAGACACTACAGAAAAGCTCCAGCTCTTTTCCAGCAACACGATCTTGATCAAAGGAAAGAAAAGGAGGAATCTGCGTTGTTGTTAGAAATTCAAATTCAAAACTTGTTATCAAGAAATCGGGGATAAAGATGAAGGAAACTATTGAACAATTAATTTGAATTGCTGATAAAAATTTAAAACGTGGGAAATATATGGAGAACATGCAAAGTTATAGGAGGGTGAAATAGTAATAACAATGCAAAAAAATTAACCTTATCAGAAAAATTGCTGACATGGAATCCTAGTCATTGGAGTTAAATCAAAAGTAACTAAAAATTGGACTAATCCTAATGTTAGGCTATAAAATTGGACCTATTTCAAGTTTCCCCAAATTTAAAATAGATCTCGAAGTCGCCACATCTTAGTTTATTGTATATACCTTCTTAAACTTTTGATTAATAAAAGGACTGGAATTATTTCACCAATTATTGTGTCTAACTGATTGAATTTTACAACACATTAATAAGTTTTGAATAAAGTTAGGTTTCAATATAAAACTAATTGGTAATATGGAGAGTAGTTTAACTTATTATAAGCTTTTGTATGATTTGGACTTTATCCTCACATTATCACACGCCCATACACGTGCGGTGAATTTTCAATCTTAACACATGGATAATACAAATTAAATGACATGGAGTATGAAAAAAGTCAAAGTTCCCTTATAAATCAATTTGTAATGGGAGTAGCCCGACTTCTTAAATTTAGTGTTACCTATCGTGCTTGGGAGTATTAATTCTGTCATAAAGTAATGAGGCAATAGCTGTCGGTTTTTCTGGTTAGTGCAACGTCCTAAATCATTGCTAGCGTGGCCAATGTTGAATAAGAGCTAATAAAAATAAAATTGTTCCCAGATGATCATTCTGTCGGTTTGAATGACTCCAGCTTTATTGAGAGGTCAAACAATTTTTCTCTTCAGTTTGCACAAGGTTGTCATTTGCAATGTCATTTTAATTTTCAGTATATTATCTAAAATACTGTACTATTGATTGCACGTTTTAGCTTTTAACTGGAGGCTTGCTTTGGACATAGAGGGTGAGAGCTATCTATTTTGCCACTACTTTACTGCTTCAGATTTTTGGTCCGATTTCGATATTTGTTTACTCAATGACTGACACGCCCCGACCCCGATGTCCTGTAGACATCGGGGTGGTCACGTGCTGGCCGACACCCGAGGGGTGACGAAAGCCATTTAATTAAACGTTAAACCCCGAAATTATTCACAAACATGCATAATATATCTAAAACACTAGTAATTGAACATAAAGCAGCAGAAACATAACTATACTAATATAATATTCAACTGCCAACACTGATATTGGCAGGATACAACAGACCCTATCCAGAGCATACGTCTAATAGATTACAAAGGAAAGAATACAAAATTGAATACACAAAAGAGTAGGTCCTACACCGAGAGGACTCGAAGATGCCGAAGCGGAAGTGCCTTGATGCCGGGATTGCACGCCTCGATTCTATACCCTGAAGGGGGCGCAAAACAAAGGTGAGTGGACCAATTTGATATACATATAAGAAAATAGTTATCAAGATACTAACCCCCAAGTTAGAAAAACCAAAACGTGATATATGGGTAGGTTTTCCTACGCCTATCATACAGTGCAGTATCTCAAATACAGCCATAACAATAATCGTATCTCAATTCATAATTTATATATATTATAAACATAATCATAGAGGAATAGTCGCTAGTGAGTGTCCAACATAACGCTTCAGGCCCCATGCCAGCTCCCCGTCCCTGAGCATACAGTCAGAGGAAACCACACTTCAGGCCCAATGCCAGCTCCACTGTCGCCCTGTACTCAATAGTCAGGGAAAAACACTCCAGGCCCTATGCCAACTCCACCATCGCCCGGGATGGACCGGAATCTATCCCTTCATCCCGCAGCGGAACTTGGACCACTAGGTAATATCAGATCAATGCCACATATATTCGTATAGACGACACATCACATCACAACATAAACAATACTCAAGTTCTGCAGTCATGTAAGTTCTTTCAAATAAAATAAGTATTTTAGAAGGGGTCCACTCACAGTACTTAGCCGTCCAACGCTGCACTGCTAGCGAATCTAGAACAATCCCAAAAGTTGCCCCTAAGCACATAAAGGGTACAACTTAGTCAAACTCTATTCAAACGAATTTATTTGGGAAAACGAACCTCAAAAACGGGTCCAGGACGTCGAAATTAGCCTAGGAGGGGTCCCGGACGGAACCCGAAAAGTCAACCCAAAAAGACTGGTCAAAGTCAAAGTCAACGGTCAACGGTCAGAGTCAACGTTGACCGTTGACCGGGTCAACGGTCAACGGGTCGGGTCAGTCAACTCGGGTCGGGTCGGGTCAACTCGGGTCGGGTCGGGTCAGGGTCCACAGGTTGGGTTGGATCCGGGTATGGGCTAGGGTTTGGGTCACAGGGGTTTGGGCTTGGGTTTTAACCCAATAGGGTTTTGGGTTTTAGGGGCACACGGGCCCAAAGGCCCTTTTTCTTCTCAGGGCCCGAAGGCCAACCCTAAAAGGGTTTTGGGTTGAATAGGTCCGGGCTTAAAGCCCTTAATAAAACCGGCCCAAGGGCCCAAGTTTAAAGAACCCAACAGGGTTATGGGTTTAGGCGACACGGGCCAAAGGCCCAGATCCTCTTCGGCCCAAGGCCTTAAAAGCCTAGGGTTATTGGGTTTGGTCCTAACGGGCCTAAGGCCTGTGCCTTTTCTAACAAGGCCCGAAGGCCCTAATTTCTAATTAACAATTAAACATAAAATAAATAATTAAAAGGAATGGGCTTGGGCTTGGTTACGGGCCTGAGGCCCGAGAGGGTTGGGTCTGGGTTCTGGCCCAAAGGCCTGAGTTGGCGTCGGAAAACCAGAGGAACGCCGGAGCTTCTACAGCTCCGGCCAACTACAAACGGGGGTCTCGAGCCCCGATTTACCTACCAAATTGAAGAGCGAAGCGAGGGGAGAAGTTTGGTACCTTTGGTTCGACGGAAAACGGCCGGAGTTGCTCGGAAATCGCCTCGAGGCTCGCGGGTCTGCCGGAGGAGATGGGTGCGTACACCCCGTCTCGAATTCAACCCTAAAACTCACGAAAAACACTAATTAACTCCTAATTCCTAACTTAAACACGAAATAGGTGGGAAATGGGGGTCGATCTAGGGCTTACCTCGTCGGGGATTTCGAAGAGGACGCCGGAGAGTTCTCTGGTTCTTCTCCGTTCGTCACGGTGACATCGAGAGGGAGGGATGAGAGATGCGAGACGAGAGAGAGAACGAGGGTGCGTGTGTCTGTGATGGTGAGGTCATGCGAGAGAGATAGGGAGAGTGGGGGCGAGAGGGTTACGGGGAAGAGAGAGTTCGAGGGGGGGCGAGAGAGAACAGAGAAGAGAGGGACAGAGAGAGTGAACGGGAAGGGGGGACGGAACCAGGTGGGCCCAGTGGCTCACCATTTAAGAAATAAAACAATATAAAATTAAAGAGAGGGGTTTAGGGACTAAATTGGAAGTTTATAAAAGTTTAGGGATAACATTGGCATAATGTAAAAGGATTTTGGGGGGGTAAATTTCGGAGATTTAAATATAATTGCGGGGCGGGCGTGTCAATTCTACCCTCCTTACAAAAAAATTTCGACCCCGAAATTTAAAATCACTAGTAAGTTAAAATTACTCGAAAATAGTATGAAGAATATAGGTATATAATGAGAAATCAAATTAGAGGGGGTGCATCAAAGAGAATATGTCACACCGTCGCGAGCGGTTCACAAAATCCTCTATCATGCCTCCAATCTCTTACCTTCTTCCCCATTAGTGAAAATAAAGACGTAATTTATAGGGATATAAAATTAGAAACATGTATTAATCATAGGGTCAAAATTAAATACGTAAAATACGTTAAGGCCAAAATAGATACGTACTATTATATAGGTCGAAAACTCACGCTGAAATCAAAACCGAAAACGAAAATACTTTCCCCCAAAACAAACATTTGTAACATAAAATAAATACTAAAGTAAAAGAGTTAAAATACTTGCATTGAAAGTTCAAAACTGAGGACGAAAATGGATCTTGTCCAAATGTACGTAACGACACGTACTTCGAGAACAGATTTGTTTTTGGGTCAAGTCCTAGCGATAGCGGAATCTATAACGGCTACTATAAACGGGTCTACCTACTCACTTGCTTAACAACCCAACGAACAAGTTATCGATACAACAGTCGGCCGCCCGTGATATCAACCACTCATTCGTTGTCCTGATAAGTAAGCAAAATTTTCCCAACGGTGCACGATTGCACACGTTGCGAATTCGTTCCTCTAACTACTAGTCCGCAATACTACTCTGCTAACCAAAGTTGCCTGTAGCAACTCTCATAACGTAACGCAAATAGTGTCGTACTCGACTGAACAGAACGGAAACCATCGTCGTAACACTTTATTCAGAACCAAGCGCTCTATCCTTATCAGTCCTTCCAAATGTGACCAACTACTCCAGCGTTTTGCCAACATGAATCCACATGAAAGAGTAACTTGGGATTCAAGAGAAGTGGCCACCATGTTGACAGCGAAGTCAAAAGCACTGGCTAAGCAAACGGCAAAAGAGAAGTCTCATTCTCACGCTAGCCACAGTCTGATAGTTGTTGTAATTCTCAATCATTTTCTCAAAGCTAAACACTTCCATTTGACTGGTTTAGTGATTCTCTTCCTTTTCTTCTACTTTCTCAGCATTGTTTTGTCTTGCTACCAAGTTAGTAATAGACCCAAAAGCTCGAACCAAGCAAGCAGAAAACGAGAATTCATCTTTCCCAACAAGCAGTATCTCTTGGGAGTAGTTGCAGTGCTCAATTCACCTCTCCATTTTTGCTTAGTTGCAGATTTATAGTCAAACAAGATTAATGTTGGTGGAAAGAAGAAGACCTGCCAGATCAACCTGAAAACACCGTGAAAGCACACGCCTTTCGAGAGAAGCGAAAGGATCCTCAGGTTCCCTCCTTGATCACGCCGGGGCTTCACATCAGAGTGTACTAAATAGATTTGCTAAGGATATTTGGATGTCAACGCACCTACCATCCACAAGATCTTGAAGAGAGATAGTGGGAGGGTACGTTGGAACACACATCATTGGAGAAGGAAACGATGTGATGCCTATAAATTATAGTAAGATGGCGACACAATCCGCCGATCATCTATACTACAACTTTCATCCAACTCTTACTAAAGGCAGCTGAACCTCACGGCCACGTGGAACTCTTGCTGGTAAGTCTGGTAAACTTTTGGAAAGGTTATGCTTCTAATGTTCCTGACCAAAACGATATGAACTAGGCGTATACTTCCGCCGAATCGATCGATCGTCAATTTCTCACTGATTGAGCGAGAAACCATGTCGAGAAGGCTAAAAGAACACTCAAGAATTTGAGGGTCAAAACGAGTCCATCAAATCTCGCGTACAAGATATCTGGATTTGAATAACCACTCTGATGCTTGAGTTCACGGCCTAATTTGATCGTTAAGGATTAATAACAATTCAAGATCTGATGTCACACACCTGATAACATCATCGGTCATCAACTTCGTCCGACAACTCGTGAAATGATTTGACGTTTTGAATCTCCTGACAAGCTTATATGATTTCGGTATATTTAGCTTTTCAGCTTTTCTATCCCGAAACGATCTCGCTGTAGTTGTCCGATTAGGGTCAGATGCCCAAAATGAGATTTGGGTGTGAGTCTTCCCACTGAGGAGTTCCGCAATTACGTTTGCAAAAATCGGGGTAGTACACGATAGTGCAACCGCAGACATTTATGCATTTAGGTAACTAGGGTGCAACATTTCTCACTGTAGAGAGAACATCGCCACATTTTCAACCAGGTAGGTCGTTACCATTTCCAGCTCCAGGATAAGAGAATTCACATCGTGCCGTTCCAATCGTTAGAAGGCACACGTGTGACTCAATCTTACTGCATCAACGTGCAGTCAACCATTTAATTAATACACCACCGCAGAATTTGGAAAGTGTAAGAACTATGATCATATGAGACAACACTTCGTTGTCAAAATTTTCTTTTCACTGTCAGTGTCGTACCAAAACTGACCAGCTTCTCAGACCAAAAAGAAAAGTAGGTCTAAGCTCAAGAATAGTTAAGAACTGTTTATAAAGTTTGACGAGGCCAAAGACATTTCGAAATTCCCAATATTTTGTGAGAGCTGTCACAAAGTCCAAAGATTAAACATAGGGCTTCTGAATTCACAGAATGACGAAGAAGAAAGGTACAAAGTAGTCTGAGTATGCATGCAGTGACACGATTGGTTACCTTCAAGTGATGCTCTTGAGCAAATCAAAGCTCAATGATTCCAGAGAAATTCAGAGTAAAGCTCGATCTTCATACAAAGATGAATATGGTGAAGTCTCAAACCGTTACACTGAAAGTTACAAGGCTGAACAGGTAGGGAACAAGAGCACTGATCGGTTAGGCTACAAGCGGGATGCTAGGTTCACCTCTACCGAAAAGTACGTGGATAAAGAGCTAGGGTTTACCACCGGGTACCAAACCCAAGTGAAATTCAAGGAGTCTGTTTATCCAAACAAGTCTGGATCTCCATCATCCAAGTTCAACTACAGCACCAGTAAGAATCACAACTCCGTTCGGGAATCGGTGAGAATATTCACTGCTGCCGAGGAGTTTTCCAAGAAAAGCATTTAATGTCAGCAGAGTCAACGGCCGAAGGATTCGGTGTAAAGCTGACGGTCAAAGGTTAAGGAACTTGATTTCGTCGCTAGAGAATGTGAGAAGTTATCGTTAGAACAATCACTGATGTCTTGTTCCAAAGATTCACACTAGTTTGCTTCAGTGGTAATGAGTCCAAGAACATTGATTTGTTCCCACCAACTACCACTTACTAGCCGTCACCTCAACTAGTACTTACTCGCGTTCTCCCATGAACACTAAGAAGGTTTCAAGTGACTATCACTAAGGCATGACTCCGTTCACCAATCCCGGGGGAACACATGTCGCATAATGATGTCACCGTTTCAAATTCCTAGTTGGTCTGAACCAACTCATATCGCCACGATGTCCGTTTCTCAAGACTTTCAATGTAGAGCCGACTCTACCCGCAATTCCTAGGGAACGCATGTTGCAGAGTGGCATCCTCATTACAGACCTACAGCTGGTCTTGACCAGACTTCTCTAACTGAGATTCCTCGTACACGTCGCTTTCAAGAATTACCGACTCCACTTGCCATTCCCTTGAAAGGCACGCCGCAAAGTATCGTCGTATGCTGAAAGTCGTCCACCCACCAAACATGTCTTAAATGAGGCATAATCCCGACACGAGTTTTGGTATCTCATCCAGAAGGCGACAATTCAAACGGAGAAGATTTGCACAACTGTGCCAAATGGCGCCAAATTCAGAAATTATGACATCCAAATGACGTCATAACTGACACACTACTACGGTGACAGAAGATCCTAAGTATGCTCTTAATAAACCACGCTCTGATACCAATCTGGTCACGTGCTGGCCGACACCCGAGGGGTGACGAAAGCCATTTAATTAAACGTTAAACCCCGAAATTATTCACAAACATGCATAATATATCTAAAACACTAGTAATTGAACATAAAGCAGCAAAAACATAACTATACTAATATAATATTCAACTGCCAACACTGATATTGGCAGGATACAACAGACCCTATCCAGAGCATACGTCTAATAGATTACAAAGGAAAGAATACAAAATTGAATACACAAAAGAGTAGGTCCTACACCGAGAGGACTCGAAGATGCCGAAGCGGAAGTGCCTTGATGCCGGGATTGCACGCCTCGATTCTATACCCTGAAGGGGGCGCAAAACAAAGGTGAGTGGACCAATTTGATATACATATAAGAAAATAGTTATCAAGATACTAACCCCCAAGTTAGAAAAACCAAAACGTGATATATGGGTAGGTTTTCCTACGCCTATCATACAGTGCAGTATCTCAAATACAGCCATAACAATAATCGTATCTCAATTCATAATTTATATATATTATAAACATAATCATAGAGGAATAGTCGCTAGTGAGTGTCCAACATAACGCTTCAGGCCCCATGCCAGCTCCCCGTCCCTGAGCATACAGTCAGAGGAAACCACACTTCAGGCCCAATGCCAGCTCCACTGTCGCCCTGTACTCAATAGTCAGGGAAAAACACTCCAGGCCCTATGCCAACTCCACCGTCGCCCGGGATGGACCGGAATCTATCCCTTCATCCCGCAGCGAAACTTGGACCACTAGGTAATATCAGATCAATGCCACATATATTCGTATAGACGACACATCACATCACAACATAAACAATACTCAAGTTCTGCAGTCATGTAAGTTCTTTCAAATAAAATAAGTATTTTAGAAGGGGTCCACTCACAGTACTTAGCCGTCCAACGCTGCACTGCTAGCGAATCTAGAACAATCCCAAAAGTTGCCCCTAAGCACATAAAGGGTACAACTTAGTCAAACTCTATTCAAACGAATTTATTTGGGAAAACGAACCTCAAAAACGGGTCCAGGACGTCGAAATTAGCCTAGGAGGGGTCCCGGACGAAACCCGAAAAGTCAACCCAAAAAGTCAACATTGACCGTTGACTGGTCAAAGTCAAAGTCAACGGTCAACGGTCAGAGTCAACGTTGACCGTTGACCGGGTCAACGGTCAACGGGTCGGGTCGGGTTGGGTCAACTCAGGTCGGGTCGGGTCAGGGTCCACGGGTTGGGTTGGATCCGGGTCTGGGCTAGGGTTTGGGTCACAGGGGTTTGGGCTTGGGTTTTAACCCAATAGGGTTTTGGGTTTTAGGGGCACACGGGCCCAAAGGCCCTTTTTCTTCTCACGGCCCGAAGGCCAACCCTAAAAGGGTTTTGGGTTGAATAGGTCCGGGCTTAAAGCCCTTAATAAAACCGGCCCAAGGGCCCAAGTTTAAAGAACCCAACAGGGTTATGGGTTTAGGCGACACGGGCCAAAGGCCCAGATCCTCTTCGGCCCAAGGCCTTAAAAGCCTAGGGTTATTGGGTTTGGTCCTAACGGGCCTAAGGCCCGTGCCTTTTCTAACAAGGCCCGAAGGCCCTAATTTCTAATTAACAATTAAACATAAAATAAATAATTAAAAGGAATGGGTTTGGGCTTGGTTACGGGCCTGAGGCCCGAGAGGGTTGGGTCTGGGTTCTGGCCCAAAGGCCTGAGTTGGCGTCGGAAAACCAGAGGAACGCCGGAGCTTCTACAGCTCCGGCCAACTACAAACGGGGGTCTCGAGCCCCGATTTACCTACCAAATTGAAGAGCGAAGCGAGGGGAGAAGTTTGGTACCTTTGGTTCGACGGAAAACGGCCGGAGTTGCTCGGAAATCGCCTCGAGGCTCGCGGGTCCGCCGGAGGAGATGGGTGCGTACACCCCGTCTCGAATTCAACCCTAAAACTCACGAAAAACACTAATTAACTCCTAATTCCTAACTTAAACACGAAATAGGTGGGAAAGGGGGGTCGATCTAGGGTTTACCTCGTCGGGGATTTCGAAGAGGACGCCGGAGAGTTCTCTGGTTCTTCTCCGTTCGTCACGGTGACATCGAGAGGGAGGGATGAGAGATGCGAGACGAGAGAGAGAACGAGGGTGCGTGTGTCTGTGGTGGTGAGGTCATGCGAGAGAGATAGGGAGAGTGGGGGCGAGAGGGTTACGGGGAAGAGAGAGTTCGAGGGGGGGGGGCGAGAGAGAACAGAGAAGAGAGGGACAGAGAGAGCGAACGGGAAGGGGGGACGGAACCAGGTGGGCCCAGTGGCTCACCATTTAAGAAATAAAACAATATAAAATTAAAGAGAGGGGTTTAGGGACTAAATTGGAAGTTTATAAAAGTTTAGGGATAAAATTGGCATAATGTAAAAGGATTTTGGGGGGGGTAAATTTCGGAGATTTAAATATAATTGCGGGGCGGGCGTGTCAATGACTATGGTGTTAATTTTGTACAAGCGTGACACTTCATTGTATCAGTGTTCTGACTAGTTGTGAACTGTGATAATATACTGTTTGGGCCCAAAATGACGATTTGGACCGGGCATAGAGGATGTCTCGGCCCAAAGGCCCAATACCAAGCACGGAGGATATAGGAGATGGGCCAGCTAAAGATGCAGCCGGCCGAATCCCATTCGAAGAAGGATTTCTAGAGAAGGCGGATGAAACCCAATGCAGGAAGGAGTCTCGGCAAAAGACCTAGTAGAAACAGGAACGCCTAAGAGTCCCAATCCAAGTAGAATTATGATTCAATCTGAGGAGAGGTTTTAGCCTTTATAAATACAAAGGCAGTAGCAGCGAGAAAAGGATCTTCTTCAACACAACACACAAATCTGCCCCGCGCAATTTCTCGTTCTACGCGAAACCTCTCAACACCATTGAGAATTTTATTTTCTTTTTCGCCTCCATACCTTCAGTTTGGATAGACAGCACTGTGGAGGCAACCGGTAAACATCTTCAGTTTGGATAGACAGCACTGTTGCCGTAGAACCAACCGTCCGTGAAGCATCTTCAGTTTGGATAGACAGCACTGCGACAGGGTCGAGTGGTTATTTATCCTAGTCTCGGTCGGCGAGGGTTTCGGATCCCCGTCAACGGAGGTCATCTCACCAGCCATCTCGGCGAAGTGAGGTGTTACTGATATCTAAGCTCGGTGCCTTGACGCCGAGTTATTTTATGATCGCATATTCGCAAGTGGGTTTCAGAGTTCGGCATCGTGACGGCCGAACCACGTTTGTTGTCAAAACCTTCATCCGTTTTGAGTATCTGTGCCCGTACACATTAGTATCGATTCGGCGTGGTTTTACCTTCACCAATACGGTGACCATTGCCGAGTTGGACGACGACGAATCGTGAGCTTTGTAATTAGCAACCTCGTCTTCAGGTTTGAGGACCCAAAGGCCGAGACGCGTTCCTTTCTCGGTCGCAATTGCAAGATTCAGAAGTCAGCCGCGCGCATCAACGCAACATCAAGACATTTTACTCCTCGGCCAAGCCCGGCCGACGAGTTGGCACGCCCCGCACACATTTGAAGGACTTAGTTAGTCTACTATTTACTCGGCCTGCGCGCCACGTAGGCTAGGTGATTTTTGTAGTCAACATTTTGGCACGCCCAGTGGGACGTAGTGCTAAAACTACAAAGTTCATGCCCGTTGAGACTCGATCTATAAAGAAGAAAACAGGGATGGGAAAATCTAACACCGCTCCAGTAATCCGCAATATGGGTTCCGAAAACTCGTCACAGGCGGAAATCCACAACGCCATGACACCTAATTCACACCGAGAAAAAGGGAAATCGTTCTCGGTGAGCCACCTCATCACACCGGAGTTCTCATGCAGGTTACAAAGGACAGTCTGGTCGAAGGGATTGTGGAAGATTGTGATGAGGATGGGGGCGATGCTACCGACCCACCGTCCCGGTCATTTTTCAAAAGACGATTCGAAGAACAGTCTCGAAAATTCGAACAAACTGTCGGCCGAGACGTACAGTCGGTACTGGACGAAGTACGACAGCAAAGTGTCATGCAGACCAAGTTGTACGAATACTTGGTACACATCACACCAAACTTAGGGCTGACCGAACGACCAAGACCATCCTTGCCTACAAATAATATAGCGGCTACGCCAGCAGCCGAGGTCGGACCTACTCGGTCTAGAACACTCAATTTAGAAAAGAAGAGCGGGTCAACTAGTTCAACGACTGACTGCGGCCCCAGCACGCCCGCCGTGAATGCTGTAGAAATCCAGCGAATGATCGATTCGGCCTTGAAGAAAGGGCCGAAGTTCCCCAAGTTCATCCATCCATACCCGGAGTTTGTGGAGCATTTCGAGTACCCAAAAGGTTTCAAGATTCCAGACTTCAGTTTATTCGCGGGGGAGTCGTCATTGTCTTCTTTGGAACATGTGGCGCGATTCACCGCGCAATGTGGGGATGTCAACAGTGATTATTATAAACTACGATTGTTCAACTTCTCATTGACCGGGCCAGCATTCGCGTGGTACATTAACCTTCCCCAAAATTCAATCCAAAGTTGGGAAGAGTTAGTTGAAAAGTTTCATGAGCAGTTCTATCGACCAGGAATGGAGATGTCGGTGTCCTCACTGGCTAGGATGGCTCAGGCATCTGACGAGTCACCAATGGAGTACCTAACGAGGTTTAAGTCGGCTCGAAATTGGTGCCGAGTACCTCTTCCAGAAGTAGAGTTCGTCAGAATCGCTCTTAATGGCCTCGACTTGGAATATAAGAAGAAATTCCTAGGGGCGAACTTCCGCGATATGTACGAATTAGCCCAACATGTGGAACAATACGAGTACTTACTCCGAGAAGAAAAGGTATCAGCATCTTCAGCCAGAGGGGCCATATACAAAAATCTTTCGGTTAATTATGCTGCGACCGAAGGAGACGGCACTCAGTACGCCAGTATAGATGCGGCTGAAATCGTCATTGATAAGCCGTACATTTGCAAAGCTTTGGCTCATACGAAGGATACAAAACCTCGCTTGGCCCCGGAAGACTCAGCGGCCAAAACATCCAAAGTTTACACTTTTGACATCACCAAGGCCGACGCGATTTTCGATCAGTTGTTGTCGGCAAAGATCATTAAGCTTCGGCCGGGACATAACATCCCAAAGACCGAAGAATTGAAAGATAAGGTCTATTGTAAGTACCACAATTCAAGTAAGCATACGACCAACAATTGTGTAGTGTTCCGTGATGCTATTCAGGGATGGATCGACAAAGGCAAATTAAAATTCCCAGAGAAACAGATGGGTGTCGACGCTAATCCGTTCCCTTCAGCAACAGTTGGCATGGTAAATGCCCATTTTCCTGAGAGCAAGGGTAAAGGAAAGGCCGAGTTCGTGCAACCACAACATATTCCAAAACAGAACTCCCGGCCACGGCTCAAGGTTGACCTAGATTGTCATAACTCATCAACGAAAGTGACGGGGATTGAAATTGTCCAGGCCACAGCAAAAGCTAGTAAAGAAGAACCTGAGGAACCAAAGGTACTGTGCACTCGTTGCAAAGTACAAGTAGTTATCACCGAGCCACAGGCCAAGCAACCTCAGGTAACGACGCCACACCAACTACGGTCGAACGAGGCAGAACCTCGGCCAACACCCGTGATTGTCTCAACCCCGCCAAAAGGCGTCCTCGGCTCGGGTCAGCGACGTAAAGTGTTCGATAGACTCGGACCTCAAACACAGGCCGGGGGGTCATCTTCGACCAGGCGACAACTGAACTTCGATGCCCCATTCTACAATGAGGATTATTACGCACGAAGTTCCAGCAGTTCCGGTTCGACAGCTAAGCCAAAAACATTCAAACCACCAGAGACGCGCGACCAGCGCTGGTACACGTACCATTCACCAACCGGCGTTTACACTGCCCTGTCCAAGTCTCAGAAGCGTCGACGCCAGAGGATAGATTGCATGGCTCGCCGACAGGCAACTCAAAATTCATCGATTCCTAAGTGGCAGCCTAAGGGTACGGACCCCAGAAATGAGCGTCCACTCCCGGCGATCATGACCGAGTTACTCGAAGGGAAGCAGGCTACGGCCCCTGACATCGAGACGGCCTTCGAAGAGTCCGACAAACGGATCAAGATCCTGCTCCGATCGGGAAAAATGAAGGCTCGGTTCGAGAAGCTTCAACAAGAACCGGAATCAACTTCTCATCCAACACCGACATCCGAACCACTGATCCGGATACGGCGGAATTTCCACCCTCCATTCGTTGGCGAAACACTGGAGTATATGGTGGAATTCCATAAGACGCACTCCGCCAATGATTTATACGGCCTACCAAAAGAATGTCAACAAGTCCTCGACTTAGCCCTGACTTTCCCAGACGCCGAGCCAATCATTCAAAAAACCACGGATCCGGCCATCAAGGCAAGATTCCAACACATACGGGAGGCTCAGGTGCTTGGTTTTGAGGTGGACCCCTACACAGACCTACCACCCGCCGAGCTTCCCTTTTCTTTCGACGACCTCCAAATTTTGAGGTATCATTTCGAAGTCTTCTCAGCAGTAGCACTGTTCGGCCTCACGACCGATGAACAAGAACGGGTCAGGCGCCTCGACGCATATCTGGACACAAGGAACGCTTTAATTGCGTATCACGAGCAAGGCCGTCAGTCCACAACTGCCCCTGCACACGGTGTACTCGAGGGGGATATCCAAGTTAAGGCGACCCCGGACGACGAACTACCAATCGCCGATGACACGGCGGACGCCCTCACCGAGAATACTCCGGAGCAGGCGGCCTCGGCTGATGCTCATTACACAAAGGAACACGACCTACTCGACCCTTCTATCCTGGACAACATGGAAATTAGCATGGTCCACGTCTTACCCGCCGAGTTTCAAACAATGGATCTCCAACCATCATCCTTGGACGGCGATGTCGTGGTCGAAGAAACGACACAGGTCGAATTTGTCCACACCAAGGAAGGAACGAACAGCCAAATCGACACACTAGCAGCAGCTTTCGCTGAGTTGTTTCCCCGATCCCTGATAGGAGCATATTTATGCGACTTAGCTTGCTTGTTTTCTTGCATTTTAGTAATTATTTAGTATTTATAATAGTGTTTAAAGCTAATTTCGTGTGTTTGTAGGTTATATGGGCTAAGGGTGCATTTTGGGCCAATTTGGAGTAGTTTGGAGTGTTTTTGGGCCCAAGATGGATTGCTTATGATCCATGCAAGATGGATGGACGAATTTGAAGTCAAAAGAAGCTAGGAACATGCTAAAAATATGGTGAAACAAATACAAGTTGCAAGAAGGGATAGGTTTCTAGAAGGATTGACCAAAACTCCACTCAAAACCATGCCTAACCCACCAAAACAACTCAATGCCGTGGGCTTTCCTTGTTGTTTCCCACCAGATTTTTGGCTTAAACAAGCCCATTTGAGTGATGATGCAATGCCTAACTCACCATGACATTTGAATGATGATGCAATGCCTAAGTCACCATGACATGTGAGTGGTTGTTCAATACCTAACCCATTAGGAAAGTGTGTGGATGATTCAAGACCTAACCCACTAAAAATCCACTCAATGCCATACATCCTTGATGAATTCCCACCAGAAATTTGGCTTAAACAAGTCCATCTCCATCCCTATAAATACCATGGTAGCAACCTCATTGAAATCATCAAGAAATAAACCATTCTCCAAGCCTTGCCTTGCCTTGCCTCTCCCTACATATCTAAAACCCATTCCCACCCATTCCTCCATATAACCAACCCTTCAAAACATCATTCCAACCTTGTGTGGCGGCAAAGAAGAAGAAGGAAAGTTCTTGGACGTGCTTGCTATCCAACATGGATCGTTGGAACGTTTAGGTGTTTTCTTTCTTTTATTTTCAATGTATAATTCTATTTATCTTTGTTTTGTGAACATGAGGAACTAAACCCCCCTTGGCTAGGGGGATTCGAAACATATGATTATGCTTGCTATATAATTTGATTACTTCCAATTGCGTTTCGTAAGTTATGAATTCAATTTACTTATCGGTTTGAATTACATTGATTTGTGTGTGTTGGTTGAGAGTGCACGCTTAATTATCATGCATAAATTGAATGCTAGGATATAAGGAAATTTCACCTAATCGTTATGGACTTATATTCACAAGTAGTAAAGGTTGATGATCTCAATCGAGTTAAGTAAATTCTTGGCATAAGTTTCATGCAATCATAGTAACAAGTGCTTCGTCAATGCTTATGGTTTTCATAGAACTTAATGATTCTTGCTTGTATCTCTATTATGCAATCATGTAGGGGACTTGTGGGGAATGTTTTGGGTTGTCGTATGCAATCATCCAATTCAATAACATTAGGAAAATCTGAAGGTTAATTTAAGCGTACCTAATTAACTTGGGCATTGAGAATTCATGGTTATTGAAAAGCAATTGGAAATCGTTTTGTATGCAAGTATAATATGTGTGGAGATGAACCCCTTAGCTAGCCTTCCATCCATCTATTTTAAACTCAATTTCATTTTAAAATCTGTTTAGTTTACAAGTTTAAGTTTTGTTTTCAACTTCACCAAACCTAAATCCCCCTTTTACTTTCTTGTTTTTAAAGTCTTTTGTTTACATTTTTAACTTTGTTTTTATGTTTTTGAGTTAGTTTAGAGGTTTTAGCAAGCCCTCCTAATCCCCGGTTTAGAACGATCCCTACTTACATCTATACTACAATTTGACAAAAAGAGGGTTTAATTTGAGTGTTAGTTAATTCTCGCATCAAATTTTGGCGCCGTTGCCGGGGATTAGCAACTTTGCTAATCCTCCGTTGTTTCTTTTTGTTTATTCTCATTTCTTTTTACTTCTGATTTAGTTTTGTTTTCTTGTTTTCTTGTTTTGTTTTCTTAGTTATGGCAGTGGACAATCGTACAATTAAGGAGCTCTCGGCCTCGGGGTTGGCCAATGCCGCACCATTATGCATTCAATACCCTGTGGCTGCCCAAGGCAAGACCAATGAGTTCGAGTTGAAGTCTAGCTTGTTGCACCACATTCCTAAATACCATGGGCTGTCCATGGAAGATCCCAACAAGCATCTTAAGGAGTTCGAGGTTGTTTGTTCAAGCATGACACCCATCAATGTCGATGGGAATATTCTGATGATGAAGGCTTTTCCATTCTCACTTTTGGAAAAGGCGAAGGATTGGCTTTATGAGTTAGCACCCGGAACGGTTACATCTTGGGATAGTATGAAAAGAGCGTTCTTGGAGAAGTTTTTCCCAACTTCAAGAGTCATCCTCTTGAGGAAACGGATTAGTGGCATCCAACAAAATCAAGGTGAATCGTTTCCTTCTTATTATGAACGTTTTAAATCACTTGTTGCTTCTTGTCCACAGCATCAAATGAAGGAGGAGCTACTCATTCAATACTTCTACGAAGGACTCCTCCCAATGGAACGTCAAATGCTTGATGCCTCGGCGGGAGGTGCGTTGGTGGACAAGACTCCGAGGGCTGCAAAAGTTCTAATTGCTAACCGAGCACATAACGCACAACAATACGAAGGTGTTGGACAAAGAGACCCCCCACGGCCACAAGTGAATGAGGTAAGTTCTACATCCGACATTCAATCCCAATTAGCTAACCTTACTTCTGTTGTTTCTCAGTTGGCCGAGGGAATAAAGATTCATGGACCACGTGTTTGTGGCGTATGCTCAATGCAAGGACATGCCAATGATCAATGCCCTCAATTGATTGAGAACGGCGGGTGGGAATCTGCTAATTCCATTGGATTCCAAAATCAAAACCAACCGAGAAATGATCCATATTCAAACACATATAATCCCGGTTGGAGAGACCACCCAAATTTCAAGTGGAGGGAGCCTCAACAACCTCAAAACCAAGGAGGCTTTAGGCAACAACCCCCGGGGTTCTTTACCAAGCCATACGGCCAACCTCAAAACCAACCCCAATCTGCCTCAAACTCTTCAGGTACGTCTCTTGACAATGATACACTCCTTAAGTTACTAACTAAATTGTCTCTTGGGCAGGAAGATCAAGCTAAGGCTATGCAAAACTAAGACAAAAGAGTGGACCATTTGGAGAAACAAATTGGGCAAATTGCCGAGTTTATGGGGCAGTTTCGTGAGCAAGGCAAGTTACCAAGCAATACCGTAGTGAATCCAAAGGGTGGTTTCGAAACCGCAAATGCAATCATGCTAAGGAGTGGAAAAGAAGTAGGGGCAGGTCCTACACCACCAACATTCGGACCTAAAGAGGAGGAAAAGTTGAAATCTGAAGAGGAGACACCAAGTCCACCCACGGCAAAGGTGGAGCAACCTTTGCCGCAAGCATCCATGGCTCCTAAGCCTTCCAATTCATCCCCCCTAGGTAAGATGAGTCCAAGTTTGGTTAATTCTAATATTATTCCACCCAATGTGCCCTTTCCTAGCAGGTTTTTGCAATCCAAGAATGAAGAGGAGGAAAAAGATGTTCTAGAGACATTTAGGAAGGTTCAAGTTAACATACCTCTCTTGGATGCAATCAAGCAAATCCCGAAGTACGCCAAGTGTTTAAAGAAGCTTTGTACAACAAGGAAACGTTTTCGGGAGAAAGAGGTGGTGCATGTAAGTGAGAATGTCTATGCGATGTTGCAAAGGAAGCTGCCACCTAAATGCAAGGATCCGGGTAGTTTCATTATCCCTTGTGTAATTGGTAATACACAGTTTGAACATGCTATGCTAGATTTAGGTGCATCAATTAATGTCATGCCATATTCTATTTATGCATCTATGAATCTAGGAAAGCTTAAAAATGATGGTGTTATTATTCAATTAGCCGATCGATCTAATGCATATCCGAAAGGAGTTTTGGAGGATGTTTTGGTGCAGATAGACCACTTGATTTTTCCTGCAGATTTCTATGTGCTTGACATGGAGGATTCGGCCCACTCTCCATCATCACCACTTTTACTTGGCCGACCTTTCATGAAAACGGCTCAAACCAAGATTGACGTGGCCAAGGGAGCAGTCACTATGGCTTTTGGTGGTGATATGATTAACTTTAAGATTTCTGAATCGGTTGAGAATACTAAAGATGTTCGTTCTTGTTGTGCTATGAATGTAATTGAAAATATAGGGCAGGAATGTTCAACGCTAGTTGATCGGACCATATTTATACATATTTTTATATCAAATTCACTCGTCTTTTCTTAGTTAGTTCGTTTTATTTTGAGCTATTTGCGTTATTTTTATGTTTTATGAATTTATCTAGTTAAGAAAATAAAAATAGAATAAATGAAGTGTTAAGTATTAATTTCTTCTAAACTATCTTGTCTGTTGAATTATACTTATCATTTAGAAAATAATATATATATATATATATTTATATTTTTATATATATATATATATATATATATATTAATTTAAATATTTGTGTGTGACTGTGATAGCTGGAAGCATTCGGTGAGCACCGAAAGGGAATAAACACCAAGGAAAGCTGCTTTGCAGCTGGAAAACAAAAGAAAAAAATATATAAAAAAAAGAAAGACAGACAAGCAGCACATGCACTGGGGGAGGCCATGTTTCAGAAGACAAAATAAAAGCTAGCGGGAGTTTAGAAGTCGGGGGGGTGCGCTGCCCTTAAGGCAGCTGAAGAATAGTGAGGAAAAAAAGGGCCTTGGAGAGACGGGCAGAAAACGGAACGCAAGTGGGAGCCCGTGGTGAAGCTGCCATTAGGCAGCGAATTGAGGGCAGGGAGAAAAGCTCTCGGTGCCAAGCTGAAGGGTAGCAAGTTCAGACACGGAACAGGGGGACGCCAGCGACGGGAGCTGCCCAGTGTGAGTGGAGGCTGCTATTTGAAGGCAGCTGTGCAGGTAGCTCACGGGAGAGCAGGTCAGAGAGAAACGGAAATAAGGGCAGGCCCTTCTTGGGTCAACAGAGGCAGCAACTAAGCATGAAGTGCACAGGAGCTCAGAGAGCTTTCTCTCCAAAAATTGGGTTTATTCTACTTATTTTTATTTACATGTTTAATTTAATTTACTTTTAAAATTATGTTAAACATGTGTACTTAATTTCTATTTGGTTAGAGGTTAATTCAAAGCCATGATTATATTTGTAATTTGAATTGATAACTTCAGTTGTGATTTCTGAGTTGTGATTTAATTTGCTTAACTGCTTGATTAATAACTTATTTATGTTTGTCGATTAAGAATGCATACTTAATTTACATGCATGAATTTGATGCTAGAATATAAGTGAATTTCACCTAATCGTTATGAACTTATATTCATGAGTAGTGAAGGTTGCTAGTCACAATCGCGTTAAGTAAATTCCTGGCAAACGTATCATGCTGTTCATAGTTACGAATGCCTTGTCAACACTTATGATTTTCTTAGAACTTAATGATTCTCGCTTGTATCTCTATTATGCAATTCATGTAGGGAACTTGTGGGGAATGTTTTGGGTTGTCGTATGCAATCATCCAATCCATTAACATAAGGAAAATCTGAGGGTTAATTTAAGCGTACCTAATTAATTTGGGGTGTTGAGATTAACAACTTATTGAAAGAACAACTGAAAATCAATTTAGGTTGCATATGTGTCATGTGTGGAGAAAAACCCTCTAACCAATCCGTCGCCCATCTATTCACCTTTATTTTATGTTTTTGTCAATTTTGTAATTTATTTAAGTTTAATTTACGTTTCATCAAAACCAAACCAAACCCCCCCCCCCCATTATTATATTATATTATTTAGTTACTTTTTATTATTTTTAATCTTTTAATTTAATTTCCGTCCAATTAATTTCCTAGTTTTTATTTTAAATTGTTTTTATTATTTTGAGTCATTTTAAGTGTGTTTCGAGTTTTTAGCCTAGTTTTGTATTTTTGAGTCTTTTGATTTATTTCAGTTTATTTGTTAGTTTTATTTTAAGTTTTTCTAGTTAAGTGTTTTTATTTTAGTTTAGTGTTTTAAACTTTGTTTTTACGTTTTTAAATTATTTTAGAGGTTTTAGCAAGCCCTCCTAATCCCCGGCCTAGAACGATACCCTACTTACATCTATACTACAACTGTCAAAAAGAGGGTTAAATTTGTGCGGTTTTAAATCTCGTCAAATTTTTGGCGCCGTTGCCGGGGATTAGTAACTTTGCTAATCCCTTTATTTTTTGTTTGTGTTTATTTTATTTTATTTTATTTTATTTTATTTTATTATTATTATTTTTTTTTGTTTTGTTTGTTTGTGTTTATGTTTATATTTGTGTTTGTGTATTTTATTTTTGATATTTGATTTAGTTTTTGTTCTTTAATTTTAGGAAAAAATGGATGAAGATATGGCAACCATTCAAGCTCAATTGGCGCAGCTCACTGCTCAATTGACACATAATGCCGAACGGACCTCAATGCCAAGTGTCCCTACACTTGATGTGCCTTATGGGCAAGGATATCAAGCTCATCAGTATCCTCAATTTTCGGCATATGACGATGATTGGGGATATCAAAGCCACAGCCAATCAAGGGGCAATATGTATTCCAACGCTTGCAATTCGGATTGGAGAGGTTATTCAGATCAGATGTGGGATGAACCTCAGCAGTTTCAACAAAGTGGATATTGGCAGCAAGAAGCGTTCTATTCAAGACCTATGCAGCCACCACAACCTCCCCCACAACAATTCCAATCGAATTCAAGTATGCCCGTAAATTATAATGAAATTCTTGAAGGACTAATTTCTTTGACGCAGGGCTCGCAAAAAGAAGAACAATTGCCGTCATCGGAAGAGTTCTATCAGTGGCCATATGAGCCACCACAGCCACCACAACAATCTGCCATTCAATTCAGGTACATCTGTGAACAATGATAATATTATTCAATTACTCATCTCTTTGAACCAGGAAGTAGAAAATCAAACCAAGGAGATGGGAGAATTGAATAATCAAATGGGGCAGATTGTGGAAGTTCTTCCTGAGATCCAAAGTGATATCCCGATTCTTGGTGCAATAAATCAAGTTCCAGATTTTGCTGAAGCTGTTCCAGAACCTTGTGCACCAAGAAAGATGGTTGAAGATATCGAAGTGGCTGGGGCATATCAAGAATACATCCAAGCGGTTGTGCATGAGGCAACAAAGGCCCATGAAATTGAGATTGCTGACACGGCACAGGCCACAACCATCATCGTCAATCTGGCCAAGTGCAAAGTCCCCGAAACGTTCAAGGGAGTAGTTTTTGTTATTGAGTTTGTTTCGGAAAAATATAATAAGCCATTTTCTCCAATTCCAATTTTATTTTTATTTTATACTAACATATTTCTAATTTTAATGATTCAGGCACCCACTCGTGAATTCAAACCATTGCCGGATCATTTCAAGTACCACTGTCCGTTCAAGGATAAAGCCATACACTTGAATAAAGAAGGGAAGCCTAGGAATCACCCACAATCAGATTTGCATTCCTAAACCCTTCTATTTACTTTGCAATTTTTGTTTTATTTAGTTAGTTTTGTTATTTGGTTGATTTTTGTTTAGTTTGTGTTTAAATAAATTAAGGGCATGTTTATTTTAAGTGCGGATAAACGAAGTCCTTTTACATTAATTTACTTATTTTACTTTACATATTTTATTTTGCTTAAAATAAACCTAAAAAAAACAAAAATTAATAATAATAATATTAGTACTATATATATATATATATATATATATATATATATATATATATATATATTTAAATAAACTTAAAAAAAAAAAATTAAAAAATTACAATAAAACGAAAACTAATCGCGATCATTGGTCATTGGTCAGGTGGCGCCGCAGAAGTCGATGGAGCTCCGGGAAGACGAAGTGCTAGAGTTGGAATCTCCGGAGCCGGAACACTTGGTGCTGCTCCAGAGGACGAAGGCAACATAAACCGCGGGAGTAGCGCCATGAACCGTTCATGATCGCTCTGAATCCGACCGTCCGACTCCTGCAGCTGGTCCAGCTTCCTCTTCATGCTGGTCGAGTAACTAGTTGCAAGCATGTGCAACTCCTTGTTCTCGTGCCTGAGTCCTCTGACTTCTTGCCGAAGACTGGCCACCTCCGCCATCAGCGACTCCACCTGACGAGTTCGGGCAAGCAGGCGCTGGCCCATGTTCGAAACTGAGCCTGCACTCTGGACGCTGAGGGCAAGGGATTCCTGAACGGCCAGCTCGTCCGACCGCCTAGATAGCATCCTATTGTCCCTTGGAGTGAGCAGATTTCTGGCAATCACCGTAGCGGTGATTTCATTCCTCATCATTGTGTCCCCGACTGTAAGAGGACCATTGGGGGATATAAAGGACGGATTCCAAATGTTGTTCGGAGAAGACGAGTCATCGTCTTCCCCGACATTCAAGTTTAGGCGACGGTCGGAAGGGCAAGACATTTTTAGAGGGGGTTGATGAAGAAAAGAGTTCGGAAAGATTAAGATTGCTGAAGCGGAAGAAGAGAGCGGAAAGATTAAGAGTGCAGAAGTGCAAGAAGAGTTCGGAAGGATTATGAGTGTTTACAGAAGGGAGTATTTTCAGAAGGAAGTGTTTGAGGGAGTTCAAGTGTGAGGTGGAGCAGAATTAGCGCCTCTATAAAAAGAAGCAAATCAAAGAGGCGCCCGCTCCTCAGAGAAAAGAGGCGCCCGCTCCTCAGAGATCAAAGCTGGACGTTCCTTTCTCGAGAGCCGTTTCCTTTCTCAAAAGTCGGAATTGCTCAGAATTCACGTGGCATCACGAGGGCTCAGCTTTTCCAGTTTGTCGTGACTCATCACGTGCAGCGTGGAGCGTTGCGAAAACCATGAGCCGCACCCGGTTTTGAACCCCGGTTTTCAAAAGATCATCATTCCAATTTGTCGTCACTCGTCGCCTGCACCGTCAGCCCTGCGGAATTTACGGACGCTTTGTCAGAAAGCGCGTAACGGGCACTGTTCATCCATTCACCGGCTGCCGACAAATAGTGAAGGAATAGTTCCGGTTGTGAAGCCAAATTTCTATAAGTTCGACTTTCGCCTTCCACAGCAAAGGCACACCTTCACACCCTCTCCACCTCTCAACCTCTCTTCCTCTCTTCATCTCCGATAATGTCTTCCCAAAGAAAGCTTTCGAGTTATTCAGTGTTCTTCATCCCTTGGATCACCCCAGAAAACAAACCTTCCAGAGCAAAAGTATTTCATATTAAAAAGGTTAAAAGCAAAAGTATCTCATATTACGCTTTCTCCTCACTTTCATCTGAAGAACATGGAGAAAGTGAGATCCTGATTGCTTACCTAGTCTTGCTCTCGAGTACTCATCTCAGACCCCTCCCAACACACTTCAAAAATAAACCTGTGTTGAGGTACTTCTTCAAAAACAAAAGTACCTCACAGATGAAGCAGGAGGAGTCTGAGGTGCATCCAGATGAAGGTAGAGTCTGAGATGATCCAAGAGTTCAAGAAGATGCCACACCTGCGTGGAGACCGGACTACTTGAAGCATGTGGAGACAACGTGCTGATTCATCCTCAACTAAGCTGAGGAGCACTTTCCAGAAGGAGGCCCATCCAGTTCAAGATGAAAGCTGTGGAAAATCAACAGTCATGACCAATGACCACCTATTAGTTCTTTTCGTTATCTTTTATTATCATTTTCAATTTTTGTTTACTTTATTTTCTATTTTTTCTTGCGTGCTTAACTGTTTATTTCTGTTCTTTGCAGGAACGTTTGGTTATTTTCTCCCTTGAAGTTGATTGCAAAATTTACGCTTGGGGGTCATCGCTTGGTTTTCTGCAAATTAGAGAAGTTTTCAGTCCCTTTATTTATTTTGTTTCGTATTATTTATTTTTATTTTTATTTGCATATTTTTGTTTTATGACATTGGGGACAATGTCTAGTTTAAGTGTGGGGGTATCAAGTATAAAAAATTGACCAAATTGAAATTTTTTGTACCTTCGACTTTGAACTGGTTTCATTTGTTTCCATGTTATTGCTTTTTGTTTTCTTAATTAGCTTTGTGTTTTACTTAATTTTTTTCGGAGTTTTGTGTTTTATTTAATTTTTCTCGAAAAATTTAAAAAATCCAAAAATATTGTCTTGTTTTCCTTATGGTTTTAAATTAGATTTTTATTAGTTTCCCGACCCAATGATATAACTGGATGAATTTGAACCATGATTATCAAGAACTTAGTTAACATGTGTTATGTGAAATTCCTTATTCTCTTGTTAGTATTGTACATGTTTGATCATCTTTGAAAAACCAAATGCACATAGCCTTGTTGATGTGAAACTAAAGCATGACTTAAAGCTTCATATGTAAATTTAGTGACCATATACATCATATGTGAGTTTTTGAGCCTATTGAAAGTGTATGCATTTTTCATACACTCATATTTTTTCATGTGTGATGAACTTATGTGAGATACATCTCTAGAACTTGCGTAACGATCTTTTGAAATATTTGTCATTGATTGCATGAACTTGAGAATGATAGAGGCATTAGGTTCACCACCATGGCCCAAATAACCATATTTCCCAAAGAAAAAAAAAATGATATCATTAGATTGCCAATTTGAGCCGTATATGTTGAGCCTTTTATTTCTTATCACCAGATATGTCTATCCTTACACCTCAAACATGTTTCCTTACCCTTTCCAAGCGAGCAATTTGAGACTGTCTTATGAGAAATGTTTGTGAAGTACTTGGAAGGTGTTTGGCAAAAGAATAAGTGTGGGGGTATTTCATGGTATTTATGTAAAAAAAAAAAAAAAAGAGAAAAGAGAAGAAAAGAAAAAGAAAAGAAAGATTGTATTCAAAGAAAATAAAATAAAAAGTTTAAAGTTTCAGTTTAAGGGTATGATTGGAGGTATTAAAAGAATCGCTGGAAAGTTTGAGTTCTTATAAATCTCATCAAAAGAATTGCTTGCAATGTAGCTTGGAACTTGTGTTTTCCTATTCTTTCGTTTCAATAGCCCTATCCCTAAGCCTCATTACATCCAATAAAAGTCCTCTTGATTTAAGTTTTGCAATTATGATTGTGGAGAAGTGATTTTTATGCAAGCTTATGGTAGAACTTTCACATTTGTTTCTTTGAGCGAAACACATTTAAACTAAACACATGTATGATTGAGTGCATATCCCGTGAGAAGGTTGCTGGTTTGCATATGGTGATTTTAAAATAAAAACTTGAAATTGCATTAGCATGGCTATCTCACACACTACACTTCAAGGATGAATTAAAGATTACTGCTAATTTTTGAATAAGGAAGATGAGCTTGAATTAGCTTGTTTGGTGCTAGCTATGGTTCTTGCTGATTTATGTTCTCGAATGAAATTCTTTGAGGGTCAAATAGGGGGAAGCTAATGTTTTTCATGTTATTACTTTTTCTGTTTTCTTTGTTTTGCTCGAGGACTAGCAAAAGCTAAGTGTGGGGGTATTTGATCGGACCATATTTATACATATTTTTATATCAAATTCACTCGTCTTTTCTTAGTTAGTTCGTTTTATTTTGAGCTATTTGCGTTATTTTTATGTTTTATGAATTTATCTAGTTAAGAAAATAAAAATAGAATAAATGAAGTGTTAAGTATTAATTTCTTCTAAACTATCTTGTCTGTTGAATTATACTTATCATTTAGAAAATAATATATATATATATATATATATATATATTTATATTTTTATATATATATATATATATTAATTTAAATATTTGTGTGTGACTGTGATAGCTGGAAGCATTCGGTGAGCACCGAAAGGGAATAAACACCAAGGAAAGCTGTTTTGCAGCTGGAAAACAAAAGAAAAAAAAATATAAAAAAAAGAAAGACAGACAAGCAGCACATGCACTGGGGGAGGCCATGTTTCAGAAGACAAAATAAAAGCTAGCGGGAGTTTAGAAGTCGGGGGGGGTGCGCTGCCCTTAAGGCAGCTGAAGAATAGTGAGGAAAAAAAGGGCCTCGGAGAGACGGGCAGAAAACGGAACGCAAGTGGGAGCCCGTGGTGAAGCTGCCATTAGGCAGCGAATTGAGGGCAGGGAGAAAAGCTCTCGGTGCCAAGCTGAAGGGTAGCAAGTTCAGACACGGAACAGGGGGACGCCAGCGACGGGAGCTGCCCAGTGTGAGTGGAGGCTGCTATTTGAAGGCAGCTGTGCAGGTAGCTCACGGGAGAGCAGGTCAGAGAGAAACGGAAATAAGGGCAGGCCCTTCTTGGGTCAACAGAGGCAGCAACTAAGCATGAAGTGCACAGGAGCTCAGAGAGCTTTCTCTCCAAAAATTGGGTTTATTCTACTTATTTTTATTTACATGTTTAATTTAATTTACTTTTAAAATTATGTTAAACATGTGTACTTAATTTCTATTTGGTTAGAGGTTAATTCAAAGCCATGATTATATTTGTAATTTGAATTGATAACTTCAGTTGTGATTTCTGAGTTGTGATTTAATTTGCTTAACTGCTTGATTAATAACTTATTTATGTTTGTCGATTAAGAATGCATACTTAATTTACATGCATGAATTTGATGCTAGAATATAAGTGAATTTCACCTAATCGTTATGAACTTATATTCATGAGTAGTGAAGGTTGCTAGTCACAATCGCGTTAAGTAAATTCCTGGCAAACGTATCATGCTGTTCATAGTTACGAATGCCTTGTCAACACTTATGATTTTCTTAGAACTTAATGATTCTCGCTTGTATCTCTATTATGCAATTCATGTAGGGAACTTGTGGGGAATGTTTTGGGTTGTCGTATGCAATCATCCAATCCATTAACATAAGGAAAATCTGAGGGTTAATTTAAGCGTACCTAATTAATTTGGGGTGTTGAGATTAACAACTTATTGAAAGAACAACTGAAAATCAATTTAGGTTGCATATGTGTCATGTGTGGAGAAAAACCCTCTAACCAATCCGTCGCCCATCTATTCACCTTTATTTTATGTTTTTGTCAATTTTGTAATTTATTTAAGTTTAATTTACGTTTCATCAAAACCAAACCAAACCCCCCCCCCATTATTATATTATATTATTTAGTTACTTTTTATTATTTTTAATATTTTAATTTAATTTCCGTCCAATTAATTTCCTAGTTTTTATTTTAAATTGTTTTTATTATTTTGAGTCATTTTAAGTGTGTTTCGAGTTTTTAGCCTAGTTTTGTATTTTTGAGTCTTTTGATTTATTTCAGTTTATTTGTTAGTTTTATTTTAAGTTTTTCTAGTTAAGTGTTTTTATTTTAGTTTAGTGTTTTAAACTTTGTTTTTACGTTTTTAAATTATTTTAGAGGTTTTAGCAAGCCCTCCTAATCCCCGGCCTAGAACGATACCCTACTTACATCTATACTACAACTGTCAAAAAGAGGGTTAAATTTGTGCGGTTTTAAATCCCGTCACTAGTCAAGAAGAATGCGCCTCAACCCACCATCGAGGAAGGAATTGGAGTGCACAACAAGGAGTGCACGACCCCAACTTTACAATTACCAAATCTGGCCGAGACCACCCCTTGTGCAGTTGTCCATTGTGCTACCACTTCCTTGCTGTACAAAGGTAAGCCACCTATTCCAATTTCGATTCCGATTTCAACTAAAAGGTTGTTACCTTGTATGGAGCAGGTACCTAATCGAATTCAACGTGATGGGAGAGTTCGTGTTGATTTAGAGAAGCCAAACACCATAATCAGAAAGGACCATTATCCCATCCCATTCAAGGACCCAAAGTATGAAGTATTTCTGAGGGCAGATCGTAGACGATACACCTCTCCATGCCGTGGGGTCCAATAAGCTTCAATGGAGTTTCGTCCGGCTGCAAGACGTTAAAGAAAGCGCTACTTGGGAGGCAACCCATGCATACAACAAAGGAAGACCTAGAAAGCACTCCAAATTCCAGATTTGCGTTCCTAAACCCTTCTCTTTGTTGTTGTTTTCAATTATGCCATGTTAAATTACTTAGTTGCTGTTTTGTTTGTTTGTTGATTATTTGTGTTAGTCTATGCTTGAAACATTGAGGACAATGTTTGATTTAAGTGTGGGGGGGAAACCAAAGTGTTTTAATGCAAATTCGTAGGGTTTTCTCACTCATAATTTCTAATGTTGTTTTTCACTGTTTTTTTTAGCCTTTTTAAGCTGTTTTGGTGTGTTTTAGTGTGTTTTGTGTCAAAAATCCGAAAATCCCATAAAAATTTGAAAAATTGTTTTAAAAACCCAAAAAGAGTTGTTTTTGTGTGTTTTTGTGTCTTAGGGTACCTTCCAACACAATGATGAGGATTCGGTTTGTAATTGCATGACGGTTAAAGAAAGTTATAAACATGGATAAAAGTTTGATTTACTCTTTGGTTTATGCTTGGTTGAGGTTGTAACTTATGAATTCACATGTAATCATAAAGGAAAAATTAGTTTTTGTAACATGCTTGAAGGAAGTAACTCAAACTAACGCTACAACCTTGTGAGATTTGAGCCTAAACGTTTATTTGGAGAGTTTATAAACTGTGCATCTTTGTTTCCTAAAAGTCGTTGCATGATCTCATTATTCTTTGCTCGGTTACTACTTAGAAGGCGTTTCATCATTTAGTTCCAAATGCTAGAACTCATTCCCATTTCATTCAAAGCATGCTATTGATTTCCATAACACATGTTCAAGATGAAGTTGTGTAGTGATCACCACCTAAGCCAAACAGCCGTGTGCCCTAATCCATTTTATGTTTAAGTTAACCCCATTGAACCTTGTTAGCCTATGTTCTTTGTTAACCCATGCTATCCTCACCTAGCCTAGATTAGGACCATCCATACCCTTGTTTTTAAAGCATAGTAAGCATGACTACAATTGAATTCCTTTTGATTAATGGATGGCAGAAAACAAGTGTGGGGGAAGTATTTTTCATGTGATTTTGTGTGCAAAGGCACGGGGAGAAAAGAAAAAGAAAAGTTGTGAAAAGAATGAAAAAAGAATTGAAAAGATGTGAAAAAGAGTCCTTAAGTGTTGTTTGTTGAAGAAAGGGTCCAAAACATTGAATTCGGCCCTAATTGTTGTTAAAACTTCCCTTTGTGTTTAAAAGTTGATTTTTGCATGCTAATGGGAATTCTAAGTTCAATTTCATTATTTTGCTTACTATTGCTTTAAGAACGTTTGTTTTCCCTATCCTTTCATTGTTAGCCAACTCCCCAAGCCCCGTTACAACCCGTGACTTCAATCTTGAGTGTTATGTGTTTCAATTTGTGGAGTTTGAATTTGGTATGAGCATATGGTGTCACTGGTTCTCGCATCTAAGTAGTAGCATTCCATTCATGAGATTATATCTAAACATGCTTATTAACTCCAGAAAATGTTTCTCTTGTTATATATGTATGTGAGCATTCGTTTTCATATTTACATCAATCTTCTCACATATAACTAGTGTACGGTGTGTAACCAGAAAATCTGAGTGAAAATAGAGTGCATATCTAAGTAAGGAATTGAGGAAATTCCCTAAGGCATGTTACTACATTCCAAACATCGTTTTAATTGGCTAAATGTGAACTAGTAAGTTGTGACTATGATTAAGTATGTGCTTAAGCGTAATGATGGCCAAAATATGTGGGAATGATGATTTTTAACATGTCATGTGCATTGGAAATCCCTGAGGCGATTGTTGGAAGGTTTAGGTTGTGTTTTACTTGTTTTGATTCGTTTGATTACTTTGTTTCGTTTTGTTTTGCTCGAGGACTAGCAAAAGCTAAGTGTGGGGGAATTTGATAGGAGCATATTTATGCGACTTAGCTTGCTTGTTTTCTTGCATTTTAGTAATTATTTAGTATTTATAATAGTGTTTAAAGCTAATTTCGTGTGTTTGTAGGTTATATGGGCTAAGGGTGCATTTTGGGCCAATTTGGAGTAGTTTGGAGTGTTTTTGGGCCCAAGATGGATTGCTTATGATCCATGCAAGATGGATGGACGAATTTGAAGTCAAAAAAAGCTAGGAACATGCTAAAAATATGGTGAAACAAATACAAGTTGCAAGAAGGGATAGGTTTCTAGAAGGATTGACCAAAACTCCACTCAAAACCATGCCTAACCCACCAAAACAACTCAATGCCGTGGGCTTTCCTTGTTGTTTCCCACCAGATTTTTGGCTTAAACAAGCCCATTTGAGTGATGATGCAATGCCTAACTCACCATGACATTTGAATGATGATGCAATGCCTAAGTCACCATGACATGTGAGTGGTTGTTCAATACCTAACCCATTAGGAAAGTGTGTGGATGATTCAAGACCTAACCCACTAAAAATCCACTCAATGCCATACATCCTTGATGAATTCCCACCAGAAATTTGGCTTAAACAAGTCCATCTCCATCCTTATAAATACCATGGTAGCAACCTCATTGAAATCATCAAGAAATAAACCATTCTCCAAGCCTTGCCTTGCCTTGCCTCTCCCTACATATCTAAAACCCCTTCCCATCCATTCCTCCATATAACCAACCCTTCAAAACATCATTCCAACCTTGTGTGGCGGCAAAGAAGAAGAAGGAAAGTTCTTGGACGTGCTTGCTATCCAACATGGATCGTTTGAACGTTTAGGTGTTTTCTTTCTTTTATTTTCAATGTATAATTCTATTTATCTTTGTTTTGTGAACATGAGGAACTAAACCCCCCTTGGCTAGGGGGGATTCGAAACATATGATTATGCTTGCTATATAATTTGATTACTTCCAATTGCGTTTCGTAAGTTATGAATTCAATTTACTTATCGGTTTGAATTACATTGATTTGTGTGTGTTGGTTGAGAGTGCACGCTTAATTATCATGCATAAATTGAATGCTAGGATATAAGGAAATTTCACCTAATCGTTATGGACTTATATTCACAAGTAGTAAAGGTTGATGATCTCAATCGAGTTAAGTAAATTCTTGGCATAAGTTTCATGCAATCATAGTAACAAGTGCTTCGTCAATGCTTATGGTTTTCATAGAACTTAATGATTCTTGCTTGTATCTCTATTATGCAATCATGTAGGGGACTTGTGGGGAATGTTTTGGGTTGTCGTATGCAATCATCCAATTCAATAACATTAGGAAAATCTGAAGGTTAATTTAAGCGTACCTAATTAACTTGGGCATTGAGAATTCATGGTTATTGAAAAGCAATTGGAAATCGTTTTGTATGCAAGTATAATATGTGTGGAGATGAACCCCTTAGCTAGCCTTCCATCCATCTATTTTAAACTCAATTTCGTTTTAAAATCTGTTTAGTTTACAAGTTTAAGTTTTGTTTTCAACTTCACCAAACCTAAATCCCCCTTTTACTTTCTTGTTTTTAAAGTCTTTTGTTTACATTTTTAACTTTGTTTTTATGTTTTTGAGTTAGTTTAGAGGTTTTAGCAAGCCCTCCTAATCCCCGGTTTAGAACGATCCCTACTTACATCTATACTACAATTTGACAAAAAGAGGGTTTAATTTGAGTGTTAGTTAATTCTCGCATCAATCCCCCACTACCAACCCACAGCATCTAAAGCCGTTGTATGTCACGGCTCATATTGAAGGCTACCCAGTTTCTAAGGTGTTCGTCGATTGTGGAGCAACGGTCAATGTCATGTCCGTCTCTGTCATGCACGCTCTACGACGATCACACGATGAACTCATTCCATCCGGAATCACTATGAGCAGTTTCGTAGGTGACCGATCCCAGACCAAAGGAGTGCTGCCTTTAGAAGTAACCGTAGCCGGTCGCAATCACATGACTGCATTCTTCATTGTTGATTCGAAGACTGAGTATAACGCCCTCCTGGGTCGTGATTGGATCCATCAGACTGGTTGTATTCCATCCTCCCTGTACCAAGTCCTTGTCTTCTGGGATGGCAAGTCGGTCATCGTCCACCCGGCCGACTCCCAGCCGTTTGAGACTAACATGATTCAAGCTCGATACTATGACGATCACGTCGGCTACATCACCCTTCACGATTTCAATGAGGAGGGTCGCCGACGAAGATTTCCGTACAAAAGGCTATCGAAGTAGCCGCCGAGACTATCCACCAGGACTCGGCGAGACTCGAATTGGCCACTTTCTTCCCTATTATTGATGATTGACGACAACCACGACCGACGGCAGGCCGCAGTCTCTTCAACCATGGAACGACTGCTGGCCCATTGGTATACAATCTCCAAACAACCACACTCCGGCGTTAACTTGGTCGAGTTTCTCGCAGAAGGAGACAATGGCCTGGTGGTGTCTCTAGATAAGGTCCAGCCTGCACCGGCCGAACTTGAGGACCATCGGCCTCAGGTTAAGGACCCTTTGGAAGAAATCAATGTTGGAACGGCCGAGGAACCACGGCCCTTATTTATTAGTGCTTTGTTGCCCAACCCTATGAAAGCCGAGCTGCGCGATTTATTAAACGAATTCAAAGATTGTTTCGCCTGGAGTTATCACGAGATGCCTGGTTTAGACCGAACGCTCGTTGAGCATGAGTTACGCATTAAGCCCGGCTGCAAACCGTTTCATCAGCCCCCTCGACGGTTCTCGACCGAAGTTCAGCTTGGCATCAAGGACAAAATTATTCGCCTTTTGAATGCCGGGTTCATTCGGACAGCCAGATATGTCGAATGGTTGGCAAACATAGCCTCTGTCCTCAAGAAGAACGGCGCTCTTCGCATTTGCATTGATTTCCGCAACTTAAATTTGGCAACCCCCAATGATGAGTATACCATGCCAATTTCAGACCTTTTAATCGATGCGGCCGCCACTCATGCCATTTTTTCGTTCATGGACGGTCATGCCGGCTATAATCAAATCTTCATCGCCGAGGCCGATGTCCACAAGACTGCTTTTCGATGCCCAGGGGCACTCGGCACGTATGAGTGGGTCGTTATGCCGTTTGGCCTCAAGAATGCCGGCGCCACATACCAGCGAGCCATGAATACCATCTTTCATGACCTCATCGGTACAACAGTCGAGGTGTACATTGACGACGTTGTGGTCAAGTCCAAGCGTCGGCAGACACACTTAGTGGATCTCCGCCAAACCTTCTTACGCATGCGCCGACACAATCTCAAAATGAACCCAGCCAAATGTGCTTTTGGCGTCTCGGCAGGAAATTTCTTGGGATTCCTGGTCCATCACCGCGGCATCGAGATCGACGAAAACAAGGCCCGTGCAATTATCAATGCGCCGGCCCCCAGGAATAAGAAACAGTTACAGTCGTTGCTCGGCCAGGTAAATTTTCTCCGCCGTTTTATCGCCAATTCGGCAAGGAAAATGCGAGCGTTCTCCACTTTGCTAAAACTTAAAGACCACGCCAAGTTTGCGTGGAGCACCGAGCACGACGACGCTTTCACTCAAATCAAGGTAGCATTAACTACCCCACCAGTCCTTGTTCCACCCCGACGTGGCAAACCTCTTAAGTTGTACATATCTGCGGCCGAAGAATCCATCGGCTGCCTTCTAGCACAAGACAACGAGGCCGGTCGCGAACAGGCTATCTTCTACCTTAGCCGCCACCTCAATACTCCGGAGATCAATTACACGGCTGTTGAGAAACTCTGTCTGGCATTGTTCTTTGCCGCCTCCAAGCTTCGGCACTACATGCTCCCATCCGTCACTCAAGTCATTGCCCAGACTGATGTCATCCGTTACATGCTCACTCGGCCAATTCTCAAAGGTCGAATCGGGAAGTGGACAATGGCACTATCCGAGTTTAGTCTACAATATGTTCCCCAGAAGGCCGTCAAAGGCCAAGCCTTGGCCGATTTCCTGGCCCAACATCCGTCTCCATACGACTTCGGGGGCAATGATCTCGAGATCGACATGGTGGAAGTACGGGACACTTTTTGGACAATGTATTTCGATGGCTCCAGCACTTCTTGTTCGGCCGGCGTAGGCATCGTCATTCAGTCTCCCGAGCACCAAAGATGGTATTTTTCTTTCCAACTTGACTTTGACTGCACCAACAATCAAGCCGAATACGAAGCTCTTGTCATTGGCCTCGGCATCCTTCATGACTTACGAGCACCTCGCGTCCTGGTTTTCGGCGACTCTGAACTTGTGATTAACCAGATCAACGGCATTTTTCGCTGCATGAGTTGCACTCTAGCTCCTTATCACATGGTCGCTAGCTATTTGGCCGAGTCTTTTGACCGTATCACATTCGAGCACGTTTCCCGGGTCCATAATGTTGACGCAGATGAATTAGCCCAAATCGCCTCCGGCGCGCAACTCATGGGGGGCAAACTAGGTCGAGCGATACCAGTCGTACGACGCTCATACCCAGCACTGGTTAATCAACAAGCTATTAGCCAGGATCATGTGATCTGAACACAAGTAATGTCGTTACCATCGCTACTAGAACGAGAGGACCCGGTCGCAATCTGCGCGGTTGAAGCATTACCCGATGATTGGAGAGGCGCAATCATGCGGTACATAGATAATCCCAATGGCAAACACGAGCGTAAGACGAAGGTTCATGCCACGAACTATGTGTCGTACCAAAATGTTCTATATAGGAAGAGCGAAGACGGCTTACTGTTGTTGTGTCTCGGCCCCAAAGAGGCCGCACAAGCAATGGCCGAAGTCCATGAAGGAATATGTGGAGCTCATCAATCCGGCCGAAAGATGCGTTGGTTGCTTCGCCGACACGGTTATTTTTTGCCGAATATCTTAAAAGACTGCATTGAATATGCACGGGGATGCGTATAGTGTCAGATTCACGGCCATATACAGAGGGCCCCGGCCGAATTATTGCATTCGGTCACCAAACCATGGCCGTTTTGGGGATGGGCCATGGATATCATCGGCAAAATTACACCATCGTCTGGCTCGGCAAGGCACGCTTGGATACTTGTAGCAACGGATTACTTTACCAAATGAATCGAGGTAAAATCATATGCCGAACTGACATCTAAAGAATTGTGTGACTTCGTCGAAGAAAATATCGTGACCCGATTTGGCGTGCCAGAAACGATCATAACAGATAACGGCACTATATTTACATCCGACTGATTCAAAGCTTACACAGAAAATCTCAAGATTCGGCTCGAGTAGTCCACGCCATATTACCCACAAGCAAATGGGCAAGCCGAAGCAAGTAACAAAGTTTTGATTGGTATCTTGGAAAAAATGGTGAAAGAAAAACCGGCAATGTGGCATTTAAAATTGAATGAGGCATTATGGGCCTACCGGACGTCACCACAGTCAGCCACCGGGACAACTCCGTACGCATTGACCTATGGGCATGATGTTATGCTACCGGTCGAGTTGAGCGTAAATTCGGCAAGGATGATAGAGCACAGCAGTCTTTTCAGCGATGAGTACCGTCAAGCTATGATCCAGGAGTTAGAAGAACTAGAAGGAGTTCGCCTTGACGCTTATAACTTACTTGTGGCACAAAAGAAGATTGCCGAACGAGCATACAATCAGCGAGTTAAACGAAATACGTTCGGCGAAGGAGAATTGGTTTGGCAGACGGTACTGCCAGTCGGAATAAAAAACCCTAGATTCGGCAAATGGTCGCCGAATTGGGAGGGGCCGTTCATTGTTCATAAGGTTCTCGGCAATGGGGCATATCATCTTAAAGATCGGAATGGTTTAATGCATAAATTGCCGATTAACGGAAAATTCTTAAAAAAGTATTATCCGATTAGCTGGGAAATGCAGGAATAAACAAGTATTTTATTCATAGCGAAAGGGGTTACAGCCTACAAAAAGTGAATTCACAATCCTAGAGACTAAGGGAGATAAGCCTTGAGGGCCGCTTTAAGCTCCAACCACCTCACTTCCCCCAGAGTAATCTCGGCTTCGCGCATCTTCCTTTCTGACTTCATCAGTGCGATCCGCTGGCCGCTGGCCGCAAGCTCCGTCAGCCTAGCCTTATTAGCCTCAAATGTCGCTTCAAGAGCATAAGCGACATCCGACCGTTTGCGTTGAAGTGCCGCGATCTGGTCGTCAAGGGCTAACAGCTCAAGTTTCTTGGCCTTTATTGTTTCAAGCTCCGGTTAGGCAGCCTCATCAGCCTTCAAGACGTCGTCGGAGCGGAGGGCATTCTCAAAAATTGGGAAGAAGTCTCGAGCCTTCCCCAAAATTGAAGACAACTGAGTGACGGTGGCGTCATCCAGCAGACCTTCAGAGGCAAGGGCATTTAGGCACTCCCCAACGTCATCAAGGCCGTTGCGCTGAAGGACTTCCAAAGCAGAGAGATTGGAAGCCTTGCAGCCGGGCAAGGGCAGGATGCTCAGATGCTTCGGCCGTTGATTCGGTCGGCAAGGCAGAGGCGCCGGCCTTGCCAGAAGCGGTATAGAACAAAACGTCGAGCTCGGCCTGCCAATTAGACTAAACACAAACACGACCATGAGAACATAAGCCAAGACCCAAGGTGGCAAAAAACCTATGCACAATAAGAACTTACAGTGGTTGGAGTGGCGTCGTGGGAGGGAATGACAGACCCCGTCCCACTTGAAGGGATCACTGATGATGGCGCCTCCGGCTCGACGGCGGCTCTTTGTCCTTTGTTGGCCACAGGACCAGCAGGGGGGTTCTCGGCCGCCAAGATTAAAACTGGGGAAAGGGGTCGAAGACGCCCTGTGAGCGGGATTTCATCGTCATCCTAGAAGATAAAGTCGTTAATAAAAGAAAAAAAAACATATGTATATGTGTATATTGAACGGCAACAAGATATTCAGACCTCTTCCAAAACAATTGTGGCCTGTTTTGGGGAAAACTTGGTAGCAGGAGGGCTTGCTTTCTCCAGGATGGGGACGACGAAAGGTTTGTGGGTGACCGAAGGCTTGGCAGACCGAGCAGTGCTTGGTTCCGCCAAGGGAGTCGGACGAACCACAGATGAGGACCGGGTTGTAGACGTCGACCGAGCAGCGCCAATTTTGATACCCGGAGAAGCAGGGGAAGACCTAGCAGCGCCGATTTTGATGCTTGGGGCAACAGGGGCCGACTGTCTTGCCACCTGATTAGAGGTCACTGGACCCCCTGGTCCCCCGACGTCTCTCGGCTTTTGGAGCGTTTCTGGGGACCAATAGCCTCAACCTCCTGGCGTGGCCGTTTGCTCGACGGTTTGGCGATCGCAGTCGCGGCGGTTTTGGAAGAAGGTACAGTCTTTTTCTTTTTAGCCGCCGTCGGAGCAGCAGTGCTTGTCGAGGAAACGCGATTGCCTGAAATAGAACAAAACGAAGTTAGCAAGTCCTAAGTGAGATAAAAAGAAAAAAAAAGTTAACAAAAGTACCCTGAGTCGCGGCAGATGATTTCTTGGGCTTGTCACCAAAGAATTCCTGCGTGTAAGCCTCCCACTAGCCACCGAACGTGTCAGTGCAGATGGCTTCAGGAACAGCCGGTTTCAGACGGAAACTCAAACATCGCTCCTGGAAGTCCGCGTCGGCAGACTTGAAGTCTTTTTCGGGGAAGCCAGAGCGACGCTTTCGGTCGAGGAGGGAGCGAGAAGAAAGAAGAGGCAACGGGGCGCCTTGGACTAAGCCAAGTTGCCGAGCCAGAAATTGTGGGTGATACACTTCCCAGCTGGCTCGACGAGCGTCGCAGCCGAGAGAAAGGTCGCGTGACAGAACAAACGACCCCCAATGCCGACGAACGCTCAAATCCGTCTCGGCATCCCAGGTTGATGTTGGAAGTTGGATGGAAACCGGATAGTCTCGGCGACGACAAACTAAGAATTCGTCACCGAACAGGTCGTTGAGGCCAAAGAAAAATTTAAAGATTTCTTCGGCCCGATGATGTGGCGTTGGCCTAAAGGCCAGTTGAGGGCCAAGCGCTTCGGCCGGATAGAAGGCAGGCATATCCGGCCGAAATTGGGCAAAGTAAACTTGCAGCCAGAGCTGGAAAAGCCAGAGGGGCTCACTCTGCTGAGGGTCGATTTTGGCGGAGGTGGTTTCGGCCAGGCAACGGTAGAGGTTGGCAAGTATGGCCGAGCTAAGGGCCAGGGATCGACCGTTTGCCAGAGCCTCGGCCACCTGTATATTCTCGACCAGGCATTTGTTGGATCTGGGGCAACAGATAAATCTATTGTACCAGTAGAATAGGAAGGCCTCATGTTCTCCCTTCTTGGCCGCGTCCTGCCCCTGGCCGGCAAAATGGTAGTAGAGGGTGTGGTAGTTGAAGAAATTCTTGAATCGCTTCTGAATCTCTTCCTTGGAGGTATCAGTTTCTTCCTCCTTCAGTGATTCGAGGGCCCGGACCTCAAGCCAACCTTTGAAGTCCAGCCTTCTCGGATGGCCGGCAAGGGCTGCATCGACCGAAATACCAGAGGGGGGAGTCCCCAAAATGGCCGTAACGTCGAGGACGGTAGGGCCGGTAGGACTGAAAGGGAGGACCATGGTGTTGGTGGCCGAGCACCAGAAGTTGAAAGCTGCTACAAGCAACTCCTTGTCCATGGCAATTTCCTTGGTGGAAAGCCAGATGGCGTCAAAAATCCCTTGAAGCTTCCACTGCGCCCCGTAAAGTTCGGACATGCGCTCCACCCAAGACACCCAGGCCGTTGTTGAGGAAGGCCAGGAGCCTTGAGGTTTGTTAGTGTCCCATTTGGACCAGTCAGCTCCGCATAGCAAGGGGCAAGGCAGTGCTCCTTGCACATGCTGGTAAAAGATGGAGGGATTGTTTCCCTGAAAAGCGGCCCAAGAATCTGGTGGGTAGTGTTCGGTTCACTTGCAAAGTGCATTGACTTGACGGAGAATTTGTCGATGATGTTCTTGCATTTCTCACACTCATTGGCGACGTTAGAGATAAAGGAGGCCATTGAGGAAAGAAAAAATGGAAATTTCTGGGAAGAGATTGAAAAGTTGCAGAAGAAATTGGGAATTCTGGGATTCTTCTGGGCGCTGAAGATTTGGGAGAGCGAAATCAAGAAAAGCTCGAGAATTTTGGAAGCGTAAAGGTGTCAGTGGAAAGAATTCAAGGATTTATAGGCAAATGGTGGGAAGATAAGACGTTTGATTTTCAAATTCTGGATAATATCGATCGGGAAAAGCACTAATCATTTCGAATATTTGAGAGAATCCAGGTGAAAAGACCGAACGTCTCGCAAAATTAAAAACCCACGATTGCGTGTGGCGGCGGACCATAATGAGGAGACGGTTCACTGATCGCGTGCCCCAGGAAACGTCGTTAGGGTTGCTCAGCACGATAGGAGTTGATACGTGGCGGAGAGATGAGGCGGAGTCAAGGATTGAAAGGACGCATGGTCGCATGATTCGAGGATTTGATGACGCTTCTTCAAGGCCACAGCTCGACCATGGTCGACGACCTCAGAAGCGTGGGGGCAATGTTTGGGCCCAAAATGACGATTTGGGCCGGGCATAGAGGATGTCTAGGCCCAAAGGCCCAATACCAGGCACGGAGGATATAGGAGATGGGCCAGCTAAAGATGCAGCCGGCCGAATCCCATTCGAAGAAGGATTTCTAGAGAAGGCGGAGGAAACCCAATGCAGGAAGGAGTCTCGGCAAAAGACCTAGTAGAAACAGGAACGCCTAAGAGTCGCAATCCAAGTAGAATTATGATTCAATCTGAGGAGAGGTTTTAGCCTCTATAAATACAAAGGCAGTAGCAGCGAGAAAATGATCTTCTTCAACACAACACACAAATCTGCCCCGCGCAATTTCTCGCTCTACGCGAAACCTCTCAACACCCTTGAGAATTTTATTTTCTTTTTCGCCTCCATACCTTCAGTTTGGATAGACAACACTGTTGCCGTAGAACCAATCGTCCGTGAAGCATCTTCAGTTTGGATAGACAGCACTGCGACAGGGTCGATTGGTTATTTATCCTAGTCTCGGCCGGCGAGGGTTTCGGATCCCCGTCGACGGAGGTCATCTCACCAGCCATCTCGGCGAAGTGAGGTGTTACTGATATCTAAGCTCGGTGCCTTGACGCCGAGTTATTTTATGATCGCATATTCGCAAGTGGGTTTCAGAGTTCGGCATCGTGACGGCCGAACCACGTTTGTTGTCAAAACCTTCATCCGTTTTGAGTATCTGTGCCCGTACACATTAGTATCGATTCGGCGTGGTTTTACCTTCACCAATACGGTGACCATTGCCGAGTTGGACGACGACGAATCGTGAGCTTTGTAATTAGCAACATCGTCTTCAGGTTTGAGGACCCAAAAGCCGAGACGCGTTCCTTTCTCGGCCGCAATTGCAAGATTCAGAAGTCAGCCGCGCGCATCAACGCAACATCAAGACATTTTACTCCTCGGCCAAGCCCGGCCGACGAGTTGGCACGCCCGGCACACATTTGAAGGACTTAGTTAGTCTACTATTTACTCGGCATGCGCGCCACGTAGGCTAAGTGATTTTTGTAGTCAACATATACTAAGGAAAACTAGCAAAGAAAACAACTGTATAGAAAGGGTTATCGAGAACATGAAAATCACACATGGATGGAAGCAGCCTACTACAACCAACAGGTTAACATCGTTATGCACTGCGATTCATATGTCCCTTTAATACTCGTTCACTCTAAATACAACATGTGAATGATACACTTTGTGTCTTTTATATTTGAGAAAATATATGTATATATATATATATGTGTGTGTGTGTGTGTGTAGAAAATTTAGGACCACTCCTATATTTTATCATAATCAAACGAAATAAGTGTAGCTAGTTAATTGCTTCACTTGATCGATCCCTCCATCCGAGGAAAACGTCTTTGATCGATATAAATTAGTGCATGCGTATGAAACCCAATTTGTCAACTGCCCGGTGACAACGTGAGTGATTGTGGTGTAATACCGACGATGATACATATACTGCAACTTTTAGTTTACTAAAATGTAAGTGTTGTTTTTTTATAGAACTTGTAGTTGTTGATCGGACCATATTTATATATATTTTTATATCAAATTCACTCGTCTTTTCTTAGTTAGTTCGTTATATTTTGAGCTATTTACTTTGTTTTTGTGTTTAATATAATTTATCTAGCTAAGAAAATAAAAATAGAATAAATGAAATTTTAAGTGCTAAATTCGTCTAAACTATCTTGCTGGTTAATTAGAACTTATCATTTGGAAAAATAATATATATATATATATATATTTATATATTTTTATATATATATTTATATTAATATAATATGTTGTGTGTAAAAGGAATAAACAGAAAAGTGAAAGCATGCATTCGGTGGGTGAGTGGAAACAAAAGAAAGAAAAATAAATAAAGGAGAAGCATCTTGTGAGTGCAGGAAATGATGGAAGCCAGCAAGAAAAGAAAGAAATAATTCAATGGGGCCTGGCCAGCTTGCAAAGTTAGAGGCAGTCGGTAAGGGGAAAAATATAAAGAACAGGAAGCTGCCTTCCTTGGTGGCGAGAGAAGCAGGCGGCCACAAAAACAGAAGCAAGCAGCGTGAAAAATAATCAGAGCTGCCCAAGGGAGCAGCAGAAAAGAAAGAAAAAAAAAATAAAAAAATAAAGAAGAAGGGCAGCGCCCTGTCCTCGGGGGAGAAAAACAGAAATAAGGGCAGCAAAGCTGCCTGGCAGTGCACGGAAGTTGAAGCTGGCGAGAAGAGTGCAGCGAGCTTGAAGCTGCCATTTGGCAGCTGAGGCTTGGGGCGGTCTGACGCACGGGGCAGCAACTTGGGCGCGAGAAGGTTGGCAGCTTGGAAGAAGGCGCACAGAACCGGGAGAGCGGGCAGCTGACGTGGAGAGATTGGGCAGCTGGGGAGCTTCGGGAAATCAGAAAATAGAAGCACTTGGCAGACTGAAATCAAGGCAGTCAAACTGCCCATTTGGTGGCACGGTGCAGCAAGCACAGTGCACAGATCCTTACATCCCCATTTTGGTTTAATTTCTCCAAACTCATATTTTACTTCTATTTTAATTTATAAATAATGTATAATTAATTTGTGTTGGCTAGAGGATAATTCAAAACCATGATTATATTTGTAATTTAAATTGGTAATTTCAGTTGTGATTTCTGAGTTGTGATTTAATTTACTTAACTGCTTGATTAATAACTTATTTGTGTATGTCGATTAAGAATGCATACTTAATTTACATGCATGAATTTGATGCTAGAATATAAGTGAATTTCACCTAATCGTTATGAACTTATATTCATAAGTAGTGAAGGTTGCTAGTCACAATCGCGTTAAGTAAATTCTTGGCATAAGTTTCATGCAATTCATAGTAATAAGTGCCTCGTCAATGCTTATGGTTTTCATAGAACTTAATGATTCTCGCTTGTATCTCTATTATGCAATTCATGTAGGGAACTTGTGAGGAATGTTTTGGGTTGTCGTATGCAATCATCCAATTCAATAACATAAGGAAAATCTGAAAGTTAACTAGTGCAATTCACGGTTAATTTGGGGCGTTGAAATTTACAACTTATTGAAAGAACAACTGAAAATCAATTTAGGTTGCTTATGTGTCATGTGTGGAGAAAAACCCTCTAGCCAATCTGTCGTCTATCCATTTACTTTTATTTTATGTTTTGTCAATTTTGTAATTTATTTAAGTTTAGTTTCCGTTTCGTCAAAAATCAATCCCCCCATTATTATAATATTATTATTTAGTTACTTTTTATTATTTGTAATCTTTTCATTTTAATTTCTTTTCATTTCAATTCCTAGTTTTTATTTTAAATTGTTTTTATTATTTTGAGTCATTTTAAGTGTGTTTCGAATTTTTAGCCTAGTTTTGTATTTTTAAGTCTTTTGATTTATTTTAGTTTATTTGTTAGTTCTATTTTAAGTTTTTCTAGTTAAGTGTTTTTATTTTAGTTTAGTATTTTAAATTTTGTTTTTACGTTTTTAATTTAATTTTAGAGTGATTAGCAATCCCTCCTAATCCCCGGTCCAGAACGATACCCTACTTATACCTATACTACGATTGTCAAAAAGAGGGTTAAATTTGTGCGGTTTAAAATCCCGTCAAATTTTTGGCGCCGTTGCCGGGGATTAGTAATTTTGCTAATCCCTTTATTTTTTTGTTTGTGTTTATTTTATTTTATTTTATTTTTTTTCGTTTGTGTTTTTGTTTGTTTTTGTGTTTGTGTATTTTACTTTTGATATTTGATTTATTTTTCTTTCTTTAATTTTAGGTACTAATGGAGCAAGATATGGATAGTATTCAAGCTCAATTGGCGCAGCTCACTGCTCAATTGACTAATAATGCTCAACGGACCACAATGCCAAGTGTCCCTACACTTGATGTGCCCTATGGGCAAGGATATCAAACTCAGCAATATCCTCAATTTTCTGCATATGAAGATGATTGGGGATATCAAGGCCACAGCCAACCAAGGGGCAATATGTATTCCAACGCTTGCAATTCGGATTGGAGAGGTTATTCAAATCAAATGTGGGATGAACCTCAACATTTTCAACAAAGTGGATATTGGCAGCAAGACGAGTTCTATTCCAGACCTATGCAGCCACCACAGTATCCCCCACAACAATTCCAATCGAATTCAAGTATGGCCGTAAATTATAATGAAATTCTTGAAGGACTAATTTCTTTGACGCATGGCTCACAAAAAGAAGAACAATTGCCGTCATCGGAAGAGTTCTATCAATGGCCATGTCAACCGTCACAGCCACCACAAGAATATGCCCAATTCGATTTAGGTACATCTCTGGATAATGATACGTTTAATAAGTTACTCTCCTCTTTGAATCAGGGAGTGGAATATCGAATCCAGGAGATGCAAGACCGGACCAACAAGGTGGATGAATTGGAAAGGCAAGTTGGGGAGATTATGGAGATCATGGCACAGATTAAAGATCAAAGTGAACTTTCCAACTCCACATTTGCAAATTCAAAGGGAGAAGTGGAAATCAATGAAGCCATAAGTGATGTGGAGGATGAAGCTGTTCTAGAACCATCCAGTCACAGCCCGAACTTGGATGAATTGCCGCTGCAAGAAAAAGAGGAGGAGGACGACTTGGGCAGTTTAGACGAATTCTTGTCTCAAACCCCTCAAGTCCCTATGTCGTCCAACTTAGGTGAGGAAGTTCTACGTTCAATTCATTCTAACCCTATTCCACCGAATGTCCTTTTTCCTTGTAGAATTTTAATTCCAAATATCGAAGAGAGTGAAAAAGACATTGTGGAAGCTCTTCCAGAAGTCCAAAGTGATATCTCAATTCTTGGTGCACCAAAACAAGTTCCTGAACCTTGCACACCAAGAAAAGAGATTCAAGAGAATGAAGTGGCTGAAGCATATCAAAAATACATCCAAGAGGCTGTGCATGAGACAATTAAGCCCAAAGAAATTGAGTTTGATGACACGGGACGGGCCACAACTATCATAGTCAATCTGGCCAAGTTCAAAATCCCGAAAATATCCAAAAATATGGTTTTTGTCATTGAGTTTGTTTCGGAGAAAGACAGTAAGCCATCTTCTCCAATTTTAATTTTTATTTTATTTTCTACTAACATGCTAATTTTAATGATTCAGGCACCCACCCGAGAATTCAGACCATTGCCGAATCATTTCAAGTATCACCTCCCATTGAAAGATAAATTCCATGCTTTGGAGCCGAGGGGAGGTTAAGGAAAGATTCGTCCGGCTAAAGACGTTAAATCAAGCGCTTCTTGGGAGGCAACCCAAGCAACCAGATTTGCATTTCTTAACCCTTCTCTTTATTGCTTTTACTTTGCAATTTTTGTTTTGTTCAGGTAGTTGTGTTATTTGGTTGATTTTTGTTTAGTTTGTGTTTAAATAAATTTAGGGCCTTGTTTATTTTAAGTGCGAGTAAATAAAGTCTTTTTACAGTAATTTACATATTTTAATTTACATATTTTATATTGCTTAAAATAAACCTAAAAAAAACAAAAAACAAAAAAATTAATAATAATAATAATAATATTAGTAACATATATATATATATATATATATATATATTTAAATAAACATTAAAAGCTTAAATAAATTTACAATAATACGAAAACTAATAGCGTTCATTGGTCATTGGTCAGGTGGCGCCGCAGAAGTCGATGGAGCTCCGGGAAGACGAAGAGCCAGAGTTGGAATCTCCGGAGCCGGAACGCTTGGTGCTGCTCCAGAGGACGAAGGCAACATAAACCGCGGGAGTAACGCCATGAACCGCTCATGATCACTCTGGATTCGACCGTCCGACTCCTGCAGCTGGTCCAGCTTCCTCTTCATGCTGGTCGAGTAGCTAGTTGCGAGCATGTGCAACTCCTTGTTCTCGTGCCTGAGTCCTCTGACTTCTTGCCGAAGACTGACCACCTCCGCCATTAGCGACTCCACCTGACGAGATCTTGCAAGCAGGCGCTGACCCATGTTTGAAACTGAGCCTGCACACTGGACACTGAGAGCCAGTGAGTCCTGAACAGCCAGCTCGTCTGACCGCATAGACAGCAACCTAGTGTCTCTGGGAGTAAGAAGGTTTCTTGCAACCACCGTTGCGGTTATATCGTTCCTCATCATTGTGTCCCCGACTGTAAGAGGACCATTGGGGGATATGAAGGATGGATTCCAAATGTTGTTCGGAGAAGACGAGTCATCGTCTTCCCCGACATTCAAGTTTAGGCGACGGTCGGAAGGGCAAGACATTTTTAGAGGGGGTTGAGGAAGAAAAGAGTTCGGAAAGATTAAGATTGCTGAAGCGGAAGAAGAGAGCGGAAAGATTAAGAGTGCAGAAGTGCAAAAAAAGAGTTCAGAAGGGAGTATTTTCAGAAGGAAGTGTTTGAGGGAGTTTAAGTGTGAGGTGGAGCAGAATTAGCGCCTCTATAAAAAGAAGCAAATCAAAGAGGCGCCCGCTCCTCAGAGGTGAAGACACGTCCTCACGCAAATCGGAAAAGCTGGACGCTCTTTTCTCAAATGCCGGAGTCCTGTCTCAAAAGAGCCGTTTCCTTTCTCAAAAGCTGGGCTTGACTCAGCAATCACGTGGCATCACGAGGGCTCAGTTTTTCCAGTTTGTCGTGACTCATCACGTGCAGTGTGGAGCGTTGCGAAAACCATGAGCCGCACCCGGTTTTGAACCCCGGTTTTCAAAAGATCATCATTCCAATTTGTCGTCACTCGTCGCCTGCACCGTCAGCCTTTCGGAATTTACGGACGCTTTGTCAGAAAGCACGTAACGGGCACTGTTCATCCATTCACCGGCTGCCGACAAATAGTGAGGGAACAGTTCCGGTTGTGAAGGAAAATTTCTATAAGTTCGACCTTAGCCTTTCACAGCAAAGGCACACCTTCACACCCTCTCAACCTCTCAACCTTTCAACCTCTCTTCATCTTCGATAATGTCTTCCCAAAGAAAGCTTTCGAGTTATTCAGTGTTCTTCATCCCTTGGATCACCCCAGAAAACAAACCTTCCAGAGCAAAAGTATTTCATATTAAAAAGGTTAAAAGCAAAAGTATCTCATATTATGCTTTCTCCTCTCCTTCATCTGAGGAACGTGGAGAAAGTGAGATCCTGATTGCTTACCTAGTCTTGCTCTCGAGTACTCATCTCAGATCCCTCCCAGCCCACTTCAAAAATAAACCTGTGTTGAGGTACTTCTTCAAAAACAAAAGTACCTCACAGACGAAGCAGGAGGAGTCTGAGGTGCACCCAAGAGCAGATGAGTCTGGGTTGATCCAAGAGTTCAAGAAGATGCCACACCTGCGTGGAGACCGGACTACTTGAAGCATGTGGAGACAACGTGCTGATTCATCCTCAACTAAGCCGAGGAGCACTTGCCAGAAGGAGGCCCATCCAGTTCAAGATGAAAGCTGTGGAAAATCAACAGTCATGACCAATGACCACCTATTAGTTCTTTTCGTTACCTTTTATTTTCATTTTCAATTTTCGTTTGCATTTTCTATATTTTCTTGCGTGCTTAACTGATTTATTTCTTTTCTTTGCAGGAACGTTTGGTTATTTTCTCCCTTGAAGTTGATTGCAAAATTTACGCTTGGGGGTCATCGCTTGGTTTTCTGCAAATTAGGGAAGTTTTCAGTCCTATTGCTTAATTTTGTTTCTTATTATTTTTATTTTATATTTTTATTTTCGTATTAATGTTTTCTGACATTGGGGACAATGTCTATTTTAAGTGTGGGGGTATCAAGATAAAAAAAATGACCAAATTGAAAATTTTTGTACCTTCGACTTTGAACTGGTTTCATTTGTTTTCGTGTTATTGCTTTTTGTTTTCTTAATTAGCTTTGTGTTTTACTTAATTTTTTTCCGGAGTTTTGTGTTTTATTTAATTTTTCTCGAAAATTTTAAAAAAAATCCAAAAATATTGTCTTGTTTTCCTTATGGTTTTAAATTAGATTTTTATTAGTTTCCCGACCCAATGATATAACTGGATGAATTTGAACCATGATTATCAAGAACTTAGTTAACATGTGTTATGTGAAATTCCTTGTTCTCTTGTTAGTATTGTACATGTTTGATCATCTTTGAAAATCCAAATGCACATAGCCTTGTTGATGTGAAACTAAAGCATGAATTAAAGCTTCATATGTGAATTTAGTGACCATATACATCCCATGTGAGTTTTTGAGCCTATTGAAAGTGTGTGCATTTTTCATACACTCCTATTCTTTCATGTGTGATGAACTTATGTGAGATGCATCTCTAGAACTTGCGTAACGATCTTTCGAAATATTTGTCATTAATTGCATGAACTTGAAAATGATAGAGGCATTAGGTTCACCACCATGGCCCAAATATCCATATTTTCCAAAGAAAAAAATGATATCATTAGATTGCCAATTTGAGCCGTTTATGTTGAGCCTTTTATTTCTTATCACCAGATATGTATACCCTTATACCTCAAAACATGTTTCCTTACCCTTTCCAAGCGAGCAATTTGAGACTATTTTATGAGAAATGTTTGTGAAGTACTTGGAATGAGTTTGGCAAAAGAATAAGTGTGGGGGTATTTCATATTTGTATAAAAAAAATGAGAAAAGAGAAGAAAAGAAAAAGAAAAGAAAGATTGTATTCAAAGAAAATAAAATAAAAAGTTTAAAGTTTCAGTTTGAGGGTGTGATTGGAGGTGTTAAAAGAATCGTTGGAGAGCTTAAGTTCTTATAAATCTCAACAAAAGAATCGCTTGCGATGTAGCTTGGAACTTGTGTTTTCCTATTCTTTCGTTTCAATAGCCCTATCCCTAAGCCTCATTACATCCAATAAAAGTCCTCTTGATTTAAGTTTTGCAATTATGACTGTGGAGAAGTGATCTTTATGCAAGCTTATGGTAGATCTTTCACATTTGTTTCTTTGAGCGAAACACATTAAAACTAAACACATGTGTGATTGAGTGCATATCCCGTGAGAAGGGTGCTAGTTTGCATATGATGATTTTGAAAATAAAAACTTGAAATTGCATTGGCATGGCTATCTCACACACTACACTTCAAGGATGATTTAAAGATTACTGCTAATACTTGAATAAGGAAAATGAACTTGGATTAGTTTGTTTGGTGCTAGCTATGGTTCTTGCTGATTTATGTTCTCGAATGAAATTCTATGAGGGTCAAATAAGGGGAAGCTAATGTTTTTTCATGTTATTACTTTTTCTGGTTTTCTTTGTTTTGCTCGAGGACTAGCAAAAGTTAAGTGTGGGGGTATTTGATCGGACCATATTTATATATATTTTTATATCAAATTCACTCGTCTTTTCTTAGTTAGTTCGTTATATTTTGAGCTATTTACTTTGTTTTTGTGTTTAATATAATTTATCTAGCTAAGAAAATAAAAATAGAATAAATGAAATTTTAAGTGCTAAATTCGTCTAAACTATCTTGCTGGTTAATTAGAACTTATCATTTGGAAAAATAATATATATATATATATATTTATATATTTATATATTTATATATTTTTATATATATATTTATATTAATATAATATGTTGTGTGTAAAAGGAATAAACAGAAAAGTGAAAGCATGCATTCGGTGGGTGAGTGGAAACAAAAGAAAGAAAAATAAATAAAGGAGAAGCATCTTGTGAGTGCAGGAAATGATGGAAGCCAGCAAGAAAAGAAAGAAATAATTCAATGGGGCCTGGCCAGCTTGCAAAGTTAGAGGCAGTCGGTAAGGGGAAAAATATAAAGAACAGGAAGCTGCCTTCCTTGGTGGCGAGAGAAGCAGGCGGCCACAAAAACAGAAGCAAGCAGCGTGAAAAATAATCAGAGCTGCCCAAGGGAGCAGCAGAAAAGAAAGAAAAAAAAATAAAAAAATAAAGAAGAAGGGCAGCGCCCTGTCCTCGGGGGAGAAAAACAGAAATAAGGGCAGCAAAGCTGCCTGGCAGTGCACGGAAGTTGAAGCTGGCGAGAAGAGTGCAGCGAGCTTGAAGCTGCCATTTGGCAGCTGAGGCTTGGGGCGGTCTGACGCACGGGGCAGCAACTTGGGCGCGAGAAGGTTGGCAGCTTGGAAGAAGGCGCACAGAACCGGGAGAGCGGGCAGCTGACGTGGAGAGATTGGGCAGCTGGGGAGCTTCGGGAAATCAGAAAATAGAAGCACTTGGCAGACTGAAATCAAGGCAGTCAAACTGCCCATTTGGTGGCACGGTGCAGCAAGCACAGTGCACAGATCCTTACATCCCCATTTTGGTTTAATTTCTCCAAACTCATATTTTACTTCTATTTTAATTTATAAATAATGTATAATTAATTTGTGTTGGCTAGAGGATAATTCAAAACCATGATTATATTTGTAATTTAAATTGGTAATTTCAGTTGTGATTTCTGAGTTGTGATTTAATTTACTTAACTGCTTGATTAATAACTTATTTGTGTATGTCGATTAAGAATGCATACTTAATTTACATGCATGAATTTGATGCTAGAATATAAGTGAATTTCACCTAATCGTTATGAACTTATATTCATAAGTAGTGAAGGTTGCTAGTCACAATCGCGTTAAGTAAATTCTTGGCATAAGTTTCATGCAATTCATAGTAATAAGTGCCTCGTCAATGCTTATGGTTTTCATAGAACTTAATGATTCTCGCTTGTATCTCTATTATGCAATTCATGTAGGGAACTTGTGGGGAATGTTTTGGGTTGTCGTATGCAATCATCCAATTCAATAACATAAGGAAAATCTGAAAGTTAACTAGTGCAATTCACGGTTAATTTGGGGCGTTGAAATTTACAACTTATTGAAAGAACAACTGAAAATCAATTTAGGTTGTTTATGTGTCATGTGTGGAGAAAAACCCTCTAGCCAATCTGTCGTCTATCCATTTACTTTTATTTTATGTTTTGTCAATTTTGTAATTTATTTAAGTTTAGTTTCCGTTTCGTCAAAAATCAATCCCCCCATTATTATAATATTATTATTTAGTTACTTTTTATTATTTGTAATCTTTTCATTTTAATTTCTTTTCATTTCAATTCCTAGTTTTTATTTTAAATTGTTTTTATTATTTTGAGTCATTTTAAGTGTGTTTCGAATTTTTAGCCTAGTTTTGTATTTTTAAGTCTTTTGATTTATTTTAGTTTATTTGTTAGTTCTATTTTAAGTTTTTCTAGTTAAGTGTTTTTATTTTAGTTTAGTATTTTAAATTTTGTTTTTACGTTTTTAATTTAATTTTAGAGTGATTAGCAATCCCTCCTAATCCCCGGTCCAGAACGATACCCTACTTATACCTATACTACGATTGTCAAAAAGAGGGTTAAATTTGTGCGGTTTAAAATCCCGTCAGTTGTCTAGGTGTTTTTTTTTAGTTTACTAAAATTAAAATGGTCGGATCTCCAAGTCGTCACATCGATCTTAGCAGGCAGTGTATATGTAAAGTTTTTTATTTTATTTTATTCATTTATTTTTTTAACGTAGTTGTCTAAGTGTTTTTTTTTTAAGAGATACTTTGAATGCGGTCCCTAATCAACTCAAATTTTAGGCTAAAACTTAGTTTGTTCTAATTTTTTTATTCTAAGTCCCTAACTCTAAAAACACCTTGCCACATGTCTTTTCCACTTCAAAATTGTTTTCTTTATGATTTAAAACAATTAAAACTAGCAAAATTTGTTTTGAAAATATCTAACAAAATTATGGAACTTAATTTCACAAATTCTATTCATACTATGTTTTTGTATCACATTTTCATATCATCTTAGATGACATCTGATGTGGACAGTCACATCATTTAGATTAATCAGATTTCTAAATTTAATTAAACATTACTTAATGAACCAATAATTAAGAAAAACTAGTTAATTAAATGGTGATTGTGGTATACGAAAAGTTTTTCTCCTTCATTTCCCTCTCAATGCTGGGTATACTGAATGACTGCTGCTTTTCTTAAATTTGCATCTGGGTTTCCCCAATTGAAGAAACCACAAAACTCACTGGTTCTTCACTCTCCCAATCAAGTATTCACCCTTTCGACCAAGAAGTTTGCTCTAATGGTGGATCTCACCCACCAATTTTCATGGTTTTCTATGCACAATGAAAGCTGGGTTTTGAGAATTTTCATCATTTGGTGTGCTATTTTTTTTATACAGTTTTGTTCTCTCATCTGAATCCCTTTGAAAAATTTACAGAACCCACCAAATCTCATGTATTTCTATTCCCAATGAAATCTGGGTTTACAAAGTTTCATGATTTGGTTGTTCTTCATGCTTTGTTCTTTATTTGAATGCCTAATGAAAAACTTGCAAAACCCACCAAATTCATGGTTTTATGCCCAATGAAAAATTTGCAAACCCCATCAGTTGAAAGCGGAGGAAAGGAAAGGAGAAAGACTCTTTGTATGCCACAATCATCATTTCTTAATTATTGGTTAATTAAATAAAGTTAATTAAATTTAAAAAGTTGATTAATTTAAATAATACGGCTGTCCACATCAGATTCTACCTAAGATGGTATAAAAATGTGATACAAAAATATGGTATAAATAGCATTACTCAATAATTATGGATACATATCATCAATTAATGTACCCATATTAGTATGGGTACACATTACTATGGATAGATTTTGAATGATTGATCAAAAGGCTTATGGGTACATAAGCTACAAGTGAAAAGATATTGTACCCAATACATAGTACTATCTATGAATCTATGTGGATTGTGTATATACAATTGATTATGTACACACACACACACACCAAATGAGTAGTTCATGAATATCTTTGATATTAATTGTTTTTAAACAAAGAAATTTGAAAATAAATTAGTTATTTATTTGAATTTGAAATTACAATTTTTAAGTTAAAAATAAATAACTGACTTGGAAATATATTAATAGTAAAATAATGATGTGTACAAGGTCCAGGGACCTTGATCAAAAAATAAAAACCAATAAAGTTTCAGTTATAGAGTATTGATATTAGGGACTGCAGCCTAATTTTTCCTTTTTCTAATTTATTAAAATTAAAATAGTCGGATCTCCAAGTCGCCACATCTATACCATGTGTGCTGTGTTTTTGTATTTCTGAAATGACATAGAGAAAATTTAGGACCACTCCTATATTTAATATCATAAACAAACCAAATAATTGTAGCTAGTTGCTTCACTTGATATAAAGTACGCATAGAAAATACGTATAAAACCCAATTTGCCAATTAGCCGGTGACAACGAGAGAGATTGTGGTGTAATACCGACGATGACACCTACTGCAACTTGTAGTTTACTAAATTAAGTGTTGTCTTTTTTATAAAACTTCTTGTTGTCTAGGTGTTTTTTTCTAGTTTACTAAAATTAAAATAGTCGGATCTTTAAGTCGTCACGTCTTAGTTTATGCATTAACTTTCTTAAACTTTTGATTAATTAAAGGACAGAATTATTGTGCCTAATAGATTGAATATTGCAACATATTAATAAAATCAATTGACAATATGGAGTGTATTACAAACTGTATATTGTGTACATGCATGTGGGTAGGTAATTGCTGTAATCAGCATATGTAACTTGTAAGAAGTAACAATTAGCTACTAAAGAAAGTAAAGCAGTTGGAATACTCGGCTAGTGATTCAACTGATTAACATGTAGTTGACAAAAAATACCTAGCACTAGCAGGAGAGATTTTTTTATTATACCGGAAACACGACCCGGTACATTAATGTCATAATAAAAGTGGAGAGAAGTTTTTATTTTTCAAATTTTCATCAAATTATATTATAACACTTGATGTACTGAACCGTGTTTCCGATACACTAAAATATCTCTTCACTAGCAAAATCAAACATGAAGGAGTAGTACTTTACGTACCAAATACCGTTCAAACTCATTCATCTGTACCGGCCGTTGCCCCTTCACGTGCATGAAGCTCCAAGGGGAAACCCTAACATGTTATTACATTCAACCGAATTTGCTTAATTACTCCTTCGTTGACTGTAAGGGACACATCATATACAAGACTCTATCATTGATAGATTACAAATACTAACACATTTTAGAATGATACAGAGTGTGTGTGTGTGTGTGGGGGGGGGGGGGGGGGGGTGGTGATTTGGGGATTTAGAGACCGTATATATTTAGGTCAAGGGGGTGGCCGACCCTTTATCTTCAGGTTGAAGAAATTTCAATGTGTAACCGGACGTATATATCACTACTAATGTTTTTAGTACCATAATAAAGATATTACTGAAAAATGTACTCCAATTGTATCCAAAATCCCCTCAAATTGGTTCCACCTGTAAATTCAAAATTTAATTGTGTGTAACATTATATAACATCATAGGTGCTACACTTTTATTTTTCTTTGTTGTATTTTAGAATCTCTTCAATTTAAAATTGAAAAATACAGTGTTTTTCCATTTCATCAATTTTGGTCCACACCGATTTTCTTTTTCTTATATTCTTGCCCACCATAATAGCACAGTTGCATTAGTGCATGCCCACAGAGTCGATTTTCTCTCTATATAAAGCACAAAATCAAGTCTTCCCACTTCACTCTCTCTCTCTCGGAGACGAAACTCACAAAACACATCATGGCAACTCTGACCTGCACAGCCTCCGACTTAGCCCCACTTCTCGCAACCGCCACCACCGCCCTCAATGCCACTGCTCTCTCCGAATTCCTCTGCGGCCGCTTTAACACAATCTCCACCAAATTCGCTGACACCACCTACGCAGTCGACAACACTTACCTCCTCTTCTCCGCCTACCTTGTCTTCGCCATGCAGCTCGGCTTCGCCATGCTATGCGCCGGCTCCGTTCGTGCCAAGAACACCATGAATATCATGCTCACCAACGTCCTCGATGCCGCTGCCGGTGCCCTCTCCTATTACCTCTTCGGCTTTGCCTTTGCCTTCGGCGCTCCCTCCAACGCCTTCATTGGCCGACACTTCTTCGGCCTCAGAGACTTCCCCTCTGTATCCGGAGGAGACTACAGCTTCTTCCTCTACCAATGGGCTTTTGCCATAGCCGCCGCTGGCATCACCAGCGGCTCTATCGCTGAGAGAACGCAATTCGTCGCTTACCTCATTTACTCTTCTTTCCTAACCGGTTTTGTCTACCCTGTCGTGTCTCATTGGTTTTGGTCCGCTGACGGATGGGCCAGTCCAAGCCGGCACGATAACTTACTATTTGGTTCCGGTTCAATTGATTTTGCCGGTTCGGGTGTGGTCCACATGGTTGGAGGCATAGCCGGTTTATGGGGCGCCGTGATCGAAGGCCCGAGAATTGGAAGATTTGATGGAACCGGCCGATCTGTGGCCTTGCGGGGTCACAGCGCATCCCTAGTGGTTCTCGGTACGTTCTTGCTTTGGTTCGGGTGGTACGGGTTCAACCCCGGTTCATTTCTCACGATTTTGAAGAGTTACGGCGACGGTGGTACTTATTACGGTCAATGGAGTGCCATTGGTAGGACAGCTGTCACAACGACTTTGGCCGGCTGCACAGCCGCTCTCACTACCTTGTTCAGCAAGCGATTACTGGCGGGTCATTGGAACGTGCTCGACGTTTGTAACGGTCTGTTGGGTGGTTTTGCCGCGATCACCTCCGGGTGCTCGGTGGTGGAACCGTGGGCGGCAATCGTGTGCGGGTTCGTGGCCGCATGGGTTTTGATAGGATGCAACAAGGTGGCGGAGAAGCTAAAATACGATGATCCATTGGAGGCTGCTCAGTTGCATGGTGGATGTGGAGCTTGGGGGCTGATATTCACAGGGTTGTTTGCAACAGAAAAATTTGTGAATGAGGTGTACTCCGGCAGGTCAGGGCGGCCGTATGGGCTGTTTATGGGTGGTGGTGGGAGGCTGTTGGCGGCGCAAATTGTGCAGATTTTGGTGGTTGCAGGGTGGGTCAGTGCTACCATGGGCCCACTGTTTTATGGGCTTCATAAGTTGAAGTTATTGAGGATCTCAAGGGAGGATGAGACTCAAGGGATGGATATGACGAGGCATGGTGGATTTGCTTATGTTTACCATGATGAAGATGATCCATCCATTAAACCTGAGTTTATGATGAGGAGGGTTGAGCCTGTTAATGATGCCAGTCCTGCATAAGTGACTCCGGAATACATCTACCCTACATAGTTGTGCTAAAATCAATCGTTCATGCGTGATAAATTTTTAGTTAGCAACCTAAGATGTGTAATGATGGCATATATAGTGTGTTTATGTTTCATTACTGTTACTGTTAGTGCATAACATGCATGCATTATGCACTATGCATTTCCAAGTTCTATATATGTCTGTCACCAAGTAATATATGCTAGTAAGTTGAGGCGACAAAGTTTGATTTCGCAAGCTCTTGGGAGGTTCTGATTTTTGTTTTTTTTATGAAGCTATAGATATATGTACATATATATATTTACGAACAATACTTCATTTTCGAGAAGAAAAGTCCTCATTCCTCATTAACGTGACATCATTTCACCGTATAATACGTATATGTAAGTCGGGGTCATTCATTTTCTTTATAAAGGCCATCTCTAAAAAAATTAATTAATTGGAGACTATTAGCTATCTATATATGTCATACAAATCGACAATTAATTCTTTTATTCATATATATGAATGATTAAATTGTCTCCAAATCAACAAGGAAATGGGATCTCACCAATTTGCACTTGATTTTCAAATGCATATCAAGGGGTTTCTTCTAGGCCATGGACATCTAAAAATTGCTTCTACCTATCAATCACTTTCACTTCAATACCCGTTGCTGTGTCTGGCCAAACGAGATTATAATACTAATAGTACGTCATTAATCCAGTGTTTGTAAATATTTTTGGAAATTATTGAACGTTAAGCATCAAAGTGTTGATGCGTCATGCGTGCATGTTACTTGTTAAGAGTTATACCATTGGTAGATCCGTAATTAAGTACTAACCCTTCACTATATTTGTTTTTGCGTACTTATTTGACCAAAGTGTATTCATAATTAACATGAATAATGACACTAATTAGTTAAATAATATCTTTGATATTTTTTTTCTAAGTCTTAGAAGTCAGAAATATAGATATTGGTAATGGTATTTTCTAGATAGACACGTCACGTTTCGCATTGAATGGCCAAAGAACTTGGCTCTTCGAGATCACAATAGTTTCTAACCACATGTTGACTTGCTTGGTTTCTTTTGGTAGTTTGGAATCCTTAATTCTACGATTTAAATATCATAGTACAACTTAATTGAACTAGAATCTAAATTTGAGAACATAAGATGTAATTTACTCTTTTATGTATATTTTTATGATTAAATCATTATGATATTTTATATGTAAATATTTTCAATTATTGATAAAAAAACTTTTTTAATCTCTCAAACATCTCCGCTTGATTCTTACCATTATTTTTGTTTTATTTATTTCATTTGATAATAAGAAATATGTATGTGTGTGAGCGTGCGTGCTGTTCAAGAAGGATAAATTATGTGCATTCCATTTAGTGTACCTAAGTGAAGTCAGATAGTATCCAAATAGAGTGATGATGTCGGTCTTTTGCAAGAGTGCCTGACAATCGCTGGTCAGGCAGCCTTGTTCAAATAGTTTTCTCCTTTGTAAGGAGATAAATATGGGGGCATATACAATATATATACATATGAATGCTGCATACAACGAACGTTAGTATACGGCATATGGCTGCAGTATTTTATCTTCAACTATTGGAGGAATTGATTCCCAAAATTCGTGCCTGCTGTAGACAACTCTCTGGACTGTGAAGGAATCAAATGTCCGGTTGGGCAAACTTTGTCTGTCAAATTCTCAATGCAAGTTTTAACAATCTCTTACACAGCATTTTATCTTTAATGATTAGATGCTTAATTAGAATGGAATAGAAGAGTTTGTGAGTACTTATAATTCCAAGAGATGAGCCAATCATCACTTTGCCATTTACCTCAGTAGCCATTTAGAGCATATATATATACCTGTACTCTTGCCTTAATCTGCCAAAACAAAGCGTTTTGGTATTACCATGCTTATTAAAAAATAAAAAATAAATATTTTTATTATGCTGTGAGAATAAATAATTGTAATAATTTTTTTATTGGTAAATTTTTATATAAATAATGTGAACATGTTAAATGACTAAAAAAATATGGTATTTAAGGTGATCAGATAATAATTGTCAAAGAGAATAATGTAGGGGCAATGATTGTAATTTTGTAAAATATGTGGGGGTATACTTACCATTTGAAATTTTTTATTAAATGGGCATTGATTACTATGCTTTGGAAAGAAAAAAAATTCTTTTTTTAGAAGCATGATAGACCATACTTCTGCTTTTCTATTGTCATTGACAACATTTTGTTTTTAAAACTTTTTTTTTTGTTTCACCAAACACATTTGATATTCTAGATTTTTTAAATAAGCTTTTTTTTTTCCTAAAGCACCACAATTTCAAACCAGCCCTTAGGCAGAACTTATGAATCTTGTTAAGATGTACTTGATGTTGAAACATGACCTTAAACATATGAAATCTATCGTTTCGCCATCAGTATATATCTTGACTAGAAACCATCAATCAATATATATATATAGAAAGAGAGAGAATTACTATTGGCACTCCATAAATCTCATTTTGCACTCCAAACTTTCTATAATTAGAAAGAAAAATACACTTGTGAGGAGTGTATAATGAGATTTTTGGAGTGCTAATAACAGTTCCCTATATATATATATATAATAATTAGAAAAATAATTCTTAAGATTTACAAAAAACAGTTTTCCTCAAAATATGATCAAACTCTCCATCCATTTGATGATCTATACATAAAGAAACAATAATATCATTAATCTTTGTTAGTGATGTTAACCTTGATCCTAAACTTGAGATCACCGACATGTTCCAAGGCTCCAAACTCTGACTAGTATTTTGTCATTGATGATTCAATAGATTTCTGGCTGTTCTTAGTCACTCACGGTTCAATAACTTCGTTGCTATCAATGCTACCATTAACAATAGCTTTCTCCTACTCATTGTTGGTAATGGACAATTTAATACATTCCTGGCTACCAACACTACCATTACCCATTCTTTTCCCCCTCCCACTTGGCAAACCCTAATTTATTATGCACCTTCAAGCTATGATCAATTATTTTCACTTCTAGTGATCCACAAAGCTTCAATTCTTGGTTGTATTGTTCACAAAGAAATTTCTTATCAACCACTCGGTTTTCTCGCATCGAGACATGGTTGTGATGAGTGTTCAAATCAGTAGTAAAAATATTCTTCTGTATTACTAATTTCTCCTAAGAACCACACAAAGAGTGAATCATGTTCTTGAATTCTATAAGCAAATTGAGCGGGGAAGAGGGACTCAATAAAGACGGTCGCATGTTCACTATCTATATCATTTTTCTCTCCCTTTTATTCATCAACTCGTTTACTTTCTCTTCGCAATACTTCCTATATTCATCTTGATCTTTGATGCCTCTGAAACCATTATTTTTGCTTTTTTGACGCTCATAAACCCTAGCAAAAATAGAAGCAGAAGCAACTTTTTCTTCATCGTGATTGGTCAATTTTGCCTTCTTTGATTTGCTTTCAAACTAAATAAAATCCATCAACTCTCTTTTGTCAGCAAATCAATTTCTTTGTTCCGGTCTCTTGCCACTAGTTTAATCTCTTCTAAAATTATGTTAAAAGATTCAAAACTCCGCTTGTGGATCTTTTCCCTATCTTCACGGATCATCGCCATCTCTGTCTTGTTCTTTAGTTCCTTGGAACTCAAGAAAACACCAGTTCTTAATTGATTAATTTTTGAAACTAAGAACTGAAAGGATAAGAACTGAGTAATGTTACTTGGATAAAAATTTGAGAGGGATTCTTGGAGATATAGGCAAAACCAATTCCTTGGTGAATAAACAAAAGAATAAGTATTCCTAAACCTAAAAGAGCAATAATGATGATATACTAAACAAGAGCTTTTCTATTCTTATTTCACCTGGATTGAAATTAAAACAGCTAATTACTGAATTTTGGTAAACATTATTAAAACCATCTCCAGCAGTTCCCAATTGCCCTTGTAATTGGGTGAAATTGCTTTCTGCCCACAACAATTTGTTCCAGCAGTGAAAAATTGAGAGGGCAATTGGCAGGAGGGTACGTGGCATGGCAATTGCCCTGCCAATTATTGCAAGGGCAGGTGCCCCCCAATTGCACCAGCAAACAACCGTGGTTCCACCCACGTGAAGGACAAATGAGCCAAACAGAGCACCATTCTTGTTATGTTTTTTGGGGAGGATTTTCTCCCCTCCTAATCTCTCTTCCGTTCTCTTCCTTCTTACTTGAATGGTTACGGTTAAGTTTGAATAGTTACGATTAAGTCACGTCAACATCTTAAATGTTAATAGGAGGGAAGAGAATCCTACTCCATATTTTTTAGTTAGACTTCCAAATGTTAATTTGGTGGACAGAAGGTTATAAATATGTTAATTTGTATATTTTATTCTGTCACTTGCATCTTTATCAACGGTCAATATAATTCTAAAAGTAAAAAATTTAAAAAAAAATTACTAAGAATTCCAAAACAAATACTCAAAAAAAATTCTACAAGTACCAAACCATATATTAAAAATTAAAAAAAATATTTGTGAATAGTAATTGCCCTTACCCTTGCCGTTCCTCCTTTCAAACTGCCGGACTTGTACAAAGGCAATTACTGTTTAGAGTGAAAAGTAAGAATTATTGCCCTTGACCTCCAATTATCATTGCCCTCCAATCAAGTGGTGGAGATGCTCCAAGATATTGGGGATTTCCTACATTATCCCCAAAATTTGTTCTTTTCCCTATCTTGTATGAGTTCATACGAATTTCGGATCCAAACGAAGTCAAACAAATGCAAGAATCTAATTTTTCAAAGGATTTAACTTTATCATAACACCAGCAAATAATGGATGCAATTAAAATCCGAGATGAGACTTATATTTGGGAAGAACAATGCTTCCAAACACTACCACCATGGTCCACGGCCCGAGGGGTCCGAAACCGTTTGTATTTGTTTCTCTTTGCAGTTAACTAATTAGGGAATTCATTTCAGAGATGCATATCGTCTTTTCAGCATAGAATCACAGTTTGAATTCACTTGCATCCAAATATAAGTCTTGTTTCAGCAGTAGCACTTCAGACTACCAGAAGTAGACGAATTTTTTTTATTACAAAAAAAACAACAACAAAGTTTTATCCCATTAAGTGACGTCGGTTTTATGAAACTTAGAACGTCATTGACCTCTAGATTTTGCACCAAGGTTTCCGTTAGCTCTAAGTGATCCATATCCTTTTTTGGTTTCTTTCAAAGTCTCTCTAGGTTTTCCTCTACCCCTTTTATCCAGAGATTATTTCATAATCGCATGTATGAAATAATGATATGCTAACCGTCAAAATAGAGGAATTTTTTAAAACACACAATCACCATATTCCTTCTTATCATAATCGAAGCAAAAAGGCACTTCAAATGGCTAGGTAGTGACATAAAATGTTACCGGGCGAAACCAAGAATCTTCGAGTATATATAATATATAGACATCGCACAGAAACTCAACTAATAGGCAGAATTAATTAATCTTTATGATCCAGGAACTACAGGGTGTATAAGCGCATAAGATTAAATTGCAACACAAATGCTTCAACAAATTATTGAGAATAACAAATACTACTTATATATGTTGATCAAAGATTTAATCTACTTATATATATATGTCTTGCATATAAACCAATAATGTTATATATTGCCTTTATTCCATAACTGGCAACTAGCAGCAAGTACACACACAACCATACCACAATTCATATTCCAAACGCTCAATCACACCACTTTCCTTCTTAAAATATTCCCTTTGATATTATAAATTAAGTCGCAATAGGAGGGGTAGGAAGCCTGCGACAGAAGCTCACTGCGATCCTCCAAAGCCAAGAATCATTGATTTAGATGGGGGCCGTGATATATAGATCACGGCCTGCAGCACATCACTGCCGGATGAAATTCCATTTTATATACGGTTTGAATTGCTAAACAGAAAAGCTTTGTTCTACCATTCAAACATCTGACAAACGATCAATGCTAAGAACCGTAGGGCGTATAACTGCAAAAGATTTCATTACAACACAAATTAATTAATACATGCATAAGGGTTACTTGCTATAATGTGCAAGGCATAAAAAGATTCTAACTTTATCGATCTTCGCAGGTCCTAGTTTCATTGATCTCAAGCATCTACGGTTGAATGGTTCACTGTTAGTCCTAGCTCTACTGACATGACAGAGACTATTTTTCCTCAAAATAAAACCTCTTATAACAAGAAAAATTTCATTCCTCATAAGTATGTGAATTCCATCGGTCTATCTTCAATACGTGATACGTCCAACTACGCAGAAAAACATTTTTGCATGGTCGCATACGGAAGGAAGAATACATAATAATAATCACTTATAACCATCTGATAATGTGAGCCCGCGCCTAACGATCTAATAATCACATATAAACATATGGGAGCCCGCGCCTAACGATAAAGGTTCAACACAACAATTCTTTTTCTTTTTCTTTTCAACATGGCGTCTTCCTCCTCTGCTGTTGTCGTTCCCTCCGTTACTATTTTTCTTACCATCAAGCTTGACCGCAACAATTATCCTTTATGGCGTGCCCAGTTCCTTATGTCAATGGTGAAAATAAATGCCATGCTGCTTTTCTCCTTGATGACAATGGCAATGAAACTGACAAGGTGAATCCTTATACAGTGAGCGGATACAAACGGATAAGATGGTTCTCTCCGGGATTACTAGTTCTCTTACTCCTAAAGTGCTAGCTTTATACGATCATCAACAAAACTGATTCTGCTTCTGCCTGGTCTTGTTTACAAGAATGATATGCTTCTATATCTCAAAATCGAATTATCCAGATGCATACTGAATTAATGAATACTTCTCGTGGTGATCTTTCAATTGCGGATTATCTCAACAAAATCAATGTTATTTCTAACAATCTCGCTGTTGGGGCTCAAAAAGACTTCACTACTTTGGAGATGTTTATCTCACAAAGAAGATTGTGATGCAACGGAATTGGATAGGCAAGAGAAAGAAAGAACACTCAAGTTAATTCACAAAAAACTTTATTCACTCACACAAACTTAATACAAGAGGAAACACTCAAACACTCTTAGAAGCTTTGTTGCTTCTTCTCACTTCTCACTACTTGCTCTCTTGTTTTTGTTCTTGCATCACAACACACACACATACCTATATTTATAGGCATGCTTTGTCAACTTAAGCCATCACTAGATTTTTCTAGTGTATGATCACACTACACAAGTTTACAATCAGCTAGACCTTTCTAGCATGCACACCAACAATCTTTTGCTAGAAATTTCTAGCACACTTCATGAGTTTTCTATGGGCTGGATCAATTCCTTGGGCCAAGATAAGATTACAATTCAACATCCCCCCTTAATCTTGTCTTGTGACGCTGATTGAGTTCCTCAGTCTGATAAAGTCTTCTTGTTTGAGTGGCTTGGTGAATATGTCGACGACTTGATCTTGAGACTTCACGTATTCCACTTGCACATCCTTTCTTGCAATACACTCTCTTATGTAGTGATAACGGGTATCTATGTGTTTGCTCCTGTCGTGGAACACCGGATTCTTTGCTAAAGCTATTACAGACTTGTTGTCGACGTAGATCTCTGTTGGCTCTTCTTGTGGCATGCTTAATTCTTTCAGCAAGTTTCTTAGCCAAACTGCATGACAGATGCATGCGGTAGCAGCTACATATTCAGCTTTGCAGGTAGAGAGAGTGACAATCGGTTGCTTCTTCGACATCCATGTGACTGCAGTGTCTCCCATGAAGAAAACAAATCCAGTAGTACTTTTTCTCTCGTCGGAATCTCCTGCCCAATCACTGTCGCTATATCCAACGAGTTTGTAGTTATCAGAACTTGAATAGAACAAGCCAAAGTTAACGGTACCTTTAAGGTATCGAAGAATTCTTTTGGCCGTCTTCAAATGTGTAGTTGTGGGATTCTCCATGTAGTGACTGACTAATCCGACGGCATAGAGAATGTCTGGTCTTGTGCATGTCAAGTAGCGCAAGTTTCCAACTAGACTCTTGAAAAATGTTGGATTTACACTTTCTCCTTTGTCATGCTTGGTTAGCTTGACTCCACACTCCATTGGCGTGCTTATGGGCTTGCAGTCGTCCATTTTGAACTTTTTCAATATCACCTTTGTGTAACTTTCTTGGGAGATGAAAATGCCTTCTTCATTCTGCTTGACTTCGATGCCATCAGCCCAATGTCGGTCATCTCGAATTCTTTGGTCATCACTTTCTTGAACTCTTCAAACATGCTTGGATTGCTTCCGGTGAAAATTAGATCATCCACATATAAGCACACAATCAAAATATCTTCATCTTTAACTTTGACGTAGAGAGCATGTTCATGAGGGCACTTCATAAAGTTGTTTTCCTGAAAGTACTTGTCGATGCGACTATTCCATGCTCTTGGCGCTTTTTTAACCCATAGAGGGCTTTCTTCAGCTTCAGAACCTTGTCTTCATGCCCTTTGATTTCATAGCCTGATGGTTGCTGAATGTAGACTTCTTCTTCAAGGACTCCGTTTAGGAAGGCGGACTTCACATCCATTTGTTGAATCTTCCATTTGTTTTGAGCTACCAAAGAAATTAGTAATCGTATAGTTTCCAAACGAGCTACAGGTGCAAATACCTCATCATAGTCGATTCTGGCTCTTTGACTATAGCCTTTCGCCACTAGTCTCGCCTTGTATCTTTCGACCTCTCCATTGGCATTTTTCTTTGTCTTGTACACCCACTTAACTCCGATGACTTTGTGTCCTTCCGGAAGAATAGCGAGATCCTATGTGTCATTTTTCTGAATTGCTTCGATTTCTTCATCCATTGATTTCCTCCACTTAGTATCTTGTATTACTTCTTGGAAGTCGACTGGTTCACAATCAGCAAAGAGACAGAAAAATGTAGGATTATCAAGTCTTTCAGCTACCTCATAGAGTTCTCATAAACTCCTTGTGCGTGGAACATCTCTCTCATTTGAACTCCCACTTGATGATGTTGATGCTGGTGAATTACCATGATTGGTTGATGTTGGTGAAACAGGTGGAGCAGTGGATTCTTGTTGAACCTATCTTGCTTGCTCCATCATCCCTTGTTCATTTTCTTCTTCAAATTGAGGAAAGAAGTGAAGATCACCTGCATGCGGGCCAAAATCCCATTCTCCTCCTTCATCGAATGTCACATCTCGACTGATCACCGTTTTTCCATTTTTCAGATTATACAGCTTATAGCCTTTTGAATTTGTGTCATAGTTGATGAAGATGAACTTTTCACTTTTGTCGTTGAGTTTAGTTCTCCTCTCGTCTGGTACATGTACATGGGCTATGCTTCCAAAAACTCTTAGATGAGAAATACCTGGCTTTCTTCCACTCCATGCTTCTTGCGGAGTCTTTCCCCCACACACTTCTTGTTGGAGACCGATTGGATAGGTAGACATCACATGCTACAGCTTCTGCCCACAACTCCTTAGGCAATTTCTTGCTTTTGAGCATGCTTCGAGCCATGTTGAGGATAGTTCGATTTTTTCTTTCTGCCACACCATTTTGTTGAGGGGATCTTGGAACTGTCAAAGGTTGACGAATTCCATTGGCTTCACAAAATTCTTGAAATTCCTTTGAAGTGAATTCTCCTCCTCGATCATATCTTATGGCTTTGATCTTGCAACCACTCTCATTTTCTACAGCGGCTTTAAACTTCTTGAATGTTCCAAAGACTTCTGATTTCTGCTTCAAGAAATATATCCAGGTTTTCCTTGAGAAATCATCAATTAAGAGAAGGAAATAATTATTTTTACCCAAAGAGCTTGGCTTTATTGGACCACACACATCAGTATGAATGAGCTCGAGCGGCTTTTGGGCCCTTGTGGTCGACTCCTTTGGAAAGCTTTTCCTGAACTGTTTCCCAAGTAAACATCCTTCACAAACTTGATCAGAGTGACTGATGCACGGTAGGCCTCTCACCATTTCCTTTTTGGATAATAACTCCAGTCCTCCAAAGTTAAGATGCCCAAAACGAAGATGCCAAAGCCAGGATGTGTCTTTGTAAGATATCTTGAGACACTTTGCAACATCGTTTTGAATATTCATAGGAAACATCCTATTCTTTGACATTTTCGCCTTGGCAATTAATCTTCCTTTGTCATCTCTAAGAAAAAGGATATAATTTTTTGTATGAAAATCATAACCTTTTTCTAAGAGTTGACCCAAACTCAAAATGTTGCTTTTCATATTAGGCACGTAGTAGACATTTGAAATTAATTGGTGGCCGCCAATTTTCAGGGGAATAAGGATGTTACCTTTTCTTTTTACGGGTATTTTGGATTCGTCTCCAAAAGAAACATTGCCACTCACTGATTCATTGAGCTCTACGAACATGTTTCTTCTTCCGCACATGTCGTTGCTGGCTCCGGTGTCAAGGTACCATGTATAGTCTTGGTCTCCATCATTGTTTTTACATGCCAGTAGCACAACGCCATTCTTTTCTTTCTCTTCTTTCACATAATTGACCTTCTCATCAGGTTTGTTGCTTGGAGCTCTACATTCCCAAGCATAATGCCCATACTTTTGACAATTGTAGCATTGAACTTGAGATTTTTCATACCTCGAGTTTGAGCGTCCTCCTCCACGACCTTTAGTTGAGCTTTCTCCTCTTTCGTAGTTGCTATGGTTGTTGAAGTTTCAACCACGTCCACGACCATGTCCATGTCCACGCCCACGTCCGCGACCTCAGCCACGACCTCTTTCGTATTGGCTTCCCTCGTTGTTGAAGCTTTCTTCTTTCTTCTTTGGCTGAACATCCATCTTGAAGAGCTGCTCATCATTCTCTTGCCTTTTCTTATGCTTCTCTTCATATGCTTGCAGTGAACCCATTAATTGCTCTATACTAATTTCTTCCAAGTTTTTGGTTTCTTCAATCGTCACAACAATGTACTCGAATTTGGGGTCCAACGAGCGTAGTATCTTCTCCATAATTCTAACATCTTCCAATTTTTCACCGTTTCTTTTTAATTGATTAGAAACTGCTAAGACTCTTGAGAAATAATCAGAGATTGATTCAGACCCTTTCATTTGTAGAGATTCGAACTCACCTGTTAATACTTGAAGACGAACCTTTTTCACTTGTCTGGCTCCTTTGTAAGAGGTTTGAAGCTTATCCCATGCTTGCTTGGCGGAGGTTGCACTCGAGACCTTCTCAAAGCCATTGTCATCTAATGCTTGGTAGATGAGGTAGAGAGCCTTCTTGTCTCTCTTTCTTGAGTCTTTCAAACTCTCTTTCTGGGGTTGGGACAGAGTAGCTTCATCTTCTGGCTCAATGCAAAGCCGTCTCTGAGATTTTGGGGGCCCTGTGCGAAATTTATAAAGAGGCCATTTTTTAAGATAATTTAAAAAAAAAACGTAGGACAATGTATTGGTGCTAGAAAACAATAGTTTAAATCAAAACAAGCTTTAGGACTCACCGATTGTAAGTTTACAAATGTCACATAAATAATATGTAAAAAAAAAGTTACAAACATAACCTTTACTAAATAATCAAAAAAAGTGTAATCTTAACCAACCAAATAAGAAATAAAAGCTTAAAAAACTCTTAATTTTGAAGTTTGACTTGAATATATAGCATTATTACTATTACATAATAAAATTAAAAAGAAAAATCGTTTTTAAGGAGTTGTTATTGGCACTCCAAATATTTCATTGTGCACTTCAAATTTTTATATTTAGAAATAAAAAATTTACACTTATAAGAAGTGCACAATGAGATTTCGATGTGCTAACAAAATTCTTTCTAAAATTTACACTTAGAAGAAGTGCACAATGAGATTTCAATGTACTAACAAAAGTATTTTTTTTTTAAATATAACATTTTTAGATATAAATATAGGGTATCAAAATTTTTTGGGGGCCCTTCAAATTTAGGGGCCCTGTGCGATTGCATCTTTCGCTCCCCCTCAACGCCGCCTCTGGCTCAATGTAGCCTTTCTCCACAACTTCCTAGATATCATGTGCCCCCAAAAGGGCCTTCATTTTGATACTCCAATTATCGAAGTTGTTGTTGTTGAGCATTGGAACTTGGAAGGATGCCATTGCGTTGCTAGCCATGGATCTGGTACCACTTTGTTGGGGCTCAAAAAGACTTCACTACTTTGGAGATGTTTATCTCACAAAGAATATTGTGACGCAGCGGAATTGGATAGGCAAGAAAAAGAAAGAACACTCAAGTTAATTCACAAAAAACTTTATTCACTCACACAAACTTAATACAAGAGGAAACACTCAAACACTCTTAGAAGCTTTGTTGCTTCTTCTCACTTCTCTCTACTTGCTCTCTTGTTTTTGTTCTTGCATCACAACACACACACATACCTATATTTATAGGCATGCTTTGTCAACTTAAGCCATCACTAGAATTTTCTAGTGTATGATCAAACTACACAAGTTTACAATCAGCTAGACCTTTCTAGCATGCACACAAACAATCTTTTGCTAGAAATTTCTAGCACACTTCATGAGTTTTCTATAGGCTAGATCAATTCCTTGGGCCAAGATAAGATTACAATTCAACACTCGCTCTTTCTGGTGCTCCTGTCTCTGAATCCAATTTAGTAGCAATTATTATGAGCAAAGTCGGTCCTCAATATGAGATCATTGTTGCTTCTGCTCAAGCATGTGACACTCCCATCACCTACAATGCCTTGGAGGCGTTATTATTTAGTGCCAAGCAACGTCACAATGCTTTCTCCCTTCCTTCTGACGTTGGCCCATCTGCTTTTGCTGCTATCCGAGGTGGTCGTGGTGGTTCCCGCAGTCGTAGAGGTTCATTTTGTGGTGATCGCGGTGGTGGCTTCTCACCTGGTGGTGGTTCATCAAGTGGCTTCAATTTCTCATATTCTAACTCTGTTGCCGCTGCATCCTTTAATTCCTCAGCCAACTCACGTGGTTCTTTTTCCAACTTTAATAGCCTCTTTAGCCCTGCTCCTGGTTCTAGCACTTCTCATGGTTCCAACACTGGTTTCTCTTCCTCTGGGCGTATTCCAATGCCAAATTTGTCAAAGGTTTGGTCACTCGGCTATTGATTGCTTTAATCGTCTCAATATGTTATACGCTGCTGCTCCCTCTTCTCGAGCCTCAGCCTCAGCTCCTTCCGTTCAACAATGGTTGTTTGATTCTGAGGCCAATTCTCATATAACCAATGATGTGGGACAACTTCACAATCCTTGTGAGTATCATGGAACCAATCAAATTCGTGGTGCGCATGGTGGTCCAGGTTTGAAAATTTCAAAAATTGGTGACTCCTATCTTAGAACTAAACATGCTTCTTTTCGTTTGCCTGACACCCTCTATTGCCCTCAAGCTTCTACTAATGTGATTTCTCTAAACCATTTTTCAGATGATAACAATTGCTTCTTTACCTTACATCCCAAATTTTATTGTGTACACCTAAAGATTAAGGGAGTGCAATTGGGACGTACGATTGCCGCATGCAGCGTCTAGGGAAGTCGTCGTCAAGTCATTCACGGTGGTTGCTTATAGTTGATTAATTTCCTTGTATTTTCGTTGAGTAGCTTAACCACTAGATAGTACTTTGTCTGTTCATATGCCATGTGATTCGTCTTTGAATAAGCTCTGATATTCAGCGTCCGTGTGTTTAATTTGGGTTCGGTTTGCGCTTAAATGTACTTACTGAGTCACTGGTGGAGGTTCTTCTCCTACACATTATATCACAAAAAGAACGCTAAAGATTTAATTAGAGCTCATTTAGTTAAACATAAACTATCCCGTCGAGAATAAAAATATGCAGATGAATAATTTTCGATGTGGCTAAGTCGTCACCCACAGTTACGTGGAAAATTCATCACATATCGTCAATGGTGAAAGAAGAAACTCATAAGCAACTGTTTTTCTTTTTGGCCTGAAGAAAACGGTGAGGAAAGTTCTACCCGAGCATAAAAACAAAAAGAATTCTAAACAAAGTTTGATATTTCCATGCTTGTTTGTGCAATACTTAGTTGGCCTTATTTAGCTAATAATACACAACCCTAGCTAACTTTAGCTCCCTTCCTTGCAAAACGAAAACTGTGGCCCGGAATAGCATAAACAAGAGTGGAAATAGCACATCTATAATTACATATAATTAAAAAGAATTTACTTATATTTATAGCAATTAATTAACTAAACTAGATCAATTCCTCAATTAATAATATGGTACTCAAATATATCAATGGTGATGATGATGTCATCATGGGCATTGTGCATTTCTCCCAGGGCCACCATAGTAGAAGTGAGTGCCCCATTCATTGTTGTAGGAGCTCTTGATGTTGTAGCAATTGGTATTTTCAGCCAAAGTTGACACATCCCGGACCGAGCTCAGGCTGTTGTCCGAGTCCACAATCTCTAGGTTTCGAAAATAGCTTGCTTTCCCAAACCCGTCTTCAGCGAAATGACCCGAACCCATTTGGGTGGCGGTGTGCTCGCCGTTGACCCTCGAGTTCACAATCTCGCCGCCCCATTCCACCATAGTTGCCTTGTCCGCCAAGTGTGTAAATAGCTCTGCTGGCCAGTACCCTACCAGGGTATTGTCTCCAAATCCCATCCACCAATTTCCTAGCTTTGGATCCTATAATTAAACATACACATGCATTCATTAACCAAATTGTTCCTCTACCTTAATTATTTTGTATGTTAATATGGAATGATTTGGATTACCTTCCATATGAGAATGGTTACATCGTATTGGTTGCTGGCATAGGATGAGACTGGAGAAATGGATGCTCCAATGGCTATCCTGCTGTTTGTTTGGATAAATCCGGAACACAGAAGATTGTAGCACCCAGTCGCTTGATATGAATCTGTCTGTATTTTTTTAATAAATAAAATTAAAAATTAGACGATATTACTTCTTTGAATTCTTTGAAGTATATTAAAGTTATCAAATAATTAAACAAATTAATATTGAATACTCATTGACATTGAAGCCTCTAACAATATTAAAGAATTAAATGGAGCCCATATTGCCAAATGATACATAGAGCAATATCCAAATATCTTTATTGTTGACTAACATGCATTCATATAGATTTTCAAAGCTCTAAGCCCATGCCCTAGAACTAGAATTGGCACAAACATGTGTAGTACTTTTTAACTACTTAGACTTGATAAAATTCTATTCTAGCTACCCTCTAGGAGGGTGTTATTGAATGGAATTGGCAAAATGTGTGTTAGAACCAATTTCTTCATTTCCCAATAATGTCCTAAATGAAGACTTTCACATTTTTTTAGTGCCAGGAATAGTGCCCAGTATACTATTTTTTTTTCCAAGTGGCCAACAACTGTATTATTATACTTGTTATACATGGCCGAGTTCTAGTGCAATGAAGAATCTCTCCTACTCAACATAGTTGTCATAAAAAAAAATTTAAATAAAAAAACCTACTCAGCATAGTTTTCTATGTAGTGAGATCCTCTACAATATTCTGGTAGAGGAGAGGTGTGGCCGCCCAATCATTTTTATTTAGGGCTCGTTTGTGAGGAGAGGCACCCTCCATGTACTTCTCCATGATAAGTGTTTCTAAATAAATATCCGTTAAAATGATTTATGCAAAAATTGCTTCTTAAAGTGATTCCGGCCTTCCTGAAATTACTATCAAAATATTCATAAGTAATTGTCTGTCAACCATGTTGTTTAGTACTCAAATTAATTTGATGAATATATATAAAAGGCTTATCACTTGTGCAATGTAATTAAAGTGTAACAAATCATATCTTAGTACGTAATAAGTAATTACAGTTTGACATATAGTAATAAATACTTTATTAAAATTACACAAAGAAAAGTTTTTGTATGCATGACAAATTATGATTTACGCAAAGATTATGGAAAATCACTAATCATTTTATTTTTGGGGAAAATAATAATGGCATTATTTGCACCTAATTTGCATGACAAAGGGATAGAATCTGACCGTCCAGTAAGTGAACAATCTAGGTCTGCTGTCACCATAGAGCTCCGGACTGACCTGACTAGTGGAACAATCAAGGCTTCAGGAAATCGAAATTCAACTAATACCATATTCAAAGTAGACAATAGTAGTATTAAAAAAAAATTAATCCTCTTAATTAGAGGTGATTTAGTAATTAGACCTAATTAAGTGTACAAATAAGTAATAAAAAAATATAGTAAATAAAATGGAAGAAGAACCTACCTGCCATCCAGCTTCTATGCTGTTGAGATCCGTGCCGTCGAACGACCCGGAAAGAACCCACATCTGTGAGAGACTGAACTCGTTCACTTGTTCGATCGAAGGGGTCCAAACATTGATTGTCGCCCTAGCGCCATACAATTCTTGGGATGTTCCAGTGTAAGCGATTGCATGCTGCATAATTTGCAATCATGCAACATAATCCCAGTTAAATAATCAATTAATGACCATCTACTCGGAATTAGAAAATCTGTATTTTCTATGTCATTTTTACACTGAATTGTTTGTTGACATCGCTTTCTGATCATGTTTGGATAAAGAGTAATATTAGAGAAATCAAATTTATAAACTAAGACCATCTTCAAAGGAGATTTCAAATCTTATGTAATTAAATTTGAAGGTAGGAGCAAGCTCCAACCGATATGTCAATCCTATGTAGATTGACATATGAGTTTTCATATGTCAAATTTGACATATGAGAAAATGTGATGTCAAATAATTTTTAATTATTTTATTGTGTGAGTCTCATTAAGGCATTAATTATATATCTTGAAATTTTATTTTAATTGATTTATTTTTAAAATAGATCCTACAAATATCATTTATAACAAAAAAAATATATCGGTTGGAAAGAGAGAAAATATGCCATTGCCACGTCAGCCATCAAATTAACAGTTGAATTTATCTTTTGACATCTCCATTGGAGATGCTCTAAATGATGTAGTAGTAAATGATTGGATTAGTAGTTGAGTGTTGATTAACGTGCTTATTTTCTATTGGTGACATATTATTTGACTTAAAAATTTGGTCTCTCTAACATTATCCTTAGATAAATATAGTTCCTAATTGTACTAAGAATGCCCTTCACTTAGACATTGAGTCTGTTTGTACGGGATGCTCCAGAGACTTTGCTTTTTAATAAGCGGTGTATTATCTACACACCTCAAATTACTTCTCACACACTCCTTGTTAATTTCTGTCCATTGATCTTCTTCAATTCATCCGATCCGACGGCCGAAAATTAGAAGGATGTGTGAGAATTAAAATGAGGTGTGTGCATATCACACCCCTTTAATAAATAAATAAATAACTCAATTTAGAATACTTAATTAGTTTATCAAAAAGTATATTCTACATAAAATATAATAATTGTTAGATAATATGTAGCATGTAATCTTTATATCTAACATAGATTGACTTTTGGAGAACTTAATTTATATTTTCAAAGTATCATACTTCATGGTCCATACATATTTAATTTTCAACAACTTATACATATTTAATTTTCAACAACCTATACAAGAAATCATCTATCTATAACATGACCAAAGATTTAAAAAATCCATGTATAGCTAACAAATTGTGTCATCAATTTAATGTTCTCGATTACTATGCATCATATCTATTTCCTTAATTTGTTAACTAAAATCCAACTTAAATGCAAAGAAAAAAAAAAGAAACACATGTTTCCAAGAAGATGATGCGATGATGATGATCATGCAGTTGGAAAATAATTAATATGGTGTTCTTTTTATAAAAAAAAAAATTCTAAATTATTCTATTTTATGAAATAGTATTCGAACTTTAGTAAAATGATAGAGCACACTGCCATGATCATGATCAATTATTATAGCTCACATTTGCGGAAAGAACACTTGATATCATATCAAAATGATGATTAGGATGATATAATATGTGCATGCATGATTTGATGAATGAATGGAGGCTTAATTTGGAGGGGAAAAAAAAGGGTTTACCTCATGGCCATTCCCACTGACCACATCGGGGGCATCAACGCGTCTGGAAGCAAGATCAGCAGTAATATTCTTATTGTTAATATTAAAACTGGTGCGGTGCTGTTTCTTTCCAAAGTCAAACAAAGACTTGGCCCTCAGCACATCATCCACTGTGCTCCGCCGTATAGGAACCGTTCCTTTCGGACATCTTGTCCCATTTCTATGCCACATTTGCTGCAGTACCCATGCACCCTTAATCACTCCTCCTCCTCCTTGATTAGCAGTGGCATTAATCACATTATTATTATTCTTAGTCCCATCTAATTCGTCATCATTATTTTGCTTCACCTTCTTTGTTACTAATGCTCTTGGCCTTTCTGGTGCCTTCCTCTGCAGTTACACGTATATAAATATGATTACACAACAAATGAATGATGCATCAACACCAAACCCTAGCTCATGATTTATACCCTAGCTCATGATTTATTGCGACATCATTTAATTGACCTAACAAACTTTTTTTCTTTTGATAAAAGCGGTTTTTTCACTAATTATCTAATGTACATGTAGAAAAATTCAAATTTAGGTGCAAATCTTTTTACACTAAATGCATCTAGTTAAATTACGAAAAAGAATTCGAATGTAAATACAAAGGGAATGCAGCACTACTGTGACTAATTATATTTTTAACGAGGGGAGAGTGATGTATATAAATATAGAGGAATATTTTTTATTTGACAAAAAAAAAACACCCCATCTTTTTAAAAGGTTACAAAATTAAATGTAAAGCTACAAATTCAATAAATTGTTGGGAAGTGAGAAAGGTTAACTTTTAAGCTTTTTTTGTACCTGGATCTTGTGATTCTTTAAAAGAGGGTGATCCAAAGCTGGCTGTTTTCTTTTATGAACGCAATCTATGATATCTCCATCTGGACTCTGCAAAAATTGAAAGGAAAATTAATGTATATACATATGAAAGTACCAAATAATTATGAGTTAAATAATTTGATTTAATATATATTACAAATTGTGAAAAAATCATAAAAATGCACATACTGGAATGGTCATAACAGCTGGCTTGTTGATCTGGTTCAAGTGCTTCTCAATCCTTTCCAGTCTCAAGCTGCTAACTTGCTTATTATGCCTTGTGTATTTCAGCTTTCCAGAATAAGCAGCTTCAACAGAAAGTGAAAATCTTTGGAAAAATATGCCGATGAGGAAAAAATGCTTCAGAAGAAGAACCGGTGACAAGTGTTTTTCTCTCTTGTTCCTTCCACCAAGAGTAGTAGTAGTCCCCATGCTATTATCTCATTCAGTGGCAAAGATGAGAGACAATGGAAAGAAAAAGCTAGAAGCAGCTGCTAGAAGAAGCAGAAGCACTTAACCATTACTGGTAAAACAAACAAAACAACCAAATCTGACTATTTTGCTTGATATTACTTGCACCAAACACCCACACACACAAACCAAAAAACTACAAGGAAAAGGACTTGATGCAATTTGCAACTAAGAGGGTCCTCTCTCTCTCTCTCTCTCTCTCTCTCTCTCTCTCTCTCTCTCTCTCTCTCTCTCTCTACATTTACAAAATTAATGGAGAGGAAGGGGAGGTTGGTGAAGGATAATTAAGCTCAGAGCACAGCGCAGAGAGAGAGACCCTTTAGAGCTTCAATATCAAGATCATCATTGCTTGCAACATTGGTTTCATATATATTGGAAGCACTGCTGCCTTTTCTTTTTTAAATTTTATAAACCTGCTCTATCGGCAGCTTCTTAACAGGATCTCGTAGCAAAAACGAGACGATGTATACAAGTTGAGGGCAAAGAAATTTAAGGAGAGGGGAGGGCAGTGAGCAGTGGACAGGCTAGAAAAGCATTAAAAATGAAAATAAAAAGGGAGACCTACCCAATACCCCCAACTGAAACTTCCACCACCTTTTATTGCACTCCTTCAATGTGTATCTGCCCCAATACACTTCGCCATTAATATTTACTTGAAACCGTAAACCTTCCAATTCTTCTAACTTCTCTAGATCTTTATCTTTTTCTTTACTTTTCAGACTCTCCATATAATATTATTTTTCATCTGCCAAGTATTTTTTTAATTTGTTTCTGTATGTACCTTCTTATATAAGTCCTCCAACCAAGTAACACTCATTTGGCGTATTGTTTGCTTCTACCACATGGCATTGCATGCCCGGTCACCTTTTCTCACCTAAATGTAGCTTGGTATATCCGAATGTGAATATGATATGTTACCATCTGCAACATACTCACACACACACACACACACATTATGTTGGAAGGAATCCAACCATGTAACTATCCTAATTTTAACCTCCTCTATTTGACTGAACGAATGAAAGTGGAGTAAATTGAAACTAAATGATACGAAAATGACAGTTTCAAGAACAAAGTGAGACAAAACATGTTTCAAAGAGTAAAATGAGACTAAATATATAGTAATTTCCAAGGAAAAATCAATTAATAAGTTTTCATTGAAGATAACCTTACATGGATTGTATCATACATTTTTTTGTCAACATTATATAATTATAACGTCAAAGTTATAAATACGTAGAAACCAGCAAGCATCCAATTAGTTGTTACAATAATAAATGAATATGTTTAGGGTTTGGACTTTGAGGTGATGAAAACGAAACCCAAAGAAAGGACTATTCAAAATTCAACGCACTCGATCGATCGGGACAATGTGTCCCTAGATCTGTGCTACAAACGCACCATTCTCCATGTGTGTATACATTTCAGAAATAATGACAAAATTTTAGTAAATACAATAAGGGATTGAATAATATGAAAATATTAGATGTGTTTATCATAATAAATGGGTAACCTTCTATTCTCGAATCTCGAATGCTTCTTCTTTGCTCGTCATTGATACAGAAAAATTTGGTTGGCAGTCTTCTCAACTCCACAAGTCTGGATTTGACTCTTAACTTTTAAATTTTCCATTTGCTTAAATAGCCTCCACAATATCTCGTGATATTTTAGTATAGCATCTCGTGGGGTTTTTTGTTTGGGAACACAGCTTATATGGAATGTGTTATCACAACTATAGTATTCAAGTCTAAAATAGTGGAGAAAAACTTACACATGACAATACATCATGAAATTATGACACATGTAACGGTGAACTTGTTCCATGTAAATTCTTGAAACCCAAAAATATGAAGGACATAATAAGCGAATAAATGTTTCGGTGAGTTGAAAAGAAGAGTAGATCCGCCCGAAAATTAGGACACTAAACTAGTTTCATATATTCACCCTTTTATTTTTCATGCAAAACTCTATTATTTTTTACTTTTAAGTTGAAAAAAAAAAAATCAAGATAGACAAATAAATCGAAATATGCAGAAAGAGAAAAGGTCCTTTGGGTACAGATCGAGCATTGTTTTCTCAAAATTCAATATCATGGTATATATGCCTTGTGGTAATCAAAGTGAGAGTGGTCCAACACCAATGAGTTTGAATCGATCAATTTACCTTGAAGCATGGGAAGTGCAGAAAAAAATGCAGAGTAGAACCTAGCTACTCTTGTATACATATATATGTTCACTGTAAATAATATATCCTGACAAAGTTAGAGCCATGGATGCATGGAAAATGATAAATAAGACAGGTAGCTACCTACGTATATACGTACGTATTTCAGTTAGAAATATTTTCTTTTTCTTTTTTAACTAAGTAGGAAATAGGTTGATACGTAGACTGGTACATATTTGGAGCTGCTTGGTAATTGAAATACACGACAAAAAGGAAGAAAATCATATTTACCAATATTAACTTTTCTAGAATATTTTTTTTTTCACCTAACTCAAACCTCATGAAGGGTATTAATTTACTACTCCAGTTGAGAATGTAGGTTTCTTTGATTATTCAGATAGTTTCCATTTAACATGCTTCAATATTTCAAAAATGTTTAAAACGTGGGATTATAATTTCCCACTGACAATAATTGAGGGCATATTTTCAATTAAAATATATATATATATATATATATTATTTTGTGTTTCATTCAAACCAAATAAATTATCTGGAAGGAAGGGTAAATTCGCCAGTGTAATTAAATTCTGAAATGATGTACGTGCTAAAACACCAAGTGAGTAAATTGGACAATGACCACACAGAATTGCACTAATAAATAACCTATGTATTATTTGGTATATAGTCAGACTCTCTCCCCTCCAAATCCTCTCTTCTCTCACTATCCTCTTTTTCTCTCTCTATATGAAAAAGTGAACATCGAATGTTAATGTGGCTTAATTGTGACTGTTAAAACTTGAAATAGAGATTTGAAGGGGAAAGAATTCTACTCAAATTATCATATGTCTAAACAGTCAGTCCACAATGCTACCAGAAACAACTTTGAACTCATACGATATATGAAACATTCATGCACATGCAGCTCACTGATAAAAGGGCATTTCAGTCTTTGCACCATACGCTTGCTTCTAAGCCAAGAAGGCTTGTATGGAAGACTGGCTGCAAACAGTATCACCTAACAATGTAAGTTTGTTCATTTACCAAGATAACCCTCTCTCTCTCTCTCTCTCTCTCTCTCTCTCTCTCTCTCTGTTGTGGTTGGAACAATCTGAACTTTGCAATCACTCATGGGGTGAGGGTCCTGAGGGAAGCTTTAACGGCTAAGGTAAGATATACCGTGAAACTTAAAAGGTGGCAAAACCCCTTGGTTAAGAAAGAGATACCATCATAATATTAGTTAGAACTTGCTTTGCTTTCTTTTTCCCAAACATCTACCAACCCATAAGTGGGAAGGAAGAAAAAGACCTTATGTTTGTCACCCATATAAAAGCACTTGGTATGGAATGGAACGAACCAAAGTGAATAAGTGATCGATAGAGATACAAAGGGGCCTAAAAGAAAGTTGATATATTCTAGTCGATGTGCATGCCTTTTTACCTTTTAGTTTTTAGTTGTCGTTACATTTTTTTAGTTGGAAATTTTTAGGGATTTTTAATAAAAACACCCCTGGAACTATTCACTTTTAACGAAAAACCATTTTTTTACCTTTAACTGTCACTATTTACTAAACCTTTAAAAGTGACTTTTTGTTAAAAGAGAAGTTTTTTTGAACTTTTCATTAGTTTTCCTAAATTTTTAAGGTTATGTTTGGATGAAGGACATCCAAATTCTAAGATATTTAGCCAAGCTGTTAGAGAATGTACCACAAAATGTTGATAGGAGCGTTTAGAAATACACTCTATGATTATGAATTATTTGATATCTCTTGTATATATCTACGTAATGGTCATGCAATGCATTTCTAATCCTTTATTTCTAGTGCTTTGCAATGTATTTAGTTGAATCCATTGAAAAATTAGAAGTCCATCACCTAACCATAGCCCTAAAGATGCTTGAACTAGATTTTGTCTTTAAGCAAAAGGTGCATGTTATTGGTTTAGAGAGCAAATATCGTAATTGGATTACAAAATTTTCAGATTTGCAATTTGTTTGTCATGTCCTACAGCATGGACCACTTTCAGCGACAAATTAAGGGCCTATAGCAACGACACAGTGAGGAAAGTTTCGTCGGTAAAAACCCTTCTGCGGCAGAACATTATAAAGCGGCGTTTTGTGTATAATTTGATAACAGATCGCGAGTGACATACAATTGATCACAGAAATCATTAGACTCTGAGTAGCTCTCTAATCCATGTGATTTAGGAAGACGAAACACATGAAATACAAAACGTAGCTTACAAAAATGGCCAAGCCGACACGCGCTGCCCTTGTTCTATACACACGAGCTGCCCTCGTTCTGTATCCGCAATTCTGTGATTGAAAGGTGCCATGAAAACTTCTGTAGGCATCCCAAACATACGGATTTTCTCTACCTCTCCACTCTTGAAGTAGCGGAAAACAAAATAACACCTCGGAAAAGAACCAATTTTTCAGCCACTTACTGTGTCCTCGCCGTCTTCACTATCATCGCTGCAATTCCCAGATGTAATAAGCATTTCAAACCAATGACTAAAACCAGAGCACGGACTAGTAAAATCCATCATCGTATAATTATTTTCTTTTATTTCTCATATATTATTATGTCTTGAAGTATTGTATATACCTATTTTCGGGAAGCTTTGATATTCGTCTGGCATCCAAGCTTGTGATGAACTTTTGTGCAGCTTGAACATTTTCAGGACCTGGAAGAATGTGGAACCGAAACGGTTACAGATGCAATCTTTTTGCAGAAACACTGTTAACAGTTGCAGTAAAACAGTGCAAGTTAAGCAGAAAAAAGTACCCTTTGACAATTGGAAAGCATGCAGAGCACATCTTTCTGCTGCGAGTCTAACGGGAGTACTTCCATCTTTCAAGCATTCAGCAAGAGCTGGTCCAATAATATTGATACAAGCCAAAATAACTGAAGCATTCTCCTGTAATACAGTTCACCTTGCATAAAATCCTTAATGATTTGCAGAGTTCCATAATTTCAACATGATATTCCAAAAGCACAACACATACCTTAGAACCTTGTTTTATAGCAGATAACGCCTTTCTTCTAACTTCACTAGAACCATCGCGCAAAGCTGACACCAAGGATGATATAATTTCCAAATGAAGTGATGTATTAGAAGGATCACTTCGGAGCTTATGAATCAGAAGTCTCCCAAATGCCTTGGTTGAAGTTTCACGCAGTGGGAACTGTTTGAAGAAAAGAATCACGACTTTGTAAAGCATAAATCAATAAAAAAATAAACGCAAATATCAAGATTAAATACCTTCTCATCAATCAAGGCACCTTTAAGCCGGTCCAAGATAGACGGAAACTCTGGAGACAAACAAAAAGTGGAAGGGTTGTGCCTGAGCATGGATGATATTGTGAGTACATAGCCATGCCTAGCATGCAAGCGAAGAGATGGTGGAAAATCAGAGAGTTCCTGAAGCAGCTCTGTCAGTTGATCATCTTCTAGGTACTGAATATCAATAGCGAAAAGTTGAGTCAACAATAAAGAAAACCATTTTAAAAGAGAGCGGGTACAAAATCTTGAACTTCATGATTAAGTTAAAAATCAATCTAGAATCCGTAATTGCTAATCCAGAATTATCCATGACATACCTGGGATGTGATCCCCAAAATGCTTGCAGCAGATATCCGAACCTGGTCATCTTCATTATGAATCAAGTCCTTCAGTTGCAAGTAGAGACGAGTTCTAACAGCACTGCTCACAACTTTTCCAGCCTGCTTTAGGACACCTTCAAGAGCAGACAAACTTGCCTCCCGAACCCCACAATCCGGAGCCTGACAGTGAAATGAGAAAGATTTGTTCAATCAAGATTTGAAATTCAAGTACATGAAAGAAGATCCTAACTAACAATTACCTGCAAACTGGATAGAAGGTCTCCAACTAAAGGGTCAACCCGGGTACTGAGAGCACTAAGCTTTCCGAGTGCAAGGGCAGCACTTGAACGAACGATTCTGCACTTGAAAAGTATCTAATAAGCAGAATATATGGAGAAAACGAGCTGAACTACTTGTAACCACTGTAGAAATATATGAAATTTAAAACACAAGCAGTTGAGCTGAAACCATTATGATTATAGCTATTTTCACATCGAGGACATTAGCTGAGACATCACTAGTAAGACAAGCACCATTTAAAGGACAACCCAAACCAAGTACCCGTGAACCAAAAAGTACATTAGCAAAACATTTCTAGATGATTGTACTATAAGCCAACCTTGTGCCATCATATCCTGTAGACACTTTACAAATGTTGTCTGAAGCTGAGGAAGAAAAGGTTTCAGCGCCATTCCACCCTTTCTTATCATGATTGTCAAGGTAGATAAAATAGCACTCTTCACCTGCCAAGGGAACGGGTCACCTATCATCCGGATAAGAGGCCTGCAGTTGCAATCCAATAGTAGCCAGTAAGATTTATGGAAAGTTAGCATCCCGCATATATCAGGCTCAGTTACATTTCAATACTGGCCTAGGTCATGAAAGCCAAACAATGTTAACTTAATCTACAATTTACGAAGCAAGTGATACAACAAAGACCATGAATATTTTCAAGAGTTTGCCTCCCATAAATTGTTTCCTCAGGTAAGACTCAAGTTCTTTCATACAAAGAAAAAGTACAATGTGTTTGATTACTGAGGAGCCCAATGTCTACAGACAGAGAAAAATAGATTGTAAATATAAACAAACGTTTCATTATTTTTACAGCCTCTACAAAACTTGAGAAATAAGCAAACAAAATCATTCCATTAATCAAGACATCAAGACACAATTTTATATATTGACATCAATGAGGTCAAAATGAGACATCAAATTTAGGGAACAAAGTTTATCTACCATTCTTTAATCATACGTACGCTGTGATTGGAATGACAAACTCTTTCAGTGCCTGTTCAGTAGTCACTTCGATCAGTTCGCCGAGACCCAATGCTGCTTGCTCTCTTAGTTCAGCAGATCCACTTGTTAAACCCTAAGGGCAGTACAAGTAATAGCTTAAAATGACATGCCCAAAAGGCAATGTAAAGCTTCTTTTTCTTTTGCAATACGATAGAAACACAACTTTAGTACAACAAAAGAAAACTAAACAAATACAACGGGCTAGAAGTCCATAACTGCTGAAACAACAGCTGAAGGACCAAAGCCCATGAAGCAGCCTCTCAAGGATTCTCTCTTTTACTTCCAACAATTAAAATATAGAAATGAAGTGCAATTCCAAACCATTACAAACTAGCTATAATGATGTACTTTGGTATGAACAAACATACAAGAAGACAATAATTTACTGCCTTTCATTTGACTTGAGAATCCAAGGAAAAGAATAGCAAACATACTTGGTGAAATATTGGAAGCAATGGTTGAAGTGCTTTTGGTAAATAAAACCCAGGTATGACATTTGGTCCTCCCTGCAAGGTCATAAACACAACATGTTCCAGTTAATAGGCTAGGCCATTCACGGGAAAACATATAGAATACACAACATATGGAATTAATTTTAAACAAAAGCATCTGCAATACTTAGATTATTGCCTACCTTCTTCTTTCTACACTCCTTATCCCTGGAAGTAGATACAGCATCTCGTACTTAAAGATATCAGGGTAGATATCACGTTTGGAGCTTCATCAACCAAATATAATTTACTGTTTTTGAAGAAGTAGCCGATAAGGTATGAAGAACTTCTTCTAATTGAAGCCTGAAACCATGAATACAATAGAGTGATAGAGGGATATAAACAGGATTAAAGAATTCCATTACATTGTTAGTAAAACAACTGAATACCTGACTATCACTGACAGCTCGAACAAGCTCAGATATAAGAGATTCAACACCTTCCTCATCTATGACTAAGACCAGTCTCAGCAGCCTCCTTTGCCAACTTTTGAATTTCCTAGAATTTCAAAAAGAAAAATATTCAACCTGATTAGGTTTCAAATTGCCAAAAAGGAGGGAAAAGAAATATGTTCTTAAACAAGCCAGAAGATTGCAGATTGCAACAACGTACCTTCTCATCAGCACCCATTGCAGAAAGTAAAGCAGGAAGAACAGTACCAAGATGAGGGTTAAGACCAGGTCCAGCCACCTCAGCTACAGCTCCAAGAGCATGTCCATTAAACGCACTGGATATGTCAGCAATTACAGTCAACAAGAAGCACCCACAAGGACATTATTATTTCAAATATCAATAAAGGAATATAAAAAGGTAATTTGAGAAAGAAATACATACGTAAGTGGCAGGTGGACCAGCTTGGGTAAGATGTGGGGCAAAACAGCAGAAATCCCGACACTAAAACAAAAAATACACCAACTTAGCACAACAAAAGTTCTTCGAGTAAGAGAGGGCGAGTGAGAGAAATAAAAGGTAAGTGGATATTTTGCCTTAAGATTTGTTTGAGGCCATCAAGCGCAGTATCAGAGTTTGATCATCCTGCAAAGCACACAAAAGAGTGGGAACAATTTCATCGATTGCTTGCATTCCAGCACTCTACATTGTAACTCATATTTTAACTTTAATCAAAGATGACCATCTTAAAACCAAAATATATAATAAACTCGACAACAAACCTTGTAGAGAGTGTTAAATGCTAACCCAGCAGCCTCACGAACCTCGGGCATGCTGTTAACAATTAAAATGTAAGGCCGCATTTTGAAGGAAAGAAAAATAATTCTAGACAAAGATTTGGAAATTCATAAATATCACAAAACCTGTCCTAAAGAGCAGTTCGAATGGTCGGTATGAGCTCATCCATGAAACTCAACAACTGATTTTTTCCAGCACTGGCCATTACTTCACTCAGACCAATGCATACTCCCTGATATCACAAGAGAGTTAGAAATGTGTTAGCACACTAATCAAACTGACGCACTGGTTGGGCACTAACCCAAATAATACTTTAGTCTCTACGTGCTTAGACAACCACAAAAATACATCGATGTTCAATTCCAAAACAAACCCCTTTTTAGGGGTAAGACTAAATGATAATGAGAATGCTCAGTAAATAACACAGTTGCAGCATCGTAACAAACAAAATAAAAAAGGAACTCTCACTTGTCTTTTGCCGATGTCAGAGTCCTTTAGCCCTTGGGATAAAATTGGGATGATCCATGGAAGTACTCTTTCACCAAGTTTCCTGACAAGCTCACCCAGTGATCGCCCAGCAACCTGCCGCCTTTCAGAGAACGATGAAGCAAGAGAGGCAATTAGAGTATTCATTAAAACTGGCATTATTTCCTTTAGAGTCTTCGGAGTATTTGCCACAATAGTTTTCCATACATGCAGAGCAGCCTCACTACAAGAAAACATGGATTAGGTGACGAAATTTTTTGTGGCACGTGCAAATTCATCACATTTGGGTAAAATATGTGACGCTTTTTTGAAAATCGTCACATTAAGATTTTCGTAGAGCACCAAAATATTTTGCGTCACTTATACTTTTATATTCGTCACAAATAAGTGAGCGGGAAAGTTTGGCGCCCAATGAAATGTTAATATGTGACGAAATTTAAGATTCATCACATAACAAAAGAGAAGGCCACCCGACCATTCCTCACATATAACATTAAATTAAAAAAATTAAAAAATATTGAAAGTAATTATCAAAATCCCCGTAAAACCCATTTCATTTTGTCTCACCCATCCCATCTTCAGCACACCTTCGTTCTACTCTCTCACCTTCGCTCCGACGACCAGCCACCTAGTGGTTGCCAGTGACGGCGACCACAACCTGTCCTTCGTCTCCCTCCCTCAGCCACTCCCCCGTCTGCTTTCCGTCACCTTCGAATTCCCCCGCCGGACAGCATCTCCTAAGCTCTTTCTCTTCCGTATGTCTCATTCTCTATATTTCCTCATATTTGACCTCACGTTTTATAGTATTTTTCTTATAAATTTCTCTGAATGTAAGGGTTTTTTTTCCAGATTAGGGATTTCGTTTTTCTAATTCAGGTATTTATCTAAATTGTAAACGTCATTCAGTTTAAACGTTGCTTTCTGTTTAAATTCAGGTTGTCTTTATTCTTTTTCTCTTGCTGTTTATTTAAATATTGATTGGCTGCTCATGTGTTTTTCCAGATTAGAAATTATAATCTTTTACATTGAATTTCTGTGTTGTGTATCTATCTCTGTATTTAGTGTGTATTTACTTTCTAATCTGAATTTTATTGATATGATGATAAGCTGCCTAATTGTTTATAGGACTACTGTTTTTGCTCTCTCTGTTTTGCATGGGTTTACAATTTCCATAACGTTTTGTATTAAATGAAGTTTGATGATTTATGTGATTGGTCACTAGTTCAGTAAGGTTGTTCTTTTGGGTACTCTCTGTGTATTTAATTTTCTGATAGCACTACGTGGGCTTTGATCTTGGGAGCAGCCTCTCCATAAATGGGGGTAAGGCTAGCCCCCATTGATGGTTGTGATTTGCACCAGAATATTTAGTTTGGATCCACTCCATTAACGAAGAATGTCATATTTAGCAGTTTAAAAGAGGGAAACGGTATATAAGAGGTCTTACAAGATTGTCATGTTTGTGTTGCTATGACAAAACAAAATCCCAGCCTGCTCAGCCTGCTAAGCTTCCCTCCAAGCCACTCCCCCCTGCACAATCTGGTCCCTTGTCTATTCATTTCTTTGCTGCTTAACTTCATTTCTGGGTTTTGTTTGCTGAAAACAATGTTGGGTTTGCTTGGAAATGGAGATTAAAATTTGCGTTTTAATCTATTTGTTATCTTATTCTCACTTGTTGGATTCCATTGAGAAAATGTTTTTTTTTTACATGTAAGTATTTCATCTTACTTGCCTTCTCCAGGTGGTTTTCTAGTTTACATGCTCTCAGTTTGACTCTGATTTTCTAGTTTACATGCTATCAGTGTCACTCTAATTTCTATTATAGAAGATACATGGAAATTAAATAACAGGTTTATGCAATTAGTAGGTGTTTTGATTGAAAGTTAGTGATTGGTTATTGTTTAGCATGTTTTTTAATGTCAACCAATGAATGATATTCAATCAAAGACACTATTAGACACATGCATTTTGTATGCCTTAATGATGTGTGCAATATTTATAGCTACTTGCTATTTAAAAACTTGGGCACAAACAACAGAATGGATATCTTAGAAGCATCCATCAACCACCTCTTTAAAGTATAATTTTTATTGCAGAGAAACCTCATTCAGCATATCTATGGTCTGTTCAAGAGTCAACTGGAGGCTAGGAGGTTTTATAGTCCGTTGGTTAGGGTTGTCGTCCCAGGGTGGAGGGTGGAGTGGATATTTTCAACAGGGTGTAAAGATTGAACATATGGAGACTAAATAGGGATTTCCCTTCACACATTTTGTTATGTTCTACTCATTTGGTGTCTGTTACTCCCCCATTCTTGTTTCTCCTTTTCATGTTTCTCTCTCATATTATAACAAGCTTCTTGTTTTTCTTCTTCTTTAACCAATCTGGCATTGTTTTCTCATGGAATTCCCATTTATCTAACGGATATATTTGGAATTCAAGCTTAAAGAATCTGACTGTTCCAATTGTTTGCTCTTGTTTATTTTTTCCCCTCAATGAATTTGGTCTTGATAATCATATCATTAAAAGGCTACAAAGGATTCTACCTTTAGCGCTGGATCTATAAAGTTTTATTTTTCTCTTTCCTGGGAAACCTGGCATTAATTTCCCATGGTATTGAATTGAAGCACCTATGTGCGTGTCATGACATCTGATTTTGTGAGGATTCTTTTAGTTGTGCTTTATTTTACCTTGATTTAAAACTATATGAACCGTTGGTTTTATTTTATTTGTCCTTTGGGCTTTGACATTTTGCTAACTTCTCCATATACGCTTCTCTTTCTTTTCTTCTGCTGTAGTCTAGTTCCATATACATTTCATTTCCTTTTCTATCTCGCTTGTAGAGGTTGTGGAAGACAGTGTATAAGGATATGGATATGGAGCCTGGTCTTGAAAATTATGAAGGCCGTGATATATGTAAGTGCTTGTCACTCTCCCTTTACACATTTACTAATCTAAAGAACTTCTTTAATCTGACATATTCATAGCAAACAACACATCTGACCAAAATCACTTGCCATGAAAAATAACCACAAACGAGATGGAAATCACGTTCGGTGTAGGTAGCAAATTTTTCATATATTTATTGCTTTAGACATTAGGCAGGAACTCCAAATAAAGTATGAAATTACATAGCATTTTTCTTATTAACAATTTAACATACACAATATATGACCATCTATATTTGTGCAATTAACTTAATGAACTATCCTAGATGAAGAATTTAACATACATGTGATATACATTGTAGGAATACCTTATATGTACGCAATATCTGCATGCTAGGAATACCTTATACGTACGTTATACCTCGATACCTTGAACCTACTCATTTATGTATCCGGTAACCCTGCTTGAAGAAACGCCGTAGTTCAGATGTCATATTTCCATCTCTCTAGCTATTTGTCGTTCTTACGTTGCAAGATTATAAACTCTCATTCATAAACATTCACGGCCTAGTTATTGAGAGTAGAAAGAAAAAAAAGATGTAAATATGCTCATAAATTAGCAGTAAAGAGTAAAAATGGTTACCAATATGCTACCACGGAATGAATTTGCACTCGATTGATAGCAGATTCAACTGTGCCGACTTTTGTGACTCGTGAGAAGAAAAAAAGGAGGAAACGAAGTGAACTATGAACATCGATGCAGAAGATTACGTTGCTTCCGGAGTTTCTTTGGATACTAGGAAGAAAAAAAGGACGTAGATCAACTTCAACCAATTCAAAATGCTGCAGATATTAAAGGAAACACACTGCACGTTCATTTCATCGTTGATGATTTCGAATGAAGGCTGAACATAAGGGTAAGAAACCGAAAAAAAGAATATAATGTCGTTACGGTAGTCAGTCAATACTCTGCTCTCAACCGTAAATCGGTACTAGGCAAAGCAAATATATCTTAGTATATTTTGTGGCACTGCACAGCATAGAGTGAAATTCTCCTTAACATGTACAAAAATTTAACTGGAATGGACACAGCATCCAATGCTTAAATGTAATTCTTAGCACCTAATGAAGATAATTTTAGGTACAACGCTATGAAAATTAGCAGAGGAAAAAGGGAAAGAACATAGGTTGGAAGTGCAGATGGTAGCTGAAATAATAATCTCACCCTTTGGAATGTCTGCAATTCAAGGCCATTTAGTGAACTCGAACACCTTCAGAAGTATCTCCCATCCGATAGGTATTTGCCATACGAAAAGCAGAACGTTTATGGTATTCAATGCAATGTGAAGGCTTCTGGCTGTCTCACTTCCCTTTTGCATTGCAGGTGCAAGAGCTGCCGCCGCTGCCCATAGCACTGTGATTGCTGTTAACAACAAGGAAAACCAACTACGGTCAATGACGCCTTTACTAGTGAGGTTCGGCCACATGATTTCTTTAGAATTATGTTGTTTGATCTTTCCAAGCACAAGTACAAACTTTACCTACTCCAGCAAACAAATGGGGACCTGGAAATAGCTTTCCTGTCCTAAACCAAGTGTTGAGTCCTCCACCAACCGACTCAAAAACTCCGAAAGCTAACAATATCGATCCTGCATTGAAGTGTTTATCCCGGTAAGACCCTTTCACCAACTCCTTCCTTTCCTGATAAGGAAACACCTATACATCAGACACTGTGACGGAGTAAAACATTTCATGTCGTATACCACTAAATTATGCAGAAACACCAACTTTTGTGCACCAAACTTTGCACAATAACGAATGCCACACACACAATAAAAATTAATTTACATGTATATATTAAAATTGTTCTCAGTTGATCTCATTTGTGGACATGGTTGATTGTTTTAGGGTATAAAACCTCACACCATAGGTTCTAGTCTCTAGTTGGTTGATCGCTTAGATTTTAATACTTCAAACCTAAAATGGAAGCCATAAGTGAGGTTTTCTCAAGGCGCCCCCGTTTTTAAAAAAGAAAATTTATGTGTGACCTAAACAAGTAAAACAATAGTGTATCTTTTCCAATCCACAAGAAGGAGGCCAATTTTATTCATGGAATACTTAAAAGGAAGCAGAGCACGTAGTTAGGGTTAGAAACCTACCTCGGTGAGCTGCTGAATTTTGAGTGCAAAAGGAGATGGGGGAGCTTCCGCTGGAGTCCCCTCGGGTGTGACAAGGGTAGGCTTCACCTGCTTCTTGAGCTCATTAATTTCTTCCTGGATTGTCCTCACTCTCCTTCATTGCCAGCCCAAGTAGCCTGCCCACAATGTGTACACAAACAATCCTCCCATCACAATTGGGTGTATCAGCGCAAATGTCCTTCCCTCCAATGTCCCAAACTCCCCACCTGCAGCAAGTGCATTCTAATCCACACCCACAAAATTCAAAAGAAAACAAATAACCTCTCAAAAACCCAAATTACAAAGGAAGAACATGCGAAAGTGAACATAAACAACATTGGGAAAGTTCTCATCTTTATTTAATTACTAAATTGTACTTGCCTTGGTGTCCAACCAAAAAGGCAATGTGAGAGCTGTGAGTGGGAGAGAAGTTGACTTAAGGCGGTCAGTGGTGGAGGAGTTTTGTTGAGTCCTTGGCATTGCTGGGTTTTGTTGGGATTGATGAACTCTGTTGGATTTTTTAGAGGCATTGAGTGGGCTTTTGGGGAAGAATGGGGAGTCTGAGGAGACTGAGCGTGGCTGCCATGCTTCTTCCTCTGTTTGCAGGGCAGAGAGAGGACAGCAGAGCGGGGTTCTTGAAGTGTCGGGGGGAAAAAGATAAGGAAGTGAGATTGCGAGATGGGGATTGTGTCGATTTGGTTTGCTGTGTTTTGCAGATTGTGTGGAATGGGGCCCTCTTTCACTTTCAGATATTGTGTATGTTAAATTGTTAATAAGAAAAATGAGTAGGAATATAGTAGTTTGAACTTAATTGTGCAATATCTGCATGAACTATTCCTAGCATGCAGATATTGTGCAATTAACTTAATTGATTGGAGATACATGTATTTTTTTAGAGACAGATTTTGACTTTTTTGCAAAAAAGATGACTCGTGGAAAGTCATGTGGGAAAGGTGTCCATGATATTTCGGAGGCCAATAACAGGCGGAAGATGCCAATCATCTTTGATTTTAAACATCAAGTTCCAAGTGATCCAGTTGTGTCGGGTTTTTTCACGTCCGAGATAGGGAATATTGTTCAGACTTATTCACCGGTTTGCTATGAGAGATGGTTTAAGGTCCCAGCTTCAGATAAGAAGGAACTGCGAGAGAAGTTGCTTATGAGTTTGAATTTAATTCAATTTATTCATTGTAATTTCAAGCACTCACTTGCATATATTTATGTTTGACAATAGGTATTATTTGTTGTGGACTTATCTCATCCGAAGATTATTGAATATGTTGACAAGAAGATGGCAAAGCTATACTCTCAGTTTAGGCACCGGTTGCACATGCACTACTTGTCATGTGGAACAGCTGCGAGAGGACGAGCTAAGCTTCCAAATGATATGATATGGAATGGGAGACCAAAGAGTCATTGGGATTGGTTATGCGATAATGTTTACACTTCTACAGTCTTTTTGGTATGTATTCTATACAATATTTTCTAGTATAAATCCTTTGAGTTCATTGATTGAAAATGACTTAATTAAAAGTGAGTTTAACTAGTTTGTTGGAGATATTCTAACTCTATGTAGTTGGTGGCTTTATTGATCTGATTTGTTCTATTTGTTTCGTGTTTTCCCTCTCTTGTAGTTGGTGGCTTTATTGATCTGATTTGTTCTTATGGAACTCATCTTCTTAGTGTCATTTTGCAGGTCATCTATTAGTGTTTCAAGTGTTTGTTTTAAATGAATTTTGTTTCTTTGAGTGTGATTAAGATCTCATGTTGTTTGTCAAGAACATTTATATTGTGTTAGGATAGGATTCATGTATCTTAGCTTACTTGGATATACAACCACACACTTTTTTACTTGTAATTGTCAAATCTGCTCAAACACATATTTAATTAGGTTAGAATTGGGAATATGGCAATGGTAATATAATGTCTGTTTCGATAGCCAGATTTGAAATAAAAATATGCATTAATGAATTTCACCTTGTGGTTAAATTTGATTGTTACTTCTTTACACTTAGGTAATTTTGAGTTAAAATTTGAAGTTTGTTGATTGTTACTTCTTGACACGATACTTATGTGGACTTAAAATTTAAAGTTTGAAAATGGTTATTATATACTCATCTGACTAACTGTGTTAGCCTAATGCCCTTGGTAGAAGAAAGAGTATCTTCCATTCAATTTCCTTAAGCTTGGTGTTAATATGTTTCTCTCTCCTTAGCTTGTGTTGTTTCTAACATTGTTGACCGAGAGAATATAGAAGGTGAGATGAGATAGCCCTCTAAGGTGAATGAATATGTACAACTGAAATACATGACGTTATATATGACAAGTTTGAGAGCTTGGAACCTTCCAAATTGTACACATGTATAGCTAACTAAATCTTCTTTTGTATGTCATGTACCAAATGTGTAATGTAGGAGCTTTCAAAGCAAAATGTTGATAATAGGAAAAAACAGAAGTATCACCACAAAGGAGGGGCAAGGCCATTTATCCAACATGCTAGAAAGGCCCATATGGTAATGAAATTAAATTACTTGTTATACTCATTATGGAATTTACATATTCTAATGTATGTTTCTACATTATTAAGCAGAAAGGAAATCCATTATCTGTGATTGACAATTGGGGGGCTCTCCATAAAGACAAGAACGGTCAGTGGATAAATGATGTTACCCGGGACAAATTTGTAAGTCATGCACGGACTTATCATTTGTGTCATTTTAAGGGAGATGGAGATTAAAAAAAAAATCAAATTTGACATGATACAACTTAGGAAACACAAATAAAGTGAACATGCAAGATTGAAATGAAAAAAAAAAACTTAATATAGCTACCTAGAAGCTGAAAGGCTGATTATACCTAACATACATTCAAACAGAAACTACTTTAAAGGTTATATGTTGTATGTTGCCCAATCCTATGTAAAACACATTGAAGCATAAACTACAAAATGATATGTAAAGGTTATATGTTATATGTTGTATGTTGCCTAATCACTTGCCTGCTCGTCCAATTATCGATCCTCCGAATCACAATCTTCCCCTTCCCCATATCAGCCCCCTTGTGCTCTTTTTGTTTTAAGGTTTCTGCAATTGAATAAGATCAATATTAATGTTAGCGTAAGGGTTAAGAAGATTTAGAAGAAAAGATTAGCTAGCCAATAAGAAACTATTTTGATACATTTTGCTACATTTTGCCCATTTATTAGAGCTTATATAATTATACCCATTTATTAGAGCTTATATAATCTGCGGCCTGTAAGAAAGTATTTTGATACATTTTGCCCATTTATTAGAGCTTATATAATTATACCCAATGGTTTGCTTCTACATCGGTTTATGAGTATATCCAAGTATTTAAGTGGTGTTTTCTTAACCATATTGTGGCTGATTTGTTTGAAACAAAAGAAACTTATTTGTTTGTATTTTAATATGAAGGGATAACATGAAGAACAAGAAGGATGAAGTTAGAGAGAAGCTAATCCAAGAAGCGCCTGAGGGTATTATATTCGATTCCATACAAGTACCACTGGAAGATGAACTTGGAATCATGGCTGAGAACCTTGAAAGGAAGGGAAAATCTGTTAATGGTGTAGGTCTTTTCCCTCGTACGGATACCTTTAGTTGCGTTTCTTCTATGGCTTCAAGTTCTGAGTTAACTGATATGAGAGATCAGATCAAAATTCTATCAGATGGTTTCCTCAAATTGCAACAGGAAAATGAACAATTAAGAGCTCGGTTGGATTTACAAAATGATGATGAAACCTTGACATTAAAAATTAAGGCTTTTTTGGCTGCAAGTCAGGGGCAAACCAGTAACAACTCGAAGGAATCTGATGGTAATAACTGACCTAGTGAAAATGTTTATCCTGAACTGGAAGAACATGACTCGGAAGAAGAATGATTTCGATAGTTATGTCTTTTGTTATTAGTTAAGTATGCACATGGTAGACCTTTTTGTTAGAACCTCTCAATGTGTCTAAGACTTTTCTTTTGTTAATTAGTACCTTAAACTATCCATGTATAGGCCTTGGTACCCTTCACAAATTGCTATTATTAAGATAGGTCACCATGAGTTAGATTGATTTTGGGATGTTTATGTTATTTTGTTGGATGTATAGTTGTTGAACATATTCAAACTTATGTGGTTTAATTGTTGATTAATGAAAATGGGAAGTACTACCTTATAATTGTTATGAGTTGCTATTCTAGATTACGAAACACGAATAAGTAATGAATTCCTCAAATATTATTCCTAAATAGTTATTTGATTATAACATATGTGACATAAGATGCTTCACCTATCAAAAGAACATGTGACGATTTTAGCGTCACTTATTGTATTTATATAATTCTGGGATCATATTGAGTGACCCAAAAAGCATCACTTATAAGTCTGATATGAGACGAAAAATATAGGTCACTGAATTTTTTATTTTGTGACGATTTTAGCGTCACTTATTGTAATTATATAATTCTGGAATCATATTGAGTGACCCAAAAAACATCACTTATAAGTCTGATATGAGACGAAAAACATAGGTCACTGAATTTTTTATTTTGTGACGCTATATTCGTCACATATTAAATATTAAGTGACGGAAGAAGCGTCACGTAAAAGGAAAATATGTGGCGACTCCAATATTCGTCACTTAAACTATCGGTGACGCTGTATAGGTGACCCTAATTGTGACGCTGAAATTTCGTCACATATAGTCAAATATGACGATTTTTCATATTTATGTGACGAATGTTGGTCGTCACAAAAGCCATGTTTTCTTGTAGTGCCTGAAAAGAGGTAATTTTGGCTTAAAAGTTAGGTATGCTCCAAAAATAAAACAAAAGATTGAACCTGCGATAAATAAGTATTCTCCCTACCTGACGAACTGATAAGCTGACATCTGTTCAAACTCAAACCATATATAATGCAGCTAGAACTTCATCACGCTTTTCGCTTCCCAGAACCTTAATGTTAGCCCAACCCTGTGCTTCAGTACTAGCACCTTCATCATCACTGCCACCCTCAAGTAAAGCTTTCCCAGAAGTTCCAGCAACCTAGATTTGAAGAGATTATCTCAGCAACCAAAGACTTAGAAACTTCACACACACACACCAAAAAAAAAAAAATGGGAAACATGGTGAAGACTTAATTACCTTAAATAAGAGATCACCCAATAATTCCACAGAGCTTTGCCAAATGCGCTATAAAGATACCATCTTCAACAACAGGAAGGAGCAAAGGTAAAGACCTGGACATAAAATAAAAACAGAAAAACAAAATGAAACCCATCAGATGGAAATCATTGTGACAACATTATATGTCAGGGAAGCATCCCAAATTATGGAATATCCCACTCAAGTATGAGCACTCAGCCCAGAATGCAATATGAACGACCATTTATAATCCAGTTATTCCCAAAAGGGCACAACATCCAGACTTGGGAATGATAATTAAATTGAGCACAAATTGGTAATATTTCGTAAGAAAAGTTCACTTTTGGTTGCCATCAAGGTCATTAAAGAGCAAAGTAGCTTTAACTGGCAAAACCCATGGCACTGTCCAACAACCACAAGATTGAACCCCCACCTTCACCAGGATTAGAGGTTCACCATGGAAGCACAATATTTTGAAAATCTTCGTGCAACGTATGTTTAAAAAGTGGATGAAAAGCTTCACTAAGGCCCCTTGCTGGCTTTTCTCTCACATTTAAGATTGCCTTGAGATATATATCCAAAAATGTTGGCTGTGAAAAGCAAAGGATGAGATAAAAGCTTTGGCACATAATGCCGCATGAATATCAACTTGAAGATAAATACAAATGGGGCTAGCCCCTTCAATACATGATCATGAAATACCAAATCTCTCACCTTACATTGTTCAAACAAAGAAGATGATTTGCTTGAGGTACTTGAGTACTCTAATAACAACCATATTAATTCAGAATTATCTTTGTATGGGATACGGGCATCTTTGAGTTCCTCTATATACATTTCGTAGATGTCCGGTGACTGAACATGAAAAAAAAAATATGAAATGTTATGAGCAAAAAAAAAATGTGAAGTTATGGAAGGATACTTATTCTTAAAGCGAAGGTTCAATGGGCTAAACCTGAGAAAATAAGTGACAAAATGTCTTCTTGCAAGCCCTTCGCTCATGGAAAGACCTTTGCATAACAAGATTAGTAAAAATGTGAACTTTTCATGAAGGAAACCTCTTGTAAACCTTTTGTAATGATGTCATCAACAGCTTTCCTTGACCCACGATCATTGTAAATGTACAATGTTTTAAATATTATATCTATCAACAGCAATACTGCCTCGGTACCTATTTCTGCGGAATTCAGAATGGCAAGTAACTTTAGAAATAGAATGTGCTTGGATAATCAGCTCATAGCAAAACGCCAAAGGATTATGCATTAAAGTAAGCTCACTCTAATCCCAGTACCAAATTATCTAGGTGCCCACTGCCCAGTATTGGTAAACGTTATGTGCATAACTAGTCACACAGGAGATCAGTATAAGAAAAGATGGGACGAAAAGCAAATAAATTTAATTTTTCATAATCACAATTGACATAAAGAATAAAACTTTCCATTTAGCATTCCTGTAAACTAATGTTAATACTTAAATCTTCTTCCGCTTCGTTATTCAAAACGAATTAACCACCTAATACATAATAATGTCCTCATTGCTCGAAGATATTCATCAGCTTTGTTAGTTTTCCACATCTGTTTCTTTAGCTAATTCAGCAAAGCAAACACACATTTGCGTAAAAAAAGGGTAAATTTCATCAAGCAACAATTTTAACAAAATAAAACGCTGCAAGCACAGCCATTGCCTAACAAATTTACTCTTTACACCAATAATTAACAATAGTACATTAGCTTCAACAGTTCAACAAAATCGAGTTTACTTCGAATTTCTACATACTAAATTCAATTAGCAATACGTTATTTTGGTGTTCTATTTTCCTTCAGTACACACACATTATATATATACACACACAAATTATATATATATATATATATATATATATATACACACACACACATACATACACACACACACAAATTTCATGAATTTCACGTATGCATGCTAGGACGTAGGCAAGAAGTTTAAATTTTTCAGAAATGACTGGAATTATAGTGAAATTGAAATCGAGAACCAAGCTTATCACTAACCGGAGCCGCTGAGAACGGCGGGAATTTCATCACGGAAGATCCGAACCCGTTTCTTGGTGGAGTTGGTGGAGACCGACCCGGTGATGGAGAGGAGTGACTCGGTCGGAGTCGCCATCGGTAAACGGGCAGGGAGATCCGAATGGAGGATCCGGTTGGGAATGCAGAAGGTTTGTTCTCTGCGAGTTCAGTTGTGTTGGGGTTTTAGCACTGATCTAAAAATTGTCGGCTAGAGCCGCCTAAGTTCACTTAGACGCTAGACTAGCTATTGTTAATGCTGAGGGCGCTTAGGACTACTGAGGCACTTTAGATCACTTAGGCACTCACCTAGCCTCCTGTTAGACCGTCTAAATATTTGCCTAGTAGCAATTTATTTAAATAAAAAATAGATAACTTTTATTTTGTATTTTATTTTTTTTTAATAAATTATAAGAAACTTATTGCATACTTAAATGAACACACATTATATCTTATTTCACATGTTTTCATTATGTTCCAATACTTCATAATATATATGTATTCTATTTTGTAGTTTATGACTAAATTATATATATTTCAAGTATAAACAGACACTTATTTACACGAAATATGATTGATTTACTTAAATCCGTCTAGTCCACCTAGAAACCCGCCGCCCGACTAGCACCTAGCGACTTTTAGAACCTTGGGTTTTAGGAGTTGTGTGATGAGGGGGAACATATGGTTTCGCTGCTGTGAATGTCGTCAGAGTTGGAGGGAGTGACGTCAGAGTAGTTAATGGGCCACTTTGGGTAGTTTGGGCTTGCATCGAATGAGGCTGTGGAGCCCATTTCTGAGAAACACGTAGAATCTTTTGGAGGCTAAAAAGCCCCTATTAGCCAAGGGCCGATACATGAATATTTTATTTTATTTTATCTTCGCTTGAGGTTCGGCTTGCCTCTGGCTACAAAGTGCTCTCAGCTGGTTTCAAATCCTTGCCAGAAGGGAATCTGCTAACTGAAGATGGCAATTTGCTAATTTGGAGGATTTTAAGTAAAGGAAGAGTTAATAGAAATGGATTTACACACCACATTTTTAATGAAAATCACGTATTTAATTTTTATTAATAAAAAGGACAAAAACAAGAAATGGTGGCAGTATCATAAATAAGTTAAATTCGAAGACGAAGATAGAATCATAAATAAGTTTGAGTTTGAGTATCATAAATAAGTAAAAAGATATAATGTGGTCTCCTAAAATGTGATATGTGTAGCTTTAGTAGAAGCTGTTTCTCATCTTGTCATCACGATGTAGACTGACTTCGCATTCAAAGGCTATTGGGTACTGTCTAGTGTTTGTTGTGAGTCCAAATCTGAAAGCTCAAATCGCTCAAAGTCTATGACTAACCATAGCGGAAAGCAATCATGTTTTTTTACATTTTTGTGTGTGTTCAATTTCAACTGATTTCTTCTTCAACAACTAACTATCTGACTCACTAATGTCATCATGTTTAAAATTAAATTAAATGTTGACATACATTTAACAGTTATAACCATTAAATGTTTAATTTCTATACCAGTTAGATATATCTCCTATTTTTAATCTCATCTATTCAGTAATTCGACGTTTCGTATCATCCAAAAAAAAAATTGCAAATATTTTGTGACAAATCTCTATAAACCCTAAACATGTGACAAGTCTTTATAACTCGTTCTCCCTGTGTACCTGTGATAGCAAGCCTCTATAAACCCTAAACACGTGGCCAATTCTAAAAGAAAAACTACTTGTGTGCTCGCATGCAGCATACTGTACGTACGTCTTTATGTGCACCCAAATAATCCAATTCAAAAACACACTAAAAATTAAGCACGGAAAGAAAAAAAGGAACAGAGACAGCACATATCTTCAAGCTTATAAGGAGTTGAAACAATTATACAGGTGTTGGTTGACCGTAGAACACATGTTCATCGAGGATTCACTAGTAGAAAAAACACTTTGTGCGACGTATGCACCTTCGTCGTGCAAAGTCAAAAATCGTTGCCCAAGGGTTTGCGCGACACAACCTTCGTCGCGCACAAACCGTCGTGCCAAGGCAGTAACGCTAACGTTTGCGCGACGAAGATATAACTTGCGTCGCGCAAAGTGTCCTTGCGCGATGCACTACCTACGTCGAGCAAAGTGTCCTTGCGTGACGCAGAACCTACGTCGTGCAAAGTGTCCTTGCGCGACGTACTACCTATGTCGAGCAAAGTGTCTTTGCGCGACGCAGAACCTACGTCGTGCAAAGTGTCCTTGCGCGACGCACTACCTACGTCGAGCAAAGTGTCTTTGCGCTACGTTGTGCAAAGTTGCCTTGCGTGACGTGACCTACATCGCGCAAACCTTTTTTTTTTTTTTTTTGATAAATGTTTTGGTCAAAACTTTTTTTTTAAATTTTTGATAAATATTGTAATTAAATTATAAAGAAAAATTAATTAACCAAGCAAAAGTATTTAATTATAAAATATATAAAAATGTACATAAATGTCCAAACAAAAAAGAAAAAACTACAAGTGAACTAGGTTTAAAACATCAAGATACTGAGTATCGGGAAGGTGAGGTGGCTATGAGGTCGAAGTTTCTTCAAGATGAGGTGTTGGTAGCGAGACTTGTAGGCCGGCCGTCTGTATGGCTCGTACAAGGTCTCTGAACTGCGCCCTCATCTAATCACCATCGACCCTCATCTGCTCCCTCTCGACCCTTATCTACTAGCACTGGGCCATCATATGCTCTTCCTGGATCACAACCTTGCCCCTTAAGGTTGTCACTTCCTCCATCAATGTATCGACCTGTACTGTGTTCGATCTGGAAAAAGAGGCACCCGTCGCACGAACCCGCGATCTCTCCATACCCCAAACAACCTGGGCATAATGACGACCAAGGTTCTGATCTAGGACTTGAGTCATGATCTGAAAACCAACATCCTCTAGTACCATGACGTCCTCGATCGAAGTCTCCAGGGGAAGCTGCGATGCTGCTTATTGGAGAACAACAGTGTTCTTTTCCACCATAGTATCCTATAATAATAAAGAAAAAACATATAATATTTAATAACAAAATATAAATAATATTTGAATGATTCATACATATAAGAATAATAATAATCACATATACTTACATAACACCGGTTAGCGATTTCATTACTAGGTCGAACGTAAACGTCCTTGAACGTGTCGATCTTTGGGAACTTAGAACCCTCCTGAAGAAAAAAAAAACATTAAGAAAATTTTATTAATCAATAATAATAAATAAATTGTATAAAATTTCAAAGTTAATATAGTTTTACCTCACGTCGTTCCTCAAGCCTATACGAAAAGGGCTTCGAACCAGAATGGTGGAGAAGTGTCTTTGACTCACGAGCTTTCTGGCCAGCAGCAGATTTCTTCTGTTAAACACACAATATACATGTTAGTGCAACTATTTGAAATAAATTAATAAAAAAATCTTTAAAAATAACTAAAACAATAATAAATTATTATTAAATTATTATGTACATACCAAAAATTTTGGATTCGTAAAATGGTTGCAGAGCCACTCCCAATTCTCTGGCCGGTCCCTCAACTCAGTTGGAACATGTAAGCGAGCAATCTCCAGATTATTCCATTTCTTAAAATGATTGTGAAAATTGTTCTTCCAATTTTTGTACCGGATTGCTAAGTTCTCCTCTATGTAGGCCATGGCCTCGGGAGATATGTCATCAAAATCATAAATGTGCTACGAATATGAAAAATAATAAAATAATAGTAAGAAATTGCATAATATTAAAGATAATATATTTTGGTTTTTAATATTTGTAAAAAAAATTAAAAAAATGATAAAGGCTAAAAATTAATATACTAACCGACAACTCCTCTCGCACCCGTTTCTTGTCCTCCTCGGAAATTTTTGCCCAAGACTCCGACTGAAAAGGACAATTGTCTCGAACAACATCACCACAGCTTCTTGCGATGAAGCTATGCTGCTGTGAGGTAGCCGCTCCACGATGTCGCGGGTCATACATAATCTTGATCTTGGAGCCGGTCTGACGTACAGTCTGGTTCTGCTCAACATTCGACTAGGCCCCCTGGCGTTTTTTTTAGCTGGCCAAAAATACTTAAATGGTGAAAACCCTAAGCTTAAATTTGTACAAAAAATTCGACACAACCTCCCCTAATAGTATAGCATTTCCCAAAACCTTAAAACAATAAAATAACAGTAATTCACAACTTGCAACACATTTTCACAATCCAACATATTTTCACCATCATAAAAATAATAGTTTTAAAATGAAAAAAAAAAAATACAACGTAGTGAGAATTAGAAAAAAAAAGGTACCTGGCTGGGAGGCCTCACCCTCGACTCTAGATGCCGAGGAAATGTGATCAGAAGGCTCCGGCTCGCGGCGGCGCCGGTGAGGCAGCCGTGCACTGAGTGACTGGACCGACACTGGAGCATTGAGCTCCGGTGAAGCCTCACCCTCAACTCTAGATGTCGATAATGCAGGAGCCGCATTGGACACACTCCGACAACGAGAGATCAACATTGGACACACTCCTATCTCAGATTACACTATAAATGCAACCAAATTAAAATCAATCTATCTCATAATACACTATAAGTGCAACTAAATAAGTACACCTAAAGACATGTAGATTATTACGTTACTAATATCAGATTACACTATCTCATAATATTACGTTACTAATATCATATTACACTAAACACATGTAGATTATTACGTTACTAATTAATCATGTATATTATTAATGCCTTAAAATAATATCAGATTACTAATAACATCCAAATAACTAATAACAATGCATGCTTATATATGTATACGGATCTTACATATATGTTGTTTATCAGAGTCAATTGTTCGAGAGCTTCCCACTAGATATTGTTTTAATTGAAGTGGAATCTAGCAAGAAAAATAAATATAGAAGTAGGTGGTGTGTGAGCTCTCAAATATTTTAAGAACTATCTAAATACCAACCTTTGATCGGAAATATTACATGTATTAAATCTCAAAGTGCAAGAGCTTCCAATATGGATCAAAGGATTCAAATCCCATGTTTGGAAAACTGGGGCTGAACAAAAGAGAGAGATCTATGGGACTTACCTTGATTTTGGGACTTGATGCAGGACTATGGGAAGAGAGAGGTCTACGGGAAAGAAAGAGGAGATGCAGGTCTACGGGAAAGGAGAGAGATCTATGGGATTCAAAGTTGCAACGACAAAAAACTCAAATGCTTAGCCTAATTATCATAAAGCTCACGTGATTAAAACCAAGTCATGATTAAGGTTTTAAATTTGTGTTTCTTATTTTGCTAAATAAAATATTTTAAAGTCATGATTAAGGTTTTAAATTTGCCTTCCTTCGATATCCATTTTCCTAAATTATTATGTTAGACGTGATGATATCATAAAGGATGATCAAGGTTTTAAATTCGTGTTTCTTATTTTGCTAAATAAAATATTTTACATTGATTTAAAAATAAAAAAACCAAGTCCCCACTAACTCCTCTTCCCAGCTGCTGCCAATCGACTCAGTCCCCACTTCTGTCGCTCTCACTCCACCATTTACTCTTTCTTTTTTTCTTTGATCAATTTTCTTTTTAATTTTTATTTAAAAGATGAACTTTTCTTTAAAACTTTCTGATACGTTTGCGACCCACCCATTACCCCCATCATATCAAACCTGCACATCAAACACTATAGCTTCTATTCTGCCAAAGGAGGTGACTTCGGATGATTTTAGCTCTTTTTCTTATCGAATTGAATAAATTATAATGGTTAAAATTAAATAAAAGTGTAAGTGTGTCTGTATTTTTATTTTTTATTTTGTAAAATTAGGGCCAAATCTGATTTAACGACTTTGCACTTCCTTCTCCATGTATTTATTTAACGATTTGTGGGTCACTGTGCTATATCCTCAATGCCTTGCCTTCCTAAAAAAATTACACAAAAATTTTGCTTGCTAATAAAAGGATCAGATTTGGCCCTAATTAGGGTTTTAATCAGGTGGTGGACATGGAGAAGGAAGATAGAAAGGAGGGAAATAAGAGAGGAGGAGGAGATAGCATGGGGCCGTCGAGAAAAGGTTGCGCGAAAGGGAAGGGAGGGCTGGAGAATGTTTTATGTAGCTTTAAAGGAGTGAGGCAGCGGACGTGGGGGTAATGGGTGGCGGAGATTCGAGATCCGAATCGAGGAGCTAGGCTTTGGCTTGGGACTTTCAACACTTCGACGGAGGCAGCACTTGTTTATGATGAAGCAGCTAGAAAGCTCTACGGCTCCTCCACCAAGCTCAATTTGCCGGACGACCACCAACCCCGGTCCTTATCGTTGTCATCTGCTAATTCGACCTCTTCAATCAGTAAGTCTACCTCTGAGTCTGGAGACTCCGCGAGGGGTTCGAGTAGTGGCAGTAGGATCAGTAGTGGTGGTGGTGTGAAGCTTCCTTGGCTTCATTGATGGTTGGAGGTTGGAGTGTTGGAGATGATTTGCGGGAGAGTGGCAGTGGTGGTAGTAGCGGTATCACTGTTGTGTGTTGAGTAGTTGGGGTGCAGTTTGTGGAGAAAAGGATTTCATAGAGATGAATGACATGGGAGATATGATGGGGTTGGGAGGTGATGAGTTCATAAGGGATGCTTTGGAAGCTCCATTACGGAACTTTAGCTAGTAGAGTTTGTAAAGGGGCACATATGCCATAGACTAGTAATAACTTGTGTACACAAGAGTTCAAATCTTCTATGCCTAAAATTCTTTGTGGCCTCTTCATGCTTGATTTACTTGCGTGGCAAATGTACGTCTTTTTAACTTAATTTATCTTTAGTTTTTAATTTTTTTATTGAGAAGATAAATTAAAGAGTTTACACTAATTAGTGGTGCTTAAATGAATAGTCGTATGTGAACAAATAAAATAGATCACATCAATCACAAAATTTTTGGGGGCATAAGATTTAAACTCATATAGGCAGCTTTATGTGGCCTCGTAGAAAGCCACTTTTGTTTCTTTAAATGTTTTTTCGGTAAATTACATAGAAACATATCAGGTTTGAGGTTTATTACAACCCCATACAATATCTTTAAAACATTTCACTTTCATACCTCACGTACTATTTTATTTCAAAATAACACATCCGTTGGATTTTTCATCCAATGGTCTATTAAATGCTGATGTGACTGCCACATTTGTACTGATGTGGCTACCCCCGTGGCAAAAAATATATTTTTTTTACATTAACAATATTATAATAATAACCCTAATTAAAAAAATAAAATAAAAATAAAATAAAATAAAATAACCCGACAGACCCAAACCCAAAAACCATTCCTAGCAACCCCACATCCCACCCCACCCTCTTACCCATCTCTTCCACCCCTTCATCCATCCCCTCCACCACCCCATCCCACCTCACCCCCCCCACCCCAATCCACCCGACCCCACCTTCCCCGAGCCCATTCTCCTTTTTACATACAATTCATAAACCCAATTCAAACAAACACATTTGATAGAGAGAGAAAGTAGTGAGAGGAAGAGAGAGATAAGAGAGCTTACTTCCATTTTGGCTCGTGGTGAAACTGACCAGTCGCCGAGAGCTCCATCATTTTTTTGGGGGGGGGGGGGAGGCAGGTCGGTCGTCACAGGGGGGCGAGGAGGGGTGGGCGGAAGGCAGATGGGTCGTAAGGTTGAGGGGCGGGTCGTGTAGGTTTTCAGGTAGGGAAGGGATTTTGTAAATGGGAGTTGCATAAGGGTTGGGGGAAGAATGAAGGGATTTGGGTTCAAGTTTGTCTAGTTTTATTTTTTTATTTTTTTTAATATTAGAGTTTATATTATAATATTGTTAATGTATAAAATAAAATAAAATTTCCATGTGGCAAACACGTCAGCATTTAACAGACCATTGGGTGGAAAATCTAACTGAGGTGTTATTTTGAAATAAAATAGTACGTGAGGTATGAAAGTGAAATGTATTGCAGATGTTGTATGGGGTTGTAATATACCTCAAACATGAGGGGTTTCTATGTAATTTACCCATGTTTTTTTTGTTGGGTTATGATTTTCATCTGTTTCCTCGTTGATGTTAGTGGAACATGTGCATGTCGGTTGCTAATTTATTTTTCTGCTATTTTTTTTTCCAAAGCTACTATTTTAATTTTTGGCCGTCGAATCGAATTATTGAAGAAAAATTAATGACAAAAATTAACAAGTATATGTGAGAGGTAAAAAAAGTGCGCGAGAAATAAAAAATGTGTATGAATAACACTACCCTCGTAAGATTACAATATTATCCTACTTAATTGAAGTTTGGCTTATATTGTTTTAAAATGCTAAGAAGGTCATATTTTAAATGGAAAACTAACGAAAAGTCCCTGAATAGTGACAGTTTTAATGAAAAGTCCTTTTTGAAGGTATAATGAATAGTGACAGTTAAAGGTAAAAAAGTGGTTTTTCGTTAAAAGTAAACAGTGGCAGTGATGTTTTATTAAAGCTCCCTATTTTAAAAGGTCACGTTGTTTCACCTTTCTAATAAATATAATATTTGTACTTGTGAGCACTTTACCAAAGAGGTAATACATTGTGGTATATGACCTCGATGACATTATTTAACTTCGCAACTTGTAGCCTTATAGGCCAGGAAAGTTGTAAATACTTTCTGCCCCAAAAGGATGAGTACAGCGCCCAATTAAACAGCACTTCTCAGGCTAGGAAAGTTGTAAATAATGTGGGACTAACAAGTGTTTATGGTTTGTGACCAAACTCATGTCTTAAAAAAGGCTAGTGATATAGACTTGTAGTTTAAGTAATTAAGAGCGTTTATCTATACAGTCATGTACATGCAAGAGCTATACATCGAAGTTAAGCTATAAGCCCCAAAGATACTAAGTTTATCCATTTTATCTTGGACAATATTTTATAAAAGTCATTTAACTTGATTATCTCATATGAAATATTATTAGCGTAGGTCCTTTTAGGCTATAATAACACTTAGCGTGATTAGAATGACCAAAATAGTTTGTGTGTGTAAACGAAGACTAGATCATGGTGGTTCGACTCATTTCAGGGCGGTAGATGAGTTTGAGTCCCGTCGTGGAGACTACTTGCCTCCCCGGTGTTTTCTTTGTACCGGATTTTACATCTTCAATGTTTTTTATAGAAAAAAAATAATAATCATTCTCGGATTAAATAACAAGCACGTTCATTTTCAAATCATAAAAGTTATAAAAAAAAATTATTTGTTGTTTTTATTTGATAAAATAATTATTTAAGAATAATTTTGTAAGATGTTACTAGATGAGCCCTATCATCCGGCCCTAAAATTTTATATAAGTTGCCGAAAACAAAATGGAAGAGAAGAACCTTGGGAGCCCTATAAATTGAGTGTGTACAATGGCTCTTATTATCAAATGAATAGTGTTAGGTAAATTAACTTTTTAGATCATATTTGCAAACTATGTGATGTGTTATCAAATAAAAATTAAACACGTTAATAAACACTGAAGTAATAATCTAATCATCAACAATCACGACATATGATTTAAATAGATGATTTTCCTTGTATTACCCTTGTCAAATACCCAACCTACATGCCCACTCAAAAGCAAACTGAAAACCCAACATTCCATCAAATTTCTTTGGCTTTTTAGCTAAAATGGTCTCTAAGATTGCCATAATTCACCACTTTTATCTCTGACAATGAAAATCGATAGAAGTAGTCATTGAGTTTGTCCACTGTAAAACATTTTAGTCATTCCGTGAAAAACCTATCAATATAAATTGTCACGTGAACGACTACTTGACCAACTTTTGAATTTTTGACAGCATGGTGCAAACAGAAAACATTGTTTCCTTAACATGTCAAACAAAACCACAAATAACTTGTGTAACTCAAGTGGTTAATAACGTTTATCCTCGCACACGAGATTTTGTGTTCAATATTCAAATCACCCTCCCCACTATAGCTTATATCAAAAAAAGAAAAAATGTCAAACTGAACCAAGAACATAAATATGTTAGAGTATGAGTTAGATTGAGTAAGATTGTGATACTTGTCATAAGATTAGGAGCTGTATTAGTTAGTTAGTTGAGATTGGTTTGTATAAATAACAACTCTACCTTGTATTACTTGCTCAATAAGAAAAGATATACAAAGCTACATATTCTTCCTTCTTCTTCTTCTCTTTATACTAAAATTGTTTTTCCTTTTACATACATCAAGATCTTCATCTGATATCAGTTAACATGGTATCAGAGCCAGGTTAGTGGCTGAAGGATTCAGTCAAGAACTAAGGCTGGATTATGGGGAGACTTTAAGTTCTATATTTAAACCAACTACAGTTAGACTTGTATTGGCCTTGTAGCTGTCAAGAATGCATTTCTACATGACATTCTTCAAGAAGAGGTATGTATGGCTTAACCATCTGGGTTTGTGGATCCAAATCATTCTACATTGGTCTGCAAACTTCGTAAATCATTATATGGTTTAAAACAACCTCCCAGAGCTTTGAATGTGAGATTCACTACATTTTTTTTTATCTAAACTAGGGTTTAAGAACACTTACTCTGATTCCTCTCTCTTTATGACACAAGTGGATTCTGGTATTATGGTTCTTTTATTATATGTTGATGATATTATCATTACAAGGAGTGCAACCAATGCAATTCAAGAAGTTAGTCAACCTCTCACAGCTTAGTCAACAACCTTTCACAGCTTAGTCAAGCTCTCACAGTTGAATTTGAGATAAAGAACTTAGGTCCATTGCACTACTTTCTAGGTATTCAGATTTACAAGACCAAAAATGGTTTTTTCTTGTAATAGACCAAATATGTGCAAGATCTATTGTCTAAGACAGGAATGGTTGAGTCCAAATCATGTGATACTCGCTTACCCTATAACAGATTGCTTAAAGATGATAGTCAGCATTATGGGCATCCAACTTTGTATGGAGGCATTGAAGGGGCATTACAGTATTTAACCTTCACAGGACCTGATATTGCATTCTCTTTTCATCAAGTTTGCCAGTTTATGCAAAATCCAATGGTTGCACACTTTACTATTATTAAGAGAATTTTGAGATACTTAAAATGTTGTGCACTTGGGAATTACCTACAGCAAAGGAGATTTAAATTTAAAAGAATTCAATGATGCTGATTAGGTAGGAGATCCTAATGACAGAAGGTTAACTTTCTTGGTTCTAATTCAATTTCCTGGTCTTCCAAGAAATAACAAACTGTTTCTAGGTCTTCAATTGAGGCTGAGTATCGTCCATTGTCTACCATTTCTACATAAATTGATTGGATTAAGCAGCTTCTTGGTGTTTATGCAAGTTCCTGTAACTTCAACTCTTGTGTTATTTTGTGAAAACATGTCAGCTATTGCCATCTCATTCAATCCAGTTCAGTATCAAAAGACAAAGCATATTGAAATAGATGTGCATTTTGTTAGGGAAAGAAGGGCCAAACAACAATTATTTGTGCAATTTGTATCTTCAAAAGAACAATTTGCAGATATACTTACCAAAGGGTTGAGTGCTCCTTTATTTCAAACTCGTTGTAACAATCTCATGCTTAGTTCATCAAAGCATGAAGCATGAAATTGAGGGGGGATGTTAGAGTATAAGTTAAATTGAGTAAGATTGTGACACTTGTTATAAGATTAGGAGCTGTGTTAGTTAGTTGAGATTGGTTTGTATAAATAACAACTCTACCTTGTAATACTTGCTCAATAAGAACAGATATACAAAGCTACATATATATTCTTCCTTCCTCTTCTTTTCTCTATACTGAAACTGTTCTTCCTTTTAAATACATCAAGATCTTCATCCGATATAGGTTAACAAAATATACGTTTCCACGATCTAGCCATCAATTTAAGGAGTTACTGGAAAAGTTATCCCAAGAATATGAAGTACTGAAAACTGTCAAATAATATCAACAAAGTTATTCTACAATATGAATTTATACTGCATCTTGGGATCTAGAAAATTATTTATTTACAACGATATGGATTTTATACTCTTCCCCTTGTACTTGTTGGGAATTTAAGGGCCTGAAAAGGTTGGTTTATGGTTATAGCACTTTGGGAATCTGTGGAACCTGGCCAGTTGGCTGCTTGTCTAATTAAGCCATGCACGTGAAGGGTTTGATGCAGAGGAAGCTGGGGACAATATTGTAGCAAATATCTTTTATTTTGTAATATATAGTGTCACATAGAATCTTACCAATCTACTTATGAATTTGTTTTCATTACTCAGCTAAACAATTCTGTTATGACTTTCAAAAGTTCTTGATTATCAGTTGTAACTATAAATTTATTGTGATTTGTGTTTTCTGTATACAAAGCGATATTCTACCATAAATATTCATCTAACTACGAGACTTGAAATTCAAACTTGGATACTGAGGGAGAAGCATTCTGCTACAATCAAGTTGGCCAAGCCCAAATATGGGTTATGATGATTTGTAGCTTGCAAGTAGAAAGTTAGAAGCCTTACTTTTGTTACCCAGTTGCTGTAAAATTTTAACCTCGTCAACTTATTGAACTAAAGTTTGCATGGCTGCAGATATAATCTCTACTAGGGCTCTAGCCTACGATCTGATTCTGTTTTTCATTAAGCAGTAAAAGGCACATTCGTAATAGGAGGTTTCAGTACTAGACCAAAGGATTGTGTGTGAGTTCTTCAGAAGCTGATGACAGATAAGTTCTTTTACAATTTGCAGCTTTGCTTTGCACTTAAAAAACAGAATGGGGCTGCTCCTTTTGCTGCTACTGTTACTTGAGTGACACTTAAACGACAAACTAGTACATGGATGTTGAACTGTTGATGTTATTGCTAAGAGATACATGTAAACAACATTTATATTCCATCAGCATCAATCTTCATACTTGAATTCTGAAAGAAAAAAAAAACTCGATCACTAACAATCTAGCAAGGTCTTAAATGTGTCGAACGATGAAATAATTGGCTCTTATTCCACAAATCTTAATCAGATGTGATGTGTTGAATAACCCCAAATCATTTTCTTTGTAAAGGGACATCTTCCCATTGCAATCTTATTCCACAAAACTCATTGCAAATGGTGTGTTGTTAGTATGCTTCCGAGAGTTCCTCTGTTTGTCTTAACAAAAGGCATCATATACCTAAAATTTTCACAACTAGTTTAATGTACATTACAATGACATATGAAGTGCCTCTTGGAAGTAGATAGATCAAACCCCACCTTATTTATTTAGGTCACATGGCTTATTTATGGGTTGTCTTTTCTCTGTCCTCATAACCAATTTATGCATCCTGTTCATCTGTAAGGCAAAGCTAAAAACTACGTCAACACTTCCCCTGAATAGTTGGGATGAGATAGGGCTGACTCATTTAGCTGCTAAAACTAATCACATTAACATAGCGATATATAAACCTGCCAAGACATAATTAGATAAATAAATAGATTTAGAGAGTGATGGACATCCTTAACAATAGATTTAGAAAGTGATGGACATCCTTAAGTTCTATATTTATCAACGTACTAATTAGGGTTTGCAGGATATAAGGGAGGTCAAATGGCTATAAGAGTACAGCTTTTAAACCAATAAAAGCAAAACTGCAGAATGATAAAAGAAGAAATTGGAGTTCAATATTGTTATTTCCTCACGTGAATGAGACAGAGAAAGAGCATAATAAAACTTGTCACGTGATGAGAGAGATAGAAAAAAAAGATATATATCATTGGTTGCATCCAGTATTTGTGCTTTTCAGCTGGCTTATGATATAACTCTCTTACGTGAGGAGATAAAAAATAAAAAAAAATAAAAAAAGCAAGATATATAGTCACGAAATGACAAAAAACGAGGAAACACATATCATTGCTTGCACGCAAAATTTTCTTTGCAATTGGCTTATGATACAACAGCTTCCGGGATATGACTGAATGCTAAAGGCATACTACAATCTTTGCAATAATTGTAACATGCCTTCAGCATTCACTGGGGCATTTCGTGACTATATATGCTGCAGAATTTTATTTTATAACATAGGAAACTGTACCTAGAGGCGGATGCACATTCGTACCTACTCTAGGTGATCTTAAGATCACCCGAAGTTTAGAGAACATACATGTGAAAGTCTTCCAATGACCCTCTGAATACGCGTTCCTTTGTACCTACTCAATGTTTAATATAATACTTGCTAGACACATCTTGGCAAATTACATGGACAAAACTTGACAAATTTCTCGATATCACTTATCAAGTGTTCGACGAAATGCCCAAGTGAATAAACTAAAATTTATTTTGCGCGCTTCGCGCTATGTTTATATCTAAAAAACTTAGATATTTAACACTACCACCCAAATTCGAATCATGAATCCTGAATCCTGAATCCATCACTTATTGTACCACCGTCAAAATTCCTGAAATCTAATTTGTTGAAACTGTAACAAGTAGCTAGGTGGAAAACTAGCAAGCAGGAATTTTCTCAAAGGTTAAAAAAAAAACCAGCCCAAATTCCAAAATTTTTATCTGATTTGCAGTAATTTGCATGCTAAAATTGTTACCTATGCTAAAATAGTCAACCTAACACTGAAAGCAATGCAAAGTAAGTTGTGTACGTGGAACAGTTATAGATCGTAATTAAATAGTGAATAACTACTACATGCTAGTGCTTGCTCAAATAATTCTCCAATATTTAATTTAACCTACTGGAGCTACCAGAGATATGCATGTTTAAAATGGTGGTCCTCCTGGATTCTAATCCGCTGGAGGTAGAGCACGCCATTAATATGGTGCCAAACAATTGAAGCAGGAGCAATATATAAAGCAATAAGCTCACTCACTTCCCAGTAGAATATATTTGAGTTCAGAACTTACACAACGAAGTACACGTTTGAGTTAGCTGTTCTGGGATTTCTTAGAGCCATTATTTCACCATGCATACCATTTTTGTTTCTTGGGTTGTTCTAGGTCTGCTTGCTGTTTGTGCTGGCCGTCAAGCCGAGGCACGGGCTTTTTTCGTGTTTGGAGATTCGTTGGTGGACAACGGAAACAACGACTACTTGGCCACCACTGCCAGGGCCGACTCCTACCCTTACGGCATAGATTATCCTACTCACCTACCCACTGGTCGTTTCTCGAATGGGCTTAACATACCAGATCTTATCAGTACGGTTCTTACGTGCATTTTGTATTATATATCTTTTGTTACATTTTATCTGGCTATAGCTTAGTGATTTTATATTTGTTGTAACATATTTTTGCATTATTTTCATATTTTCAGGTGAGCAAATTGGCTCAGAACCCACGTTGCCCTACTTGAGCCCACAACTTACTGGACAAAACCTACTTGTCGGTGCCAACTTTGCTTCTGCCGGGATTGGAATTCTCAACGACACTGGAATCCAATTTGTACGTCCTCTTTAAACTTATTACATTAGTTGTCTCTATCTAACATGCGTCCGCCACAATGACAGTATCCCAAACTAATAGCACCATCATGCATAATGTTAAATCTTGTACATGACAGTGCATTGTTAGTTTGCAATACCGCCGCAGTGTAATCCTAAGTGTGAGGTAAGTTTCCGGCTAAGAGAAGGAGCAGTCCACTCTTTATATATAGTTGATGGCAATATTGTACAATTAAACTGTTTAAGTATGCAAATTGCATTTTATTTTTTGCGTTTTAGCTTTTAAATTAGGGAGCTTTAATAAAACACCCCTGGCACTGTTTACTTTTAACGAAAAACCACTTTTTTACCTTTAACTGTCACTATTCATTATACCTTCAAAAAGGATTTTTCATTAAAACTGTCACTATTCAGGGACTTTTCGTTAGTTTTCCTTTTAAATTACCGTAGACAATTAAAAAGCAGACTTTCTAATCTAAGCAATTCCAAAAATGCTACATTTTGTAGATCAACATAATCCGAATCTACAAACAGTTGGAATACTTTCAGCAATACCAGACCAGAGTGAGTGCTTTAGTTGGACCTGAGCAGGCTCAACGACTTGTCAACCAAGCACTTACTCTGATTACCCTCGGAGGCAATGATTTTGTCAACAACTACTACTTGGTGCCCTTCTCTGCTAGATCTCGCCAATTCTCTCTCCCGGACTATGTTGTCTACCTTATCTCCGAATACCGCAAAATTCTAGAGGTAACTATATATGTCTATGACGACTTTTATAAAGTGTCAATTATGTTTCCGTCATTGTTTTTGTTACTGCTAATAGTTGCACTATGCACTCGCTATTATTACTTCAGCATTCTTATCCTTTTCATTATTCAAGTAACATGACTGCCATATGAACGTAACATGACTCGCATATGCATAAGAAATGTTCTCCCACTACCAAGTAATTAAAAAAATACAGTCACTCACTATGGGATGTGATATTAAGATTTAATAATAATGCACGTGATTTTAATGTTTTAATCTTAAATTCTGATAAGAAATGTAAAGAGATGTTACTAAATCTGGTGACATAAAAAACATGACTCCGATATGAATGTACCTAGAGAAATGGTGACAAGAAAGTTAATTAGGATAGATAAGAGGAGTAATGGGTGATGTGACGATTAGGTAAGCATGGAGTATTCAGAAGATTTGGAAGACATGTTTAGTTTGGTTGGTGCGATCAGCAAGCAATATGACATTTTCATAAATGTATTTTGCCCAAAAGCACTTATGACGACTGTCAGCCTGCATTCAAGTCTCTTGCTGTGGACAAAATAATAATATACATCAGAATGTTCACTTTTATTAGACAAACCATCGTTAGCTTAAAGTTGTTTACTTGTTAACAATCCAAGTTGACACATTTCATCAAAGATAGTATAGTTCGACACCACATCTAACAAATTAACAAATAAGTGGGGGAATAAGTTTTGAGGTTTCGAACTATAACCTAGAGCTCTAATATCATGCTAGACAAATAGAATCTGAGCGCGCTAAATTAAACTATTAAGAAATAGACCAAAGAAGTAAGATAACACGTCCCTCCTCTAGCCGTACATACTTTCGAACATTTTTTCCTTCACTAATTTTCATGAATAATTCCTTGTTATGTCACTGGCTAGGTCAATATGTTTCAAACTCTACATGCTTTCTACAATATGATGTTTTTACTTCATATTTTCAAATGCAGAGGCTCTATGAATTAGGAGCTCGTCAGGTTTTGGTGACAGGCACAGGGCCACTAGGGTGTGTTCCTGCAGAGTTGGCTCTGCACAGCAGAAACGGCGAATGCGCAGTGGAGCTGCAGCGAGCGGCTTCCTTGTTCAACCCACAACTAGTCGATATGATCAACAGCCTGAATAGCCAATTTGGCTCAAATGTATTTATTGCTGCAAATGCATATGAAATGAACATGGATTTTGTCTCCAATCCTCAAGCTTATGGTGCGTAGATCTAATAAGTGGCATAACATCTAACAACATTATGGTCCGCATGTCTAAATCTTTGAAGGTGCTCGTAACTTAGTTGGTTGAGAGCATTCATATATGCACACAAGGTCTAGCATGTGTTTGGGGTTTTAGGGTTCCAACCCCTTATACGACTCCCCCTCTCGAGATTAATGTTTTCTGGTGTTTGTTTTGCAGGATTTGTTACTTCAAAGATAGCTTGCTGTGGCCAAGGACCCTACAATGGGATTGGACTCTGCACAATTGCCTCCAACTTGTGCCCAAACAGAGATTTGTACGCGTTTTGGGATCCTTTCCATCCTTCTGAGAAGGCAAACAGAATTATTGTGCAGCACATCTTTACCGGGTCCAACAAGTACATGAATCCAATGAACCTCAGCACTATTTTGGCCTTGGACACTAAGACCTAGAAGTACGTACTAGTTAAATAACTAGAACTACTAGGGGTGTGATTGTTTTTTAACGTAAGATTATCATCATTTCCTCGATTTGTCTTCGTTAGTATTGCTCATTTAGTATTATTTTACTTATGTCCTGGAAAACGCTAGTGTAATACTGTAATTTTGTTTTCATTGGTTTTTCTATTTAATAATTTCAAGCTTAATTAGATATTTGTCTTTGTTTTGTTCCCTCACTCTCTTGTCGTAAACATTACATTCAAGCATTGTATTTTGTTACCAACCCTATCTCATCTTCGATGACCAACTAGCTATTAGTCTAACGAAAATTCTCTTCTAAATGTTTGAAATAGATTCTAAGTTCAAACCTCTCCTCCCGATAAATTGTTGAGAGTAAAGTTTCTACTCGACAAAAACAAAACCATACTTCAAGTTCTAAGGACGAAAACAGATTTACTCCAACAATCTCAAACATTCAAGGCCCAAAACTAAAGGGCCGACACGTTAAAGTGAAGCATTATATTGTTGGTGTGTAACTCCTTCAGCTGGAGTTTGGCGGCAAAGATCAAGTTTATATTTTTTCCTTATTTGAATGTAAGCCTTTGGATCACAGTCCACATGGCAGCTCAATGTGTATCTAGTCTAAGTAATAGAATAAGACAGGTTGCATCATCTCATAGGATGATAGCAATGGATGGTTGAGATTGTATTGTGAGTTAGAGAGTGAAGGATCTCCCTTCATTCTTCAATGATGTAAGAAACGGTTACAAGTGTGTGTGAGCTGTGTGAATGAAATCCAAGAGTCATATTTTCCGTCTTCTTCTCTCTGAAAAATATTCTCACATTCTCTGGTTCATTTGCTGAACATATCCATTGAAATCCATATCCAAATAACTTACACATACACTAACATGGCCTCAGAGCCAGGTTCTCTCGTCTAAACTGGGCGTGAAAACTGTGAGTGTGATTGAGCTACATTCTTGAGCTCAAATCGAATCTGGAAACTTGAGATTTCTCGAATTCAAGCCTCATATGGCTGGGTCCGGTACTGTCGAGCTTAGGGCTCCAGTCTTCAATGGAGAGAACTATGAATTCTGGAGGATTCGTATGACAACTATACTCAAATCGTATGGTTTGTGGGAACTTGTTGAAAATGGATTTGAAGTTCCAGATCCGAAGGCTAAGGAAGTTGTAGCCGACGAGACGAAGAAGGAGAAGTCAGAGGAAATGTCGTTTAGCGAGATCCTGATGAAGGATGCTCGTGCGCTTGGGATGATTCAAGGCGCAGTCTCGGATCAGATTTTTCCCAGAATCATGAATGAAAAGACATCCAAAGGAGCTTGGGATGTTCTAAAGGGTGAATTCCGAGGTGATAAACAAGTAAGAAATGTAAAATTGCAAGGTTTACGTAGAGATTTTGAATATACCCGTATGAAGGATACTGAATCATTATCTGTATATCTCTCTCGATTGTTTGATATTATCAATCAAATGAAAAGTTATGGAGAAGAATTATCTAGGGAAAGAGTTGTGCAGAAACTATTGATTAGTCTTCCAAAAACATATGATGCTATCTGTTCTGTGATTGAGCACTCTAGAGACATTGACACTCTTGAGGTTCAAGAGGTTGTAGCTTCTCTAAAAGGGTTTGAGCAGAGACTTGACTTACATGCTGAGTCCTCTACTGAGAAAGCTTTTGCAAGCTTAACTGTTGCAACTAAGGGTGTTAGAAGTGGTGGATTCTCTGGGAATCAAAAGTCTCAAGAGAATTGGAAGTCAAGGGGGAAAGGTTGGGTTGGGATCATAAGCCGAACTTTGCACAGAGACAGAATAATGCACCAAGAAATTGGGATCACAAATCCAATAATGCACAGAGACAGAATAACACTCAAAGAAGTTGGGATCATAGGCCCAATTATGCTCAGAAGCAAAACAACTCTCAAGGTGATTGTAAATGGTGTGACAGACTACATTATGGGAAGTGTTGGTATGAAGGTAAACCAAGGTGCACAGGCTGTGGAAAACCAGGTCATTCTGTGAGAGATTGTCATGAGAACAAGGGAGTGCAGAAAGCCAATTATGCAGGGAAGATGGGAGAAACAGGATCATTATTTTACGCCTGTAATGCAGTGACAGATGTGAAAATTAATAACTCATGGTATATTGACAGCGGATGTAGCAATCACATGACAGGTGATGAGAAGTTGTTGGTTAATGTTCAGAGAAATTTGACCTCCAAAGTAAAAATGGGCACTGGAGAAATTGTTCAAGTGACAGGAAAGGGAACTTTGGTGATTGAAACTAAACTGGGAAGGAAACATATACAGGAAGTAATGTTGGTTCCTGGACTTGAAGAAAACCTTCTTAGTGTAGGACAGATGATTGAAAATGGTTATTATCTATTATTTGGAGGTGGTGCAGTGAACATCTTCGATGGATTCTCACTTGATAATCTGATAGTGAGAGTACATATGACTGCAAATAGGTGTTTCCCTTTAGAAATGATGCCTGTAACTCAGTGTGCTCTAAGAGCAAGTATCATTCATTGTTCTCAAATATGGCACAAAAGACTGGGTCACTTGCATGAGAGAGGTCTCAAATTACTTGAAGACCAGAAGTTGGTGCATGGATTGCCGAAGTTAGAGATCTCTACAAATGTGTGTGAAGGGTGTATGTTGGGTAAACAACACAGAGACTCTTTTCCTTCTAGTTCAACCTGGAGAGCTAAGGATCCACTGGAGCTAGTTCACACAGATATTTGTGGTCCTATGCAAGTTGAGTCCCATTCTGGAAACAAGTACTTCCTGTTGTTCATAGATGACTGCACTAGAATGGCATGGGTGTACTTTCTGAGAAATAAGTCTGATGCATTTGGATGTTTTAAGAAGTTCAAGGCAATGACTGAGCTACAATGTGGACATAAGGTGAAATGCCTTAGAAGTGACAGATGAGGGGAATTCCTTTCTGCAGAATTTACTCAGTACTGCAGTAATTTAGGAATCCAGAGGCAATTAACTATGTCCTACACTCCTCAACAGAATGGAGTGTCAGAGAGGAAGAATAGGACTGTAGTGGAAATGGCAAAGTCGATGCTGCATGAAAAGAATCTACCATACATGTTTTGGGCAGAAGCAATCAATACTGCAGTCTATTTGCTTAACAGATGTCCATCCAAATCTCTGAAAAATACAACACCATTTGAGGCATATAGTGGAAGGAAGCCTGGAATTGCTCACTTGAAAATATTTGGCTCACTCTGCTATGTACTTATCCCTTCTAATCTTAGACACAAGCTAGAGGAGAACAGTCATAAATGTATATTTGTTGGGTATGGTGCAAGTGAGAAGGGCTACAGATTGTTTGATCCAACCTCGAAGAAGATAATTCTCTCAAGAGATGTCATATTTGATGAGAGTGCCTCTTGGGATTGGAACACAAATACTGGAGTAACATTTCCAGTCACCAATGAACAGAAGGATGGTAGTGCAGTCTGTGAGTTTGGTGAAGATTCTCATTCTGATGAACCTCAAAGTGAGAGTGTGTCTGATATACCTCAGGCATACGATGATACACCTAAGAAATGGAGAAGTATAAGTGAAATCATGGCTCAATGCAATATGTGCATTATTGAGCCTGGAAGTTATGATGATGCAGTCAAGGATGAGTCATGGAGAAGTGCAATGAGAGCTGAATTGGAAATGATAGAAAAGAACAAAACGTGGCAGCTAGTTGAAAGACCATATGACAAGCCTGTCATTGGTGTTAAGTGGGTCTATAAGACCAAACTTAACTTGGATGGCACTGTGCAAAAGAACAAAGCTCGATTGGTGGCCAAAGGCTACTCACAAAAGCCTGGAATTGACTATAATGAGACATTTGCTCCTGTGGCAAGACTGGACACAATTAGAACACTACTTGCATTGGCTGCACAGAAGAGATGGAATCTGTATCAATTAGATGTGAAGTCTGCATTTCTCAATGGAGTACTAAAAGAAGAGGTGTATGTAGAGCAGCCTCAAGGTTTTGTGATTGAAAATGAAGAAGCAAAGGTGTACAAGCTGAACAAGGCTCTCTATGGTCTGAAACAGGCACCAAGGGCCTGGTATGATGAGATTAATGCATATTTCAATAGTGCAGGATTTGAGAAAAGCTCAAGTGAGGCAACCTTGTACGTTAAGACAAGGAAGGACACGGGTATCATTATTGTCTCCCTATATGTAGATGACATCATTTACACTGGTAGCAGTCCACAAATGCTGGAAGAATTCAGAAATGACATGATGAACCACTATGAGATGACAGATTTGGGGTTATTACATCATTTTCTGGGAATGGGTGTGTTACAAACTGAAAACTGTATCTTTATACACCAAAAGAAATATGCACAGAAGCTAATTGAAAGGTTTGGTCTGAAAGATTGCAAGCCAGTTGCTACACCACTTGCCATGAATGAGAAGTTGAGCAAAGATGATGGTAGTGAAGTTGCAGATGAAGGGGAATATAGGCAGCTTGTTGGTAGTCTGCTCTATTTAACTGCAACAAGACCTGATGTGATGTTTGCATCAAGTTTGTTGGCAAGATTCATGCATAACCCCACCAAGAAACACATGGGAACAGCCAAGCGGGTACTGAGATATATCCAGGGAACTGTTGATTTTGGAATTGTCTTTGAAAAGGGAAAAGAAACCACCCTAATTGGCTATTGTGACAGTGATTGGGCTGGAAGTGAGGATGACATGCGAAGCACTTCAGGATATGCATTCACACTAGGATCTGGTGTATTCTCATGGGCTTCAATTAAACAAAACACTGTGGCTCTATCTACTGCAGAAGCAGAATATGTCAGTGCTGCAGAAGCTACTTCTCAAGCAAAATGGCTGAGATTTGTTCTTGAGGATTTTGGGGAAGAACAAATGGAAGGAACTCAGATTAGGTGTGATAATACATCAGCCATTGCTATGGCAAATAATCCAGTCTTTCATCAAAAGACAAGACACATTAACAGGAAATTTCATTTTATCCGAGAAGCAATTCAAGCCAAAGAAATTGAGCTGATATACTGCAGAACTGAGGAACAGATTGCAGATATACTTACCAAAGCTTTACCTAAAGATCGATTCGTGTATCTGAGAGAGTTACTTGGAGTTAAACCAGCTAAAGAGTTAGAAGGGAGTGTTGGTGTGTAACTCCTTCAGCTGGAGTTTGGCGGCAAAGATCAAGTTTATATTTTTTTCCTTATTTGAATGTAAGCCTTTGGATCACAGTCCACATGACAGCTCAATGTGTATCTAGTCTAAGTAATAGAATAAGACAGGTTGCATCATCTCATAGGATGATAGCAATGGATGGTTGAGATTGTATTGTGAGTTAGAGAGTGAAGGATCTCCCTTCATTCTTCAATGATGTAAGAAACGGTTACAAGTGTGTGTGAGCTGTGTGAATGAAATCCAAGAGTCATATTTTCCATCTTCTTCTCTCTGAAAAATATTCTCACATTCTCTGGTTCATTTGCTGAACATATCCATTGAAATCCATATCCAAATAACTTACACATACACTAACATATATGACTGCCCAACAGGCCTAAATTGTGGTATCATAGCTGTGATGGAATGGAATAATATTGGAGTTTTGATGTGGCAGGAGATGGAGGTTTGAGCTGAGAATGACGTTTCAGGTTGGGGATTGCGTTTGAGGTGACGAGTTGGGAGTGAACGAGTGAGATGGGAGGGAGAGAACCAGTGAGATGCCAGAGCAAGGAAGAGGACGATGCGAGAGGTGAGGGTAGGATCGCCGTGTTACAAAATTTCATTAAGCATTACTGCAAATAGATGCTTCCGTTTTCAGCTGTTTCTCACAGTTATTTTGAAAATAAGGACTTCTTGGCTAAGTTACAGTTACCTTACCAAACACAATATTGAGCCCAACTTTTTTTTTATTCTCACTTTAAAAAAAAGGCCAAATTTTTTTTGTGATCCCTGTGGTGACATGCCACTTTCAATGTGACCCTCGTGGTAAAAAAGTTTTTAATTAAACCCTCATGGTGGGTGTTGTTAGCAATTGAGATCCAAATCCAATTTTCCGTTAAATAAACTCACGTAACTATCACATGAAGGGTCAAATTCGTTCTTTCAATCCAAATTACATCTTATTCAATGGACATCTATTATAATTTAGGGTTTAACTGAAATTAGATTTTACAGAAGAAAAAAAAAAGCTTGAACGCAAAGATTGAAACTAAACCTATAAAACCACGTCTATGGCTAGGAGAAGAGGTGAAGATGAAGTCGCCCCTAATTTCTTAGGTATGATTTAATTTTGTTTGGAAAAATACTTCTAATATACCGTTGTTTTTTTTTTTCAATGTCAACACGTCTTTGATCATGAGCTAGAGTCTTAGTCTTACTTGAATTTTCATTCTTGTAACAATTTGTACCAATTTGAATGCATAAATACCTTTCAGTTTTGTCTTTAATTGGTAATGTGGTTTTATGCAGGCCTTAGTCAGCTAGTACACAACCTTTTAATTTTTTTTCTTAATCTTCTTTGAATTTTAATTCTTTAACTTTTTTACGCTCTTGAAGTTTATATGCGGAGGACGGACCTGAAGATTGAATTTTCTGCAATGCCTTTTACACATTGTCTTTAACTCTACAATGCCTTTCACCCTGAATGCATATATACTGCATTTCACCCATTGTCTTTAACTCTTTAAGTTATTCTTGTACATATGTGATTTTTTTGCATTATATAGGTTGAGATACATGTGCTATCAAATTGGGGTGATGGTTAGTGACGGTGGAGGAGGTCCACTAGTGGCTATGGCAATGGCTGGGAGCCTGAGATGAGATATAAGAATTGTTGGGTTTTTTTTTTTTTATCTTTACAAGTTTCTTTTATTTTAATCCAATCATAGTTTTATTTTCCAAAATAAATAAACTTAATTTTGACCGATCCACATGTGATAGTCACATGATTTTATTTAACGGAAGACTAACAGAAATTTAGATTTGGAACTTAATTGCTAATAGGGCTCACCACGGGAGTTTAATTAATAGTTTTTCATCACAAGGGTCACAATAAAAGTGGCGTGTCACCACAAGAACCACAAAAAAAAAAATTAGCCCAAAAAAAAAATTAAACAGTACCAAACTAGAAGTCCATAGCTTTCGTGTTTTAAGGCTTAATTTAATTCAAATTTTCTAACTGTTTTTTTGGCTTAGATTTCTTAGTTGATTTTAGGAAACAGTCAAGCCAGTTGCAGAGAAATTCAATTTTTACCTGAAAAAATAGATCGGTTGAGAGACAACCTGTTATTGGGAGCAAACCCTAATAAACTTAACAAATGTTAAGAACAAATACACATTTTATAATTTTAGTATAATGGTACATCACGGATGATATTTTAAGTAGAGTAATGGTATTCACACATCGTTTCTTACTTTTTACGCACTTTTTTTAATTTTCGACTATTAAATTAAATAACTTTTAAAAAAATCAAACGATATAAATCAACATAAAATATATAAGAAGTATAGCATCACTCTCTAAATATCACAAACTTATTAAGGGACGACTCCACAGCTACGGAGTTTGGACGTATGAACACCGAAATAAATTTGGCATAGCCCCAGCAAGGACAGATGTCAGCCTGACGTCAGATATGAACGCATCTCTTCACTTCCATTAACTTGGCCTCCAAATGTGTTGCACACCATATAATATATATTATTATATACAGGAGGCTTTAAGGGGATCTTTAATTTTTTTTAATAATGGGGTGAGGTGCAAGGCTCACATTATATCTAACATCAATGATCTGAATTATCTATTTTTCAAGTTGCACCTCTTATATCATTCTTGTAAAATATTAGTCAAACTGAAAATATTTGAGATATCTAATTGAGTTCAAAGAAATTAACGACCATTTTGTTCTATAAGAAGCAATGAAATTTTATCGTGATAATTAAATAGGTAAATAGTTTCGGATTGAATAGAATTTTTGTAAAGATGATCTATGAATTGAGACTTACAAAATAGACAGTTCGGATCGTTGAAGTTCAACGTGGGGTGGGTTCCACAACTAATCCCCATTCTTTGAAAAGTATAGGATCCCTTCCCTTAAAGAACATTGACCTATACATCGATGTGTGTTCGACTTTTTCCCTTCCAAAATATCGCTTGATGCTTGTAACAAAAGAAGACTAAAGTGCAATTAGGTTCATTGTATTTAGCTTATGTTCTCTAACATTATGGCTTATAACCTATACCTTCTCCAAACTAGGGCTAAAGAGCGTATATTATATACCTATACACTAATGTTGTATGTTCGATTTTTTTCCTCCTTCAATATCGCTCGGTGCTTGCTACAAAAGAAACCTAAAGTATAATTAAGTTCAATGTATTTACTTTAAGTTCAATGTGCTTGTTACTTTTGATCTTTTTTTGTTCTTAATTGTGCTGCAAGTTTCCGTTTGAAGCTAGCTAGCCACAGCTGCTAGCTGCAGGTCAAGGGTCGGCATGAGTTTCGAGCGCCAGGCACTGGGGGAAATTAAAGAGCCTCAAAAGCTGGTGAGAGAAAAAAGAGTTGAATAAAACTTGCAACCCTCGGGAAAGCTAAGGCTTTTCTTTTTGTTAGTTGAACCGTTCCCAGCAAAGTTATTTCGTACGAACGATGTTGTTGTGTAGTAGTTGGTATTATGAAGGCTCCCTCAGCTATATTATTACTTCATGCATGTTAGGCGTCCCAATAATTTTGAGGAGTAAATTCTGGGGCCCCAAATACAACTCTATGAAGTAGTAGACCGCGTTTGTACTATAAAGTATCTTCTCGGCAAGAGAAACTTACAATACACCGTGACATATGCATGACAAGAACGACAAATATATATTGCTTCGTGCAAGTTCTTCGCCTTCTCAACTCAACTAGACGCAGTGAAAGGCAAAACTCCTACATCAAGAAGGGACCAAACCATATAAGGATATATAAGAAATTTGACTACTCTCCTCCATATTACTAATAGTATTTTGGTGGAACCGTGTGAAGCCCAACGACACAAGTGTTTTACGTCTCCAAATTGTGATGTCTACATGTTAGACTTGAACATTATTCATCACACGTGAGAGGGTGTGTGAGAATGTGAAGAAATATCTTATATCAAAAGTTTACTAAAGCTTGCATGTCCTTATAGCTAGAGAGTTTGACTACTCTCAATTTCCATATTGCCAACTGATTTTATAGTAAAACCTCAATTTCCTTTGTAGACAAATTATGTTAAAGCACGTAGGCTTGCAGCTATATTTTTGTATTGAATCTAGGGTTTCAATCACATTCCAATCACCAATAATTATTCAAAACAACTTTTTCAGGGCCATAATGATTTGAAATTGAGAATGATTAGCAAAAGATTTAGGAGCTGTGAGAGTAGTTGGTTTTGCAATCAAATATCTACGTACTATGTTGACTAAATAATTGACCCATTTATATGGAAACAATTAGTTTTGGTCACATGCCCTGGTGGTAAGTTTTTATAGGTTAGCAAAACTGCTGGGAGTGAAAAAGTTAAGTCTGTAAGTTACGTTCATAGGTGCTTCTTATATTCTATGGCTTCTAATTAAATTATAACCAAGGATGCATTGTTAATTCTTAGCTCAAGTACTAAGTAAGCAAGCTATTTTTTAGAAGAAGACTATTTTGTTTTTAGACTACCAACTAAACCTTAACGCACTAATGGCTAAGAAGGGTACATACCATAAGGTCTACTTCTTTTGGGAAAGGACTCAAAGCCAACCGCCATAGTCATTAATTTAGTGGCACCAAATTTGAATTGTCATTATATGTAGCGATGTTGGTATGGTAATTGTCACAAGCAAAGTTTTAAGAAGAAATGTCATTCAAGAGCGTGGAAATTTCTTCACAAATAAATGACCACCACCTGTCCCGTTTACTTGCATGTCAAATTGCCGCCATATTAATTTGATGTTTTCAAACTATAAATTATTGAGTTATTTTCTATATTGCCAAATTAGTTTTATGATAGAATTCAAATTTTTTTCTAGTACTAGAGCAGATTGGCCCATGTGTAAAGTCCAAAGATCACACTTGCTCCACGTCACTTAATTTGTGTTGCCAAACATTTGACTTGAAAATGTTGCCACATGCGAGGGAGCATGTGAGGATGTGGAGGTAAAACAGTCTCACATCGGTGAAAGGAGGAACCTTGTGAGGGCTTATAAGAAGTTGGGCTACTCCCAACATTGCCAATTAGTTTAAGGTATCAGAGCAGGTTGGCCCACGTGTGAAGCTTAACGGTCACACTTGCTCCAAATCCCCCAACTCCTGTTGTTCACGTGTTTGGCTTGAAAATTTGCTATACGTGAGAGGGCGTGTGAGGATTTGAAGGTAAAAGAGTCTCACATTGGTGAAAAGAGAAACATTGTAAGGAGTTATAAGAGGTTGAACTACTCCTTATATTTCTAATTAGTTTTATAATGGAACCCAACTTTCTTCATGGAATACTGGTGTTTTCAAATAAGAACAATTTATCTGCAGCAGGTTAATTTGATCCCTTCCAACACCACTAGACCTTTAGAACACACGGTTTGAAAAGCAAAAACTGTAAAAATGAGGATGAAGGTGAGCTAGAGAACAAACCTGAACAGCGTATATGAAAGTTTAATTGAAGTTGTTTTAACTATTATACATCTGATAGATTTGATACAAGCGTGCTCTAGCTTGTCTAGAAAATCTGTTGTGTCATCGGGTATATGGTCGTGTCGAAAACACTCGTCAGGCTATGGACATAATAGTGTGTATTTACCCTTAGTTGTAGGAGCATGACTTGTCTACACTAGCTACTGTGGCAGATTCTAAATCACTAACGCATTGTAATAAATTTTTAACTTTCTATATGTACGCACTAATGCATTGATGGTTTTGAATATCTTTGTAGTAACGGATCGTGTTGGTAGTCTCTCTCCAATTCGAGGGCATAGTTTGATGAGCCTGACCCACCTGACAATTACACCAAATTTTTCTCATTTCTGAGTTGACTTGGTAGTAGATTAACCTAAAGGTTTGAAAAGCAAAAACTGACCAAATTTACGAAATCTTGGTCGAAAAGCCACTTCAATTGATCACTAGAACAGGAAGCAGAAATTTCAAGCTTAGCTTTTATTTTTCTTTTGCATTGCCAACCATACAAGGTATTGCCATAAACACAAACTACAATATAGCTTTGCTTTGGTACAAGTGGGCCTAAGATTTTGTTCCAATTGTCAAACACCCCAACCTCTATATAAACCCCCTCTCATCTATTCAAATTTCCTCACAAACACGAGATCTTTGTCCAATCATAAGAAAAGATCTAGTCCAAACTCCTTTCTATAGAAGTCAAACGCCAATTCCATGGCTAGCTCATTGGCCATTTTTGGTGTGGTCATGGCGTTGGGAATGTTGAGTTGTGGGGCTGAGGCTCGTGCCTTTTTTGTGTTTGGGGACTCACTGGTCGACACTGGCAACAACAACTACTTAGCCACCAGTGCTCGTGCCGACTCTCCTCCTTACGGCATTGACTATCCCACCCGTCGACCCACCGGCCGTTTCTCCAACGGCCTCACCATTCCTGACTATATCAGTTAGGCTTTCATGCATTCTCTTTTTCTTTCCGATTTTTAGGTTCTTTTCCGTTATTCACATGTATTGAATTGACCTAATATGTGTGTGTGTGTGTGTGTGTAGGTCAGAAGCTTGGTGCAGAACCTACATTGCCATACTTGAGTCCACAGCTCACAGGGCAAAAGCTACTAGTTGGTGCAAACTTTGCCTCCGCTGGCATTGGAATTCTTAATGACACTGGGGTTCAGTTTGTAAGTTTTCTTTTAAACCAAATAGAGGATCATGCGAGAGATTAGCTCTTTAGTGCCCGTCATGGGCACAAAAGTGCTACATGCTAGTAAATTAATTACCTTGGTAAAGTTTCAACAAGAAATTTTTTTTTAACTACTAATGGATGGGTATGTGTGAAATTTTCAGGCAAATATAATCAGAATGCCAGCGCAATTGCTAAACTTCCAACTATACCAGCGAAGGGTGTCTGCCCAAATCGGACCTCAACGGACCAAACAGCTCGTAAATCAAGCACTCGTCCTCCTCACCGTCGGCGGCAACGATTTTGTCAACAACTACTACCTAACGCCTATCTCCGCAAGATCTCGCCAGTTTGCTCTGCCAGACTATGTCAGATACCTCATTTCCGAGCTCCGAAAAATTCTCTTGGTAACCAACTCCTAATTGGCTAAGTTCGAAAATAACTTGCTAGCTAAGCAACAATGTCACATGTTAATGACTTATAATTATGTGTTGTTTAATCGTTCTTTGTGTCATAACTTTACAGAAAATGCATGACCTTGGAGCACGAAGGGTTATGGTGACGGGGACAGGACCGCTAGGCTGCGTGCCGGCTGAATTGGCCATGAGAAGCAGGAACGGAGAATGCGCAGTGGACCTGCAACGAGCGGCGGCTCTGTACAATCCCCAACTCATTCAGATGCTGAAATCAGTCAACAGCCAACTCGGTTCTGATGTCTTCATTGCTGCCAACGTACAGGAGACCCGCAATGACTTCATCAGTAACCCTCGAGCATTTGGTAAATTAATTATACAATATACATTTATATCAATTTTATGTTCATGACCTAATATTATGATCATGGATTAAGTTTTGTTCAAAAGATTAACCTGTTCAGGAATCGCCTAATCTACGCTTATTTTCAACCCCGCTAATCATTTTGTCGCTTACTATGCATTTTTTTCGTGTTCGTGACATAAAGCTGCTTGTTTAATTTTTGTTGTGCAGGATTTACTACAGCAAAGGTTGCATGCTGTGGGCAAGGACCTTACAATGGCTTGGGGCTGTGCACAAGAGCTTCCAACTTGTGCCCAAATCGCGACCTATACGCTTTCTGGGATCCATTTCATCCGTCCGAAAAGGGGAACAGACTGATCGTTGAGAATATTATGACAGGGGATGAAAAGTACATGTACCCCATGAATCTCAGCACCATCTTGGCTTTGGATTCCAGGACCTAGGACATATTTCCATTTGAAACTAATAATTATGTGTACTATTTCCATTTGAAACTATATTTATGTGTACTAGATTATGATCTATGTTGAATGCCAGTACTATCTGCCATTTAGGTTTGTGCGTCGCTGGGATGTCTAGTGATTAAAAACTGATTGGCTTCCCAATTGCTTTCTAGTTTTTGTAATGGTTTGATTTGCAAGATTTCCCCCAAGGTGATAATGCCAAACTTACCAATTTAAGTACAATCATCTTTAATTTACATTCAGTCTTTTTGTTCATTGCTTGTGGAATTTATTATCACTTGCTCAATCCATCAGGTGTAGGGTTTTATTACAAAATGTCTCGTTATTAGATAGTGGGTAATCATATTTTTACTCTTCTTGGTATAATCCAAGTGTTCATTGCTTGTGGAATTTATTATCACTTGCTCAATCCATAAGTGTGAGGTTTTATTACAAAGTGTCTCGTGTGAGGTTTTATTACAAAGTGTCTCGTTATTAGATAGTGGTTAATCATATTTATACTCTTCTTGGTATAATCCAAGTGGCAGTACGAACCTACCTGCCCTTGGTTCTAATACCATGTGGACCATATAGAATTTTCAGAGAGACAGGCTGAGGACCACGCGTCCAACGATACTGTCCTCAATTTGATAATTATCACTCATCCAATATTATTTAGAGAAATAGTTAAAGTAGAGTAATCGTATTTAGACTCTTATTCCTTCTTCCCTCTGGCCGATGTGGGATAGCCAACATTGCTTGATCAAATTTGCTGATCTTGGTTTATTTGTAGCTATTGAACATACCTTGACCATTGGTGCGTGATTTGTCTAATCTCTTCCTAAAATATTCAAAAGTTCGTTTTTTTGTAACCAAAAGGAGTTAGTAGTAGTTATTTATGCGCTCGAAGTTTAGTGTTTGATCTCCCTTCTCCAATATTGCTTATATCAATAGCTTCCGGAAACCTGGATTAGAGACAAATAGAGACAAATAGAAACTAGACCTTACTAAGATGTAAAAAATTGGAAGGACACCTAGGTTCAAGCCAAAAATATTGGGAGCATGAATTTTAAAAATTTTTGGTAACATGAGACGAAGATTTTAATAAGAATCCAATGAGTATTTTCCAATATGTAAATTTACTTAAGCCAAAAAAAGGCTGAAAATAGAGAGAAAAAAGGGTCACAATGCATGCTGGCTCATGATTGTAAGGGTATTTGAATGCATGCTAAGCTAGGTAAGCTTCATACAATTAAGTGTCGGAATTTTGTGCTGAATTGAAACCAGTGTTGGTAATTTGGTATTGAAATAATGCAAAGCTTAATTATGAAGAAAGTTGAAGTTTCACCATAAATTTAATTGGCAATATGGGAGTAGTTCAATCTCTCATAATCACATGCAAGATCCCTCATTTTCTCAATGTGGGATTCACTCCCAACACGCTCCCTCACGTGTGGCGGATTTTCAAGCCTAACATGTGGACAATAAAAATCAAGTGACATGAAGCATATGTAACCGTTAAGCTTCACATAGGACAACCTGCTCTACTACAATGAAAAAAGTTGTGGTTCCACCACAAAATCAATTGACAATATATAAAGTAGTCTAATCTCTTATAAGCACATGCAAAGTCTCTCTTTTCTCTAATGAGATTCATTCAACATCAGCGTTAGGTAAAAACAACTTTTGATGTGGACACATGTTTTAAATATACCAAATGTGTGTGTAGTGACCATGGTTGTCCCAAAGTATTTCAAGAAAAAAAAAACTAACTGCAAATGAACACTACTAGAAATTTGGCTATAAGCCACCCTTTCATTTGGTGGCTATTGTCAAGTGTTGCCACTCACATTGGTGGCAAACCTCAATGGCCACCAAGCACCCACTAAACTAGAAGTGTGGCCTATGTAGAGGACTCTATTGTAACAATGGTTACCAATATTGCATTGGTGGGTATGTGAATAGTACAACATTTTTATATTTTATAATTATTTGTAAAATTCAAAATATGTCATTGTCTCTCTTATTGGTGTCTAGATTTGAGACTAACATTGGTGGCTTTCATACTCATACACCCACCAATCCTATGTGTCTCTATTAGGATGAGTGGCTTTTAAAGTAAAGGCACCAACAATGGTGTGAATCTATAGCATTCCAAATGTCCAGTAGGTTCGAATTGTATTACATGCATTTTAGTAATAGCTCTGTACTCTATTAAAACTCAGCTTCTTAATATAAAATTCACATGAAATTTAAATTAGCAAAAGGATTCACATTGACAACCAACCACCCTTTATATCCCATACATTTATCAATAACAAGGTTTGTCTCTATTAAAGACACCATATTACATTCAAGTCTGGTGTCCAACACATCCAAGTACCCATCCATGGTCAGAAAATAAATAACCCGAAGTTTTGAGAGAGATCAAAGAAGAACATACAAAATAATAATACAAACCAAATTTGGCAAATAAACTAGACACATCTGATGCAGCATTCTCTAGCTCTGCTCTTAGCTCAAATGCACGCCCAATGAGTGATTTCTCTGAAAGTTAACAATGGAATCATAGTAAGAAAAAAGGCATTTAAACGTACCTTTCAGCATGAAATTTAATATATGCAAAAAATTGAACATGAACTATTGTAGAATAATCCCGAATGTCGACTGTATAACTTTAAAGTAAGATGAAATGGAGAGAATCTATATATGGTCTGAAAATGCAAACGGTGACACGACAATTTGTTTTAGCAAACAACTTTGCTCACCCGATTTGAGGAGATTCACTATCAGAAATTCTTTCTCTTTGATGGTCGCATTTGCTTGTCAATGCTTGTCCTCAAGACCATACAGTGCATGTCCAGTTTCCTCAAGCTTTTACTGAAGTATAAAGTGTTTAATTATCTCAGAACGAGAGCAGAAAGAACAAAAGGAGACTCTGTAAGTCGATATTACAAATGTATTACCTCAGTTTTTTGACAGAGATGCAAATCGGAAGGAATGTGGATCCTAAAAAATTGGAATATACAAACACAAAAATCCAAATGCAAGAAACCAATGAAATGCGAAAAGGAGGATGGTCAGTATATGTGTTTAGTAATTAATATATATTAGAAGCGATGAAAAAAATAGCCTATGCCATGAGGTATCATAAATTAAAATTATCAACAATCTCCTCTATCTTGCTCAAATTATATGTATCTAATAACTTTAGAATACCTATTCCCATTACGAAACATAGAGAAACTACAACCATAACAAATACATTTAAATACGCAAATATGCAGCAAATCCCTAACACCATTGCAAGCAATTAAGAAAAAAGTGCCTCTTAAATGAACCACCAAATTCAAATTAACAATTGTCTCCATAAAAGAAAACGATACCTGATTCGATTCAAAACAGTTCAAATTCCACAACCCCGAAGCAATTGGGGTTGTAATTTGACGTAATGGGATGGCTGCATCCAAACGAAGAGCTTCAATCAATTCACGTCAACGAAATATCAATAATTTATCAATAAAAAAAATTCAAATAACGAACACCAGGGGACTGAGGAAAAGGTAAAATCTGAGACAAAAAAAAATTGAAATTTTAGAGATATTTATTGGAATCAGATTCAAAAAGCAGAATGGTAGCATAGAGGGTTTAACTAATCTTACTCGGGGATGGAATAGAAAGTGCTAAGAGTGGTAGAGGGGTTTAGGCGTCCCATTTGAAGCCAGAGCAGGAAAAATGGAAGCAAACCTCCTGCAATTCAGAAAACCCAGATGAAAAACTGAAGACAGTTTTATGATGAGTCGTACCTGGTCCGAGAAAGGAGTAGTGCTGGCAGAGATCTCTGGTGAAAATACTAAAAGATGGACCAAACCATTGGACAAAGATAACCCAGATTTTTAAAATTAAAATCACAAAAATTTGAACACATCCAAGTGAACCCACAACTAAACCCGAAACAAATATGTCGGAGGAACATTCATGCAAAGGAAATCCGACTGCGAATTGAAATAAAAAAAGATGTGACAGAGACAGAGACAGAGACGAACCTACTTGCAGAGACCAGAGGTTCGGGTCTTGAGCGACAGAGCCCTGGCTTTTCCATCCTTCTTGCCTTCACCCAGATTGACTTGAATCTGCTGCCGAGTGGTCTTCATTGCTGTGACCCTGTCCATGAACTTGCTGCAGCTGCTTTTCGTCTTCTCTTCCCTCCCTTCTCTCTGCAAGCCGCATCCCTTCCCTTCACCGAATCCCTCTCTCTCTCTCTCTCTCTCTCTCTCTCTCTCTAAGCTGCATGCCTTCCCCTCACCAAATCCCACACCGAGCCGTCGATCCCGTCGAAAGGGTTAGGGAGTAGGCGAGGAGTTGAGCTCAGGGAGGAAAGAGAGAGAGAACGGCTAGGTAAAATTAGGGTTGTATTTATTTGGGGGTGAACTACTGTAGAATAGGATTATTAAATGAAAAAACAATTATTTTTGACAGATAAAAAGGAGAAGACTGAAAAAGAAATAAAAAAAACATGTAAAAAGTCTTTGGTGTAATTTTAAGAAATAAAGTTAGTTAACAGCCACCAATCATTGGTGGCTGAATCTTGAAGGTCACCAACATCAGTGACATCCCATGGTAAAGCCACCAAAAAATAGTAAGAGTAGCAACTTTACATTTATGGCCACCAATTGTAAAGAGTGGGAAAAAAAGGGTGGCCTATGAGCCAAATTTTAGTAGTGGAAAAACAGTCCCTTTGCAAACAAAGTAAGATTAAGTTTGCAATCAATAAACGTTTCCTCCTTAATTCTTGTAAAGTAGGTAGCCTTGTTGACTTGGGCTCGCCCTCATGCATCTCCTTTGCGTTGAAAACGCATACAATAGAGCAATCATCTACCAATTCATTAGCAATATATTGTTCCTTTCTCTCAGGATTACTAGAAAGCCTTCAACTTCTGCAAATAAGGAATGCTCTACCGTCGGCGTCTCCGCTGCAAAAGAGATGGATTCAGTGAGGAAGATAAAAAAAATCAAAGAAAAACTGACACAGTTATGTCATATTAGTGCATGACACTGATAAAAAAAAAAAACTTAAAATAGGAATAAGAAGAAGCCGATTCAATCGGCGTTATAATTCTTAATTATAAAGAAGGGAGTGGATTCGACAAAGCAGAAGGAATGGTACTGGATCTCCGGTGCAAAGGGAAGGGGAAGGGGAGGATCGAAATCTTGTTCTCCACAATGTTTCTTAAGCCAGTCTCTTTTCCAACCTAAGATGTCCACAATTGCCAATCTTTCTCAAGTGCGGTTTATTTTTTTTCTTGAGTTATTTATAGGCATATGGCTTTTGAATAGTATCATTAAATTTCTTAATGATATTTTTCCATCCAATTTTACTAACATGACCAACTTTTCAATTTCCGATTAATGTCTCATCTACACAAATCCTTATAAATACCTCAATAGTTGAATTGCCTTACTCTTCTTTTCGTTATCATCGCCGTGTTCAAGTTTTCTGCACCTATTTTATATGGCCTCTTTGTGGCATTTTATTATTGATTGACACGTGTTAAGTTTATAAAAATAGAGTTAAAAAGTAAGTTTATAGACATGTGTTAATCAATGATAAATGCCACAAAATAGATGCAGAAAATTTGAATTCATTGTCCCCTGTACATCTTGTGAATCCTTAACTTTATTCTTAGATATTTATATCCCGAGTAAAAGAGAGAGAAAAAAAAGCATAGAACACAATAACAACATGCACCACTGCATTATGAATTGATTATGTCCTAGTTAACTAGGCATAGACCCAAAATTACAAGCTTAAAAATAAAAAATAGGAGCAATCATAGGAGAAATTTTTTATTGTGACCGGAATACGAATGATACACCACCTATTTTTATATAAGTGGTGGGAAATTTTACTTTTTAAGTTATTAACTTTTTAACACACATATCCGATCATTTGCATAGTGACACGTGATGTACCACTCCGTGTTCCGATCACACTGAAAAATCTCTTCAATCATATAAAGCTAGCCTACACAAAGAACAAATGCGAAAGAAAAGTATTTTTAGAGAGAGGATCTTTGCTGGATCTGCTTTTTAAGGATCCCGGGATTCTCCAATCACATCCGTTCATTGTATATTGTGCAGTCAATTTTTATCAAGTATTGTTTATATTCAATTTTAAATAAAAAAAATATAATGATTTCTGACCGCACGATTTACGATGAACATATGTAATTGGAAGATCTTCAGAATTCTCACAAGTCACAAACAAAATTCAACGAGGATCATCTGGGTATTTTTAGGCCTTGTGACACCTCATCTGTCAATCATAAGTCTCAATTACTAACGTGGGTTTAGAGTTTTCAAGTCAAATTCAATCAATGCATGAAGACTGGACCACTCAATTGACCAGTTACGGGCAATAGACATTTGAAATAAAAGTAGCATTTACAAAATAGTTAAATTCAAATGTATGTGCATGAAGATGGAGAGAGGCTTAGGAAAGATGCAGACCAAGAGAGTGACTGCTTCAGTCTTCAGCACGATATGAAAAACTCGTGGGTTTTTATTTTTATTTTTTATTTATTTATTTATATGGCAGCGTTAAACCTAGAAAAAAATTGGTAAATACAATTTTGATATTTTTCTTAAAGTCTAAAGGCATTTTAGACTGTCTAAATAAAAAAACAGGAATAGTTTAGAAATTGAAAAAAATTCATTAAAGGAGCCCTGACCTTCTCTACTTTCTAGTTTATAGAACCTTCTTTTGTTCGTGTGTTCTTTCCAGACCGTTAAACCTTAACCCTAGAGATATTTTAGGTTTCGGATCTAGGGTTTTTGAGTTTTGGTGGTGAGTCACTGAAGCTTGGATTTTAGTTTCATTTTTTGACTGGTCCTTTTTTTTTTTTCTTTTTTTTTTTGTCAATGAGCTGCCATTAACGATTTTATACTGTTCTGTTTCAGATTCTTGACTTTTTTGGATGAACATGGCAAAGAGGTCATTTTACTTCAAATTTAATTTTACTTTTTTATTTTGTTTTATCATTGAATGTTGTTGTTTTACTATATGATTGTTTTGAACTTGTGATGTTACTCTGCATTTTTTTTGCCATTTAAGTCAATGCGTTCTTTGAAAACAAAAAATAAAAGATTAGGCGAGATTAGTTTTTTAGTGTTAGTCTAAAAAACCTTGGAACTTCACGTATTAAATTATGATTTTTGTAAACTGGTGATGCTACTCTTTTTTTTTTGGGCCTTTGTGTTACACCTCACCCCTGTTTTATTTAAATTATTGTTTTTGGGCCTTAAATTGTGAGCCGGGTGGGGCCCTTTTCCATTTTGGTCCCCCGGCCTCTCTCATCTCTTCTCTCCCTCTCGAGCTCTCTCTCTCTCTCTCTCTCTCTCTCTCTCTCTGCAAGCTCTTCCCCTGTTCTCTGAAACTCACACACACACCCATTGACAGTCACCACCTCATCCACCCCCACCTAAACCTCCCCGTGTGATCCATGAAACTTGGAGCAAGGTTGGAGCACACCCAAAACCTCCCCGTTCTCGTGGGGCCGTGGCGTTGCCACTGTGCATCTCATTCTTCGGCGAGATTTCTCGTCCCTTGACTTTGGTGAGCTTCGGAACTCTCTCTAATCTTTCTCTTAGGTCGATCAAACCATAGTAAGGACTCATTTTGGGTGCTTTTATGAAGGTTTGTAGTGAGAAATAACTCGGAGGTGCCACGGGGTGCTAAATCCAGTTCCCGGCGAGCCATGGGTGTGCAAGCCTAGATTCCAGTCACCCTAACCCTCTTCACAGTGGTCAAAGGTATCAAACCTATCCCTCTCACCTTTACCTTCGTTTTGGTATCTAGATCAGAGCCTGGGATGGCGAATGGCGTCGACCGGAGTTGGGAGGTATCCGGTCTCTTTCCCCGGCAAGAGCAAGTGAACCCAGGTCCTTTGGGCCATTTTAGAACTCGGGCTTAAGCCTGTTAGATCCAAACCCAACCCAAATCTTTTATTGTAAATTTTAATTATTTAGTTCTTAAACTTAAAGGCCTTAGGCCATTAAGACATGTTCCTTCTCCAACCCAAAACCCTTAGGCTTAAGGCCTACGGGCCTTTTGAACCAGGGCCATAAGCCCTCTCCTTTAAACCTAGCCCACCTAACTAGCTAAACCCTAAACCCATTTAACCCTAACCAGCCCAACCCATTTCCCTTTTAAACCCAAGCCCAACTCGGTCTAGCCCAAAGCCATTTGGCCCAAGCCCGTGACCTGTTGATCGACCTGGTCAACATTGACCATTGACTTTGACTAGTCAACATTGACCGTTGACTTTTCAGGTTTTCGTCCGAGACCCCTCATAGGCTAATTTCGACGTCTTAAACCCGTTTTCGACGTCTGTTTTCCCAAATTAAGTCGTTTGAGTAGAGGTTGACTAAATGTACCCTTTATGTGCTTAGGGACAATTATTGGTGACGATTTCGTGTTTGCTGGTTTGTGTGGCTCTTCGACGGCAAAGTATCTGTGAGTAGACCCCTTCTAAAAAATGCATGTTTTAATAGTAGAAATGCATATATGAAAAGCATGATTTGATTATTACGTTTTATGAGATAACATGCTTACTAAGGCTATTTTGAATTATTACTATTTTTCTTATAACCCGTGTTCTTATAGAATATCTTATGGATGACGATATGATATTTAGAACATGTTTAGAACATCTCTTTATAGTATAGATGATAGATGACTTTATACTATGAAGTTGCTTTGCAAATATATGTATGGTCAATGGTTTTGTACTTACCTAGTGGTCCCTATTCCACTATGGGAAGAGGGATAGATTCTGGTTTGTCCCGGGCAACGGTTATGGTGTTGGCATAGGGCCTGAAGTGGTTTGCCTCTGGCTATTAGCACAGGGACGGGAGCTGGCATGGGGCCTGAAGGGATATTTTCCTCTGACTGTTCGCTCAGAGATGGAGAGCTAGCATGGGGCCTGGAGGGATATTAGACATTCACTAGCAATTATGTATATACGAGTTATGATTTGAGACATTGCACGACATGTTAGGTTTCGGAAAACCTATTTTATTTATCATGCTATATGTGTTTTCATAAAACCTAGGGGTTAGTACATTAATAACTGTTTTATTATATGTATATCACTTGGTCCACTCATGTTTGTTTTGCGCCCCCCTTCAGGACTTAGAATCGAGGCATACAATCCCGACATCAAGGCACTTCTGCATCGACATCTTTGAGTCCTCTCGGTATAGGACCCACTCCTTTGTTCATTCAATTTTTTATATCATTCATTTTCTAGTATTATAATTAGTTATATGCTCTGAACACGTTCCTTATTTGCATATTATTACCATTAAACTCATAAGTTTTATTTATTTCTCGTTCTCATGCATTTCTAAATGGCTTTCGTCACCTTCGGGTGTTAGCCAGCACCCGATGTCCTGAGGGCATCGGGATCGGGGCGTGTCACTTTGAGTATATGGGTTCTCTAAAATAGAGGATTAGGCGAGATTAGTTCTTCAATATTAGTCTAAAGGATGCCAGAGCGCCACATTTTGATTATACATGTTGTGAACTTGAGATGCTACTCTGCATGCCATTTAAGTATATGCATTGTTTGAAAAAAAAGAAAGAGGATTAGATGAGATTAGTTATTCAAAGTTAAAATGCTATTGGCCTTAACTTCTGCTTTGGTTGGCTTGGGTCGCAGGGGCAGAAGGCTGACTGGCAAACGAGGGTATATTCTTTGCCAGGTTTAGATGCAGCTGGTTTTATAGTTGAATGATATTGATTTAGATTATGAGTGTTGTGAACTCGCAATGTTCCTCTGGTTTTTCTGCCAATGAAGTATGTATTGTTCGAAAAAGTTTACGATTTACAGGTTTGTGTTCTTGTTTTCCCAAAGTAAATGAGGATTTGGTGAGGTTAGTTCTTTTGTGTTAGTCGAAAAGAATCCGGAACACACCACAGTTCTATATTCTCATTTAACTTGTGATGTTCCTCTGTTACAGCATATATTTGATAAGATTATGTTTTTAAGTAAATGTTTTGTTCTTTACTAGGCTGTTTGGATGCAATTTGATTATATTTTCTGTTCGATCTTCAACTGATTTTCCTATGCCTATTGCAGCAATGATACCAACATCATGGCGCTGGAGGCAGGGAGAATGCAAGTTTGCAACGCGAGATGAAGTTGTTTATGGATACACTAATTGCCATGGCAACCTTCTATGCTGGACTTTACCCTTCACGCGCTCTTGTTAAGAATCAGCTCTTTTCCAACTCTTTGAAGTCTTCAACGCCGCAGAGTTTTTCATCTCCATTTGGATGATGAAAATCCTCAGCAGGGGTTCCCCGATCGAGTTTACATCGAAGCCGCTCCTCCCTTTACTGTGCCTTGTTGACATACTAGGCATTGCGAATATGTTTTCTTGCTCTTGCTGCACCTGTAGGTTATGAATGTGATGATGTAATTCGGTCAGAAACACGGTAACTCTGTTGTCTAACTGGTGCTTTCGGGCACCCGAAGTTTATGAATGTGATGTAATTGTGTAGAAACATGGTACCTTGTGTAACTGGTGTTTTCGAACACCCGAAGTTTATGATGTTAATTAACTGGTGTTTTCGGGCACCTGAAGTTTATGTAGTGGGTTTGCACGATTTGTGACTACTTGTTTAACTGTTGTATATGAATACAGTTTCATCAATAGAGCAGATGTGATTTAGTTCCTTTCGTGAATGAAAAGTTTTGATGTAACAGGTTTGATAGTGGGGATGCACATATATCCCTCCATTTACGAATAACATATCTTGAGCTTATAAATTAAATGATCGGAAAACGTATCAAGTAAATGAACGGTTTATTATGAATATGTTATTTGGTACTTACACCGTTGATTTATTCTATATATTTGAATGACTAAGTTGTGAACTTTTGATGCTACTCTTCTCTATTTGTTTTTGCCATTTAAGTATATGTGCTTGTCAAGAAATAGAGAATTAGGATAGATTAGTTCTTCAATGTTACTCTAAAGGACGCCGGAATGCCACATATTTAGATTATGATTGTTGTGAACTTGTGATGTTCTTCTGCATTTTTTGTTCCGTTTGAGTATATGCATTATGCATTCTCCAAAGTATAGAGGATTAGGCGAGATTAGTTCTTCGGTGTTGGAATAAAAGGTCGCGGAATGCCACTAGGTTTATGTTCTGATCATACCGTTGCCATGGCATTGGCACCTGAGACAAAAGAGGCTGAAGCGCATTCAACTGAGCAAGGCGGGACGGTGAGCATTATGCAGCACTAATTGCCTCGGCAACCCTCTATGCTGGACTTCACTCCTTCAAAAACTCTTGTCGAGAACCACTTCCTTTCTCGACTCTTTGAAGCGACCAACACCGTTGTGTTTTTCATCTCCATTGTTATGATCCTGTATCTCGATCACAATTAGTGATGTGATAGCAGATTAAATATGAGTATTAGGGAGTGATTAGTTATTGCCAGCTGGCAATTTGTTTTAGCGGAAACTTATATATAAGCTCATGATTTGGATGTAAAAGACAGATCAGAATTTTACAAAAGAAATCAATACAAAAATTGGAGCTCTGCTCCTTCTATCTTCCTTCTTCCCTCTCTTCTATGTGCAATAGTTAAGGTTGAGTTCGGGTTTGAGATTTGGGTTCTAACATCCATTTGGATGAAGAAAACCCTCAACAAAGGTTCCTCGATCGAGCTTTGCAGAAACCGGATCCTCTTTTTACTGTGCATTATCTACATGTTAGGTCTTGCAATGGTGTTTTATTGCACCTGAAGTTTATGAATGTGACGTTTTAACTCTGTAGGAAGCATGGTGACTTTGTTGTGTAACTGGTGTTTTATGGCACCTGAAGTTTCTGAGTGAAGATGTAATTCTGTAGGAAGCATGTACCTGGTGTTTTCGGGCAGCCGAAGTTGATGAATGCCATGACGTAATTCTATAGGAAGCACAGTGATTTTTGTTGTGTAACTGGTGTTTTCGGCACCCAAAGTTTAGGAATGTTAACTGGTGTTTTCTTGAACCGTAAGTATATGAGTGCTTGTTTAACTGCTGTATTTGAATACAGTTTCCACCTTTTGATCCTTCAATCCGAAAACCAAAAATGAACATGAGTTTTTAAAGTGAGAAAAATAAAAAATGGTGTGTGGAAGTAGAAAATACTTTTTTCAGTTATGTTCGAGAGATATTCTAATTAATGTAATCTAAATTATGGAAAAAAGAGAAGCAAACTGTTGTAACTAATTTGACTACGCAAAAGTATATGTCAGTGATAATTTTAGCAAGGTTACACTTTTTCTCTTCCAAGTTGCAAGACATTTCCAGTTTTCCAGATAAATTTGTGCCTGCTTGCTGTAGCAATCTGTTCTGGTCAAGTTGCTCTATTTCCATCCAGTTTAATAATGCATGTCACATACTTCTTGTTGGTGCGCCAACTTTCGAGCTTTTCATGTCTTTATTATATCCTACCTGTATACAATAAAATACCCGAGCGAATTAACAATCCTCTTATAAATATAGATAGTTTATAACAAAATTATGATGTTTGTGAATACATTTTTGTTTAAAGACTTATTTTAAAGTGCTTTTAAAATAATTAAATACAATTTCAAATCATCAAAAACGCTTATGATCATGTTTGATAAAGAAAGTTAAAAAATGTTTTTGGATTTAAAATAGCACTTGAGTGATTTTAAGCAGAACTATCAAGTGATTTATAAAGACGAGTATGTTTCCAATGCTTGTGCCTACATTTCTCTCTTCTAGGTTGGAAGAACGATATCGATCTACCTACAGTACTATTCTAAATTTCTTCGAAGTCAAGGCACCTCCTTCACAGAAGATAAACTTCGATATTGATGATGATGTCTCGAACCTAACCACTACAAAGATGCTCAAGGGTTGATACAAACCTTGCTAAACAATATTAACTCCATGCACGTACTACGCGTGCCCTATATAGTTTGCTTTATATGAATTCTCAGCTGCCAATTCATTACTTCCAACCAACCCAATCTTTACACTGCAATATATATCGATCCTGGCAAAACCACAGAGTTAAGCGTATCAATGGCTGCAGCCTCTTCATCGTCGATGATTTTTACATCTCGACTGATGATTTACTTGATTGTTATTGTTGGCAATTACAGTATTGGTCCTCAAATGGTTCAAGTAGCAGAGGGTAGTCGAGCATTCTTTGTTTTCGGTGATTCACTCGTCGACAATGGCAACAACAACTATCTGGTATCGATTGCTCGAGCCGACTCGTACCCTTATGGAATCGATTTTCCGACTCACCGTCCCACCGGCCGTTTCTCTAATGGCCTCATCATCCCGGACCTCATCAGTTAAGTATATACAGTTATTAACTCTGCATGCATGCAGATATATATGCTTTATTTGGCCTCAATTAATTTATGTGTACGTACCTTGTTAATGTGATCACTTAATTCATCTATTGTTAGTTAATTAACAGCTAATTAGTTAACATGATCATGATAATTAAGGTCAGAAAATTGGCTCAAGAGAACCCCCAATGCCATACTTGAGTCCACGGCTTAACGGACGAAGGCTACTTGTCGGTGCAAACTTCGCTTCCGCCGGAGTTGGAATTCTCAATGAAACTGGCGCTCAGTTTGTATGTCACTACACACTAATAGTAGTATTAACTCGTACAATAACACGTGAACTAGTTATATCATGTAGCCTTATTACAGTACCACAAAATAATTATTCAAAAACGATAAGCTCATTGAGATAATTTTATTGCTCTGCACTGCCCATGCAGCTAGATATAATCAGAATGTTTAGACAACTGAACTACTTCAAAGAATACCAGCAAAGAGTGCAAGCCCTGATCGGAAAGCAGCAGACCAGAAGACTCGTAAGCCAATCACTTGTCCTCATCACCGTCGGCGGCAACGATTTCGTCAACAACTACTACTCAGCCTCTTCCATTTCTCAATCTCGCAAGCTCCCCCTCCCTACTTACGTCAGGCTTCTCATCTCTGAGTACCGAAAAATTCTCATGGTAATTAAAATTAATCATTGGACAAATACGATAAATTTGTTTGTGACAGTTATACTGTCACATAATGTTATTAATTCTTATATTATAATATATGGATGCATTGACGTAACACCACATGACTGGTGACAATCACACAGAAAAATTACTCAATATAAGAGAAATTTAATTAGTTAACTTGGCAGAATTTATATAAACTCGGAGCACGTAGAGTTCTGGTTACTGGTACAGGACCGATGGGATGTGCTCCGGCAGAGTTGGCGGCTAGAAGCAGGAATGGACGATGCTCAGCTGAACTTGTACGAGCTGCTGCCCTGTACAACCCACGACTCGCTCAAATGTTGGCCGGACTCAACAAGAAATTTGGCAAAGATGTATTCATATCTGCCAACATTAGGCAAATGCATACAGATTTCATCAACAACCCCCAAGCATTTGGTATTAATTCATGAATCTAATTGGTTTTCGTCTTTAAATTATGATATATAGACTGCTTTTGAAATGAATAGAAGTACCTTATGATAACCAAAAGCGCGTCTAACTGCAAAAGTTGAAAATACTCATGGAGAAACACACGTTAGTGCTTCTTCATGAAGCATGTGCCAGATGCTTCTTAAGGAACCACTTTTAAGTTCTTTTATAAGGCAACACTAGGATTTTAACAAAAATATCAACATGTTTTTAAAAAAGCACTTCTAGCAAAAAAAAACTTTTGCCCATAAATGAATTCCTACATAAGCAATCTCAAATGAAAAAAGCAGGCTCAAACAAGTGCTTAAAACAAAGTGACAGTAGAGACTGATACTAACCTAGTCATATTATTACACATATATCTATTTATAACTACATGCCTCCTTACATTAAGGCATATTAAATCTGTCATTCACTCATATTATAACACATGATTGTGTGGTCACCACAGGTTTCACCACATCGAAGGTAGCATGTTGTGGGCAAGGACCCTACAATGGACAAGGTCTCTGCACATTTCTGTCCAATTTGTGCCCAAACAGAAAGCTGTATGCGTTTTGGGATGCCTTTCATCCATCTGAAAAAGCTAATCGAATTTATGCAGAGATGATCACCACAGGCTCAACTGAATATATGAGCCCCATGAACCTCAGTACTATCCTGGCCTTGGACTCCACCACCTGACCTGAAAGAATTAATATGTTTTTCTAATTTTCTTTGGACAATTTAAGTCATTGTTTAGTTTAACAATTATACTTACAATAATTCAGGTTGCTTTGTTCTCTTTGGTCAAATGTCTCGATTTCAATATTTCGTAATAATTCAGATGGTGCCATACATACAAGAAGTTCAATTTAGAATCGTTAATTTGTACATTTTACAATTTAATCCGATTCGTTAGGATCAAATTGTAAGACCAATATGAAAGAATTTTGCTTCCATCAAACCCAATCCAGTCATAAATTTTGGTAGAAATGAATGTAATACCGCAATGAAAAGATTTAAAATAAGCAAATCTGAGTTATGTCAATTAATTAAAATAATGTGCCTTTCTTTTGCATGTTGCATGCATTTGAGTTATAATCTCTCTTCCTTATTTTAGAATAGTTAACTTGGGTTTGGGACATAAAGATTTAGAACATAGAAGATTAGAAAATATATCAAACAAATTCAAATGATTTTTGTTGTTTGAACAAGGGTTTGTCTCCACTTGAATGTGGTCTAATAATTTGGGTTCAAAATTTACCCTCTCCTAAATTATTGTAAAATTTCGAACCCTCATCTTATCCTTAATAATAATAATATATGATTATCTTTGCTAAATTGATATAATTAAAATGATCTAAAAAACAGAAAGGATGTCATATTATAATGCTATCCACAAACTTCTTTTTATCTTCCACACACATTCTTAATTTCTGACTTTCGAATCAAATGAATGAAAGATGATCAAAGAATAGGGTCAACAAAAGTGGTGTGAAAGGTAAGAATAAGTGTATGATAGCACCACATATTATAAGCTTGCGTTCAGCATATAATAACACAATTGGTAGACCTTATTTAGATTTGTAATTGTAAATTAAGTCAATTGGTGAAGATAGTGTAACCATCTCTTTTTTTTTCTTTTTTTAAAGGGGACAACTCGTGGCAAACGGCATTTATCCACTCATTTTGGGGACCGTCCGTAAAGACTCACAGATGCATTTCAACCTCATTTTGGCCACAAGTCTGGCTTTCACACCATCAACAAGTTTCAAACCCAAAATCTCTAGTTTTTAGTTTGAAGAAGTCTTGCAACTCGCATTTTACCACTAGATCACCAGCTCGTGGTTAGTGTACTCATCTCAATCGAATTCCGGTTTCGTTAAATAGAATAAAAAACTTTGGCAAAATAAAATAAAATAAAAAGAGTTGATAAAAAAATAAAAAAAATCGGAGGACAAAAACTAGAAAACAGTTAAACCCCTGGAAAAAAGGAAATAAAAAAACAGTTAAACCCCTCCCGCTCAGCCGCTCGTCACTCCTTCACTCACTGTCAGAAACAAAAGCACCCGACTTTACACCTTATCCACTGCCGTATGCCCTCCAAATGCCCGCCTTCCTCCTCCCCTCCTCCGTCACTTCCTTCCCCGCGTTCCCCCGCAACTTCAAATGCCCCAACGACGCCGTTTCCCTCGTCGTACGCGCCTCGGCTGTCTCCGCCCCCGAGAAGCGAGTTAGAAGGAAGCGGAGGCAGACCAAGGGCGACGACGACTCTTCTTCTTCCCCTTCCTCCTCCGCCGCCGAGAAGAACCTCCGCTTCGCTTTCATGGAGGAGCTCATGGTCCGGGCTCGCAATCGCGACGCCAATGGAGTCTCTGATGTCATTTACGACATGGTCGCCGCCGGCCTCTCCCCCGGCCCTCGCTCCTTCCACGGCTTGATCGTCGCTCACGCTCTCAATGGCGACGCCGAGGGGGCGGTATGTACATTACTTGTTCTTCAAAATTTGATTTTTCAATTTTAATTTCCATTACTTTGTTGAGATAATGTTGTTTCCATTGTCGCGTGATGTGAATTTTAGATGCAATCGCTGAGAAGGGAATTGAGTACGGGGCTTCGGCCTCTCCACGAAACGTTCATTGCGCTGATTCGGCTGTTTGGATCAAAAGGTCGAGCTATAAGGGGATTAGAAATTCTTGCTGCCATGGAGAAATTGCAATACGACATTCGCCAAGCTTGGCTTCTTCTTGTTGGTAAACTAATGAATTGCACATTATTTAGGGGTTGGGATTGCTTCTGGAAGGGATAAAAGTGCTTTTTGATGATTAAAAACGCTTTTGAGTCTCTGAATACGTTTGGTTAGAAAACTTTTGGGTCGTAGAAGCACTTTCTGAGGAAGGTTGTGGTTTAGAAAGTACTTCAAAATCACTTCCAAGTGTTTTCCACAAAGCACTTAAATTTTTAATAAGAATTTCTACACTTTTATCGTAAAATCACTTCTAGCAGAAGCGCTTATGACCAGAAGCAGTCCCAAAGAGGCCCTTAATATCTGTTCCTTAAAATGTGGAGATTTCTTATCTGTGTATGTGAACAGAGGAGCTCGTTCGGACCCGCTATTTAGAAGATGCCAACAAAGTGTTCTTGAAGGGTGCCAAAGGTGGGCTCAGAGCAACTGATGAGGTCTATGATCTTCTTATTGTGGAAGATTGTAAAGCTGGGGATCATTCTAATGCATTGGATATTGCCTATGAGATGGAGGCCGCAGGGCGGATGGCAACAACCTTTCATTTCAATTGTCTTCTTAGTGTGCAGGTGTCTATTTTTTTTTTTTTTTTCTGGATTGGATTATCTTTGATGTTGTTATTCTACATTATACATTTCCAGGCGAGATTTGAAATTACATTAGGGATGGCAGGTGACCAAAAAGCATCCACATTTTTCTAGTGAATTACTGCAAGGATCTTCCGGCCTAGTTGTTTACAATTATGGTTCCTTTTCCAGTCTGATTCATGTGATTTTTTTTCCTTTTGAATGTATAGGCTACTTGCGGAATCCCTGAAATAGCGTTTGCTACATTTGAGAACATGGAGTATGGAGATGGTTCGTTTCTTTATGTTTTGAAATCTCTTGTTTGTGATTTATGAATCTTGCATTTGATTTTGGTAATACCTTATGGCCTTTCTCGAATCAATGATCACTTCAGCTAAATGTCTTTTAGTATTTCTGGTTTCAGCGTAACATGTGGTTTAATATATTTGTGGATTGTGAAATTGAGTTGTACATTTCTGGACGCAGAGTTATATTTGTTTGTTCAAGTTTAATACTTCTCGGAAACCTTTGTTTTTTCAGTTTTTCAGGGTTTAATCTTATAGTTTTCTTTACAAAACAGAGCACATGAAACCTGATACGGAGACATATAATTGGGTGATCCAAGCATATACCAGAGCTGAATCTTATGACAGGTAGCGTCTGTAGCCATAATAATTCTTGCTACGTTTCTTTAAGAATTATGAATATTTGTTGCCTAGCTTATGTAATGAACTAAAAAAAAACTTTAGATTTCATGAATATGAATATGATAAGTAAAAGAAGAGCTCGGCCCTCTTTACTTTGTATTAGTGCTTAGATGTCAATGTGCTGATTCATAGCATATAGTTCTCTATGCAAAGTGCATTATTTGAGAGATTTAATTTTTACTTTTAAAATCAATTCTATGTTTTTATAATACTTTTATCTAATTTTATGGAATTTTGACAACTTTGGAGCTCAAGGTTTTAATTCAATATGTTCTTTACAATGGTATTCGTCATGACCTTGGGGTTTTAATATGATATGTAGAGTACAAGATGTTGCTGAGTTACTTGGCATGATGGTTGAAGACCACAAGCGTTTGCAGCCTAATGTGAAAACCCATGCGTAAGCATTCTCTTTTTGAAGTATATTGTTGTGCCTTGATGTTCAGATTAAACCAGCATTTTATGTTTACTTTGAATCTTACTTCTATCATTTTCGCTTTCTTTTCTTTCAAAATGTATTTTTGTACCTTGATGTTCAGGTTGTTAGTTGAGTGCTTTACCAAGTATTGTGTAGTTCGAGAGGCAATACGGCATTTTCGTGCCCTCATAAGATTTGAAGGAGGAACAAAAGCTTTACATAATGAAGGAAACTTTGGGGACCCCCTGTCTTTGTATCTTCGAGCTTTATGTCGAGAAGGTATACCTATTTTTCATTTTGTATTCTTAACAAGAGTAATCTCATTTCTTCTCACTCTATGTACCTAATACTTAGAGTATAAGTCACTGCAACCATTTATCACTGTATTGTATGTAGCCTGCACTTGGTCAATGACCAAAATTTTCATAGTAATAGTTTCTTTTCAGCTCTTTCGTTTGTATATCAAACAAGTTAAGGGCAATATATTAACAGAAGCAATCAATTTCTTTATGGTTCATGTGATGTTAACGAATTGCGGAAGTACAAGAATTATGAAAGCTGAAGCTTTTACTCCGAATATTGGATTCTATATTTTCTGAAATTTAGGCAAAAAAAATAAATAATGAAGCTTTTCTGAGATTCACTCTCTTGACTTGCGGTGTCAGTAACCTATCATATATTGTAGCATGTTGGCATTGACGTCTTGGTCCACCTGTTATGTTCTATCAACGTTTTGTAATTTTTTGGCCCACTGTATGGATCTTTCATTCTTAGTATTGAATATAACTTATTGACTTGATTGACGGTTCTGTTTGTCTTCAGGAAGAATGGTCGAGTTGCTAGAAGCTTTAGAAGCTATGGCCGCGGACAACCAAACTATTCCACCACGAGCTATGATTTTGAGTAGAAAGTACCGGACACTGATGAGCTCGTGGATTGAACCTTTGCAAGAGGAAGCCGAACTTGGACATGAGATAGATTACATGGCCAGGTTGGTGGCTTCATATGTGTTAATAGTTACAACGGTTGTTATGTGCAAGATTAGCTTTAATTTTACAAGTTAACGCATAAATAAACAATACAGATGAATACGGCCCTTTTTTATAAGAGAATAGTGAGCTACAACCAAGCTTGACTTATACCGGACTCCCAAAGCTTAAATTCTTGGGCATGTATATCAAGTTAACAGACACATCACATGATATTAAATTGTTGTATCAGGTACATTGCAGAGGGTGGGCTTACTGGTGAGCGCAAGCGATGGGTGCCTCGAAGAGGAAAAACTCCACTAGATCCTGATGTTGATGGGTTTATATATTCAAACCCTATTGAAACCTCATTCAAGCAAAGATGTCTTGAGGAGTGGAAGATACACCACAGAAAGCTTTTGAGAACGCTACAAAATGAAGGAGTTGCAGCTTTAGGAGATGACGCCTCTGAGTCAGATTATGTAAGAGTTGAGATGAGGTTAAGGAAAATTATAAAGGGCCCTGACACGAATGTTTTAAAGCCCAAAGCTGCTAGTAAGATGGTAGTATCTGAATTGAAGGAAGAACTAGAAGCACAAGGTCTGCCAACTGATGGTACCAGAAATGTTCTCTATCAGCGTGTCCAAAAAGCAAGGAGAATAAACCGCTCTCGCGGTCGACCCCTCTGGGTTCCTCCTGTGGAGGAGGAAGAAGAAGAGGTCTGTCTAATACTTTATTCTTCTTGCTTCTTATGTCGGGGGGTTGCATAGCTCTGAAAGCAATGATTCCCCCTTTTGGCTGCACTTGAAACTTCAATCTATACTGATCACATCTCAATGTGTTTCATCTTACAGGTTGATGAAGAGCTTGATGAACTAATCTCACGTATCAAGCTAGAAGAAGGAAATACGGAGTTCTGGAAGCGCCGTTTCATGGGAGAAGGCTTCGGTACTGATCAAGAAAAGGCTCTAGATGTTTCGGATAGTGCCACTGTTGATGACGTTGTAAAAGATGTGGAGAATGACGAAGCTGATGATGATGATGACGAAGACGATGATAATGAGGATGATGATGATGACGACGACGATGAGGAGGAGGAGGAGGAGGAGGAAGAAGAGGAGGTAGAGGCAGAGGTAGAGGTAGAACAAGCTGAGAGACAAGACGTAGAAAGAGTTAAGGAAAAAGAAATTGAAGCCAAGAAACCTCTTCAAATGATTGGAGTGCAGTTGTTGAAAGATTCTGACCAAACAAGTACGACATCTAAAAAAGCAAGGAGAAGATCTCGAATGTCAGCTGAGGTACGACATTGTAGTTTTACTTGTGTTTCACATAATTTTTTCATCGGGATATGAAGGACTCATCAACTTAATTTTTCTAAATCTTTGAATTTCCTTTTGGTTTTTGATACGAAAATTGAAAGTTTAATGACTGTTCTGGACTATCAGTTCATTTTGCATTTACAATATCAGTTTTAGTCAGCCCTCACGCAACATATATACGATGCACATTGCTTATGGACGTGTATGCAAGTACATAATATCTGTCGAGTGCACCATAATTTAATTCTAGGGTTCAAAGTTCTACCTTAGAAAGGTGATTTAAAGATATATGTAAACACATTTTGTGTACGGATGCAGGATGATAATGACGATGACTGGTTTCCTGAGGACATATTCGAGGCATTTAAGGAGCTGAGGAAAAGGAAAGTTTTTGACGAATCTGACATGTACACGCTAGCTGATGCTTGGGGTTGGACGTGGGAAAAAGAATTGAAGAACAGAGCTCCTAGAAGATGGTCACAGGAATGGGAAGTTGAGCTGGCGATTAAAATTATGACCAAGGCAAGTTCTTATATTCACACTCCACTCTTCACCTGCAATGCTAGTTTTCGTTTTCTCCCAACGTTCTCATTAACTGTCACTTGATCCCCTCATAACACTTATAACTTGAGCAAAAGCATAAACAGCGGTTATTTCCTTTTGCTATCTGAAAGAGGTACTGCATTTCATTTCAGGTGATGGAATTGGGTGGAACACCCACCATTGGTGATTGTGCGATGATTTTGCGTGCAGCTGTAAGGGCTCCTCTGCCGTCGGCTTTCTTGAAGATCTTACAGACGACGCATAGTCTTGGTTATGTATTCGGCAGGTAAGACCATGTTTCGTAATTTTGAGTAAGACACATCCATCCGCACAAATGGTGGCTTTGTCAAAAGCTGATTTGATTCCATGTATTCGAGGTCTCGTGTTTACATCGTGTTTTCTTCTCTTCCATCGCAGTCCCCTTTACGATGAAATCATCGCGCTGTGTCTTGATCTCGGGGAGCTAGATGCAGCCGTTGCAATTGTTGCAGACATGGAGACGACCGGAATCACAGTCCCAGACGAGACATTGGACAGGGTGATTTCTGCTAAGCGGACGACCTGAGATAGTACTGTCAACGATAGTTGCAATGCAAGGGTTAAAATTTGTTTACAGTTTTCCCTTGCTGTGTAACTAAAACTAAATTTTGCCCTTGTTTAAATGTTTTTACAAGCAGCTTCTTAAAAAAGTTGGGGCCTCACTTGTGTTTTTTAAATGAAAAAAAATACAAAACACGCTGTTTTTCAAAATCACGGGTTCAAAACAGCTTAACACACGCTTTAAAAAACAAAAATTTTTTTTTTATTGGAGGCAAGTAAACAATACTAATTAATAAGATTTTCTTTAATAGCATAAATTTATACATTCTCTAATTCGTAGGAGGCACCCTTTGGGTGGCGTATCCATGTCGGGTGCCTTGCTCCCAAGTTCCAAGTTCGAATTTCAATTATAATAGATTATAATAGCTAAGAATATCGTATTATAAAAAATAAAAAAATGACAGAATTCTTTTTAAAAATAACAATCCCAAGCCCCTAAGACCATCTCCAACCCTGGGCTAAAAGCCAAATTACCTTCCAAAATTTTACTCCAAACTCACTCCAACCCAAGGGGAAAATTCGGGCTAAATGCTAAATGCTAAACCAAGGCCAGATTCCTCCCATAATTTAGCCCAGAAATCGGTGTGGGCTCCACCAAACTGAATGAAAATATTTATCGAAATTTAAATTTTTTTTTATTAAAATGTTCATAAAATTAATTTACGATAGTCTACATATTTATTTATTTTTAAAATTTTAATTTAAGAAAAAAAAATAGCCTAAGTTTATTCTTTAATAATTTCGGACTAAAATTTTAGACTAGAAAAGGTTGGAGCAGAAAAATTGTTTCTGGGCACGCGATCCTCGAAAACCTGATAAATTCTTGCGCACCGTATGCGGCAATTCCATACAAAATAATTTCAACAAAAACGTGTGACAGTGGGAAGGGTGATCGTCAGCAATGACGTATATATATTGTGAGCTATGTCCAACTCATAAACGGTCAAATGTGTGACAGTTTATTTTGAAAAATTTGCCACCTTTTTTATGTATTGCCTGCGAATTCTTAATAAAATAAACCAAAATAATCAACAAGAAAAGTTGGTGATACAGCCAAACCGAAGGCTAAATCAGGCCAAACTCAAATATAACTTGGATAGTCTAAAAGTAAATACCTAATGTTAGGTAAAGATAGACAGACATCACTGTTAAAGCCGTCACGATGTGTAATGCTAAGTTGTATCATTACTTGTATGACCGTTAATGCATATGAGTATTATTTTTAATAGAAAAATGGTACAAATAAATATTAAGAATAACATTTTTGTGTTACAGAAGTTTTTTCCTTACACATGTTTTTTTACAAGTGGATGATTGAAAAATCTCAACCATTCTTTTTTCGTCCCTTTATGTGCACGAAAGCAAAGCTCGGTTAAACAATAGCTACAATGTCTTCATGTTTTTTCAATTTTTAGCTAAGTTAAAGTTAAAGAAGACTTTTTTTGTATTGATGAATTACACGATAGTAGTTAAAAAAAAAAAAATGAAAGCCTGTACTGGCATCCAGAAGGTTGGACTTCCGAGATCAATCCACTAACTAGTTCTTTATTTATTTGTGAAAAAAGGTTAAGAAGATTAATAGTTAAATAAACTTATTTATTAAATTTTGAGTATAATAATCGTCACATCGTGTTTATATTCTTCCTCCTTCACACTCATTTTATTCTTTACTTAGTTATATTTGAATTATTTTAAGGAAACGTAGTCAACCGTAGATATATATATGTCCATCCATGATATTGTTATTATTTTAAGAAAGATAATTTTTTTTACCTAAACTAAAAATTACAAAGAGGTGAATTCGAACTTTGATATAGAAGAGAGAGCAACTTCACGAACACGTTTATCATTACATAGTATCACAGTCAAATAACAACACCGTCTTTGAGATTTCGGGGTCGTTTAAATCATCACTTGTCAGGACTATTCAGAGTGAGTTCTTTGGCTTGGACCCCTCCTTAAGATATTATTTAAACAAAGTAAAACAATATATTGATGTTAGAAAACAATCACTTAAATCAAAATAAACTTTAGCATTCACCGATTGCAACTTTACAAATATCATTAATTATAAGTAAAAAAACTACAAACATAACATTTACTAGATAATCAAAAGCAGTTCAATCTTAAATAACCAAACATGAAAAGAAAAAAAATTCAAAACTCAAACTTTAAAGTTCACGTGAATATATAACCTTATTGTATAATAAAATTGGAAAACTATCGTGTTTTAACCTCTTTTGTCCAATAACATAATATCATGTAAAGAAAAACTTAAAAGTAATATTATATTACTGGAATACTCACTTCACGTTGACATCCGCGGTGTTGATGACTCATAGCAAAAGAAAAACAAACAAAATTGCTCAGTCATCGTCAAAAATATAAAGCACATACACTTTCCAATCCAAAATTAGTATGGAAAAACTACGTGTTAGTCCACACAAAAATACAGACACAAAACAAAAGTTATGGTGGAAAAGGCGTACGAAGACCGAAAGGGGGTAGTGCTGTATATGTTGAGGTGGCTCTCAATCATATATATAATTAGAAGTTTAATTAGAGCTTAATCATCTTAAGCAAGTTATGAAGATGAGGTCAAGTTTGACTTCCTCAAAACTAGATCACGGCAACTAACCATTTACTAATAAGACTCAAAGAGTCTCATATGTTTTTTAAAATGTATTGACACTGGAAACGCTTTTATTAGAAGCATATTAATTTTATAATAAAAGGGTAAAGTATTTATTGAAAGAAGCACAATTTCTTAATTTATAACTTATTTGAAAGTGTTTTTAAAATGATTGAAAGTGTTTTTAAAATGATTGAATGCGTTTTTAAAAGACACATAGCTGGTGCTTCTCGCATTAAACACTTCAAGTATTTTTATAAGATTCACTTGCATTTTTACTAATAATTAGCTTTAAAAATATTTTCACAAAAAAACTTTTAATTATTTTTAAAATAATTTCAAACAAGCCATTATTCTATTAAACGCTATAAAAGCACTTCATGTGTATTTATTTATTTATTTTATTATTTTTTGGAAACTCACTTCATGTATTTTATGATAGTACAATAGCAGCAGAATAATACAAAACTGAAACAATCTCAGTTGGCTTTCGAGAAGCACTAAAATATTATGGAAGAGGAGTGAGAGAGGAGAAAGCTTATGCATGCTTTGTCGGCCATTTCTGCATCTCACTCTCTCTCTTTCTCTCCTTATCTCTCTTCCGCGTTCACACAAAGTGGATCTTCTGAATCATTCTGTAGGGTGACAAAACGAAAGAACACTTGGCTTTTTATCTTCTTTTAGATTATCTTTAGATAGAAAGTTGGCGATTCACTGCACCTGATTACTTATTATTTGCTCAAAGAAAAATTTAGAGGAAGTCAAGCTCAACCTTTCCAATAATGCACCGCTCTCTCTTTCCAACCATAAACATCCAATGAATTTTCCCAGAAAATTTTATTTTCTTGGGAAAGTGGAGAGCATTTCTTGCTGCTTTCTTGAGTCTTTGTTGCTTCTTTTTGATGGGATTCCTTTTTTTTTTCTTTTCCTCTATTGGTCATCAACTCCAGGTATGTAAAATCGTTGTCCCTATCTAGTTCATTGCAAGTTATCAAAACCCTCGTATCCTTCTCAAACCTGAATCTTTTCTTTTGTGATCACCCTTCATATTTGTTGTGTTGACTTCTCGAATTCTAGTTTTCGTCGAAAAAATCATGGAATTGTTGATGAGAAGGTGATGTTGTGAGTGCTGAAACCCTGCAAACTTAGGGTTGTTGTTGGTGGTGATGGTGAAAATGTCATATGGTTTGTTGATTACTATAACTGTTCTTGTTGTTGCCCTTATGGTTTTCGAATCCCAGGGTCTCAACGATGAGGGTCAATATCTTCTAGAAGTAAAGAGCAAGTTAGTTGATAGATTTGATCATCTTGGTAGTTGGAATTCCAATGATTTCACACCTTGTGGATGGAGAGGTGTGAATTGCAGCAACGGATACAATCCGGTGGTGGTGTCTCTTGACTTGAACTCCATGAATCTTTCAGGTTATTTGTCTCCGAGCATTGGTGGATTGGTTCACCTGAACTATCTTAATCTTTCTTTCAATGAACTGACTCGGAGTTTACCTAAAGACATCGGAAATTGTTCGAGTTTGGAGGTTCTAGCTTTGAATAACAATAAGTTTATAGGTCAAATTCCGAAAGCAATAGCTAGACTTTCAAGTTTACGCGTCCTGAATGTCTGCAACAATAGATTATCAGGTCCTCTCCATGAAGGAATTGGAAATCTTTCATCCCTGTCCCAGCTGATTGCGTACTCTAACAATCTTAGCGGAATTCTGCCGCGCTCTCTTGGAAATCTCAAAAGATTGACGACTTTCAGGGTGGGGGAGAACTTGATATCCGGAAGCTTGCCTGCAGAGATAGGTGGATGTGTGAGCTTGGAGTATCTTGGTCTTGCGCAAAATCAGTTAACCGGAGAAATGCCTAAGGAGCTCGGGATGCTTGAGAATCTGAGAACTTTAATTCTTTGGAGAAACCACCTTTCCGGGGTTATTCCAAAGGAGCTTGGCAATTGTACGAATTTGGAAATTCTTGCCCTGTATGAGAACAAGCTTGTGGGAGAGATTCCGAAGGAGCTTGGAAACATTGTGTATCTGGAGAAGTTGTATATTTACAGAAATATGTTGAATGGGACAGTTCCAAGAGAGATTGGCAATCTTTCTCTAGCAACAGAGATTGATCTTTCGGAGAACTTATTGTCGGGAGAGATACCAGTTGAGCTCAGTAAGATAGCGGGATTGCAATTGCTTTATCTTTTCCAGAACCAATTCACAGGTGTTATACCAGATGAGTTCACAAGTCTTACAAACCTGACTAAGCTCGACCTCTCTATTAATTTTTTAACAGGTTCAATTCCTACCGGATTCCAGTACTTGACTGAACTGATCATGCTGCAATTGTTCAACAATTCGCTGAGTGGCGTAATCCCTCAAGGCCTTGGAGTGTATAGCCTGCTTTGGCTGGTTGACTTGTCCGAAAACTTCCTAACAGGGGAAGTTCCTCGTTATCTCTGCAGAAATTCTAACATGATATTGTTAAATTTGGGGTCTAACAGGCTCACTGGGAATATACCAAATGGCATCACAAGCTGCAAGTCATTGGTGCAGCTTCGTCTAGTTGGAAACAACCTCACGGGGGCTTTTCCATCCGAAATGTGCAAACTGGTTAACCTTTCTACAGTGGAGTTGAATCAGAACAAGTTCAGCGGATCAATTCCTCCGGAAATTGGTAACTGCAGAACTTTGCAAAGGCTGCACCTTTCGGACAACTACTTCACATCAGAGTTGCCTAGAGAGATTGGTAGCCTCCCACAGTTGGTGATCTTTAATGTCTCATCAAATTCTCTTTCTGGAAGGATACCGCCCGAAATTTTCAATTGTAAAACACTTCAACGGCTTGATCTTAGCAATAACAACTTTTCAGATGCCTTGCCAAGTGAGATAGGAACACTTTCTCAGTTGGAGCTTCTCAAGCTTTCTGAAAACAATCTTTCTGGGAACATACCAGTTGCGCTGGGAAACCTCATGCGTTTGACTGAGTTACAAATGGGTGGCAACTCATTTTCTGGTGGCATCCCAGCTGAGTTGGGTGCCCTTTCGAGCCTGCAGATTGCGTTAAATCTCAGTTTTAACAACCTCTCTGGCGACATACCTCCTCAACTTGGGAATCTTATCTTACTGGAATTCCTTCTACTCAATAACAACAATTTGACAGGTGAAATTCCTGGTTCTTTCGGGAATCTTTTGAGTCTACTTGGCTGCAACTTGTCGTACAATGCCTTGACGGGGCCTATTCCTCAGTTACGGCTCTTTCAGAATACGACTGTGGACAGCTTTGTTGGGAATAAAGGACTCTGTGGCGGTCCTCTTGGTGAATGCAAAACACCACCTTCACTCTCTTTTACTCCGGATATGGTGAAGAATAACCCCCGCTTGGGTAAAATCATCGCTATCATTGCAGCTGCTATTGGTGGTGTTTTTCTCATTTTGATTGCGATCCTTGTATATTTCAATAGACGTCCCACAAGCGTAGCTTCATTGCAAGAAAAATCATTCTCTTCGCCGGTTTTGGACATGTACTTTTGCCCAAAGGCTGCAGGGTTCACTTTCCAAGACTTGGTTGCAGCAACTGAAAATTTTGATGAGAGCTATGCAATTGGAAGAGGAGCTTGTGGGACCGTGTACAAAGCAGTCTTACCGAGGGGCCATATAGTTGCTGTTAAGAAGGTAGTATCCAACAGGGAGGGGAGCAATGTGGATAACAGTTTCCATGCTGAAATTTTGACTTTAGGAAAAATCAGGCATCGAAATATTGTAAAGCTGTACGGCTTCTGCTACCACCAAGGTTCCAATCTTCTGCTCTACGAGTACATGGAAAGAGGCAGCTTGGGAGAATTGCTTCATGGAACATCTTGTAGTCTTGATTGGATAACGAGGTTCATGATTGCTCTTGGGGCCGCTCAGGGTCTCTCTTACTTGCATCATGATTGCAAACCGAAGATCTTTCACCGGGATATAAAGTCCAATAACATTCTTCTTGACGATAAGTTTGAAGCTCGTGTTGGGGATTTCGGGTTGGCAAAGGTGATCGACGTGCCACATTCTGAGACTATGTCTGCAGTTGCAGGTTCTTATGGATATATTGCCCCTGGTAAGCTATCTTTTAACTAATCTTAATACAATACTGCTAAGAAGATCAATTTGATATAACCCCCGAACGCTATCTGTTGTAGTTAGGATGATTAATGCTATAGATACTGATACATAACCTTTTGATTCCAGAGTATGCATACACTTTGAAAGTCACAGAAAAATGTGACATCTACAGCTACGGAGTAGTCCTTCTGGAGCTGCTGACTGGAAGAACGCCAGTACAGTCGATAGAGGAAGGCGGTGACCTGGTAACGTGGGTAAGAAACTATTTTCTGCACCATTCCTTGTCTTCAGGAATACTCGATGCTCGATTAGATTTACAAGATGAAGGTACTGTCTCTCACATGATTACTGTCTTGAAAATTGCTTTGATGTGCACAAGTACGTCCCCTTTCGACCGCCCGACCATGAGAGAAGTTGTTTCCATGCTTATTGGGTCAAATAAGTGGGAAGGACACTTTGAAAGTGATTCGTCAAATCATGATACCAATTCCATGGATAATACTGATCCTTAATTCCAATTAATCCTTAGTTTTCTGGTGATTTTGGTTTAGCCAGGATGAGTTCTTCACTTTTAATTGTCAATTACATACACTCATCCCTGTATTATTTAAACAAATACAATCAGCTTCTCCCTGTGCATACACCCCATGGCTTCTCTTCTCGATCCATTTACGTGGATAATATGTTCCGTTTTTCATACGGGAAGCAGTCTATATCTGTTATTATCTATATTTGATGAACTTTGTACAGTTTTTTATTCACTGTTTGCTCTGTTATTCAAGTAAAATACATACTGTTTCTCGAACAACCGAAATGTTATTGACAACTATCAAGCATCTCTTCTCTTGCTGGATCTAATAAACCCTCCTTGCAGCTCAGTGTACGGCATTGCTCTTATATTTGCAACTATAGCTTCATCATCGAATGATCTGGACTTACAATTTCTAGCTAGATCAATTACAATGGACTCCAAAACATCGCTCTGCATTTTTCCGACACCACGCAAAGCAATCGAAATGGCGCCTAATTTGATCGTTGTTATAAACTTTTCTTACCAAAGGTGGCCACAACCTTAGATGATGATCTAGTGCTGCAAAATTTATCAGTAGTTGGAGCAAGCTCTGCCACCACTAACTCCCTGATATCTTGTTCCAATCCAGTAGTATCCTCCCTAAACCTTGACAATATCCCCACCTCGGATCAATAAGCGCTCTTTTGTCGAAATCGGGGTTCTGTACTCCTTGACTCTGCCTAATACGCCCGTCATTAAGGTGATCGGAGGTGGGTTGATCATGATGAACATGCTTAGCATTGTCATCAGTGCCAATGTTCTTCCAAAAAACACAACTTTTGAGCCTATTTACTAGGCCTTTCATATTCGCATTCGCTTTGATCATACCCCTAATCCCTATCAAGCACATTCAACAAGAAGACAAAATGTACAAGGAAAATCATAACCCTAATCCCTATCGAGCAGAATGCCGCCACCGCCGCAACCACGTCGTCAGCTACAGCAGCAGCCGTCCTAAGAACACCAACTCTGTGTTGAATTCAACGAAGGTTTCGTAGCACAAAAGTTTTCAACCCACAACAAGAAAGTATCCCCGGCCCAACCATATTTCGCCACCAAAACCGTCACACAGGAGAGGAAAAGAGTCACTAGATCTGAACCACCGTCACCCATCTCTGCCAATAAAACCAAAAACAAAAAGAAAAGAAATGACTGAAGGTAACAGACATTGCCAACATGGTATAGGAAAAGAGAGTAGAAAATCCCAGTTATCAAATTTTAAATGAATCCTTATCAGAGATTAGAAAGCTTTTTTAAAATAAAACTAACGAAAAGTTAAAAAAAAAAACTACCCTTTTTAATGAAAGGTCATTTTTAAAAGATTTAGTAAATAGTATCAGGAATGGTAAAAATGTGGTTTTTCGTTAAAAATGAACAGTATCGGAATGTTTTTATTAAAACTCCCTTTTTTTAATTCATTAATCCAGGTGAATTTAGCATCAAACTGAACTAAAACTAATATTGTCCTTGTAGGTTTAGGAAATAGTTGTTGCTTCTTCCTTGATCGATAAGGAAGGGGTCTTATTTCCTTATAAAAACCCTAAACCACACTACTTCTGTTACTTGCGCCCCAAATATTCAAGTGGCATTCGTCTCTGGCATCTCCATTCCATCTTCTCTCACAAACCCGAATCCCAATTAAGAAGTGGTGATCTTTTGAGTACCAAGAAACCGAAAATGGCGACGAAGATTACGTTGGATTATGTGCGAAAGCTTCAAGTTGAGTCTTTTACAAAGATGTTGGCGGAGGTGAAAGCGGTTGCGAAAAACCAGGACGAAGAACTTTCTATGCTCGAACAGAAAGTTTTGCTTGATCTCTTTCAAAACAAAGGCAAGAAATCCACAGAATCGAAGAAGCGGAAAGCTGCTTCTGCTTCTAACAATCAGAAAATCAAGAAGCATAATTTCGGAAGCAGCGGCCGGAGCATGCAAGATGAGTACGTATATTATAAGGATTGTGATGAAGAAGATCATGAAAAGAAAGCGAGGACGAAGAAGAAGCAGAAGACGGCCAAGAAAGCGGAGAGCGTGAAACTATCAGCTCCTTCAATTCCTCTTCCACCGCCGGAGTTGCCTAAAGAATTCAAGGAAAAGATTGAATCAATGCATGGTTTCCAAGTGCAATTGATGATCCAGAAGCAACTTTTCAAGACTGATTTGAGCTATGGTCACGACCGTCTCTCGATGCCAAGGAATCAAGTGGTTAATAAGCACTTTCTCGGCGAACACGAGAAAAGATTGGAGAACGGCAGAGTGGTGCAAGTGAAAGTAATAGATTCATGCTTAAAGGAGCGTAAATTATGGTTGGCCAAGTGGTTTACTCATACCCAAAGCAGTTTTTCGTATGTCCTAGGCAGGGGTTGGAGAACAATTTTGAAGGATGAGGAGGTTGGGCTTAATGAAAACGATGTAATTCAGGTGTGGTCGTTTCGATATACCGATCCCAATCCTGATATCAAAAAAGAAGGTCTCGGATTCGCACTTGTTAAGATTAGAGGTGATGGGAAAAAAGACTTCAATGCTAGTACTAGTATTGAGAGGCAGCAAGTAATCGAATCCGCAGTTACCAAGAAAGATGTTAATGGTAGTACAAGTACTGATTGGCAGGAAGCTATCGTATCGCAAGTGATCAAGAATGATGAGATGGAAACAGATGCCAATGTTAGTAAGGATACCGAGAGGCCGGAACCTGTTGACTTGGCGATGATCAAGAAAGAAGAGGGGAAAAAAGACAGTATTTGCAGTATCGCCAGCGAGGAGGCCATTGAATCATCTAAGGCCAAGAACAAGAGCCTACAGGCAGCTTGTAAAGCCACGAAGCATGTCAGCCTAAACCTCAAGTTTAGAAATGTAACTTTTAGACAAATTAAGACTTATGTTTCTGTTGTGTAAAACGATCCTCCGTCTTCATTGAGGGTTACTTTTGTTCATATTTTTATGGAAGATTAGATGGTTTATGTTATTAATCTTATGTATTTCTACCGTATGTGATTCTTAACAGTTGAAGAGTATATATGTTTAAATTACGGGCTAGTTTCATTTCAGGTCATGTTACTTAACAGCAACTAAACCTCCTGTGCATATATTAATTTGTGCTGTAATGCAATCTTCGGAGACGGAAAAAATAATGTAGCTAGGTTGGTAGGATCAGTTTTATTCAGATGTAGAATGACCTTTTCTTGGCTTCTCCCGAAAGCAGTGAGATCCTTTCTCGGCCAAGACGATGAAACGTTGAACAGTGGAGTAATGTATGTGAGAGTGGTGCATCCATGCTTGATGGTGCATGACGATTTAGGGTTGACCAAGTGGGTTACTCAAACCAAAAGAAGCTTTAGCTTTGCCTTAAACAAGGGTTGGAACTCAATTTCTACGAATGAGGAGGTTTTTTTTTAGTTAACAATCCCGATCTTGGCAACCAAGAATCTCTCGGCTTGGCAGTGGTTAAGCTTAAAAAAAAATTAATGGTGGTGCTAGTACTAATGATAGGCAAGAAGCTGCTGACTCGTCGATGATGAAGAAAGATGAGGAGGGGAAAAAAGATACAAACAGTTGTAGTAGTAGTCGTTGTGCTAGTGCCAGCCAGGAAGTAATCGAATCATCCACGACCAAGAAGTAGGAACGCAACACTAGTGAAAACTGAGACTGCTGTTTCTGTTTTGTAGATCTTTTAACTTTTAATGAAGGAAGTTTTCTAGTTCATATTTTTATAGCAGATTATATTTGACGGTTCGATATGTGATTCTTGAGTACTTTTTTATTGTATGTTATATTCTCAATTTATTGATGGATAGATGATTTTCTGGATGTGTTTATGATGGAACGATGAATTTCATATTTTTAAGGATTGATTTTGTATTAGTTTTTCTGTAGATTAAAACATAACATGTTGGTAAGTTCTTCTCATGTTATTTTCATGGAGATTCGATGGAAAATGAAAGCGTTTGACGTTAGCTCTACAAACCACAAAGTGAGCCATCCTCTACCTCTAGTAGTCCCTGAAGTGGTGCTGCTGCTATGTCCATACATTATACTCCAATGATTCTTGGCTCAGCATGGCCGATAGCAGTTAGATTCTGCCACTTCCTAGCCATCTCGACGGGCTTCTTTGCTCCGATTGTGAGTCGAGGGAATGTGGTGCCTCCGGTTGGGAGACGAGGGGAATGTGCTGATTGTGTGCTTGCTAGTTATGGCTATTGTTGTTTATGCATCCATAAAAGCTTGCCGTAGATACACAATCAGCAGATTAAGGGATAATATTACATTAGGGGTGATATATCTTTTATTTTTCTGCTAATTAATGTGGATTTACAAGTTAATCCATGCTACTTTCATGGAGAACCATGTGAGCAGTTACTAGATCGCTAGTTAATCAATAAGAAAACTAAAATTAGATGAACGCTTTGTATTCAGGTTCACCAAAATGGACCTGTATGAGACGGGAATTTAGGGTGTTTTCATTGTCTTGCAAGAACAGATGACCTGACAAGGACAACCATACCCAATAATCTCTCTTTATTCCTCGTGTAAGCATCAAATATAAAATACAAAACAATTAGTACAGTGTATTCTCAATCTCGAAATTTTTTTTAAAATTTTTGTAGAGATGGATTAGGCGAGATTAGTTATTCGTCAACAGTCGCGTGCGAGGCACCAACCCTCTCTCAAAAGAGAAATGACCGTTGCACCCAGAAACCCCCCGTCCATCCCTCTACAAGATTTTATTAATAATATGATGCTTTAGATACTAAATTAATATTGCTGTCAGTCAGTTAGTCAAAATTAACCGACTTCAAAATATTCACTCCTCCTAGTTGTAATAGGCAAGTAAAAATCCCACACCATTTAGGACATTGTGAACAACAAAGTAAAGATTAATTAAAATTACATCTAACTTATTGATATACTAACTGGATATATGGATTTTGTTAATTCGATAAATTTTAAGTATAGCTGTCCATGTTATCTATTCGCCAAAGGCACACACAAATGGATCAACGCTCTGCATTCGGGTTCATCAAAATGGACCCATGTGAGACTCAAAACGAAAATTTTCGTTATCTTGCATGAACAGATGATGTGAGACGAACAATTATACCTAAGAATTTTTTATTTATTTATGGGGCTTTTAGATTTTAGGGTTTCAATAAGATTGTTTTTAAATTTTAACCTAAATGGTTTTCAAAATCTAACATAAGTTCTTATTTTTATAACTTACCATATTTAAGTAATTATAGCACATTGTTATTATTTATAAACTTACCATTCGAAATTCTTGACCCATTCATAATTAATGTATATTTTTTGTACTCTAATCATATTAATAGATACAAATTCATTCAAAATTCAAATTATCATTATTAAAAAAATTCAACAACAAAACAAAAACAATTTATGCATAAACTTTCGGTACCTTATTTTATTCATAAGTACGAAAGTACCAGTACATAAGTTTTGATACGAATGTATCGGTACATAACTTTAGGTATCTTATTTTACTCATAGGTACAGAAGTATCGATACGTAAGTTTCGGTACGAATGTATCTGTACAAATGTGTCGGTACATAACTATAGTATCTAAACATACATATATTTATTATGCGTAAGTTTTAACATAAAATCAGGAAACTGTTCGGTGCATTCTACATCATAGATGATCAACAGCACGTTTATTAATTACTTGGAAGTCAAGTTACTATTTTTTTCCCCATCTCTCTGCTCAGTTACTGATTTACGTTGCAGTGAGTCAAAATTAAACTGACTCCTTGAAGGAAAAGGAAAGAAAACAAATTGACTCCTAGTTGCAATAGGACATGAAAAATCGGACACCCTTTAGGAAATTACAGCCACCCTTTACATTACTTAATAGATCCTTCAGTTTTCTACACAATAATTTGGCAAGAATTTACAGATGGATCAAACACTGTACGAGGCTTCTGAAGCAGGAAACATGCTACTGCTCTCGCGTCGAAACACCAACGGCGGTGGCGGCCAGCGTGACGTTTGCTTCCTTGACAAAACCTGTTTTGCCGAATTAAGAAACCAGGGCGGCTTCACTCCGATGCACATAGCATCTGCAAACGGATACTTGGACATTGTGAAGGAGAATCTTTGCCGCTTCGGAGCGGCAGTCTGCCATCTCAGAGGAGGAAAACGCGACTTGACTCCTCTCCATTGCGCTGCCATCTGCGGCCGCGTTGAAATACTGAACGAAATCATCTCCGCTTGTCCTGTGAGCCTTGAAGATGTAACCTTAAGCGGAGAGACCGCCTTTCACCTTGCTGCTAAAAACAACCAAGTTGAAGCGATTCATGTTTTGGTGGAACTGACGATCGACTCAGCAATGATCACGGTAGACATGAAGAGGAAGATCCTTAACATGAAGAACGTAACGGGGAATTCAGCTCTTCACGTCGCCATCACTGAACGGCGGCACGAGGTGGCAAGGTGCTTGGTTGGGAGTGGAGTTACGGAATTAAATGATGTGAACGAGTCTGGCCTCACGGCTCTTGATCTGGTGCTGCGTCTCCCCAAGATTAGTAAATCATCGTACGCCGAGGATAAGAAAACGGAGGGTGTTCTGCGCAGCGGCGGAGCTTTGAGAGGGCGAGACTTGGCGGCAGTTAACTGGCTTTACATGCCATCAAAGGCAGAGGCCCGCCGTTCCGGGTTGCGAAAAAGAGTGACGCGGCTGGGTCAGCTCTCGATCGTTTATTGATTAAGAATGCTAATGAGCTTGACTTGCTAATTGAACTAGTTTAAGGATATTATGATTTGTCTAATACACTACTGCTATGAGTTTTCTCGGTTGATTAACTTTTCCTTTTCATGATTAATGTAATGGGTAATGCTAGGGGAAAAAAAATTAATTAAATTTTGTAAGTCAAATGATGTGATTATTGATGATTAAATTGTTACTAAGTGTTGATTAACGTGCTTATTCCATATTGGTGACAGATTATTTGGTTCGCCCATTTGGTTTAGAAATTTGATCTTCATAGTACGGGTGGGCACTTAGAACCGAAAACCAAAACCAAAACAGGAATCAAATCAAACCGCACCGAACGGTTTGGTTTTGCGGTTTTGAAACGGTTTCGGTTTTGAAACCGAACCGCAACATAAAAAATAATTTGGTTTCGGTTTTGACTTTTGAAAACTGCACCAAAACAGAACCGCACCATAAATAGTAATAAACATTTAATTAAATGTTCATATTAGATTTCATGTTTTAATTGGTCGTTTGTTAGAATCCATACACTTAGTATGGACTAAACCACACTAGGAATAGGATGACAGAGAATTGTACTCCGTTGAAAACACTCATAGATGAGTAATGCTACATTTACCATATATTTATATTATAACTCCAATAGAGGTAGAGCTCGCCAACGCATATAGATCTCATCTTTATTAGTGGTACAAATTATAGTACAAATATGTAGTAAGAATTGCATTTTGCTCGTAGACCTCTCCATAAAGTCCTTTTTTTTGTCAAAATGTTGTCATAAACACTTTTTATTTTATTATATTAAAACAATTTTAATCATTTTAAAGACACATTCAAATATATCAACAAAAAAATCATAAAATTTAATAAAACCCCTAAAAGGTAGTAACAAGGAATTTGAAACCCTCCATCCATGTTAAAAAGGGGTCAAAATGGATTTTGAGATTGACATAACTCCTTACATTTTTTTCTTCGTCAAACAATAGATTTTTTTAATTAGATGTTAGATTAGGGAGCCGACATGGTTCGAACCCCTGTCGTAGTGTAAGGGCAATACTCCTCTCCATCACTGGGGTAGAAGGCTACTTTCTGGCATAACTCCTTACTTTAGTCCTTCAAATTTGAAATCGATAGAAGTAGTCTCTGAGTTTATGCACCATCAACCATTTTGGTCATGCTGGGAATTTTTTTCGTTGTTACTATGAGTTAGAAAAATAGTATAAACTAATAGTGAAGCCACCAAAGAAATTTGTAGGTGTTGAAAAATATTTGGGATGTCCTAAATTAATTTTAGAAAACATGTGGTGCGACTAAAACGACTCAAATTTTGGCTTATAATGAATCTTGTAAAAGTTCTTAAAATCGATTGGAAAACGTGAGTTATAACTTACAGTTTTTGTGAAAAAATTAAAATTTTTAGTTTTAGGAAATATCTTACGTGAGAATTAACGAAAATGTTGCAAGACATTTGGATGTGATTTTTCCTTTATTAGGTCACGAAGCTATTTTTCATGAATTTTTAAAGTTGAAAATAGAAAAAAATAATGAATGCTAATAGTGGAGCACCCAAAGAGATGTATAGGTGTACGAAATCTTGGAAATATCTTAAATTAACTTTAGAAAACATGTGATGCGAGTAGAATGACTCCAACTTTAGCTTATAACGAATGTTGTAAAAGTTCTCAAAATCGATTAGAAAATTGTGGGTAACCCACAGTTTTTGTGTGTTTTTAGCTTTAGGAAATATTTTGCGTCAGAGTTAAGATCTTGCAAAACCTTTGAATGTGATCCTACCATTTATTAGGTCTCAGAATAATTTTTTTTTTATTTTTAAACTTGAAAAATAAAAAAAAATCTTTAAATTTAGATTTTAAATCGTTGATTTCAAGTGTTTAAATATGAATTAAATATATTTTCTATAGAAAAAACATATTTTGAAGAACATGAATATGATAGTTTGTTGTTATGGTAAGAGAAATAAAAGAAAAATTAACAAATATTAAAATATTAAAAAAATAAATGAAAAATTAACATGAATATGAATTATAATATGGTCGGTACAAATATAGCGACTTGGTAAGGAATTAGTCGCTAGATTACTAGCAACTCCATACCATGAAAATCGCTATCTAAGTACCGATCGTATATTTTTTTATTTTTTTATTCTTTTCTCTATTTTTCTTTAAAAAAAACTAATAAAAATAGTTTGAAAACTTAAATACGTTACTTTATTTAAATTTAAATACTTTTATATTTAAATTTAGATTTGTATCTTGTTTTCAAATTTTTTGACATGGATTATAAGAAACCATTCTGCATTTCGGCATCTACAAATATTTTTGGGGCCTCGCCATTGTTTATTAAATTGAGAATATTTTGTCATTTTAATTCTTATTTAAGTAATTTTTTTATGAAAATGATTGATGGTGGACAAATTCAAAGAACATTTTTAACTATTTCGAATCTCAAAAATGAGAGTAAAGAGTTATGTCAATCTCGACAATTTTTTGCTAAAAGATAGGGAAGGTCGTTGTTGGGGAGAGATTTTGTAAGATCCCACATCGCCCAAGGGTGAGGATCATGTAAGCCTTATATGTACATGCCCACCTCCAATTAGCACGAGGCCTTTTGAGAGATTTTGTTATCTCCCTCTCTGACCCTCCCCTTCCAAATTATGTTACCTCCCTCCCCTACAAAGCTTCACCATACAAAGCTTCACTTTCAAAACTTCACACCATACAAAGCTTCACCCAAAAAAGCTTCACTTTCAAAGCTTCACCTACAAAGCTTCACCTTCAAAGCTTCACCTACAAAGCTTCACCTACAAAGCATCACCTTCAAAGCTTCAAAGCTTCACCCTACAAAGCTTCACTTTCAAAACTTCACCTACAAAGCTTCACCTTCAAAACTTCACCTACAAAGCTTCACTTACAAAGCTTCACCTACAAAGCTTCACCTTCAAAGCTTCAAAGCTTCATCTACAAAGCTTCAAAGCTTCATCTACAAAGCTTCACCTTCAAAGCTACAAAGCTTCACTTTCAAAGTTTCACCCTACAAAGCTTCACCTACAAAGCTTCACTCTACAAAACTTTACCTTCAAAGCTTCATTACAAAATTTCAACACTAAAACATGCAAGAGCTTCACACACTCTTGATCAAGATAGTATGAAGCTAAACCAAGTTTTATGTCCTAAAAATAGCTTCAACCATTCAAGCTATACACCCAAATAAAAACCCACAACGAAAACCTACATTCAACAAACCTTACCTATTGAACTACACACATTTCGATCTTCAACAAATTTCTTCAACTCCTCCTCTTCTTCAATGGAGCTGAATTTTGAACATATTATAGTCCTTAAGCAGATGAATAACTTTCAAGAATGAACTTTTTCTGTTTAAGCAACGGAAGTTAGAGTATTGAAGCTCCAAACAAGACAGTCGGATTTCTGCAGATTTTAACTGTGCTACAGTGTTTCAACGATCTGTAAATATTTAACTGTTAGTTTGTTCTAAATTTTTTATATGTTATGGAAGAAAGGATAGGAAACAACTTTTATGAAGAACGTATATTGATCTGAGCAAGAGAAGATGGAGTTTCGAAGCTCACAACAGGTTGACAGGCAAATAATGAACAATCACTGATCATACTTGAATTTCTGGAGTTGTACTGCTCCGATAGGTCTCAAATTTTGATATGTTGTAGTTAATGAGTTAAGGAACAACTTTCATGAGGATGGATTTGCAATTTGAGCTACAGATGATGGTGTTATATTGCAGTGACTCAGGCTGATTAGTAGAAACGAAAAAGAATTCCACCAAAAAATGAGCAATAGCAAAAAGTGGCAGAAACTTGGTTACTAGCAAGACACCTCCTTCGTCAACTCTTCGCCCGAAGACTTGGGGGACTCCTACCATATTCTACTACGCTTCGATAATCCAAAGTTTCACGACTACTCAATACCTTAGAGCTTTCAAGTCCCCAAGCGAGAAGTTTTCCTCACTCGGGAAACTAGGGGAGCACTATTGCAACCTACATGATCCACCCACGAAGTTTCGACATGCAAACTTCAACAAAAGAAAAGATTCAAAGAACTTAGCAAATGATGCCTTAGGGTATTTAACACAATACGCTAAACAAAGTAAAGCTTGTTTATTGGAATTTCTGATAAATTACATACATGGACATACAAAAAAATCAAAACAAACAAAGAGGAAGGAGCCTTCGCAAGGTTACTCGTGAGAAGCCTCAGTACTCGGCAGAGCACTAGAAAGAGGAGGCACTAAAGGTTCATCATTTGGAGCTTCGGTACGCGGTAAAGCTCCAAAAGACGAAGGCAGTAGATACATTTGGAACAAATCCACAAACCTCTGATGATCACTCAAAATCCAACTCTCAGATTCCTGCAGCTGGTCAAGCTTTCTCTTCATGCATGTGGAGTAGTTATGTGCAAGCATGTACAACTGTCTATTTTCATGCTTGAGCCCCCTGATCTCTTGTTTGAGACTTGCCACTTCCGTCATCAATGACTCAACTTGACGGGTTCGAGCAAGCAAGCGTTGGCCCATATTAGACACATAAGCGCACACTGAACACTGAAAGCCAGAGAATCCTGAACAGCCAACTCATCGGACCGTTTGGAGAGTATCATATTATCTTTGAGGGTGAGAAGATTCATGGCCACCACAATAGCGGTCATATCATTCTTCATCACAGAGTCCTCAATGGTAAGAGAACCAGTAGGGGATAAGAATGATGAATGCCATATATTGTCTTGAGAAGACATGGATGCCTTTTCCATAGCATTCAAATCAAAATGACGGTCGGATGGGCAAGCCATTTGCAGAAATGACGAAGGAAAAATAAGGCATAATAAATCTCAGAAGTACGAAAATGAGGGGGAACTTCTACAAGCAGTAGCTCTCTGAATGTACTCCTTGAACACAATTGGGACCCTTATAAAAGGAAGGGCAACATGGCCACGTGTTCAAAAATCGAAGAAGCACCATACTCCAAATTCCGAGAGCCAGGTCTCTATGGATAAAAAAATTTGGCAATCCCCACACGCAAAATCAGCTCCTCGGATACCACGGATAAGTTGGGCAAAGATCTCTAACAAAGCTAAGGCAGGTAAATTTTGAAGTGCCAGCTACCCTACTATTACCCACAAGGGCAAATGAATGACACCACTACTTGCTAAGTGGGAAACCCATGTATATGTCGATTTTCGTCCTCTATGGCAAAGCAAGCTTGGGAAAAGGCCTACTTTTTCATCATCCCCGAGAATGCATCTTCAACAAAGATCTACGTGTTCAAAAATCGAAGAGACACCACTCTCACTGATTTCGAAGAGCCAGACCTTCAACAGATCTGCTTGTTCAAAAATCGAAGAGACCACTCTCCAGATTTTGAGAGCCAGGTTTTCTTGGATAAAATGTCTCGACACTCTTCACACGCAACATCAGCTTTCTGGATACCACAAACCATTTTGCCAAAGATATCCAACAACACGTGAACCTTGCAACTCCCACTACATTGCTATGACCAAGAAGGGTAAAAGAATAGTATTACCACTTATTGTTGGGAAAATTCCTATATATGTCGACCTCCATCTTCCACAGTCAGACAGACTTGCAAGAAATGCTCAACAATTCCTCACATCCGAGAGGGCACTCCCAACGAAGCCTCTCGAAATACTCAGTTTTCTTTCTCCCGATAATATCTCTGCAAACAAGCCACACTAGAGCAAGAGTACTTCATATCATCAGGGTCGAAAGTAAGAGTATCCCATATCATGCTTTCTCTATGTCCTTGTCTTTGTCCTTGTTCTTACCTACAGGACAAGGAGAAAGAGAGCAATCAGTCGGAACCTGAAGTCAGAATTTTGATTTGGAACTGATTGCCTGGAACCCTTGCCTGATTGCTTCCCTAGCATTGCTCTCGAGTACTCGTCTTTAACTGTTTTCAAGGTCACAAATTCCTCTGGCAAATACCCCATGACAGTTGATCAGATATTAGCTCTTTACACTGAAGCTGCCAAGTATGGATGAGTCACTAAGAAGTAATGTTCTGAAGGACCATTCAAATACAAATGGTACACACCACTTCGGCTATGCAAAAGATTGAAGCAGAAGGGTCAACGATGAGCTAGAACAGGTCACTACGGCACGACACCCTTCCTACAAAACTGCATAATCCAGACGGAGGAGTCTAAGTCAAAACCAAGCTCGGCATCACTGCCCCATCTGAAGAACTCGAGAAGCCTCAACAACCTTTTGTTGGCACCATCGCCGAAGAGCAACAGTATCATATATCATCAGGATCGAATGTACTCTAGATTTGATGGAGTTGTTTTGACTCTCAAATTCTTGAGTCGGCTCACTCGTTTGGAGAAAACCAAAAAACCCTCAAACCCAGTTCAAGAATAAGCCTGTGGAAAGTCAACAAGTACAACAAAGCACGCACCGATTCATCCGGTACCTCTTCAAAAGCAAAAGTGTCTCATATCATCTCTTTTCCCTTTACTTCTCCTTATCCTTCATGCAACCTGCAAGACAATGAGAAAGAGAACGAGCAACCAGAGTCCGAAGTCAAACCTCCGATCTGCGACTGCTTACTTGAGACTCTGATTGCTTACCTTGTCTGTCACCTCATTTGGCAGATCTTCTCAGTCAAAGACTTGGGGGACTCCCACTATATAGTTTGTATCGCACTTGACCAAGCCTGAAACTACAAGTAAGCTTCAAGTGAAAATGATATATCACCTTGTGTGTCAACATATGTTTAAGATACCACTCCTACCTATAGGACAAAGGCAACTGAAGATGATATCACACTTCGGCACTTAGAAGTTTCGTGATTACTTAGTATCTTGGATCTTGCAAGTCCCCAATCGAGAAGCTTCCCTCACTCGGGAACTTAGGGGAGCACTATTTGTACCATACTTGACTAACCCCGAAACTACTAAGCACCAGTCAACATTATACCGTTAAGGACCTACAAGAGTTTCCCTCCAATCAGGAGGCCAATCACAATACAACACATGTCAATGTCATAGGCCAATCACAACATGACACGTGTCAACATCAGAGGCCAATCATAACACGACACGTGTCAATGTTAGAACAAAGCTAGAAACTCTCTTCTATAAATAGGGATCATTCTCCCACAATGAATCCCTAATGTCATTTGTACTAAATCATTCACTAGAACTCACAAAACGAGAGTTTGAACCTATGTACTTATGTAAACCCTTCACAATTAATGAGAACTCCTTTACTCTGTGGACGTAGCCAATCTGGGTAACCACGTACATCTGGTGTTTGCTTCCCTGCCTCTATATCTTTACATACTTATCTGCACTAGTGACTGAAGCAATCTAGTGAAGGTCACACACCTGACACTTTTTGTTGTACCAAAGTCCTCACTGATTTTGTGCACACGTTTATTAACTTGAAGGACCTTTGTTATTTTATACCATCACACACACATATATATACAAGGGTGGACTAATCTTGTTATCAAGAGTCGAACAATAATCTAATGAAGTCCACTCATTTGAAGCATGATATCACATATTCTAGTATGAAAGTTTTGCTCATGTTTAATGAATTCAAATTTATTCAACTTGTTTTATGAAAAACATTGTAAGGGACACCCTTTTGTTGCACAAACATGTTTTAGCATCACAACTGCACGCAACATGCTAATTGTTTACATAACAAATGTTTTTTTCCTATTATTATTGGGAAATGCTTATTAATATGTTAAATTGCAAATTGTACATTTTTTCTTAAAAACCAAACTGAAACTGTTTGAAACCGCACCGAACCGAACCAAATAGTTTGGTTTCATTTTGGTTTTGGCTTCAAAACCGCACCGAACCAAACCGCAAAAACTTGCAGTTTTGGTTTTGGTTTTGGTTTCACTCAAAACCGCATCAAACCGAACCGCGCCTACCCCTACTTCATAGCATTATCCTAATGTAATTATTAATTATCTAGAACGTCCACATGGCAGCTGCACCCACTCAAATAAGTGACGAGATTTCGATGAGGGAATTGGTTTTCTATGTGACGTTACTCATGGGGAGACAAGTATTATTCTAAGAAGATTTATAAATTTAGTCAAATAATTGACTAGATTTCGATGATCAAACGATCTCCGATTCAATTTTTATTTATTTTTATATAGAAATGATTTTTGTTTGTATCATACTTGACCAACCTCAAAACTACTAAGCACCGGTCAACATTATACCATCAATGACCCACAAGATTTTCCCTCCAACCAGGAGGCTAATCACAACCCAATACATGTCAACGTCAAAGGCCAATCACAGCACGACACGTGTCTACATCAGAGGCCAATCACAACATGACACGTGTCAATGTCAGAACAAAACTAGAAACTATCTTTTATAAATAAAGATCATTCTCCCACAATAATCCTTAATATCATTTGTACTAAACTATTCATTAGAACTCACAAAAGGAGAGTTTGAACCTATGTATTTGTGTAAACCCTTCACAATTAATGAGAAATCCTCTACTCCGTGGACGTAGCCAATCTGGGTGAACCACGTACATCTTGTGTTTGCTTACTTGCCTCTATCTCTTTACATACTTATCTACACTGGTGACTGGAGCAATCTAACGAAGGTCACAAACCTGACACTTTCTGTTGTACCAAAGTCCTCACCGATTTTGTGCATCAACAATTTTCAAATGAATATTTCTAAAGGGTAGTGTTATCCTCACAACATTTTTTTACCTCTTATACACCCTATGTTGATTTATGTCATTTGATTTTTTTTCAATTCATTCGATCCGACGACCTAAAATTGAAAATGAGTGGGTGGATACACCACCCGTTATAAATTGAACGATTCATATTATGAAGTTTATATGGTGAAGATAAATTAATCAAAATGATAGAATATGTGGATTCCTCTATGCCGGGAACCAAGTATTATCCTAAGAAGAAAATGATATAAAATTAAAGTTTATATATATATATGTGTGTGTGTGAGTGTGTGTATGAATAAATTAAGAATACTTGTAACTACCGATCGAGTGGATGTACATAATCATCCCATGCAAATAACATATGTTCACCATAAAAATTTCATATAATTTTTATTTGGAGATCATTCATACAAAAAATTTATTTGAATCACAGATCGCTTAGTTATCCACATGCATAAAAAAAAATCGAGGGTGTATCTGCCAAATAACATACTCATGCATTTATTTGATATACATTTGGAAGAATATACTTGATTTAAACTATTTTTTTTATAAAAAGGATACTAAAATGATGATTAAGAAATTAAACAATCCATATTATGAAATTCGCACAATGAAAATCCTTTTTGTTTGCAAATGATGAGTGGATGCACTTACTAAAAAGAAACAGAACAGTCATTGACAACAAGAGTAACCAAAGCGCATCCATGCACACATCTTAACAGTGGAATTAAGTGCAACTAGAGCGCTCTACGAAATAAGTACACTGTCATCTAGACGTTATATGGCCATTATACAATATAATGTGGAGAAAAATTGATGTATAACATTGTAACATTGGTACAAGAAGCTACGATAGTAGTGTAGGGTTGGGGTAACGAGTCATTGGATTGCAGTCTACTTGGAGTTCCCTCCCGTCTCTGTCCCTAACTTGATAGCTGTTAGGCCTGACCCGACTATACTTTGTTTGTTATTGGTCCAATGGAGTCCGGCTGAATCGGATTCAAATGACCCAATGACTAATGTTTAAAAAGCCCAATGGAGGCTTGTCAGCAACTCTCTCTCTCTCTCTCTCTCTCTCTCTCTCTCTCTCTCTCTCTCTCTTATATGAAAAAAAAGGTTGGTAAGAAGCCATTTTCCCGTGTGTTATAAAATATTTTTCCATGTGATTCGCAAGTAAAAAATGTAAGAAGTCGGATGCGGGTTACTTCGGGTTGACGCTCTGAAAATAGAAGTTTAGGCATTAAGCGATTGGTCATTGTTCCAATTTTTTTTTTAAACAAACGATATTATTTACACTAAAGAGTAGAATGTGAGTTTAGTCTCATAATAAGCTAATAATAATATGGTTCAAATTTTTAAAAGTTTGAAAAATTAAGAAATAAGGTTACTTTAGGTCACTACTCTAAAGAATATCTGTTTAGGCGCTAGACAATTGGCTAAAACCTTAATTAATCCTTAGATGTTTGAAAATTAAGAAATGACGTCTAGATTTTTTAAGTTACGACTCTCGTTTAGACAGAAAATAGATAACTTTCATTTCATATTTTATTTTTTAATAGATTGTAAGAAACTTATTGAATACTTAGATAAACACTCGTTGTATTTTTAAATATAAATATACATTTATTCATTTTACTCTACTTGAATGGACGTTGTGTCTCTTCCATTCACTATAGTTAACCTTATTCAATTAGATTAGCTTACTAAACGATGTCAATATGTTTTCATACAAACGGTATTGTTTGAGAGAGTTCAATCACTAAACGATGTCGATATACGTTCTTTTACAAACGATATTGTTTGAGGGAGTTCAAACACAAGTCCTCCAATACATATATTCTGGAGGTAGAAAAAATACATATTTTAGCATCTACTATTTTTATAATGACTCGTGATTACCAAAAAAACTTTCATTTCAGGTGAACCATTTAATCCCAAAGTAATTAAATGTAGGCGCTTTTGCATTCATTAGTCAGACTAAGATTGCGTGTCCAAGACACGTTTTAAGTTTTTCTTCCTTTTTTTGGGTGAAAAGCTCCGATTAAGTTAATTGAATCTGAAGAAAAGCGACACGACATCCAAATTCCAATCCCAAATCTCAATCACTTCCCCGCATCCGACGGCCCAGATCGCTCGCGCCCTCAGCCCCACTTCTCCAACATTTATTTAAACCCCTCTGTCGCGTTGTCCTCTGTTCTCCGCACCAAAAAAGCACCGAAATACAAAAAGCGCTTCCAACAAAAGCCGCTTCTTCCAATTGTACAATCGCGAACTTCAGAACTTAAAAAAAAAACAAAAAAAAAAACAAAAATTCAGAAGCCAAGGGGCAGAGCCGGACAGCTCGAGAGAGAGTTGTGGGCAGTTCGATCGCAGTTGGATGGTAGTGATCGGGGGCGGGTGAGGAGGAGGTTCGCCACGATGATCACGGTTCAGGGAGAGGCTCGTCAGCCGCAGGCGGTGGTCGGAGCTTCTAGGGCTCACTTCGGCGTCGCTCGCGATGACTCCTTTGGGATCAAGCCGGAGCCGGAGCCGTCGTCTCTCAGCTTGGTCCCTTTCAAGCCTCATCACGATGCTCGTGAAGGTTCCATTTTCTGATCCCAATTTTGTCTAATTTCGTTTTTTTTAATCGGAATATGAACTTCTAAATTGTTTGTTAATCAAAGTTTGAAACATCGGTTGCAATTTTGGGGGTGTTTTAATAGATGTTGCTGTGTAGGTGATTAATTTTTAGCTAAGAATTTGACGGAAAAGCGAAATTTCGAATTTTAGGGTTAGGGTTTTCATCAAGTATTCCAGGTTGGATGGCGTCGGAGGTGCTCGTTTGGTAAATTATTTGAATTTCTGACTGTTGAGGCTAATTGATGAATTATTCGATTATGTAGTTGATGAAGACGCACATTTGACTGTGGCTCATCAAATGTACAAGGCTGGAAACTATAAGGAGGCACTAGAGCATAGCAAAATTGTGTATGAGAAAAACCCGATTCGCACCGACAATCTCCTGCTTTTGGGTGCAATCTATTATCAGGTTCAATTTTAATTCACCAAACTAATCTCTTTTTCTTTCACTGGTTTTTCTCCATTATATTGGTGTTGGGAACTGAAATTAATTAATTTTATGTGTGCTTTATTCCGTTCCAGTTGCATGACTTTGATATGTGTATTGCCAAAAATGAAGAAGCCCTTCGAATTGAGCCCCGTTTCGCTGAGTGTTATGGGAACATGGCTAATGCTTGGAAGGTAATGTCATGAACGCATAGTTGCCTACTTTCACCCATTTTTTCTTGTTAAATAATTGTCCATAATGTTGAATTGGTTTGTTCTTTATGCAGGAAAAAGGAAATAATGACCTTGCTATTCGCTATTATTTGGTTGCCATTGAGGTTCGTATACTATTTTATACTGTTTTCTGACTATACTTGCATTTCCTCAAACCTTAGAAAGGGATTAAAATGGATGTTGAGTTTTCTTTTAGTTTGTAATTTATAGGGTCAAATTACCCTGGTTTGGTTCTTAAAACTTTTTGGATGTCCTTTATTTATGAAGTTCAAGTTGTTCTGCTTCAGTTTGAATTGTTTAGGTGTTCTTGTCTTCTCATACTCTTGTGTGGTTTGTTGATCTGAGTTTTTCTTGGCTGCAGCTTCGTCCCAACTTCTGTGATGCATGGTCAAACTTAGCTAGTGCATACATGCGGAAAGGAAGACATGAAGAAGCGGCACAGTGTTGTCGCCAGGCACTTGCATTAAATCCCCATTTGGTAAGCTTCTATCTTGTTTGTTTTTCACTTACAACAGGATGTTCATGTTGTTCTTTTGTCCGATCCAAGGTTCCACGCTATTTTACTTTCAATGTTATCTGCAAGCTAACTACAGTGGGAAATTGGTATACAGGTTGATGCCCATAGTAATCTTGGAAATCTAATGAAGGCACGGGGATTGGTGCAAGAGGTAAGTCTTAGAAAATGAATGTATTACCTCGCATTATGTTTTAGTTACCGTATATGTATTGGAAGCTAAAATCTAGATTGCGCTGTATAGGATTTAGGGCTGTTGTTTATTCTTTTCCCTAGCTTCCATACTGTTTTCCTAAACCTACCGTTGTATCACTTTCTGTTCCGATCCAGTACAGAATGTGGTACTGAAAGTCTGAGCTACTGCTCTAGTTAATATCCACCTGGCCCAAACTTTTCCCCTGCCCAGATTTGTGGGGTTAAATAAATTTGGATTTCTCAACAGTCTACTGGAATGATAATTCTGTTCAACATTTAAATTCTGTAATGTATCTCAAGTAAAGTCACTGATGGAATAATTCATGTGTGTAACTGTATGCGAATTCACAGTTCAAACAGATATGAAGTTGTTGTCCCCAGGCCAGGGCTCAGATGATGGTCTTGTTGTTACTCCCATCCCCAAGACTGCAAATAGTCAGACTCTAACCTTTTGTGCAGGCATACAGTTGCTACCTCGAGGCTATACGTATACAACCAAACTTCGCTATTGCATGGTCTAATCTTGCTGGTCTTTTCATGGAGTCTGGTGATCTTAATAGAGCCCTGCAGTACTATAAGGTATCATAAATTTTGTGTTCGCCCATTAATCATCTTCTGACTTTGTGATGTGCTGATTCTTTTACATCTTAGTACAATACATGATTGCCTTATTTAGAATTGTTCTTAAATTTTTTTTTTTTCCTTGGATAATTTTCTATCTCAGGAGGCTGTGAAACTCAAACCTGCTTTTCCAGATGCGTATCTCAACCTTGGGAATGTTTATAAGGTAAGCTGTCATGCCTAATGCCAGTAAGGTTGGGTAGGTGCAAGTGGCTGGACTTGTGTTGGAGAAAAACAAGCTATTTCTTTTGCCTTTTCCAGGCTTTGGGACTGCCTCAGGAGGCAATCGTGTGTTATCAGCGTGCTCTCCAGACAAGACCCAACTATGCAATGGCTTTCGGTGAGTAATATCTTACCATGTCTTAGCTTTTTCATCTTTTTATTTATTCTTGACTTATTAGATTAGGTGGTTCTTCCTTATGAGAAATCTTTGTTTTTTGTCCCTAGCAGTCTTTGTAGTAATATGGATATGGTTGACAGCTACTTTTTGTCTCAACAGTCAATGCTTAACGGTCTACATGCATAATAACTTGTAATCTGGCATTATGGATTTGAAACATTTCCTTTAAGCAGAAAGAGAATGGTATTTATTCCTAAAGTTATTGCACATGGATGAGTCAGTCGATGGCTACATTCTTGTCTCAACTGACTACTTTTATGTATCTCAGTGTAATAAATATTTGTAACTTAAAAGCTTCTTTTTTTTTTTTTTTTTTTTTTTAATTTTAACTTGTTTTGAACTCTGTTGAGGAATCCTCGTTTCCTTTTCCATCTGTTCAGATATATTTTTTTTTGTGGTAGCAGTTTCATGGATTTTCGTAGACCTTTATTGAATTGTTTGGTGCAGGAAATTTGGCTAGTTCGTATTATGAGCAAGGTCAACTGGATCTGGCAATCCTACATTATAAGCAAGCCATTTCCTGTGATGCAAGATTTTTGGAGGCTTACAATAATTTGGTTGGTTCTCATATATTTAATTTTATAAATTATGATTTTCGGATTTGTAATTGCAACTTACACCGGCTTAATTTTTTTTTCCCACCATTTGAAGGGCAATGCTTTGAAAGACATTGGCAGAGTGGATGAAGCAATTCAATGCTACAATGTAGGTTCAACCTGTGGTGTTAGGTTTGTTTGAATTGCTTGCACATGATCTTCCGTTTTACTTAACCTTTTGGATTGCTGCATGCAGCAATGCCTTAATTTACAACCTAATCACCCACAAGCGCTTACAAACCTTGGGAATATTTATATGGAATGGTATGCGCTCTTGAAATACTTGTGAATTTTATTAATTTATTAATGTTGAAACAATTAGTTCAGGATTTTAACAATTAAAGTACTGATATGCAGGAACATGGTGGCTGCTGCTGCTCAATATTATAAGGCCACATTGACCGTAACAACTGGATTGTCTGCTCCTTTTAATAATCTTGCCATCATCTATAAGCAACAGGTATTGCTTCTGTGATACCATTCTTAGGTTGTTGCAAGTTTGTTTTTCCCCCCATGGGGTGTGGGTGTATCTTTCGAACAAAAAAAAAAAAAACTGCCATTTTTTGGGTTGGGATAGAGGGGGGAGGATGGTACTACAAAAATTGCTCCTTCAAAGCTTCTGGAAAATGTGGACCTGTTTTTTTTTCCTCTTACTAAAATCCATGCAAACTTTATAAAGATGAAGATTCTTTACACCAAAAAGCTGTCATTTTAGGAGGAGGGCTGTAATAAGTTATAACCATATTTTCAGGAATCATGGGTGAAACCCTCACAAGAAAGGATTGGTTTCTAAGGTTAAGAGTAGAAATAAAATCTAAAAGCATCAAAATAAGAATTGCTCTATTTTTTATTTATCATTTGTATTCTGCTCTAATTCTTTATTATGCATGCTTTCATCACAGGGGAACTACGCGGATGCAATTTCTTGCTACAATGAGGTTCTTCGCATTGATCCCTTGGCCGCTGATGGGCTTGTCAATAGGGGCAACACATACAAAGAGATTGGTAGAGTCAGTGAAGCGATTCAGGACTACATACACGCAATATCTGTCCGGCCAACTATGGCTGAAGCTCATGCAAACTTGGCTTCAGCTTACAAGGATAGGTATGGTACTAGTGTTTACATCAGGGAATTTCATCTTTGGGCTATAACAAACTCCAACCGAGTAAATTTTAGTAAAGTAGCTTGATGTTTCAGATGGATATGAAAACTATCACAGCCCTTGTGTGGAAGTGGAACTAACATGTCTTGAACTCATCTTGCAGTGGACATGTCGAGGCTGCTATTAAGAGCTATAGTCAGGCATTGCTTCTTCGAACTGATTTTCCAGAGGCAACTTGTAATCTTTTACATACATTGCAGGTATTATCTTAATTTGATGGAAGTGAAGTGATTTTTTCGAACTTTTTAATGTATAGTTTTTTTTTTCCCTCAGAAATTTGAATGAATCTAAACTCTGCATGTTGGTTTGCTCTTGGACACTGACACAAATGTGCACACAAGTGCCTGTACACTTAACTTTTGGAGTTACGTGGATGTATCCATGACCATAGAATTGGTTTTATTCTTGTTGATGACTACATAAGTAGAAGTGAAACATGAAGGCATTTATGCGGTAATCAAAAGTAGATGAGTGTATCTATGTTTCACTTCTACTTGTATGCCTTGTGTTGTTTGCAGTGCAGCTGGGATTTTGAAATCTTTACATGTAAATTAATATGATTGTATATTCCAGTGTGTATGCAGTTGGGAGGATCGTGACAAAATGTTTTCTGAAGTGGAAGGCATAATCAGGAGGCAGATTAATGTCAGTCTTGATATATCCTCATTGTACTCTTTATTTTGTTAAACCGATCATTTTCATTTCTAGTCTTGTTTCTATCGCTCATAACTTTGCTCAGAGTTACCTGAATGCTAATTGCTTATTATTTCAGATGTCTCTTCTGCCTAGTGTGCAACCTTTCCACGCAATAGCATATCCTATTGATCCAATTCTGGCACTTGAAATTAGGTATAGCTGTATGTTCAGTGTTTTAGGCTTTAAGAAGCAATGGCTACTAGTAGGAGTTATTTTTCTTCTCATTCACAAGTTTGTTTTCTCTTTCGAAGTCGTAAATATGCTGCACACTGCTCCATAGTTGCATCCCGATTTGGACTTTCTCCATTCAACCATCCTGCTCCTGTCCCCATAAGGCGTAATGGTGGACCTCATAGACTAAGGGTTGGGTATGTTTTGAGAGGATATGCTCAAGACTAATCGCTTTATTTGCCATTCCTTTACTTCTCCTTAAATGTGTGAGGACCTTTCTTGATTTGCAGATATGTAAGCAGTGACTTTGGTAATCACCCTTTGTCACATCTTATGGGATCTGTGTTTGGGATGCATAACAAGGACAATGTTGAGGTTTGTACTTTTTGTACTGTCTTATTGGTTCATTTATGTTCATTGCTGCCTGTTAAACTAAGCATTATTATATAGATTTTCTGTTATGCCTTGAGTCCAAATGATGGAACGGAATGGAGACAACGCATCCAGTCTGAAGCGGAGCACTTTATGGATGTTTCTTCTTTGTCATCGGATATGATTGCCAAAATGATTAATGAAGATAAGATACAAGTCTTAATTAACCTCAATGGCTATACAAAGGTATACTTCTGTTGATTTTTGTTTCTCGTCCTTAAATAATGTTCGATAAAGCTAATAGCAAGCAATAAGTGGACCTAGAAAATGTGCGTATTTGTGTGATACATTTTGTGAATATTTTCTTATAATTATGATCGTACATCAACTAATTGTAGTTGTTTATTATACGCACATCTTCTAATGATTGCATTTGTAACAAATATCTGTTGTTACTTGTTTGAATGACTTAATGACACATACATCATGCAGGGGGCAAGAAATGAAATATTTGCTATGCAGCCAGCTCCCATTCAGGTTTCATACATGGGGTTCCCTGGTACCACAGGGGCAAATTACATCGATTATCTAGTCACTGATGAGGTTTGAATTGGGCCACTTTATGTCTTGGATAGCTTAATTTTGTTGGCTGTAATTGTCTGATTTGCTCTTTCTTTGCTTTCAGTTCGTTTCACCTTTACGCTACGCGCACATTTATTCTGAGAAAATTGTTCATCTCCCGCATTGCTACTTTGTGAATGATTATAAGCAGGTTGGTGTTAATAATAATATTACAGAAAGTTTTCTAGTCTGTTTTCTTATTTTATTAACCTGAGCAAAGCTACATTGCACCTGAATCACCATTTAATGTTGTGCTCAGAAAAATCAAGATGTGTTGGATCCAACCTGCCGGCACAAGCGATCGGATTATGGGCTGCCTGAGGATAAATTTATATTCGCATGCTTCAATCAGTTGTACAAAATGGATCCTGAAATTTTTAATACTTGGTAATATCTTCATATTCCTCCATGTTCATAGAAGCAATTCCAAAAGAACCAAATGTTATATTAGTGCATATTGTACATAATTTGTCATCTCACTAGTTATTTCTATGTTTTCTAGGTGTAATATTCTTAAACGTGTACCCAACAGTGCACTTTGGCTCCTCAGATTCCCAGCTGCAGGCGAAACGAGACTCCGTAAATGTTAGTGCAATGATTTACTAATTTATAATAATTGATCGCATTCCTTTAAACCTCATTTTTGCAACCATTTCAGAATACCCAGTCCAAGTAAAGGAAATTACAGTCTTTGATGTTTCAGTCTGAAATTAAAACCATTTAATAATGGGCCTTAAGCTCTGGTTTTCACCCAAAAAATTGAACCCGTTTTGTGATATTTTTGTTATTTGTTGGACTTTGTTCAGATGCTGTTGATCAAGGAGTCCAGCCAGACCAAATCATCTTCACAGATGTTGCTATGAAAGGTGAACATATCAGGCGGAGTGCGTTGGCAGATTTATTCCTTGACACGTAATCTTCTTTTCCCTTGATTCCATTCAAATCTGAAGGCTCTCTTTCATTGTGTACTCCACATAGTAAGCTAAAATATTGATTGTGGGAGTTTTTGTCTTTAGGCCTTTGTGCAATGCACATACGACAGGCACAGATATTCTATGGGCAGGTCTGCCAATGGTGACCCTTCCCCTTGAAAAGATGGCTACCAGGGTTGCTGGATCACTGTGTCGCGCCACTGGACTGGGAGATGAGATGATTGTTAGCAGGTATGTCTTTTTACGGGAAACCTTCAGACTCTCTAGTGGCAAAATACTTGTTTCCGAAGGCTTTGTTCTTGTCCTCTCACCAGATGCTTCTGTCGTACATATACATGAGTTTGTAACAATTTTCCTTCCTGTTTTGGCTTCCTATAGCATGAAAGAGTATGAAGAGAAGGCAGTGTCTCTGGCATTGAATCCTCCAAAACTCCGTGCTCTTGCCAACAAGCTCAAGGCAGTCCGACTGACTTGTCCTCTGTTCGACACTGCACGCTGGGTGAGTTAAAGCAGCATGTCTTGTGCATTTATATCAGTTGGTATTTTGAAATTCATGTCGCATATGACTAACCGTTGGAATTAAAGAACTGGTAATAATCTGTTGAAACAACCCGTTGCAGGTTAGGAATCTGGAGAGGAGTTACTTCAAAATGTGGAATCTGCATTGCTCGGGCCAGAAGCCGCAGCATTTCAAAGTCACCGAGAACGATTTAGAGTTCCCCTGCGACAGATAGAAGGGCGAAGTTAGAGACGGGATTTGTAGATAGTTTAGGAGAGAAACAAAATAGGGAAGTTGCTTCAATGGATTAGGAGATCCATATCATTGTTACCCAAAATGATGACTCCTGGACATGTTTCGAGCCGAAGGAGAGAGATTCGCTCGACGTAGCGGTATTCAGTATGTCGCTCTTTCCGCTTGCTCCCCCTCCACACCATCCCCTCCATCCGCTATATAATCTTGTGATTTGTACGTCTCTTATGTAAAGGAGATGGTATACTTATGTGCTGATTTATGTCTCCCACGTTAACCGTCGTATCATCAATGGTAATGTATTGGTTCCGTCTTGCTCGTTCTTTACATTTTCGATCGTAAACTACACTCTTCTGATGACATTTTCCGTTTTCTTTCGGCCTGAACCAAAACTTTGCAGAAAGTTAAATTGCGATTTGCTGCCGCCTTGGCACTCTTTGGCATTCAGTTTGCAAGCAAATTCTGTTCGGGGTGTGCTATTCACTCTTTTTTACTTCTCACACACCCATTGTTAATTTATGTCCGTTGATTTTCTTCAATTTATTCGATCTGACGGCTGAAATCTAAAAAAGTGTAAGAGAAGTGAAAAAGAGTGTGAATGTCATACCCTATTCTATCCTACGTTTCTTATATCACTTTTTATAAATAAATGAATCTGAAGCATAATAATTTATCGTCTAAATTATACAAAACCGCCTCAAATATAAGTCGTATTATAATTTTATACTTTATCCTACAAATTGTAGCAATGTTAAACCTTCACGATTCAATTTTTTCTGTTAACTGTTGGCGTAGCTCTGGTCATCGTATACCCCAATTGAGGTACCAAAAAGGCCATCGTTTCTTCCATGCGCTCTGTTCATCGTACCCCGGGAAGCAGGTGCCTCACCCTTCTCCTCGAGCACAGCCGGCAACGCACAATGCACATAGCCGCTAGATCCTCAAAACTGCCAAAGTCCGTCATCTTCAACGTTCTATCGCCACATCACGCACCGCGGAGAGAAACTTCCAACTGTTCAATCCTCTTAGCCATATCATGCTTCCCACAGTTCTTCAATCCATCAGTAACAAAATCAAAGCAGCGCGAAATCGGCATCAACCCCACCTCAGTCATTTCCACCAAGTAATTCGCAGCCTCAACAAACCGCCCTCCGCGTCCAGCCATCGTTATTAACATGGTGTACACCGGCCTGTTCGGAGGATGCCCCTTAACCTTCATCTCACTAAAGAAACAAAATGCATCATCAAACTGCCCCCTCCTGCACATTCCCTTAATTATACAAGCATACAAGCTCGGAAACGGCTTATGCCCCTCTTCAATCGAATTATGCAGAAGCCGAAACGCATCATCGATCCTCCCTACCTTCGAAACCGCCGGAATCAACACCTTGTAAGTGTTGATATCAGGACAGAGCCCCAAACCATTTGCTTCCCAATACAAATCAATGCAAAAATCAACCTCCCCACATTTACATATAGCTTCCATCAATGCATTAAAAGTAGAAACATCAGGCACAAATCCTTCCTTCACCATCTTCCTTACCATCCCTTTCGCAGCCTCGACGTAGCCAGCATTAAGCAGCCCTTCGACGAGAAGATCGCGGCCGCGAACCGGCGGATTGAACCCTTTGCGGCTCATCTCCTCCAAGAACAATTGGGCCTCCCGCATTTTCCCATTGGAGCACCAAGCATTCACTAAAATTGAATACGTTTTCTTATCCGGAACAACCCCTTTTCGGATCATCCTCCTCACCAGAGCATAAGCCCCATGAAAGAGCTTCCCTTCGCAGAGGGCGAACAGCAGAGCGTTGTAAACTCTGGCGGATTGGGAGCACCGGAAGGTCTTCGGTGCCCGATTGAAAAGCTCCACCGCCTGATCCACCAGGCCGTGGCGGCCGTACTCTTCGATTACGAAGCAGAGGGTTTCTTCCGAGAGGGTTAATCCGTGGTGGGTCTGCATCGATTCGATAAGCTTCCACATCGATTCGTATTTTTTGGCGCGAGCGAGGATCTTGGCGAGTTCTTCGAGCTCTAGGGTGGTGGGGTGGTAGGTGGGGTGGTGGGTCCGGGCCCAGTTGAAGAATCGGAGCGACTCGGTGCCGTGGGCGGAGCAGGCGCGGAGGACGCGGTAGACGAGGTCCGAGTCGACGGCGATTCGGAGCTTGTTGAGTGTCCGCTCCAGGTAGTGGTCGCGACGGACGATGTTGGAGATGTGATGGATGGCTGAGAAGTAGTCGTCTTTTGTCGGGACGACGCCGTTTGGAGGAGCGGCATTGAGGGCGGTGGTGAAGTGGCGGAGAAGGCGGCGGAGTGGTTGCGGTCTGTGGAGGACCGGTGAGTTTTTGGCAGCGCCCAACATATGTTTCGCTGCTTCCAAAGAGGTTGCAAAATTGAGTGATTTTACTTTAGAGCGGGAGTGAAGTGTGAATTTCCAATAATACCATTGCTATATTCCGTATTTTGAAGGGTATAAGAGACATTATGTATTTAGAGGTATTTACGAAATTACCCCAATTGGTGCCCTTTGTAGTTGAGGAAACGATGTCGTTTCTTATTCTTCTTCTTCTTCGTCTTCAACCTTCCGAGTTTACATCCGGAAACGAAAGCAGAAGGCTCTCTCAGCTCTCGCTTTTTTCAGGCTGGAAAGAAGGAAGCAAACGACGTCGCTTGGGATTCAGCATCGGGTAACTCTCTCCCCCTCTCTCCGTCGAACTGGTAAAGCTAAACGTTGCCGTTTCGATGGCGATAAAACAAGCTAAGATTTGATTTGGTGGTTTAAAGATGGTTGTAGAAAATATTTACTGAGATTCTGGTTTTATTCATGAAATTATTTGGAATAAATATATATATATATATGCATATATGTGTGTATATATGTTTGTATTCGTGTATTATTGTATATATATTTCTCTTAGTATGGTGTGATTTGCTCTTTTAAATGCTTAAATCTTCAAAATTATTTTGTTCAGTTCTTTATCTGGAGATTATTTCTGTTTATATCATACGAATTTGGACCCATATGACATATATATATATATATATACATGCATGCTTATATATATATATATATTGGGAACTTCTGGCAGCTGATTTTGTACCGTATCATTGTATCAGATAAAATTGCAGGTGGAAATTTTGTGAATTTTGGAGCTGGACATTGGTTAGAATCTGCCATGAACCGCCCTCCTGCTCAATTTTCCCACCCACCCTTCACTTTCCATCCTTCAAGTCATAATCCTAACCCCGATTACTTCCACTCTGAACCACAAAACACACCTCCCGGAATCCCCACTCATCCTCTGCCCCCTGATCTTTCGACCACAATCTCATCTCTCGATAGCCTCATTCGCGAGTCTAACCGGACCCTCGACTCACTCTCCGCTCTCCTCCCTCTCGAAAACTCAAGTTACCATAATTTACATAGTGGCCTTGTCGCCTGCCCCTTCAACCCCCACCACCGTGTGCACCCTGACTCTCTTTTCTCCCACTCCCTCCACTGCCCTTCCCATCCTCACCCTCTCGAGCATGACACTCTCCCGCCTTGCAACTACACCAAAACCCTCAAATCCCCTGACCAATCCCACACTGGAAAAAGTTTTCTTCAAACAGTTAATGGCTCAGAGGCTGACCTGTGCTTGTCGTTGGAACAATACTATGCGGATTTCGATTCCAATTTCTTCTACAATGATTGCCCTGGTGTCGTTAACTTTTCTGCTCTGGATGGTGTTAACAGAATGTTCACACTTCCATTAATTTTGTCAGCTGAGTGTGCAAACTTTATTGTTCCAGGAGAGAGAGATGTTATGGATTTTGACAACGAGTGGTGTAGAATTCTTCCATCTGAGTTGTGGGCTACTAAATCCGAAGTTGAGGGCTGGAATGAGTTTCCTTTTATGTACTCGTACTGTGTTCTTCGTGTCATTTTGGGGCGGGGTGTGGTTAGAGAATGTGATTTAGCCATATGGGTGATTGCAAATTCACCACAATATGGAGTTGTGATTGATGTGGCTATGAGGGATCATATACTTTTACTTTTCCAGTTGTGCTTGAAGGCTATTTTAAGGGAAGCTTTAAGTAAGGTAAAGAAAGGAGATCCAAAGTGTAAAAGTTTTGAGTGTCCCACTCTGGTTCAAGCTTTGACGTGGCTGGCCTCTCAGCTTTCCATACTGTATGGTGTACAAAATGGGAAAGATTTTGTAATAAGCGTCCTTAAGAAATGCATATCAGATGCTGCAATGGGCTCGTTAATTTTCCCATTGGAGCAACAGGTGACAGAGTCTCCTGCTTTAGAAAGGGGTTCATTGAATTTGGATGCCAATGGCAATGGTGTGAGGGATGTTGAAGTTATGAAACCACTAAACACAGATGGTGAAGGGAATAGCATGATGAAGGAAAACATTATTGGTAGGGTGGTATTTGTGTCCCAGGTTGCAGCAGCCGTTGCAGCATTGCATGAAAGGTCCTTGCTAGAAGAAAAACTTAAAGCACAACGGTTTTCAAACACCCTCACTAGATATCAACGGTATGCACTATGCTCAATTTCATTTTTATGTTGAGCTTGCTTTCAGGTTTACTTTTAATATGTTGAAAATCTAGTTGAAGCATAATGGAGGGAGGTGAATAGAAACAAATGGTAAACACGGGAGTTTGTTAGAAGAAATATTATTAGTAACTGAAAAGGCCAGGGATCTGCCAGTGCTTCGTATCTTCATAGAAACCTTTGTAAAACAGCCAATACTTTGTTTTTGTTATTGTTGGCCATTTATGCTGTTTGGAGCAAACTGTCCTTTTGCTAACATTTATTCCAACTGGGTTGTTTGTTACACACATACAAGTCTTAGACTCTTATTCATATGGCTATTTGTCAGTTCCATATTTGACATATCTGTTGTTTTTTGCGATTGCTTATGAAATGCTAAGTTTTTCTTGTACTGTCTTTCTTTGTAGGGTGGCTGATCATGATTATGTATCACAGAGAGCTCATGAGGAACGTAAACACCGAAGTCAGTATAAACCCATTGTTGACCATGATGGGATTCATTGGGAGAAATCACGTGACCAGGTACCAGATAATATCATTGTTTCAAGATAACTTAGCAGACACCTGATGCTTGTTTAAAGTAATTCAGCTTATCTCTGTGCTGGGAGTCTGGATTCTTTCTTGCCATTTTAGATTAAGTAAAAGGTTCTCAGAGAGATCAAAAATAGTTTCAACAGTGTAGAGAGTATCCTATCATGATTAAAGATCTTGTCTTTTCTAGCGATTATTGCATTTTAAAGTATGGTTTTAATTAGATGAAGAATAAACCTAGTAATAGCCTGAAATTCCTGAATTTGGTTCTTCTTTGTTGGTTGAACTCAAGGAAACAAACAAGACTAAGACTAGAGAAGAGCTATTGGCAGAAGAACGAGACTACAAAAGACGAAGAATGTCATATCGTGGTAAAAAGGTGAAGGGAACACCTTTGCAGGTATGGCACAGTTTATATTTGTGGAATGTTTATTTCTTGTTGCTTATTTTATACTATGCATATCATTTTAGTTATTCTGGCTAGTATTATTTGTGGCTTTCTGGAGTTCTTACAAAAGAAAAACAAACAAAATATTGAAAAGGAAAAGAATTTTATGGGTAGACTCTAAGAAAACCTCATCAGAAGCCCTCGATGTTTGAAATTAAACCTAGATACAGAGAATTGTCTTAAAAGGATACATTTACACTTCTCTACCTGCTAATATATGACATTGATATTGATACTGAAGATACCACCCATTAACGCATGGATGGTACTGAGGCTGGTAAAACATCGAGAACATTTCTTTTGAGTGTTCTTATAGAAACAATGGTAATCCTTGAGTGATCTATGTTTCAAACTTGGTCAGTGGAGCTAAAAATAATTGATTTTAATATGTTGCGATTTATTTGACTGATGGTAGGAAAGTAGGAATAACTAAAGAAATCTTCTTCTTTTTTCTCTGTTGAAGCATTTACGTCTGCAGTTTTTTGCCCTTTTTATTTTATTAGCATTTAATGTTTACTTGTATACTTTCTGAAGAAAATGAAGGATACTATAGAGGTATACATGGAGGAAATCAAGAAAGCTGGTGGGATTGAGTGCTTTGAGAAAGGAACTGAAGGGAAAGGGAGCATTCCATTGGAGCTACCATCAGCTCCTGACATAACCATGGATGCTGATAAGGCAACAAAAAGAAGTTATGAGTCAGCGGCAAGTGCCCCGTATCATAGCAGGAAACTGTCTCATTCTAGTGATGCTATTCATTCTGCAACAGCCAGGGATGCTTATACTAAGGATCACGAAAAACCAAAACGTAGTCTTGAGGGACGCCATGAATGTCTAGAAGACCAGAGAAGTGTCAGTAGGGACAGGCGCGATACAGAAAATCATTCGAGAAGTCCAGAAAGTCGCCGAGATCATGGATGGTCACACGGACATACTCGCAATCTCAGGGAACGAGATAATCTGGAGGTGACAAAGACGAAGCATTATGAAACCAAAATGTCATCTTCTGGCATGTCCAAGTTTCAAGATAGATCATCTTCTCAGTCAAGTTCGCATCTGAAATCAAAAGTTAGAGGGGATAGATACACATGTGAGAATCATAGTTCAAACTCAATGGAACAAAATACGTTTGATGATAGATATGATCCTCTGGAGCCTCATGACGTATATGAAGACGATCTCTCTACTAACAGAAAGTATGCTAGAGCAGGCAGATGTTCTGAAAAAGAGAAAATTCCCGACTACCATTAGAAATATGACTGCCATGTTGGTAAGTTATTCTTGATTTTTTTTAATGTACTTATAGTATGCTCTCACTTGAACTTGAAAGTGACATTTCTTTTGTGACATGGTTTATTGACCAAATTTGCAGCCCGAAGTCATCAGGCTTCAGCAATTTTAACTTCACCTGTATCCTCCTTTGTATCCTTGACTGTTTTTTTTATGAGCTGTTAAGCATTTAGATATTTTTCAGTTGTCCTTGTTTCTTCGCTCATTCTCGTTCTGAGTAGATGATAAGTTGATGGCAAATCATTACTCTTACTGGCATGGTTATTCCCATTTTCCTTATGATTTTTTACCCTCATTAATCAACATCATGTTATCAGTTGAGATTGTTATTTACTGCATTCCTCTTGTCTGTATTTACGTCAGTTTCATTATGATAACCCTTGCAATTGTGATGTCTCGCATTTAGCAATTGTTAGTCTAGTTAAGTGAGACAAAACACCATCACCTTGTTAACTCTTCTCACATGTCAATCCTGTTTCTTTACACGCTAACCTCGCTCTGAATTTTCTTTTGGGCCAGACCTCTCTCTGACCAAACCAAATTAAGTACATTAATGATATCGATGAGCCAAGTTAATCCTGCTAACCTCTCTCCGAGAAATCTAGCTGATTGTTATCACCAATTACTTCCATGTTGCGCATGTATCCCAATCTGCAAATAAGGGTAAACAGGTTTGTCGTTGGATTGCAAAGAATAGCATCATTATAAATCTCTTGGCCCTTGTATTTTCGATTGGGGAAGCTTTCAACTCCTCCTCCTTACCCCCCGGTTCCTCTTTTTGTTCCTTGCTTTCTATGCCGGTTTTGTAGTACACAGCATTACATGGGATTTCATGGTTGAATTTTCTGATACCCTAGTCTCTTTGCCTTGTAGATATGAAAAATGCCCCCAGCTTCTGCTAGAATGTAGAAGTTCGCGAAAGGAACGTCTCTGTCCTCTGGTTATGTCAACATGCAGAGCGATGACATAAGTGGATGAAGCATAGTGCTGGTGCCTTGACCTTCAGTTGTATGCAATGGTTTTGTTTTGGTCATGGAATGCAGTTCTCCCATGAATTGATTCGACGAGTTCATACAAATCGGAAGCAGTGCACGTCGGAAACCTGGCTTCTTCTTACCTTCATTGAAATATGCTTCTTCTTGCCTTCGTTGAAATATGTAGATGGAAGAAGAATGCTTGTTATGTACTCTTGGCTTTTTTAATTTTGTAGAGATTTATGTAAAATTGCTATTTAATTATATGTTTATTAGTAAATTTGTTAAGTTTATCCAGATGGTACTTAAACTTAAATACAGTTTAGCACCAAGACACAAAATGGTGGTAATACTCATTATCTTATTATTATTGGCTAGCCACGTGTTTTGGACATTTGGGTTGAACAACTCTAACTATAGACAGGCGTATTCTCCATAATAATGTTTGACCATCCAGCTTGTCAGGTTGCTATACTCAAGTTATTCTATTTCCAACTGTACCGACTTCATACATTTGTGTTAGACTAGCTGACCTGTAAGCCAGGAGAGTATGCCCGTTCTTTCACCTGAGTTCAAATTCATGTTTTTTATTGTGGCCTCAGTAAGTAGTGACGGAAGAGAAATTTTTCAATATGCTCAAAATATATATTTCATTATACAAGTAAATGAACACTTAAAAAACACTTCTCTTTCACTCACTTATATAATAAGAATATATATTGTACCGATCCGCCTTTCGGACATTCTGGACATTAAGTACATATTGTTGAGATAGTTTAGACATGTGCCAGTTGAAGGGAATTTTGCGCGTCACACTCCTTCCGTCTCTCTCTCCTCTCAGTCAGTCGCACACAGAAACCAAAACAAAAAGAAATCCAAGAAAACAGAGCATCTCTCTCTGTCTGTCTGTTTCTCTCTCTCTCTCTCCTTTCTCTGACAGACGAGACGATGCAGCTGCAGCAGCGGTCCACAATTCTCGACGTCCCATTCATCTGAGACGAATAATCAGAGCAACAGCAACCCCTGATCTCAATTTTTCTTCCTTCTTCCGCAAATGGCCAGGAAAGGTTTCGTCTCCGGCGAGGGAACTGTGACCGACGCCGATGCGTCCACGGCGGCGGAGAAGGCGATGGCCGTGGAGATAAAGAAGCAGCTGGAGAGGCTGGTGAAGGCCATTGTCGACGAAGATGACTACAGGGTCGAGACAGCCGACGAGGCCATCAGAACCTTGGCTTCTTTAAAAGACTTGAAGTCCCAAAAGTCCTTCTCTTTCAAACTCGCCGGAGGCGTCGGCCACAGCGGCGGTGTTCTTGCTTGCGTTCCTGAAGAATTCAGATGTCCCATTTCCGGAGAGCTCATGGCTGACCCTGTTGTGTTGGCCACTGGAGAGGTATCAAGTTCACAAATTTACAACTTTTCTTTTCTGTATCTGTGAAAATTTTGAGAAATTCGTGACTAATTCGAATTTGCATGCAAGAATTTTGTGTTTTTAAGATTTGGGTTGTTCTTAATTTGGGATTTTCGTTTTTAGCTTTCGTATCAAGATTGGTTCTTCATTTTTCTTGAGGTTTCAAGAATTTTTTTTTTATGCGGTCATTCGTTGTGTGATTTCTTTGTTCTTCGTTTCTTTGCAGTGAAACTGTTTGCTAATTGTGTGTGATAATAATGATATGAAGAACTGTCGGAGTCAGTAATTCATGTTGTCATTCCTCCATTGTAATGGGAAGAGTCGAAAAATTGTTTGATCACGAAAGTAGTACTTCGAAAGGAAACTTCTGTAGTTGTTCTTTTGATATATGTGTGTGTGTATATATATGCACACACATACATTTGTAATTGATCGTTTATCTCCGCGAACTGCTGGTGTTGATCGGAGAGGGATTATCGCTTGAACTGAACTTCTGAGATGAGCTGTGATTATGAAACCTCAATGAGTAATTTGCTCGATGAAAAAAGGAAACTATATAAAAAGAGGGATCGGTGAGGTTTTTGCTATCCTTCACGGCATCGCCAATTTTGGCAGGTACTGGCACATTGCATATACAAAGTTGGTATAGAAACAGTTATTTATTTGCGTTTTGTAGCGTTTATGAATTATTTTGGATCAGATCATGCTTCTGCAATTATGGTAGCATTGTTGGCATCGTCCTTGACTGTATGATCTTAGAATCCATATATCTGTCAGATGTTTTGAGTTCACGCCTTTGATTAATAGCACCCTGAATTCGTGCAGATTCTAATTTTTTTTACATATCTTTGTTGGATTACAGACTTTTGATCAACCATTCATTCAGAGGTGGTTGAACGAAGGCCACAGAACGTGCCCTCAAACAAACCAAGTCATCTCTCACACTGTCCTTACCCCTAATCACCTGGTTCGAGAAATGATTTCACAATGGTGCAGGGAGCGTGAAATTGAGCTTCCAAAACCTGTTCAGGATATTGATGAACAACTTGTCACCAATGCAGACCGAGGATATCTGAATTCACTTCTTGAGAAGATGTCATCATCTCTATCTGATCAGAAAGCAGCAGCAAAAGAGCTTCGACTGCTAACAAAGCGAAGTTCATCATTTCGGGCACTTTTTGGCGAGTCTACTGAGACCATTCCACAATTGCTCAATCCACTTTCACTGGGACAGGTTGATGCTCAACCTGATCTTCAAGAAGATCTGGTCACCACACTACTAAACCTCTCAATTCATGACAATAACAAAGGATTAGTTGCAGAGAATGCTTTGGTCATCTCTCTGCTTATTGAATCCCTAATATCTGGAACCGTTCAAACAAGAAGCAATGCTGCCGCAACTTTCTTCACACTATCAGCAATTGACTCCAACAAGATTACTATTGGAGCATCCGGTGCTATCAAACCTTTGATTGACCTGTTAGATGAGGGGCATACATTAGCAATGAAGGATGCTGCTTCGGCGATATTCAGCCTGTGTACTGTCCTCGAAAATAAGGAAAGGGCCATCAATGCTGGAGCAGTCAGGGTGGTTCTGAAGAAGATTATGGATCGTGTTTTAGTTGCCGAGTTGTTAGCTATACTCGCAATGCTCTCCAGCCATCAGAGAGCTGTTCAGGAAATGTGTGAGCTTGGCGCTGTGCCTTGCTTGATTGGCATCACAAGGGAGAGCGACTGCGAGCGCAACAAGGAGAACTGTGTCGCAATCCTTTACACAATCTGTTTTGCTGACCGGACCAAACTGAAGGAAATTAAGGAAGAGGAAATGGTTAATGGTACATTTTCTAGACTTGTACAAACCGGGACTTCGCGGGCAAAGAGAAAGGCCAGCGGAATTCTTGAAAGGCTGAATAGGACCGGTTCAATAACGCACACTGCTTGACAGAAATCCAACTTTTCTTCTCTCTTTTCTCCTCCGAGAAGGTATTACCCTATCACACCCCATGTAAATGTCGTATATTTCGTACTATACTCCACCTGTACACAGAAAAGAGCTCACAGATTTGTACACATTACTTGAAATTTTCCTAGGCAAAGTTTTGGTCCATAAGATTTGGTCCATTTCTAGACATGTAAACGCCATCGGAATTTCACCTCTCTTTGATGGCAAAAGAAATCACAACTAGTACATTTTGTTTCTCCGTGTGTTTCCGGCTCATTTTCCGATTCTCCGGTAGAACCGGTGGTATTAGTATCTCTCTCGTCACGTGTTACATTGTCAGGTTTGTGCCCTTTTGAAATGTCATCATAAATATAATAAGTTTCATTTGGATTTTGTGATTGAATGGTGATTAATTGTAGGGCCTCCATAGTTTCTTCCACCCCTAATATTTTAAGTGTGTCGGCAGGCTGCATAATTTCCGATGTCTTTTCTTTTTTTAATCTTAAGCACTGGATTAAGTCGTTAAACCATAATTATGTTCGGTAACGACATGTTTAGTCGGCCCTAATAGGGTTTACGAACTTTAATAATAATATAAAAAAAGGAAAGAAAAATGCGAACCACAGTTCACTACAAGCCATTATAAACCCTAGAGGACAACTCATATCATGCAGCATTTGGTTGTACCATTTTCTGGTCCTACTCCTATGTCCTATCCACAAACATTCGTCAAGAACCTCTCAATATTTTTGTACCAAAATATATCCATGATATTTGGAAGCCGTGGGTTTAGATTCGATAGCGATGTCTAATTAGGGTAGTTCTCGGATCAAATAAGATCGCATCGAGTTGAGTGTGACCAAAGTATAGAGTTTTATTGTTTTTGTAAGGTGCCATGCAGATAAGGTAGTCGAAACCATCTACGAACGGTCAAAACATCATTTCTTTTTTCGTTTTTATTATTTTTTGCTTTCGGTTGAGTTAGGGAGTGTGGTCCCAAAGGCTAAAACCTTGAAGGAGGGGGGGGTGGTGGGGTGAGCAACTTTTGGGGTTTGAAAAATAATACCATGGATCCCTCGTCTGGTGTCTTTTTTATGCCTCCAAAATATGGACTTTGGAAAATAACAAAAACTATGGACTCCTCCTGCTCCTGCATGTCAAAAGTAAAAGTAAAAAACCATATCTCCAATTTCCAAACAAAGAAAAACAAGAAAATAGTGGCGCACGCAAAGAACCTTTTCAAATTACTTTCTTATCCAGCAAGTTAGCACGTATGCACATGAGACGAGAAAATTTTGAATGTGACTAGATATATATCATTGTTTGTGTACGTATTATGTGATTAGATTGCAATAAGTGAGATATTATGTGAAAATATATTTCTAGTTAGAAGGTAAAACCTCTCGTGGAAGACATGACGTATTGGTTTATATAGTAGTATGTAGTTCATAATCGGGGGACCAAAATAGAGAAGAAGGCTAAATTCGTATACAAAATAGTCAATGGCATCTCAAAGTTTCTTCAATTGCTCAACTACCAACAAGCTTTCTGTAAATAGAAAGATATTGCTTGCTAAATGAAATTCTTACATACAACGAGGAATATATTTTATAAGTGTACATCGCTCATTGTGTACGAAGATATATCTGCGGTAACACTAAAGAATCCCTACAGGAATTGGGTTCTTGAGGAAACAAGTTGAGTGAAGATTGTTGTATACCAATAAGGATATATCATTAGTGACACGAGAGAATCTGTGTAGGCCTTGAGCCCTTAAAAGGACAGGCTTCTATAAGGATGCAACAGTTGAAGGGTTACACTCAGTACAATTCAATTGGGTAGAAGGGTATCTGGAACAGAAAGCCGAAGACAAGCAAAAGGAAGCCCAACTTCCGTTTTGGGGCTCCATCTAATGATTCTTCCATGGAATGCCCAAAAGTGGGCAGCCACAGAAACATCAGACCCAAAGTGATCTCCAAAAGTCTACAAAACAGCAGAAAGTGAAGAAATATTCGTGAAGTGAAAATGTGAGTTAGATTGATCGATCACGATAATAGTATGATCGTATACTTACATTCAATTTCAAATCCCGTTTTCTATTACAAAAATGGTTTAGAATATCTCTTTGTTAAGAGAGAGTCGCATGGACTAACAGCTACCAGCTGGAAGTGGCAATGATCAATGAGGGCCATGCCGCGACTAATGATTATAAATCGACGGGTTCACTGCATTTACATCATAAGGTTTGAGAGTCATTTGAAAAATCAGCCACAAGGTTTTGCATTTTACACCAAGTGGTTCATGAATTGGACCAATTTAACCTCTCCATTAATTTCATTGTCTAATTAGACGTTAGGTGGCTCCTTAAGCACATGTTGACTGTCAATTTTATGAAATGATTAAAAGAGTAAAGTAATAAACATTGAAATTAACAATCAATGAGTACTTAAAATGTGAGTCAAGTATATGCTGCATTAGTACGTAACGTCTAGTCAGACAATAAAACTATCGGATAGGTTAAATTGGCGCAACTTAGAAACCACGTGGTGTAAAATGCAAAAATTAAGCTACTTTGCCAAATGACCCTCAAACCTTGTGGTCTAGACTCAGTTATCATATATGGAATAGGATCCTCTCCGGATCCTCTTTGTGGGGATTCGGAGGACCAATCAATCATGTCCGTTCATTGTATATCATGCAGTTAGAAATCATTTTAAATTTTTAATTCAAAATTAAATATAAATAGTACCGAACGAAAACTGGCCTCATAATATACAATGAACTGACACAATTGATTGATTTCCGGATCCCCACAAAAAGGATCCTTGTCCATCATATATCAGTAATTGTATTTATTTTCATTGTTTTATGCCTTCTGCCAACTTGTATGCTAATATCATATATCGGTATTTTTGGTTGTCGAATCATTGTTTGTTAAATTCTTAGTCGCACATCCAACTCTTTAATACTTATCATATACCAAAGTACAGTAGAATCTTCACTAGGTCTTGCTCCTATCAAGGGAGAAAAGTATTTGGCTTCTCCATTCAATATCAGAAATACAAGAACTACTACACCAAAAATTAGTTGGTTTATAAACTCAGATATTTTGCAAATTTTTATTTCTTAACTACAAAACATATAGATAACAAAGTTACAAAATGAGGGGAAGATTAAATAAGAAAGTCACAGATGTGACACTAACATCTAATCTTCATCTCAATCATAAACTTGGTTCCGTCTTAGTTAGATACAAGTACAACAACTAACACACACGTTGAAGAAAACAACATATACCATATACAAAAATAACTAAGGTTCTGAGTTTTTCTTGTCCACTAGGCATTCTAATTCCTCTGAGTTTTGAGACCCCTTTTGCTTCACGAAGCACAAGCAGGCACAAAGCAAGCAAACATTCTCAGCATTTTCTTCTGCAAAAAATAAAAATAATAATAATCAAACGGGTAAGTAAAACAGTAAAGTTGACAAGATATTGACAGTCATTTCAAGTGCCCCCAAAGTGTTGAAAATTAAAGTAGAAAGTCAAATCATTACGCATGATAGTTTGGAATTTAAGTTCATTGGAGGTCATATTTTCCAACTCATCAAGTGAAAATTGAATTTCAGTACCATGTTGAAAGTTGAAACCCTGCAATGTCAACAAGCAAAACTGTCCTACAAAATGTTTTATGAAAATTCTAATATGTTTCAGTGTATAGAGTTTTATATCATTTTTGCGGTATAAAAAACGCTCACACAACATGTTTTGAAAGAAAAAAAATACTTAGTTTCGGTGAATAGAAATCCATATCATGTTCATTCGTGAGTAGAACTTTCATGCAAGTTTCACAAAAAAAATTCTATGGCCTATAAAAAATAAAAACAAAAACAAATAAATGTGGAAGTTTAGTTATTGTACCCGCTTGGCAGTGTGGAGGAGCTCAGGGGGTATTTTGTAGAGATCTTCGTCGACAGGCTTGGGAGGTCTTCTTGGAACGGTGTCGTGGTGGTGCTGGTGAGTGCGATTGGGTTGTTGGACATGGAGTTGATAGTGATAGGGTTTAGTTGGCGGTTCGGTCACGTCACAGACTTTTGCCACCTTCGATTGCTGCCTCTTTTGCTCCATAACATGCGCACGCTGCCCTCGCTTTTCCCTCCCTCCTCCACCTCCTCCTCCACCAACTCCTCTTGTTGCCTGCACCAATAATATTCTATGTCTCACTCTCACATATTATATCATCATTTAATTAATTTCATCAACTAGTTTTTTTCACTCATATTAAATGTGGCATATGCTAACGTGTGACAATAGTCAAGTCTCTATGTTTGTTCAAAATAAAAAAATATTAGGAAGGACATTAAACTGACAAGAAATCGTATTTAAACAATGGATTCGTGTTCAAGTTTTTGTTTGTGTTTATTTCTAAATAAAATTAAATTTGGAATAAAATACAATCAAGTGGTAAAACAGGAGGGATTGCTTAGTAAAAACGAAACACCGTCAAATTATGTTACAATTTCACTAAATTTATAACACTATTTTTTATACTAATATGTTGTAATAAGTGGGATAAATCAACCACGTTGTCTCCTAAAAATTATATAACATGTAAAAAGTACAGCAAATAACAAGTGTTCCATGTATATATAAAAATTTATAGTAAACAGGCATCATGCTTTTGGAAATGAACTGCCTCACCTAAGCTGGCTAGTTTATCATAATTAGCTCATGTGTGTAAATAATTAGCTTCTAAAGTCCTTGACCAAAAATAATTGCATTACATATTTACACACATGTAATTTACACCGAAAAAGAAAATATTTTCTTTTACACTCACTTGTACCAAAAATATCCAAATCATACTACTTAAAATGCAAAGGGAATGAAAAACAAAAGCAAAAATGCTCAAATGAAATCATAAATTAAAGAAAAAGCAAAATATTTACAAAATTGAAGATGTAGGGGGATGGAATTTAGGTTAGAACCTTTCGAGAAGGAGCAACATTGCGAGAAGGCTTCTTGAAGTGATCGACAGGAACAGCATACAAGTCAGGACGCATATTGTAGGGATGATCAGCACTTTCACCAGAAGAAGAGCTGAATCTGATCAAACTGGCTTGTCTCGCACGCTCGAAATACTGAGTGATTGGCAGATCGTTTGCATAATCCCAGTCTCCAAACGCCGGAATCTGCCCACTCCTTTTGTAATAGTCCTGAATCACCATCCAAACACAGATTAAAACACACACACACACACACACACACACACAAAACAATAACTAGAAGAAACAGATCACTGATCGAGAAATGGGTGAGGAACTTACATCCATTGTGTTTGTGGGTTAGTTGCAGAAACTGGTTTGTTGCCGAAAAGAGCAAGAACCCAATAGAAAAGATCGGATTTTGATTTGAAAGAACAAGAACCCAATTGAAAGATTGGATTTTGAATGCAAAGGTGAAAGCAAGGTAGCAAATTTAAAGAGGTGTGGAGATTGGGTGTGAAGAAACTAGGAGTTAAAAGGAGGGGATGGGGGGGGTGAGAAAAAAGGTGAAAGAAGCTATGGAATCCTCAGGAAAAGTCAGAGGATATAAATTATGGTCAGTGTTAGAGAGAGAGAGAGAGAGAGAGAGAGAGAGAGAGGTGATCTCAAAGCTGCTTTTTTCTTTCTAGATTTATAGCATACAGAAGCGAAGGCTCTGAGCAGGAAGGACGGCTTATTTGGGTATACGCAATGGCAGTCCTCAGGGCCTTGTTTTAGGGGGATGGTTGCTGCTGCTGCTTCTGCTTTTGTTCTGCATCATATATGTTTACAGTTGCACTACTCACTGTACAGACTTAAGAGAGAGAAAATAAAGAGAGAGTTGGTGGGGGTGGTTGACATTTTATCCAATCCCGAATCTAGTAATGCCACATTGCAACCATGCCCCGATTAAAAGATTGGTTTCTTCCCTCCTCGGTTCACGCGTTTGGCAAGTGGGCCCCAGAAATTCTACGTTTTCCCACTTAAAAACCTTAAAAAAAAAAAAATTCTCTGAGAAATGTGAATTCTTTCTTTTTTTTTTGGAAGAAAATGTGAATTCTTTCTTTCCCTTCAACTGTTCGCAATGCAGGAGAAGACTAGCTGGTGTAGTGGGTGCGACTGTGTGACCAAATGTATGGCCCAAAGTTGAAAAAGGCTTTGAATTTTTTGACAAAGTGCTTATGAGTAAAATATGTGGGTAGGTCTGCTGTCAAACTCTGCTAATTGCTCCTACTGTGGGAGGAGAGGATTATTGTGGTGGATTTAGTAGTAAAAAGTGACTTTGGGAAGAAGCACTTTTTCGAGAAGTCACGCCCACCATTTTGGGAGCCTTGACCGTTTCCAGCACAAATCCAGCAACACTACTTCAACGGGACCTGTCATGTGGATTGTGAACAGAAATATAACATGATGAACCCTAAAAATACCAAAGGGATACATATGGTATTGAATATGCGTACGGATCACTATGCCTGTAGCAATGAGATATATTTATGAATACAGTATTACATGCGTATGTGAATAATACGCATTATCCACTCAAATAAACTAACTAGGAATTCAAGTAGAACCATGTTTTACCAATGTTTTTGGCCCAACTACTAGTTTTTCCACTTATTGATTAATCTTCGGCTTAAATATTTTATAAAAAAATATTCATTTTTCACAAAAAAAGTGGATTAACACTAAGGGTTTTTTTTTGTCGGTTTTACAATTTTGTACAAAGTTCATTACAAATCCATTTGCTTTAACATCTACCTCACCATAATGTCACATCCTGGCTCGGGCCACCACCACACTCCGGGTTCGACTCCACCGTAACACGATATTGTCCATTTTGGGCCCCGACCACGCCCTCACGGTTTTGTTTCTGAGAACTCACACGAGAACTTCCTAGTGGGTCACCCATCCTGGGATTGGGATCGCCGAACTCGCTTAACTTCGGAGTTCCGACAAACTCCGAAGCCAGTGAGCTCCCAAAAGGCATCGCACTAGGTAGAGATGGGAATATACATATAAGGCTTACAAGATCATCTCCCCTGCGCGATGTGGAATGTTACAATAAGGCTTCGTTTGGCAGGTCGGACTGTACTGACTATTTCTGTCGGATAGGATAAATAGTCACCGGATAGTACTGACTAAATTAGTCGGGCGTTTGGTGCAGTATCGGATTATTGACCGTATTATTTATACTGTGTTTGGTACTAAACCGGATAGGACAAGAGAAAAAAAAATTGACAAATCTTTCTTTGTTTGTTAAACTTTTCTCATATTTATACCTATTGAAAACCACACAAATTTTCAAATAACAAAGAAAAATAATAAATTTCATACATCAAATTCAAAATATTTTCCAATAATATAAAAGAAGGTTCACAAAAAACAACTACAATCATTACGTTATATAATACAACCACATATCCAAGTTCTAAAACTGAAGGAAATTAAAAGCACTGAAGGAAATTAAAAGCACTTGTTCCCAAGCTCTAAAACTGCTTATGAGATAAGCCATTTACTTATAAGCATTAAGTAGCTTCCCAATAGTTAAAAATCTTGGTTCAACTGGTTGGACAGACAGCTAAGCAGAAACTCCCCTCCCATGAAACTGCCACTGCTGTGAAAAAAAATGGTTGAATCCAGAAAATTGGGTTTTGGCTCCTTGCGGAACTCCCAAGGGAAGCATAACATTGAAAACGGAAGGAAGCATGTTAATAAGTCCAACCAAAAATTGTTATAGATAGATAATAAATCCTACAGACTGTTTGGGTGATCAGAAGGAAAAATTACAATGAAATCAGAAAGATGTCTTGACATTCATCAGTCAAGGAAGCATGTTACAAATCGAATTCAAAATATCAAAACACCAAAAATTAAAAAATGGATAAAAGCTGAGAGGGAGTGATGCAAAAACTGAGAACCGTTCAACACCAACAACAAACCTTCATCAGTCAAGGAAGCATGTACAAATCGAATTCAAAATATCAAAACACCGAAAATTAAAAAATGGATAAAAGCTGAGAGGGAGTGATGCAAAAACTGAGAACCCATTCTAATTAAAGTTCAACACCAACAACAAATCCTAAATTCGACCCCAATAGCAAACCCTAAAATTCAAAAATTCTAATTAAAACTCAAAATTCCATAATCAATTGCATAATTAGAGAGAAAATAATAACTAGATTTAATCAATTAAAAGAAAATTGCAAGAAAAATAGGAGGAGGGGAAGAATAGAGGGAGGGGCGGAATCCCAGAAGAAGAAAACTGGATACCTGTGATTCAAACGAAGAAGAAGAGCTTGAGAAGACGAACCTGGGATGAGAGGAAGAGAGGAAGAGAGAGCACTGGAGCGGACGATTGCTTCTGGAGCGGAAGAGAAAGCACCTGGAGCGGAAGACGCATCTGGAGAGGATGCGGGAGAGCCCGACTAAGTTATACCGTGAATTTGGATGGTATAACTAAGCAGGTATACACCGTGTAAAAAAGGTGGGCCCGGATTGTTTAATCCGGTGCCTATTTAATCCAAATGGTCACCAAACATCGTATACCGTATTATTAGTACTATCCGGTGCTTTATACGGTGTTCCAAACAGGGCCTAAGGTTTTGAGAATTCATATAAGGATTTTTGTTGATATTGTTAAGGATAGAACTAGGGGTGGTTCGGGTCGGGATCCCGAACCGAAACCTCGAACCCGAATCCCAAACCAAAACATTTCGGGATGGGCTTTTGTATCCCGAAACCGAACCGAAATGCTTCATTTCCCGAAATTCGGGATTCCCGAAAGTGTTTCGGGATTTTCGGGTCACTTCGGGATTGGGCCTTGAAGCCCAAAATGTTGGGCTTTAAAAACTTTTTACAATTTTGACAAATAAGCCCACTGCCCACCCAATTTTCATCAGAAAAAAAAAAAAGGGCTTACAATTGCAGCTAGCCACTGCCCTGTTTACAAGTCCACCTGTTTCAATTTTACACCACAATATCACAATACCACATGTTTCAATTTTCATACCAAGAGAAACAACTAACAATATCACAATTGTCTACCAAACTAATTAATTAAAAGTGCATGCAACCAAAATGAAATAAGTTAAGTTTTACAAACCAAACTTCCAAATTGTCTACCAAACTAGTTAATTAAAAGTGCATGCAACAAAAATGAAATAAATTAAGTTTTACAAACCAAACTTCCGAATGAATTTAGATTAAGTTACAAACCAAAATGAAGGTTAAGTTCATTCCCTTTAGCCCTTTCGGCCCCTTCCCCTTGTTGATGAATGACCCGTTAACGTTGGTGTTGATGGTGGACCCCTTCCTCTTGTTGATAATTGAACCCTCCTTTGTGTTGGTGTAGATGCTCTTGAAATGGGTGGTCGCGGAGGTAGTGATGGGCGGCGTTGAACTAGAGGTGGTGGAGGGGGTGGCATTTCACTTTGTGTGGGATTCTCCTCACCTCCCATATTAGGCAACTCTAAAACAATAAAACGCAAAATATATTTAGAAAGTGAATGCATAAATTATAAAACTAAGAAAATGAAAACATGAAATCAAATACTTCACTTACCCTTTTCCAATTCTTCAAGTTCCTTGTAGAACATAAGATCGTCAATTGTAGGCTCCTTGTAGAAAGACATTTCATTCCCCCTTAGCCAATCACTTGTACACACCAAAGCCTCAACTGTTCTAGGTGTTAGGGAAGCTCTAAAAGGATCTACAACTCTCCCACCAAGACTAAAAGCATTCTCACTAGCAACGGTGCTACTAGGAAGAGCAAAAATGTCCTTAGCAACCTTACTAAGAGTTGGATATATTCCAGAATTGACTTTCCACCAATCCAAAATATTGAAACCCTCATAAGTTAAGCTTTGGTGAGGACACTGGTGAATTCTAGTTGATGGGATATGCCATATAAAGCAAGATTGGCAAATAAAAGGTCACACTGTAGTGGGAGGGTTGGGCGAAGGGGTCTTAAATTTAAAAAATACGTCAGAAAGGACCACCCAAGGCAGCACAAATATTATTGAAAGGAATTACTCCACCAGTTTTCATATTTCACTTGCATTTAACATTTACCACTCCAGGAGAGACAAATTTTGATACATTGGTATCCACTAACAAGAAGCCCTTTCTGCCTCTATCTACTGACTCTAGGATTTCTGACCAGAGCTTTGAAAGTTAGCTCATTAAACATTCTAAGCAGGGATTGTGTGTGATTGTCTTCATGTTATTGCCCTAGATGATCATTGTCATTGCCAAGTAATAGACAAAATTTGGAATCGATTCACAAGTGTAAAAGAGGACCTGTTAAATGACCAAGAGAATAATACTTGTACTAACAGATTGCCCAGAACTTTCAGTTATGGTTGTTGGCATAATCCTCCTAATCTAAACTAAAATGAAACCCATAATCCTACAGAAACGCATAATCCTACCAGAACTTTCAGTTATGGTTGTTGGCATAAATGGTTGTTGGCATAATCCTACAGAAACGCATAATCCTAAACTAAAATAAAACCCAATCTAAAATGAAAATTGTTGTGCTAATCCTACAGAAACGTTGCATGCAACCCCCGAAACCCACCCTACAGAACTCGCCATCGACAAAATACTCAGAATTTCAGAAATCAAAAACTGAAACCCTAACCTGGACGACGAGGAGGCAGGAGCGGCGCGCGAGAGCGAGAGAGGGAGAGCGGCTGAGAGGGAGAGTGTCTGTGTGTGTGAGTGCGAGAGCGAGAGCGAGAGAGGGAGAGCGGCTGAGAGTCTGAGAGAGAGAGTCTAAAAGACTCTAAACCTAACAAACAAATGAACGGTTGGATTACATTTTGACAAATCCAACGGTTCAAATGATTTTTAATTATAAATAAATAAATAAAAATATATATATATAAAATACTCGGTTCGGTTCGGGATTCCCGAAACCCTCCAAACCTGTGGCCGAATCCCAAACCGAAATTTTCGGGTCGGGATCGGTTTCGGGTACCGAATATTTCGGGAATTTCGGTTCGGGAAATTTTCGGTCCAAATTCGGGACGGGATCGGGACGGTTCGGGAATTTCGGGAAAAATTTCCACCCCTAGATAGAACCCTGTTTTGGCAATGTTTTGGGGCCCACTACAATTTTTATCATATGTTGATTAGCTTTCGATTAAATATTCTACGAAAAGTCAACAAATGCTCAAACCAATTCCAATTGCCTTACAAAGTTTTTCCTAACCCTTACGGAAAATAACTTGCAAAAATAAAAATTTTACAATTTTCACAATAAAAATGTGAGTTAACATTCACCGGTTTTAGTCAATTTTACAATTTTGTCCAATATTCATCATAAAATCCATTTGTTTTCACCTCCGCCTCACTGTGAGGTTTTGAGAATTCATGTAAGACTTGTCATTGATATTCTTAAGGATAGAACCTCAATTGGGCAATGTTTTGGGGCTCATGCACAATTTTTTTTCTACTTATTGATTAGTTTTCGGCGTAAATATTCTATGAAAAATACATTTGTGGCTCAACAAATGGTAATTTGGAATGCCGTATCCTTAACACTTGTGGAAAATATCTCATGAAAATAAAAAAAATTGCAAATTAACAAAAAAGGTGGGTTAATACTCACGATTTTTTTTATATCAATTTCGCAATTTTGTACCAAATATAATTTCTTTCACTTTACTTCACCGTGAGATTTGAGAATTCATTTAAGATTTTTCGTTGATATTATCAAGGATAAAATCCCGTTTTGGCAATGTTTTGGGCCCGCTACTATTTTTCCACTTATTGATTAATTTTCGACTTAAATGTTTAAATACATTTGTGGCTCAATAAATATTAAAACAAATTATAAATGTCTTATAAAGTTTTCCTTCACGCTTACAAAAAGTATTTCTCGAAAATAAACAATTTTCGTCTTTCACAAAAAAAATGGGTTAACACTAATAGTTTTTTGTCAGTATTACAAATGTGTACAAAGTTCTTTATAAAAATTCCTTTGCTTTCACCGCCGCCTCACCGTGAGGCCTTGAGAATTCATGTAAGTTTTTCATAAATATTCTTATGATAGAACCCCGTTTTATCAGTGTTTGGTTCACAACAATTTTTCCACTTATTGAATAGTTTTCGGTTTTAGTATTTTATGAAAAATACATTTGTGGCTCAATAAATGGTAAAATCAATTCCAAATGCCGTATAAAATTTTCCTTAACTCCTATAGAAAACATCTTGCGAAAATAAAAAATTTGTATTTTTCACAAAAAAAAACGTATGTTTTAGCACTCACTGGTTTTAGTCGGTTTTATAATTTTGTACAAAATTCATTATAAATTCCATTTACTTTCCCCTCCACCTCTATTTTAGGTTTTGAGAATTCATGTAAGAATTTTCGTTGATATTCTTAAGGATAGAACCTCCGTTTTGACAATGTGTTGGGCTCACTACAGTTTTTTTCACTTATTGATTAGTTTTCGGCTTAAATATTTTATGAAAAATACATTTGTGGCTCAATAATGGTAAAACCAAGTCCAAATGGCTTACGATTTTTCCTTAACGCTTATGGTAAAATATATCACAAAAATAAAAAAATTGTCTATTTAACAAAAAAATCGTGAGTGTTATTTATCGGTTTTACAATTTTGTACGCAAATTCATTATAAAATCAATATTTTCCTCCTCCACCTCGTTGTGAGGTTTTAAGAATTCATGCGTTACTAGGAATCCAAGAACTTTTAGCCCAATTTTAACATGTGTATATGTATAAATACACATATAAATATAAAGAAATACATCTGTTTTTCATATAATTCCCAAGCTTCAAGAATATCCATTAAAAAAAAAACAAATGTTTTATACACATATTCGCACGCCTCATGTAACATACCACATCGACCAACGGAGAGAGGGTAATGTGCCTTATATGTACATACTCCTCTCCCAATAGCATGAGGTCTTTTGGGAGCTCACTGGCTTCAGAGTTCATCAGAACTCCGAAGTTAAGTGATGAGTGACTCATTGAGAAGTTCTTGTGTGAGTTCCTAGAAACAAAATCGTGAGGGTGTGACCGGAGCTGGGACGTGACACCTCAAGTTTAGGATCAGTCTCCTATTTCACTAGCTATTATAAGTGACTATTGATATTTGATAGACAATATTTTATAAACATGTACGCATGCATCAAGTTTAGAGTGTAAAATTTTTCACATACCATATCAAGTCACGTATTTCACCAACTATGTTTTAATCAAACTTCAAGTGGGAATGAATATTGAATAAACAAATGTTTTATACACATGTACGCACATTATTCCAGTTGCTAACTTTGTTTTAGTCAAATCATAAGTGAGAATTAATATTGGATATGCGGGTGTGGTGACATATATTTCAACATATTATACAAGTCATGATCCTTGGAGAACATTGTTTTCAATTAATTAACAAACTCTGCTTAATTTGCACCAGCAGCAACAGTTAAAACGGGAAATTAATTAACATAAAAACGCATGGGTCAAAATCCCAGAAGATCGAATCACGTGAACAAATCCAATAAAAACAAAACCGACTTACAGCACCAAATGCCAGAAAATTCATGTGAACATGCCTTTGAATCTGCATGTGTGATTACAAAAACATCCTCAAACTCCATTGCCATTTGCCAGAGTTTTATTTTTTAACGTCAACCGCGGCAGGAGAACGCAAGGGGCTCCAAGAATCGTTGCCATCGAGGAGCCTAAAAAGTTTTGACTCTTTTTTTCCCTTGTTAAACTATTAGTATAATTAGGGTTTCAATGCTGGAAAAAGCTTTGCTGTTGTAGACAACTTTGACTCCAAGGCCCCACTTGGGGTTTGCGCAAACAAATATGCACATTACAAACATAGTATGTTGAGAGGATACTAGCAAGGTTCTTATTCTAATTTTATTCATTTATATTTTTACCTCTCGTTTTTACTTTCTAATAACACCTAATATTTAAACTGTCTGTATTATGAGTCATTTATTTTCTTTGCAAAAACAATGTTAGAATGATGTTATTAAAAAACGCTGAAATTTTGATAATGTTAATCAAACAGTTAAATGATTTTTGATTTAGCTAATTATGTGTAGAGTTAATCTTATGATACATAGCAAGTTGTTCGAATCATCAAGTAATATTGGATATTTAAAAGAAGAACCGAGACTCGAGCGAGAACATTGGGTAGCATCCCCATATTATATATCATACATGCATGTGTAGGGCTTGTAGCAACACAGATAACTAGGTAAGGAAGCAGCAGCAGGATGCCAGACCTACGGACACAGCTTACACAGTGGAATATTTGACATATGGACTGTTGACTTTTAACCCACTCCTCCGTCTTCTCCCTACCGTGGGCCCCCACAGGCTCCCCCCCACCGTCAGCACGTCAGCTATCCACAGTATGTGAGAACATGACACACGCATGATGTTTGTGCTCAGTGCATTTTCTTGCTAAACGACATTAGCAACCGACCAGAGAGTTAATAAATAAGCCAAAACAGAAGAACTGACCAAACAGTTTCTTCTAAAAGCCTCAAATTCATCCATATATTAAGGATGAAAAACTTGGGTAAGGTGTCGAGATCAAGTTACTTAAAATGAAATTTATCGTCACGTGGCGTTTCAATCTTGCAAATCAAACACATTATGTGAGAAGTTTATTACAAGATCATGTTATTTGCGAAGTACTACTAATTCTTGCGAAGTACTTCTTTCTATAGGATTATTCTAGCTAAACAACTCCGTAAGTAGTGTAACACATAAATGCTACACGATTACATACAAATTAAAGTGTGGTCTACAATGAGAGAGAGACTTATATGCATCCCTTAAAATGCTACCGTAGCATCCCGAGCCAATAAAATAATGTCATGTGTGAAAACATTTCAACAAGTAAAATACCCAATATAGTCCTTCTCCTAAAATAGGATTCTTTGGTGAAAAAATGGGTCTCACTTTTCTTCAAATTTTAATCTATAGTATAGTCATAATTAAATTTATTAAGAGAAGAACAATGTAAGTGAGATGTTTTAAGTTCGAATTTCATGAATGACGAATTTGATACTAAATTAAGTTGCCAATTGTATAATAAATTAAAAGATTAAAAGAGCAATGTATAAATACTCACATTATAGCTGACAAGATGTGCACCCTTTTTTTTCTCTATCTTTCACGTGAGGATAGGGATGGAAAAATATGGTACGCACCTTGTTGCAAATAAGTTTTTCTTTTAAGGAGAATTTAGACCTATAGCTGCAAATAGCAAACCACTTACAAAACTTGGGCTGGAGACCTATGGCTGCTACTGGCGACCCACTAAGGAAAAGGTCGTTTTGGGCTTTTTTATTTTATTAGAAAGTCTTATTTTCATTTGGGTTTGCATTGGGCTTGGACAATGTGTGCAGTGATTGGGTCGTTTTGATAACTGTTTCGTTGTTGGTTTTTGGTTAGGAAATATATGGAACAGTTGCAGAGCCAGTACGGGCTCACAATGGTTATCCGATCCTTGTGAAGTTCTCATGCTTCCCATTATAAATAATATATATTATATAATAAGGACTTGTTTGAAAGTTTTTTTAAAATGACTAAAAGTCTGAAAGCATTTTGGGTTTCAAAAGCTTAGACATGAGGCTTTTTTGGGTTCCAAAAGAACTTAAAGTGGTACTTCTTGCAGAAAGCACTGTTTTTCCAGAATTCACTTGTATTTTTACTAAAGATTAGTTCTAAAAATATTCTCATTAAAAGTGTTTTCAGTCATTTTAAAAACACTTCCAAACAGTCCCTAATTTATTAGTTATGTACAATATGCTTATAATTTGCCCCTCGTGGCCGACTAAAGCAACCTAAGCCCCACTTTTTTTTAGTACATCGATATTTTTACACTAAGGAGAATGAGAGTTTGGCTAAACCACACAATAGGCAACCTAATTTGGTATCGAATTCGTCATCCACGAGATTCAAACCTAAGCCCTACTTACTAGTCTTCTCTTTTTATTTACAACATTTATAATATTTAGAAAAAAAGTTAAGTCCAAATAACTACTCAATTTTTAGGATTGATTTTAAATTGGTCTTAATTTTTTAAAATATTTCAAATAAATATCTAAAGTTTTGAAAAGTGGATATTTGTTAGGTACACTAACATTAAGTGATGATTTTTGACAATTATTAAAACATGTTTTTACTCTCAAGTCATTTACGAAACCTAAATTTCCAAATTGACGCAGTTTAGCAACGCAAACTTACGGCTTAGCTTAGCTAAAAGGAATTGATTTGGGAATTAGAGCCCCAAAGGCGACGATGACCAACTTTGGCATTTGTCCACCTCGTCATTAATATTAGAAATATCATTATTTAATGTTTGTAAAGTCATCACTTAACGCCGATAACCTAACGAATGTCTAATTTTTATATTATTTGGAATGTTTTAAAATATATTGAGACTAATTTGGAACGTACCCAAAAAGTTGGGTAGATATCCATATTTGTCATTTAACCCTTTAGGTTCACTAGATAATTACCAAACCTAAAACCTATCAATTAGCAATTGAACTTTTAAACCCTCTCTTATTCAAAGTCTTCTCGTCTCCAACTCACTGTAGGAAAAACAATACAACATTCATCAGTTCATCTTTGGAATTCTTTTATGAATCAAAAAAATCAATTAGATAATTCCTAATTCTAAACTTACAATTTTCTTTGTGATTTAGGTTGTTTATTGGTAAGAATTATTATTTTTCTCTAATTAAAAATATTCTTATTTATAGAGTTACGGAGAGATATTCTAATTAAACTTTTAAAATTGGTTGAGACTAAAAAAGACAAGATATCCCTATTGGTCTACTTGCTTGTGACATTGGCGCTAATCTTACTAGTTGCTCCTACTAGCGTATAAAGAGCTTTTTATGTTATGAATATACTAAAAAGTGATTTGTGAAACTGAACGGGAGATATGTGGTTGATGACAACATGGTTATATTTATCGAGAAAGATAGCTAGACAATATTAATTATAATGATGTGATTATGAGAAAATTTTAGACTATTAAAATTCGTCGAGGACAATTGTAATTTTATTAGAATCTTTTATGAAACATACGAAGGATTTTTATTTTTATATGAGTTTTTCTTATTATCTTTTTAATCTTATAGTTATTTAAGGTTGATCCAACTTCAAAATTTTTTGCCTGCCCTATTTATATGGAAGAATTGAGAGATGAAGAATATACGGTAGAAAGGGGAAGAAATAGAGAAGAATGAGTAAAAACAAAATCTAATGAGTGAAAACAAAACTTTGGAAGTGAAAACAACAAAATAACTTTTTATTTTTTGTTTTGTTTTTGTTGTATAGATTTCCTTTTACATTTCTTCATCTCTCCCATCCTCATTCCTCATTTATCTTTTGCATTTTCCTTCTACCACTAACATAAAAATGTAACAATAAATAAAAATGGAAGTCTTTAAACAAACCATGAAACAATTGAGCCTAGATGATTGCCTATAATTTTTACGAGATTAAACACAATATGATAGTTCAATTTATTCCTCTCCACTTTCATATTTCTTTGGTCTATTGAGATTTTGATACTATATATATGAATCACACATCAGAGACGTAAAGCTTTGCATATGAGTTAAATAGTTTTAGCCCTCTTCCCTCATAGTTAACAAACTAATTAATGGTGCAATTTGTTATATGATTCTTTGTTATTAATTATGCTCTAATTAAGCTGTATAATATATTAGAATGTTTGCATGTGGCTTGTAGTTCTCACACGACATTGCATATGGTTACGATGTCGTTCTCAATGTCACCAGCCAAAGCTTCCCAGATTCAAATCCAGTGAGACAATAGAGATGAAAAATGCAGGGACCATTAAATATGCTTGTATTTATGTCATAGCCATCAAGGTGGCTAGTTATACAGTTTGAATAAGAGGGTTGTTTTTAGTACTCTAAAAATTTATTCTATACTCCTTATAAGTGTATTTGTCTTTTTAATTATAGAAAGTTTAGAGTATAAAATGAGAGTCTTAAGTGCCAATAATAATTCCCTTGAATAATATGTGAGAAATTATTCATACAATAAATCAAATTGCTAACTGCGGTTTAGTGCCAGGCCATTTTATGTAGTGTTTTTTTTGGTCGAAAATGCCATTTTATATAGTTGATGCAGTTAATATATATATATATGTATATGCATGCAAATTGCATAAGGTCCAATATCTTTTCCATGCTTTTCGGATTTGAAACCCCCTCTCTCTTAAATTATTATAATAGTTTCGAATCCCCTCCTCTCCCCTTAATAAATAATTAAATTTAAAAAAAGAGAGTATATGCATGCAAATTTAATGCAAATGCATGGTCCTTACGCCTTTATTTCTTTTCGTGGTCCGCATGCATAATAATGCGTATAGATGTACATTATACACATGACATTGGAGCAGTTTCTTAACAGGTCTCCGTTTTACAGAAGCCAAATTAAACGTGGTAGGAGCCATGTATTCACCATATAGCCATGAACTTATATTTCACTTTGTACTCAATTTTGTTGCTCTACAATAAGAGGATCCTATACGGTAAAGTCATGGTATCTACGGAGGTCTTATCATCCCCTTTTTACTATAATAAAACATAATCCCAGTATTGGTGCCATAACTCCCGTTGCGAGTGTTTAAGAACTCTGTGTCAGCTTAAGCTTAAGGGTGCCTTTGGGGAGGCCCTCAAGCTATCTTAAATGAGATTTGTTATTTCAAACGCGCCAATGTTGGCCAAAACTAACAGATTGATTGATTGTTTGTTATTAGGTAGGTCGTTTGCTTGCTCCACAAATAAATCGAACTTTGTTATCAAAGGATTGTGCAATAGAAATATTAAATCTATGTTAAGTTCTTTTCTATTGATCAAAACTGGCTCTGAGTCAGTTTGCAATTCTCATGTAAATGTAAAGACAGAAAGTAAGACCATTTAGCTGGTAAAAAGAAAAGGCTGAAAGTAAAGTTAATGGAAGACTAGTTACATGAAGTTAAGTGCTTGTTAAATGTTTACAACAGATAAATAACATGAACAAAAAGATAAGTATTTGAAGGTACAAGATAATATAAGGTGGAGGGGAATGTGAAACACACAAGCATTCGGGAAAGCTTGATCCTGTTCGGGCAAATCCACAAGCCGCTCGGGTTAGTTCATAACACTGAAAGGAGTGGTTTTATTGAATTTGAATACAGAAAATCGATACCACATGAAATGTAGCAGAGCTATAAAGGAATACAAGGGTGCTGAATGTATTGAAAAATACTTCGTAAGAAAATAAGAAAGCTATTATTATTATTATTATTATTATTTTTATTTGAGTGTCCTTTTTAACCTCTTTTCTGATTTCAACAGAGAGAGCTTGTCTTTGATTTGAAGTTCTTTTCGGATCAAATCCCCTTGAGTCAAGTTGATGACATGATTGGAAGCAGAGAAGAAGACATTTATCCTTTCAACTTGGTCTTTCATTCTTCCAAAACCCCACAGAACGCCACTGTAAAGTAGTTTTTCTCTTGTGAAAGTCGACTAAAGTCCTCTTAGCGTGAACGGTTGTTCACCGACTCTAATTCCACGTGTAAAGCACTTTTGAATTTGTTTGTGTTTGTGCTCGCACGCCGGCCTTCTCGTCTTTGAAAATGAATAGTCCATTTAGAAAAAATAAATGCTTATTTCCAGTTCAAACACCCTGCTAAAAGGGTCTCTCATGCGCATACCACACGTATATATCGTATATGGTCCCTCTCTTTGGCTCTGATCTGTCACATGTGCCATATAGATAATGACAAGAGACATATCAGAAAGACATAATAATGTTGCCTCATTATAAACATTCATATATCAAGCCAACAAATCGAGCACGAGAAGCTTTAATTAAACTAGGGCATAAATAAATATATAAAATATCAATGGAATTGTCCAATTTCTATTTAGCTAGGCCAAATTTTGAAAAAGATGTATCAGAAAGACATAATAATGCTGCCTCATTATAAACATGTATATTGCCATACTCTCGTAGAAAGAATATGGACCATTCGCCATGTAATTCTAGTTTCATGTGAAAGACATATTTTTCAGTGTGTTCGGAGCATATGAGGTTATACATCACATGTCATTATACAAGTAGAGATTTTTTTTTCTTCAAGTGTCCCTCTAATTATATAATAACATGTGGTGTATCCTCCCATATTCCGAGCACATTGAAAAATCTCTTTAAGTGAACATATTTCATGGTTTTTCTATAATGCATTAAATTAAGGATGGTGTTATCCACACACACCTTTTTACCTCCCACATACATTTCTCAATTTTCAATCGTCGGATCAAATGAATTGAAGTAGATCAAAGGACTAAAATTAGCAAGAGGTGTGTGAGAGGTAAAAATGAATGTGTGGATAGCACCATCCTCAATTAAAATGACAAAAATGAAGAGCAAAAGTACAATATTATTGTAATTAAGTGGATATATATAAGTCGCTGGCTGCAATGAAATTAGATTCATCAGAGTAGAGTGCAAAGGATCAGGAGGAGAGATGGGTGGCATTCCATGGACAAAGGAAGAGGATCAATTGCTCAGGAAATGCATAGAGCAGCATGGAGAAGGCAAATGGCATCGTCTTCCTCACTTGGCTGGTATTTGCTTGCTTAACTTCATAACTTTTGCCATCAACTGAAGACTACTTCTATATTAAAGACTTTTTAAAAAGCACTTTGATTATAAATAAGTCGATTTTTTTTTAAAAATTCAAGTGTTGTTTGGAAAAGTACTTGTAAGTGATTCTCAAAGAAACGCTTATAAGGAACAATAAAGAAATATTGTGAAGTGCTTTTAAGTTTTTATGCAAAACATAGTAAAACAGGTTTTTTATTTTCAGAAAACACAACTGTATAAAAGGTTGAATATATTGAAAAAATTGTACTTTCATCCTAAAACTAAATGATTATATGGGGAGTAGTTTAACTCCTTATACTTTCATGTATGGTATTTTCTCTCACCAATGTGGAATTCCTTCTCAATATTTATTTATTATTGTTCTCAACTTTCTTATCATGAATAGAACTTGTTAGGATATTGATTTTCACACACTCAATTTCTCCTTTTGCACTTTTTCTTTTGATTTATTTGACTCTAAGAACAGATAGAACACACGAGGAGGAAAAAAAAAGTGTAAAAGTCATATCCTCGTGCTATCAATTAACACTATTTTAAACACTAAATTTCTCTTAAAAAACACTAAATTTCTCTTAAAAAAACACTAAATTTTATAGTAAAGAAGGAGATGGGATCAAAGTGGAGATTGAAAGGGTGGGTCATATCACTTCCGTATCATTTCAGACATGCCCATATACAGGTTAGGTTAGGAGACAAAGATTGTTCATTTTTGGTTACCCATCTCTACTACTAATGAAGCATTTATGTTTATAAGTGTTTTTACTACGATCTTTTAGTAGAAATACCTTAAAATTTTAATGGCTTCATAAAAGAACAAAAATGGAAATGCTTCATAAAGAAGCATTCTACCTAAAAATTCTTTCACAAACATAGTTGATTAGAATTAAACAAGCTATCTTAATTGCTAAAAAATAAATAAATTATGGCTACTCTCAGTGTCAAAAAGCATGTTAATCCCTCAAACATGGATATTATTGCTGTGAATTAAGGTCTAAACAGGTGCCGAAAGAGCTGTAGGCTGAGGTGGTTAAACTACCTCCGCCCAAACATCAAAAGAGGAAACTTTGAAGAAGAGGAAGTTGATCTCATCATCAAGCTCCACAGGCTCCTGGGAAATAGGTAAGTTCTAGTTAATAATCACCCACAAACCACACATATCTACTCTTGCGCATAAACCCTAATTAATAATCGATTTTTTTTGTCAGGTGGTCATCGGTTGCAGCTAGACTTCCGGGAAGGACCGGTAACGATGTGAAGAACTACTGGAATTGTCACTTGAGCAAAAGGCTAAATGCTCAGCAAGATCCTCAAAGTGAATATCATATTAAGAACAAGCATGATGCAGCAAGGAACATTAATAATAGTGTAAAAGTCATAAGACCCCAAGCTTCAAACTATGCAGGTACAAGCAGCTCAAAGAGGCCGTCATATGCACTAACTCCTCATCAACCAGTTAATGTATTTGTACAAGAGGAAGGTAGCAGCACAGGGCCAATGCCAAAGCTATGCAATTTTAATGGAAATGGTCAGAATAATAATAAGATATTTGAGAATAATAATAAAAATAATAGTACTGGGATTAATGCGAGTGACCATCCAATGGATGATGACCTTCCACCATTTGATCAACAAGTTAAAGAATATCATCAAGGTAGCGATGATGGTGATCAGGTCAACAGAAAATGGGAGTGGGACGACTCCATCTTCGCCGACATGGACCTCTGGACTGATTAATTTAGGAACTTATTATGAGAGGGATTTGCTAAACTGTTAATTAGGTGTTCGCCATTATTAGTATGATATAATTTTAATTTATGAATCAACATGTACTACCGAATGTTAATGAAATTAAGAGGTGATGTGAATAATGACCCATATAGGTAAACATTTGTCCTTTCAGTTCGACTTAAGTTAACCTAAGAAATATTCTATCAAGAGACTGAGATTAGTTTAATTTAAATCAATAAACATGAGAAAATGGAATTTCTTGTGGTATAAAGTACAGTGTTTTAACCTTCTTTATTTTCATTTTGCCTTGCTACGATTTTAATTTTAGGCACAAGTTCTGGTGTAATGGCTTACGTCCCGCCCCACCAGAAGCACATAAAGGAAAAGGAGAGGCCGTTACCAACGCCAGAGCTGCTTGCTCCCCAGTTCAAGAAAAATTTAAAATATGTGAAGCCATCTAAGTATAGTTTGTTGGATGCTAAACACTTCCAGGAAGATCAAAGAAGGGTTACTGCTACAAGTTAACGGCTAGTAGGTTGTAACGGCTAGTTTCTTTTTAATGTTAAGTTAAGTCATTTGACAGATGTAAGGCTTAGATTAAAGCTCCAAGGAAGGGCTCAGATTAGCTTGTACTATCTGGTAGGTGAGGTCTTTTGGCACCTAGCTCCAATGGAGACAAGGGCTGACTGTATTCAAAAACCCTACTGTCATACATATATATATGAGTGCTAAGAGCTGCAATTGATGCAGTCTGTTATAGCCGAAATCCATTCCTCATTCTCTGTGCATTCTCATAATCAAAACCGTGTCAAGAACAATCATACAACATACAAACATAACAAAAACAACATCATGGCCTCAGAGCTAAGTTTTTGATCACTGAAATCTGGGCGTTGTGGAACCTGCCTCGAGGGTTTTTCAGGTAAAAGCTGAAACCCTAAGTATCAACCAAGGTTGAAGATGAAAGGAACTGGAGGTGGCGAACTCAAAGCTCCAATCTTTGATGGAGAAAACTATGACTATTGGAGGATTCGGATGACAACCATCTTCAAGTCATATGATCTTTGGGAAATGGTTCAACACGGATATGAGGTACCAGAAATGGAAATAGATGCTCTAGAAGAGGATCTTACAGAAAGACAGAGAGCTACATTGAAGGAAAATAGGATGAATGATGCTAGAGCCTTGGGAATCATTCAAGGGGCTGTCTCAGATGGCATATTTCCAAGGATAGCAAATGAAGACACTGCCAAGGCTGCCTGGGATACCCTGTAACAAGAATACAGAGGAGATGTTAAGGTAAGGAAAGTGAAACTTCAATCTCTTAGACGTGATTTCGAATACACACGCATGAGAGAAGATGAACCACTTAAGGACTATTTTTCTAGGTTGTTTGATGTTGTGACCCAAATGAAAACTTATGGAGAAGAACTGCCTAATGAAAGAATTGTGCAAAAGCTTCTAATTAGTTTGACTAAGCCTTATGACTCTATTGTAAGTGTGATAGAGGAGACCAAAGACACTGATACATTCAGTGTACAAGATGTAATGGCTTCCCTGAGGGCTTTTGATCAAAGGCTTGAAAGGCACTCGGATGGAGCAACTGAGAAAGCTTTCCAGTCACTAAACATAGGGTCATCAAACTACCATAATCAGCATCAAAACAAGCCAAGGAAAGATTGGAAAGGAAAAACCAAAAAGTGGGAAAGTAGACCAAGTGGAGAAAACAAATATAACAGTGGAAGTAGTAAAATCAAACCATTGTGCAGAAACTGTGATAAGGCACACTTTGGGGAATGTTGGTTTAAGGGAAAGCCAAAGTGTCACAAATGCAATAGATTCGGTCATCTTCAAAAGGATTGCAGATCAAACACTACTCAACAAGTGAATATTGCAAGACAAGAACAAGAGGAAACCAATGTCTTCTGTGCTTTTAGTGCCAGTGTTGTAAAAGACAATGAAGTATGGTACATAGACAGTGGGTGCAGTAATCATATGACTGCCCATGAGTCTTTATTGACTGACCTTGACACTACATTTACTGGTAAAGTGAAGATGGGAGATGGTAACATTGTGAAAGCAACTGGCAGAGGTACTCTCATCATTGATACTAAGAAGGGAAAAAGACACATTGAAGAAGTCATGTTGGTACCTGGTCTGGAGGAGAACCTTTTAAGTGTTGGACAGATGATGGAACATGGCTACTTCTTGCTGTTTGGAGACACTATTGTTGAAATATATGATGACAGAACCTTGAAGAATCTGGTTGTGAAAGTCCAAATGAAAAACAGAAGCTTTCCAGTGCTATTGAAGTGCTTGGAAGAAGTGGCAAGGAAGGTTAATACAATTGAGTCAGAGAAGCTATGGCACAGAAGGTTTGGACACTTAAATGTGCAAAGCCTTAAAAACTTGCAGAAGTATGAGATGGTGCAAGGGTTGCCCCAAATGGATGAAATGAGGGAGGACTGTGAAGGCTGTGCATTTGGGAAACAACACAGGGACAAATTCGAAGTTGGAAAGTCTTGGAGGGCTGAGAAACCACTAGAGCTAATTCACACTGATGTGTGTGGTCCAATGAAGAATGCATCCATCAGTGGGAATAAGTATTTCTTAACCTTCATAGATGACCATACAAGGATGTGCTGGGTATACTTCATGAGATTCAAATCAGAGGTGTTCAACATATTCAGAAAGTTTAAGGCAATGGTGGAGCTACAAAGTGGACACCAGATCAAGAAGATAAGGAGTGATAGGGGAGGTGAGTATACCTCACTGGAATTCAATGCTTTTTGTGAAGAATTGGGTCTAGAAAGACAACTCACAGTAGCATACACTCCTCAACAGAATGGCACTGCAGAGAGAAAGAACAGGACCATAGTAGAGATGGCCAAGTCCATGCTACATGAGAAGAAAATGCCTTATTCGTTTTGGGGAGAAGCAGTGAACACTGCTGTGTATCTCTTGAACAGATGTCCTACCAAAGCACTAGAAAAGCAAACACCATTTGAGATGTTCAGTGGGAGAAAGCCTGGTGTAAAACACCTGAAAGTTTTTGGCTCTGTGTGCTATGCGCTAGTACCATCACAACTCAGACACAAGTTGCAAGAATCCAGCAATAAGTGCATTTTTGTTGGATATGGTACAAATGAGAAAGGTTATAGATTGTATAATCTGAGAACCAAGAAAATCAATCTCTCAAGAGATGTAATTTTTGATGAGGAAGTTTTGTGGAATTGGGAAACAAATGCAGTAGAACAAGACAAGGTGTCACTGCAATTTAATGTCACTGAGCAAAGAACTGCACCAAATGAAATTGATGAGGACTATGGATCTGAAGAAGAAAGCTTGCAGATTCCTCACAATTCACAAATTCACACCCCTCAGAGTATTCAAAACTCAAGTGCAAGTTCAACATCTCAACAGGGATGACAACAAAGCACAAGCTCAAACTCAAGCTCGGATTCAACACCAATCAGGATGAGGAATCTAGAGGAAATCTATGCATCATGCAATTTATGTGTTATTGAACCAGAGACTTTTGAAGAGGCTGAGAATGATAAGTCATGGCAAATGGCAATGAGGGATGAAATCTCAATGATAGAGAAAAATGAGACATGGACTCTAGTGGACAGACCAAGTGATAAACCTGTTATAGGTGTAAAGTGGGTTTATAAAACCAAGCTGAACTTGGATGGATCAGTACAGAAGAACAAGGCTAGGTTGGTGGCTAAAGGCTACTCTCAAAAGCCAGGAATTGACTTCAATGAAACATTTGCACCTGTGGCTAGACTAGATACAATCAGGACACTAATTGCATTAGCTGCACAGAAGGGTTGGCAGCTCTACCAGTTAGATGTCAAGTCTGCTTTCTTAAATGGTGTTCTGGAGGAAGAGGTCTATGTGGACCAGCCACAAGGTTTTGAAATTAAAGGGTCCGAAAGCAAAGTGTACAGATTAAAGAAAGCACTTTATGGCCTGAAACAGGCACCAAGAGCCTGGTACAGTGAGATTGATGCTCATCTTACTAAGTGTGGATTCAAGAGGAGCCTCAGTGAAGCAACACTCTACACTAAGGTTGAAAACAAGACAGAAACTCTCATTGTGTCCATCTATGTAGACGATGTGGTCTTTACTGGAAACAGTAAGAAAATGGTGGATGAATTCAGGGATGAAATGATGAGAAAGTATGAGATGACCGATTTGGGGTTACTTCATCACTTTCTTGGAATGGGAGTGATTCAAAATTCAGACTGCATTTTCATTCATCAAATGAAATATGCACAAACATTGTTAGACAAATTTGGACTTAAGGGATGCAAACCAGTGAGCACTCCCTTAATCGCAAATGAGAAGCTCAAAAGTGAAGATGGAAGTGAATTAGTGGATGCAAGTCTCTACAGAAAGATTGTTGGCAGTCTTCTATATCTCACAGCAACAAGACCAGATATCATGTATAGTGCAAGTCTGCTCTCGAGATTCATGCATAATCCTACTAAAATACATTTGGGAACTGCAAAAAGGGTTCTTAGGTATGTGCAAGGAACAATTGATTTTGGAATCAAATATGAGAAAGGACAGTCAGCTATATTGGTTGGTTTCTGCGATAGTGACTGGGGTGGCAGTGAAGATGACATGAAAAGCACATCGGGGTATGCTTTTACCTTCGGCTCAGGTGTGTTCTCGTGGGCCTCAGTCAAGCAACAATGTGTTGCACTATCAACAGCCGAAGCTGAATATGTGAGTGCAGCAGAAGCAACATCACAAGCAATCTGGCTGAGATTCGTTCTAAAGGATTTTGGAGAATTACAAGTCAAGCCAACTAAGCTAATGTGTGACAATACCTCAGCAATTGCAATGACAAGAAATCCGGTCTTTCATCAGAAAACAAGGCACATAAAGAGGAAATACCATTTTGTCAGAGATGCACTACAAGAAAATGTCATTGAGCTATTGTATTGCAGGACAGAAAACCAGGTGGCAGACATCTTTACAAAAGCACTACCAAAGGAGAGGTTCACATACCTTCGTAGTTTGCTCGGAGTTGACACCAGGAAGAGTTTAGAGGGGAGTGTTGGATGCTAAACACTTCCAGGAAGATCAAAGAAGGGTTACTGCTACAAGTTAACGGCTAGTAGGTTGTAACGGCTAGTTTCTTTTTAATGTTAAGTTAAGTCATTTGACAGATGTAAGGCTTAGATTAAAGCTCCAAGGAAGGGCTCAGATTAGCTTGTACTATCTGGTAGGTGAGGTCTTTTGGCACCTAGCTCCAATGGAGACAAGGGCTGACTGTATTCAAAAACCCTACTGTCATACATATATATATGAGTGCTAAGAGCTGCAATTGATGCAGTCTGTTATAGCCGAAATCCATTCCTCATTCTCTGTGCATTCTCATAATCAAAACCGTGTCAAGAACAATCATACAACATACAAACATAACAAAAACAACATCATAGTTTTGATCCAAGATTTCTTTATGCATATGCAAACCATGCTACATCGAGATTTTCTAATTTCTACCATTGGTTTGAATGATCAGAACCAGTTTCCGTCTACCGCGCGTTAAACTTGTGCCCATTTCCTTGGAATCTACAGAGAGGAATAATGGAGAAAAAACTCTAGCTCTGATAAACACTTGTCTAGATAGTGGTAGCTAGTATAACATTTTGTTAATTAGTACATTGATTTATATCTTGTTTGTTACTTGGATTCTATAAGGAAATTGCCAAAGAGTCCTTGGGTATCCACAGCAGAATGTGCTTGAGGACCTTGTTTCTTCATTTAAAAATGCAAGGAATGAAGTCGAGAGTAGTGTGGAAATAAGCTCGAAGAATTTTGTCCGAATTTGGTTGCTAGTTGGAAAATTTCTATTTCATATGTTTGGTTTCCTTCTTAATTAGTAAGCTCATTGATTTGCCATGCATATAACTTAAACATTGAAGTGTTGAACAATGTAAAAGTCCCACATGGGAAACTTGACAGAATTAAGCTTATAATGGATGGTTCTACGATTAATTGTATCAAAGTCTTTTGTATAAAATCTCCAACATATTAGATTGCACAGTTGAAACTTTGACAGAAAACATGTGCTATATTATTTATTAGGTTTGATTTCTTTCTTTGTAACTCTCAGGATCCCTTGAATGAACCTGGAATCCATAAGTGAAAGTTAGGATTCTGGAATCTTTAGACAATGGAAGACGTCATTTTTCACAAACGTTCTGGTGTCATATAAGGAATACACTGTAAAGGAAGTTGTCCCGAAGATTGGACTGGAGTTCAAATTAAGGGGAGGAAGAATTATACCATGAAATGTTGAAGTCGGCTCGATTTCTGATATGCTGCAGGAAAATGTGAAGTTGATATGGGACAACAACTTGTGCTGTAAACCTTTTTCTAACATGAAATGAAACTACTGCATATGCAAGCTGCAAGCCTTTCACTATTGAAATAACGAACCGTTTTATGCTTCGTTGTAAACCTACGTAGAATTAGTTAAGTGCTTATTGTGAGAGTGGTTTGCTTTGCTTAATTTTATGGTATCAGGATATCAACTTTTGCTCGAGTATGTATCATTTAAGGTTATACCCCAACTTCTAATAAGCTAATGTAAGGTTTTTTAACTTTTTGATGACGAACAACACTCAACATCACATGTTAAAAATATAAATTTTTATACGTTATTTTTGTCCTCTAGTTTGATTCTTAAACTATGAGAGGGCTCGTACTCTCGTATAGTTTATATATGGCTAGTTAAGTACAATTTCCATTTCCAAGTTTAATTCTCCGCCCCCAATTGCATTCTCCCTTACACTATATTTCATTGCTGAGAGTTTGTACCACGAATAGTTAAAAATATAATGTTCACTCTTTCACTCGAAGTTACGTAAACAGTTCACCCTTTGCACAAAGCTAATTTTATTTGTAATCAAAACCCTCTAGCGAGGTTAATTAGCAAAAAGGTAAAGAGTCCAAAGAAAAAGCCCTCCGGCAAGGTTTGTGACACCAAAAAAAAAAAAAAAAAAAAAAAAAATATATATATATATATATAACGATTCGAACCGTTTATTTTTCAAGTTGCACATTATACATCATTCTTGCAAAGTATTAGCCAAATCAGAAATGTTTAAGACATCTAATTAAGTTAAAAAAAGTTAACGAATACTTTGTCATATAAAAATAAATAAAATTTTATCTTGATAATTAAATAGGCAAATGATTTCGGATTGAATTGGATTTTTGTAAAGATAATCTATGAAAAATTAATTCAATCCGAAACTATTTGCCTATTTAATGATCAAGATAAAATTTCATTGTTTCTTATATAACAAAGTAATCGTTAATTTCTTTGAACTCAATTAAATGTCTTAAACATTTCCGATTTGGCTAATATTTTACAAGGATGATCTATGAGGTGCAACTTGAAAAATAAACGATTCTGATCGTTAAAGTTTGATGTGGTGTAGACCCCACAACTAATCCCAATTTTTATTAAAATATGGAGATCCCTTCCTTAAAGGTTTTTTTATATAGGGAGATTATATTCACACACCCCAAATTACTTCTTCCACGCCTGTTTAATTTTTTAATATTTTTTTATCAAATGTTAGTAGTGTGTAGAAAAAATTAAACTATTAAAACGGTGTGGAAGAAGTAAATTAGAGCGTGTGAATATAATCTCTCATATATATATATATATATATAACCCACCAGCAAGTTGTCTCTAAATAGGAAAAGGAAATGGAAAAAGCCCTCCAAGTTGCCATTTTATAAAACCTCAAAAGGCTATGCAGAGAGTAAATATATCAAGGTTCTAAACGCTAGGCGCTAATCGAGTGGCGAGTTGGGACCTAACACTTAGGCGGTTAGGCGGGATCTAGGCGGGTGCCTAAGCGGACTAGGCGGATTTAAATAAATCTATTATATTTCGTGTAAATGAGTGTCTCTTTATACTTAAAAAATATATAATTTCATTAAAAACTACAAAATAGAATGACATATATATATTAAGAAGTATTGGAACATAATGAAAACATGGGGAACATGCATATAATGTGTAGGGAAATTTTATTTAAACCCGTTTAACCTATTTATACACCCAACTTACTCTTTGCACCCATTTAATTTTTAACTAAACTATTAATATCTTTTTAAACCCAAATTTAATACCTAATATATCCCCATAAACCCAATTCAATATGTGGATTTATTTTTACACCCATTGAATTTTTAACCCAGAAGCTGCCGCTTCAACAGATGTAAGGTTGAAATTGAAGAAGAAGACTAAGAAGATGGAGAGAAATAATATAAAAAAAAAGAAAGTACCTTTGTGCACTGGTATGTGGGTGAGGGTATGGAGGAATGTGAGTTCTCTGAAGCCCGTGAGGATCTTGCTGCCTTTGAGAAGGATTATGAAGAAGTTGGTGCCGAGTCCGCTAAAGGCGAAGATGATGGAGAAGATGAGTACTAAGCGTCTCGAATTGAAGTTTCTATGGTTTGCCATTTTTCTAGTCTTGTGTATCATTGTTTGTTGGTTTGCCCAGAAGACCTTGTGTTTTAATGGCTTCAGCTCTGTTGAAAACTATGTTTTGTTTTTGCCTTGCAATATCTGCAAGTAAGACTTTTTTGGGGTGCATGTGGACAGGGAGAGAGTATGAAAATTGGAGGGTACAATTTGACAATTTTGGTTTTGCTTCTTCCAAAAGAAAAGAAATCTATACGATGATAACTTTCATCATAAACAGCAAACGATAACGATTAGAAATATGAGACCATCACCTGCACCTGCTGAATATATGTTGAAAATATAGTGATGTATTCGATCGAATGGTAGGCATCCCGTGTGGCTATAAACCTTATTACAACATATAAACTTAGGAAAACAAATCTAAGCAAGAGGGTTAATGCAATAAAGTTGTAATTACCAATGGAGACTTTAGCGACCAAGTTTCCACCTTCGTCATCTTCGTCCTTATAGAGCACAGAGACTTGATCAAGGAAGGAATAGTTGAGAGGAGTTTAAGCGCCTCTCTCAAGCACAGAGGGCCTTCCCCTTGGCTTTTGTGCATTTAAGCCCTCCCTCCCTGTCCATGGCTCTTGGCCCTCATTTTCCTTGCTCATCTTTTTAAATTAATTCGTTATTTTTCTTTCGTTGTTTCTCTTTAAATAAAAATCCCATTCACTGCATCGCCATTGAAGTCAAAGAGATGCAAAATCCGTTTGCAGTTGCCAATGCAAACTGCATCAAAATTGTCATTGAAACTGATTGCAACAATTTGCTGTTGCAGAAAGATAAACAAACTATACAAGATTAATTTTATTTTGTACTTAATAGTAATTATGCAATATGACACAATAGACAATTAACATTCAAAATTTTAAATTGGGAATAAAAAGAGGTTGCATAGGTTTAAATAAAATTTCCTTAATGTGTATTCATTTAAGTATTCAATAAGTCACTTATAATTTATTAAAAAAAATGTAAAATGAAAGTTATGTTGTGGTCTATTTTTATCTGACAAAGGGAGAGAAACCGGCGGCAGAGAAAGAGAGAAAAGAGAGACGTGTGTTTGTAGAATTGTAGGGGAATGTGTGTGTGTTTCCCTCCTACTTTGCACCTTTATTTATAATACTAATAAGATAAGGATATTTCTTGCTCTCCAAGGAATGTGAGATACAATAGGTAAGGATAAACCCTAATCAAATCTTATTTAGGATTTACACAATCACACTTAAACTAGGAATGTTTACAACACTCCCCCTTGAGTGTGTAAATACTCAAGGTAGATTTAGCATCATGCAGAAGTTGATGAAGTCGACCTGTCAGTGCTGATTCCAAGGAACAACGCTTGTTCTCAATAAGGTAGGAATTTGCATAAGTAAGTAAGTCTCACAAAAAACCCTAAGGCTATGGCAAAAACCCGAGTATGGACAAAATCCATAGTCCAAGGAAAAATGCGTGAGAAATGCAAAGTAAAAAGAAACGTCTACATGACGTCATCAGGGATATGACCAGCCCAAGGTGGGTGCCTCGTTAAAACCTAGTTAGGTAGCAAAAACCTAGTGGGAAAAATGTTCCTAATCGTAGGGAAAAAGAGTACATTAAGATCAAGCAAGTATCTACATGATACTCCCCCTGAGTTTGACATAATTCCAAAGAGAAATAGCAAAGTTACAACTCAGAAAGTTTACGCATACCAATTCCATGAACAAGCTTCTGAAACGTCGCATTCGGCAGTGATTTGGTGAAGAGGTTGGCCAGATTGTCTTGTGAATGGATTTGCGTGACTTTAATCTTCTAATGCTCTTGTTGTTGATGTGAAAAGAAAAACTTCGGCGCAATGTGCTTGGTGTTGTCTCTTTTGATGTAACCCTTCTTGAGTTGTTCGATGCATGCTGCGTTGTCTTCAAAGATCATCGTCGGGACATCAACGGTGGGATAAAGATCATAGAAGCTTCGAATATGGCCCACTACCGATCTCAACCAAAAGCATTCCCGAGTTGCTTCATGTAAGGCGAGAATTTCAGCATGGTTAGACGAAGTGGCAACTAAGGTCTGTTTTGTTGACCTCCAAGAGATTGCGGTGCCTCCAACGGTAAATACATAACCCGTTTAAGAAAGAACCTTGTGCGGATCAGATAAGTATCCTGCGTCGGCATAACTAACAAGGCGAGAATCAACTCGAGAAGCATAAGGTGTAGCAATTCGAGGATTCGTAGGGATAGAACAAGCCCAGATCTGTAGTACCCTTAAGGTAGCGGAAGATGTCTTTCACGCCAGTCCAGTGCCTGCGTGTAGGTGCATTATTGTATCTTGCCAAAAGATTAACAGCGAAGGAGATGTCGGGTCTAGTGCATTGAGCTAAGTACAATAAAGCGCCTTTTGCATCTAGCGTACGAACGACCATAGGAGTACTCGAAGACTTCGCTTTATCCTCATTAAAGTGGCACAACACCTTCTGGGTGTAGTTCAATTGATGTATTAGGATTCCATCTGAACAATGCTCTATCTCGAGACCGAGACAGTATCGAGTCTTACCTAGATCTTTCATCTCAAATTCTGACTTCAAGTGCGAAGCAAGTCGCGCGAGCTCTTCAGGAGTTTCGATGAGGTTCATGTCATCGACATATACTGCAACAATTGCAAATCCGGAATGTGACTTCTTAATGAACACACAAGGGCATAATTTGTTGTTCACATATCCCTGACTAGTCAAATACTCACTCAGACGGTTATACCACATTCTTCCGGATTGCTTCAAACCGTAGAGTGAACGCCTCAGCCGAATTGAGAGCGTGTTCTGGGGTTTAGAAATATTTGAACCAGTCAACGTAACGTAAGTCCTTCGGAAACTTTCATAGAAATTTCCGTATCAAGATCCCCATAGAGATACGCGGTTACTACGTCCATCAGCTGCATATCCAATTTTTCAGAAACTACCAAATTGATAAGGTAGTGAAAAGTAATCACATCCGTAACGGGTGAATAAGTTTCGTCATAGTCAATCCCGGGGCGTTGTGAGAAGCCTTGCGCAACAAGACGAGCTTTGTAACGCACAATTTCGTTCTTCTCATTACGCTTCCGAACGAAAACCCACTTGTAGCCAACGGGCTTCACATGTGGAGAAGTAGGAACTACAGGTCCAAACACCTTACGTTTCGCAAGCGAATTGAGTTCGACTTGGATTGCTTGTTTCTAGTTTGACCAATCAGCTGTATGTTGACATTCATTAACGGAACGCGGTTTAATGTCATCGCTCAACATGATCTCAGTAGCTACTACAAATGCTAATGCATCGTCGACAATTATCTCATTTCTACGCCACACATCATCTAAGCTTGCATAATAGACCGAAATCTCATGATTCTCGGGAGGAGGATTCGTCTCTTCAAGGACGTTTCCGTAATCTAGAATTTCCTCATGAGTTGGGTAGAATGAGTAAGCGATAGTCGGATTCACGGTAGGCTCTTCAGGACCTTGTGTCGTGGATTTCCTCTTTCGGGGGTGTGAATCATTTGAACCAAGAGGTCTGCCACACTTTTGTGTAGGGGCAGATGTTTGGCTAGCCGCTAATGTAAGTGGATCACCAGAATTGGCGTCCCGGGTTTCCAGGAGGGCAGTCCGTCGTACATTTGGTACATCTATCTTTGCAGGCGTATTCGCAGCTGGAATGTGTGACCTTGTCACGCGCGCTAGATCGGTGAAAGTATCTGGCATGCTCTGAAGATCTAATATGCGCTGCACTTCAGTTTCAGACTGAGTAGTGCGGGGATCTAAGTGAGACAAAGTGGGAGTCATCCACGATAATTCGCGTCGTTCTTCAGGAACGTTGACGTTCTTATCTCTTCCTAACGACGGAAAGACTGTCTCATAGAAGTGACAATCCGCAAAATGAGCGGTAAATAGATTTCCTGTCAAAGGTTCTAAGTAACGAATAATCGAAGGAGAATCACATCCGACATAGATTCCCATCCTTCACTGAGGCCCCATTTTTGTACGTAAGGGCGGCGAGATCAACACATATACCGCACAACCAAAAACGCACAGATGCGATATGTCGGGTTCGCATCCGATAACCAACTGAAGGGCACTAAATGGTTGTGTCGCAACAGGCCTCAGGCGGACCAACTTTGCTGCGTACAATATTGCATGGCCCCAAGCAGCGATCGGGAGCTTGGTACGTATGACCAACGATCGAGCAATCATTTGTAAGCGCTTAATGAAAGCCTCTGCCAGGTCGTTCTGGGTGTGAACATGGGGTACTGGATGTTCAACTTCAACCCCAACTGACATGCAATAGTCATCAAAAGTTTTAGATGTGAATTCTTTAGCATTATCCAATCGAATAGATTTGATTGGATAATCAGGGTGGTGAGCCCTGAGCTTGATAACACGAGCCAACAGTTTGGAGAAAGCAGCGTTTCTTATGAACAACAAACACATGTGTGACCAACGTGTGGAAGCGTCAACCAAAACCATAAAATATCTAAATGGTCCGCAAGGAGGTTGAATCGGTCCACAAATATCCCCCTGAATCCGTTGTAGAAAAAATGGGAGGATTCAAACGAATCTTGTCATAAGAAGGCTTAGTAATAAGGTTTCCCATAGAACATGTTTGACATGTGATTCCTTGGATCGAAATGGTCCTTTGAACCGCAGCGATAACACATATCGCCATCCATGGTTTTAGGTGCTTTACCCTTATTCTTGAAGTTCTGGGCCTTGGGAGCGAGGTTTGGGCGCTTGTGGACTTTGTTTCCTCCCTTGGATGGGCCTTGGCTCTGTTGACCTTGGTGGGATGGCTTCTGACCGCCCCTACCACGCCTCTTTTGGCGTTTTGGGTGCTGAGTAGTGCTATAATGTGCTTCAGGCACAACAGTAGCCCCAGTAGGCCGAGCTTGATGATTCTTCATCAACAACTGGTTTTGCTTTTCAACGAGAAGAAGAACAGAGATCAAATCTGAGAACTTGGTGAACTTTTAAGCTCTATATTGTTGCTGCAGGACAATATTAGAAGCAAAAAAGGTCGAATAGGTCTTCTCCAGGAGATCCTCTTCAGTCAAAGTTTCATTACAAAATTTGAGAAGTGATCGAATTTGACAAACTTCATAATTATATTCATTCACAGACTTAAAGTCTTGGAAGCACAAATACCGCCAGTCGTGTCTTGCTTCAGGCAAGAATATGTCATTTTGGTGATCAAAACGATCAGCCAAAGCGACTCATAATGCACGCGGATCATCCTCAGCAAGATACTCAGTTTGCAGAACGTCATGGATGTGTCTTCGAATGAAGATCATAGAAGTGGCTTTTTCAGCTTCGCCAACATGCTCATCTGTTGCTTCTTAAATGGCAGGACGCAAGTTCTTTGCAATGAGGTGGAGCTTCACATCTTGAACCCACTTGAGGTAGTTCCTTCCAGAAACCTCTAAAGCGGTGAAGTCGAGTTTGTTCAAATTCGACATGTTCATATCACAAAATAGATAGACAAGATGTGGTGAGTGTAATGGAGAAAAATCAATCCATTCACATAGGAATAGAACATACAGGTTCTAATAGACATGTATTTGTTTAATTTTGCATGAAAAACTTCGGGTTTTCATGGGTGATGTTTTTAAATGAAAACTTCAGATTTTCAAACAAGGCATGGTTATAAGAAACTTTAGGTTTCAAAATAATTATGAACTTCAGGTTTATATATTCCTGCAGGCAAACACAAATATATATGCAAGCAAATATGCAACAAGTATGTGCAAAAATATAACTTTAGGTGTATAATTATAATTGAATTAATTTATTTGGACTTCGGGACAAATTAAAATGTGGGTGAAAAAATATAAAACCCATTGGGCCTAAAAGAATTAGGTGAACAAAACTCGGGGCTCGGCCCAAAGGAAAAAAACAAGTCCACGGAGTGGTTGATTTTTAGAGGTGTCGTGCATTCCAAGCCCAAGAATGGGCTGGATTTGGACTTGGGTGTAGGCTGCAGGCCTACGGGACAATGAGGGTGGGTTGCTGCAGGCAAACCCAGAAAGAAAACATTCGGGCCGCTGCAGGCGAGCCCAAAGCAAAATTTATTTATTTATTATTATTATTTTTTCCGTTCAGGCCGGGGGAATGGGCTGCAATCTGGGAGCCTAGATTGCAAGACTTTAAACAGAACACCAAAGCCCGAAGGGTTGGTGTTGAGACCGTGTGCAGCTAAGCCCTAATGGGCTCGGGTCTGAACCAAAAAACACCCCAGCGCTTGCTGGGAAGGATCGCTGGAGCGCCGCCACTGCTGGTGGCCGTGTTCTGGGTGGTTATCGGTCGGGGGAAGCACGGGTTTGAACTAAGACCCAATATTTGAACGGAGAAATTTCGATTTCTCGATGTTTGGGTGTGGGAACCATAATGATTTTGAATTTGAAATCTTTGAAAACCTAATGAAATTTAAACTGAAATTTCGTCCAAATTAAATGAAATTCTTCAGGAATTTCAGTAAGATTGGATCAAAGATTGATGCAGAAAATTACACGGCAAAGCCGTGGTTTCGCTTCAGGCGATGTGGATTGTCTGGATTTGGGATGCCATGGGCGTTGGGTTTCCAACGGGGTCACGGGTTCTATGTTTGGGTTGGGCCATCGCAGGTTGCTGGCCTAGTGGCTTGCGGCTTGCATGGTGTAAGTGCACGGGTTAGAAGAACCCTATCTGATTTCAATTGCAATAATTTTTAAAATTTATTTAATTCAATTATATGCATATATAATTTAATGAATCACATATTTACATTGATGCATATGCAAAATAATATTTTCAATGCATGTACATATGTAAGATTCAATTCATGGCAAATATCAAATTCACATAATTTCAACAATTATGGTTATGAGGCATACACAATTTATGTAGAATCTAAAATACGTTAAACGTAAAGTTGGGTCATGCATCAAGGTGAATGTTCATGTTATCAGGGCTGCAAAATATCGAGTTAAAAGCCGTTGTTTTGAAAGAACCTGATTGCGTGATGATATGGATGAACTGGTTTGATGCAGAAAATTTCTCCAACGTCAGATTCCTAAGCGCAGCGGTAGGAGCGTGCTGATAACGTGTTGTGGTCTATTTTTATTTGACAAAGGGAGAGAAGCCGGTGGCAGAGAAAGAGAGAAAAGAGAGATGTGTGTTTGTAGAATTGTAGGGGAATGTGTGTGTGTTTCCCTCCTACTTTGCACCTTTATTTATAATAATAATAAGATAAGGATATTCATTGCTCTCCAAGGAATATGAAATACAATAGGTAAGGATAAACCCTAATAAAATCTTATCTAGGATTTACACAATCACACTTAAACTATGAATGTTTACAACAAGTTATCTATTTTCTGTCTAAATGAGTCGCAACCTAGGTGGATGCCTAGGCAGGTCTGGGCGGGCGCCTCAACAGGTTTAGGCGCTCTTTCTTAATTTTTTAAATGCCTAGGTATTAATCGGGGCGGTAGCCAACCTCCTAGCACCTAAACGAGACCCAAACGATGTTAGGCGAGAATTTTTAGAACAGGCAAATATATATAGTGAAAGAACTGCCGATTGATCACCCCAATTCTTCATCTTCATCCATTTCTGTTCTGTCAAGATGTCAACTTTCTATCTGCCTCTGTGTATTTATTACTGGGTAAGCTCCCCTTTCTTCATTTTCCTCTCTCTCTCTCTCTCTTTCTCTCTCTCTCTCTCTCTCTCTCTCTCTCTCTCTTAGCAAAGAACCCTAACATGATCAGATTCTCACTTTATTAGCTCAATCCTTCTTTTCATTTTTGTAATTGTTTCCGAATACAAATAAAAGGTTTCAATTTTCTCAGAAACCAATTGAAGCAAATGGAATTAATTTAACCAAGAAACTTAGAGATAAGTCTGATATTCTTCAATAAACATGAGAAAGAACACTTCTTGCTGCATAAATATGTGTACTCTGTTTTAAATCCATTTTTTCCTTCGGTTGGCCTCATTTGATCTTTGTTTTTTAGGCATAATGCTTGTTCTACAATGGCTTACGTTCCACCACACAAGCGGCACTCGAAGGAACCGGGGAGGCCATTGCTGACTCCAGAGCTGCTTGCTCCTACATCGAGATGTCTCACCATTGGTTTGGATGTCGAGAACCAATTTCTGCCTTCTGTTAATCTTATGCCCATTTACATGGAGTCTACTGAGCCGAAAGTTGGAGAAAACCGTCTAGCTTTAATCAATACTAGTCTAGATAATGGTTGGCACTCTAATATTTCTTTTTAGTGCGTTTATCTTGTATGTTGTTACTAGGGTTGTGGATATGTTTGGTTTTTTTTTTTCGTGATTGATATGTGACAGAAGGCGGTGAAGTGAAATGGGATATGCCAAGGAGCCCTGGGATATCTATAACAGAAAATGTGCTGGAAGACTTAGTTTTTTCTTTTAAACACGTGAGGAATGAAATGAAGTGCGCAAAGCTCAAAGAAGTAAATCCTACTTTGATTGCTAGAGTGGGGAAAGTACTTTTTCGTAGGTTAGATTTCTTCCTTATCTGATTCATTGGTTGGCTATTGAGCCTGTTGTGCCATTCATTTAGTTGATTGTTTAATCCGATTATCCTTTTTACCTTTATGTTGTTCTTTTATCGCCTCAGAATACTGGTTAAAGTAGAACAAATAATAGTCTAAACTATGATAAAATGTTACATTTGGTATTTTCGTTAAGAAGGTCGGATGCCAAGTTGGACAGTGAAGCAGGATTCTAAAACTCTGCCCTTGGTTTTTGATACCTGATACAATATTATTTGGTATTGATGCTTATTTTGGTATTATTTCGGTACTTGTACACAGACAGATGTATAACATTCTTGTTTCATATGACGAAAATATTGTGAACGAAGTTGTCCTGAAAATTGGAGTTGATTTCGAAGACGAGAAAGATACGTTCCAAGTAAAGGTATTTCTTTTAGACACGTCACCTTACTGAGTTCTGAGTTTTTGCTTTCCACAATTCTGACTTTGGCTATTGAATCACTCATCTATGTCCTTCTCGTATAGTTGTCTGATTCCACCAGACCAGATGCAACTCTCTCCTGCAAATGCCGTGTAATGAAAGAACGTGGAAAGCTACAACTCGACAAGGGAAGTTTTTCTATTCCTGCCAACTAAATTGGATGAAATGGTATATAGTGATTCAGTTTCATGATTGAGTTGTCATGATACTGATTAAGTATAATCTACTGTGCTTTTTATAACAAAAGTAAAAGTTAAACGGGTGAATGTGATTAAGCTTTCCAATTTTTGGAATAATGTGTGAACAGAATTTCCACATCTTTAATAGTTCCTTAACTCTTCCCTCTTCCCTGTTGCTTGGCGTAGAGTATGTTTACTAAGACTTACATTGCAATGCCAAATTTCTTTATTTTAGATTGAACTGAATCAATTGCGTAAGAGACTAATGCTATGCATGAAGAGACTCCTAACAGATCTGACTGTAAGCTGCTTCACCCAGTACCTTTTCGAAATTTACATTTCTATTCCTTCTTGTTTCAGCAAAGCAATTAGTTGTAACCTATTTATCATGGAGTCACAATCAAAACAAAGAATATAAATTTTCTGTAAATGTAACCGGGCAATGAGGTTTAACCATGGATCAACTGCTGAACTTATGCAGCTTGGAATGTGGTTCTGTAAACATATGAATTGTTGCTATCTCAGGATGATGAGATTCAAAGCATTAGGGATCTGATTAATTCGGCGATTCTCGATCCATATGTGAAGGGTGGGTTGAGGTGGCCTCTGGGAAAGGAGTCTTCTGGAGATAAATATAAAGTTGTTGGGGTTTGGGACGTAATAGCTAATACGTATAAGAATTCATCACTGAGACTGAAAGTAAGACATGCTGATCGATTCGATTTTAGAACCTTAACTGGGGAAGCTACTTGGGAGACAAGTCAGATGCTGAAAAAGGTCATGTCAATGATGCAGGTAAGAGTTTCCCTTTCTCTGGGACAATATTTTTATTTTTAATTTCATGTACTGAAATAAAAGATTTATTTGAGAAGGTTTATCGTGTGCTGAAATCTCCCTTTCTTTCAATTTTCAGGAAGAGAAGGTTGAAGTCAGCTCAATTTCTGAGGTACTCAAGGAAGATGTGCAGCTGATATGGGATCACTTTCTATGCGACGTGTACATATCTGTCTACATGCTGAGTTTTATGTTCTACTTTCGGCATTGTTTGATGAATAATTAGTAACTGTTTTAATGATTTCTTGCAATCCTGCTAGCTATGTGTATCTGGGATAGTTGATGGTTAATGAAATTTTTACGATTTTACATTTTGATGACTTCATTGCCAGTTAATGGTTCGGCTCAGGTGCTTTCTTACAACACAAGACATTTATATAAAAGAACTAATCTACTTTTTGCTATATGATTGTTCTGGATTGCACACTGTTGAAAATATATACAAATAGACAGGGAATTCGTCTAGGTTAAACTATTGGAATTAACGAATTTCGGACCACTGTCTCGCCTTGCTAGAATGGAACTTGTAGGGAGAGATCTGTGCAGGGAAATTCCACTAAGGAATTTCGGCTTGGGAAACTAAGGAATGGCTGCTCTATTTCTCTACCCCTAACCCTCCCCATATGGCCTCTATTTATAGTGGTCATGTAAGGCTTAGGCGGTAGAAGAATATGCTTGCTCACCAAGCCAAATCCCACCATCCTTCGCATATTCCAAGGGAGATATCTCTTGGCTATCAATGATATTTCCTTAGAAATATTATTCCAATCCACCTACTAATTTGGGTGGATATTTATTTAATTAATATTAAATAATTCTAACACACACAAGACACAACCAATTCTTCACTTACACCTACACAGCAAGGCTTCTCTTCATATGAGATATACACTATGGATAAACAGAAAATTAAGGCTAGAATTATATGAAATCTTCAATCTTTCTTGAGCTGAAACAGTGGGAACTATACGTGTTCATCGTTTGATTCATAGACATCCGTAGTCCTCTTAAGTTCATCTGATCTTGGATTTTCGCTCATACTGACACTGCCCGTCAAATTTGGACGGTTGGTGGAGCTCAACTTCTTCATCTCCACAGTACTCTTTTTCGGTTCGACATCTTTCCCTGAATTCTTGTATGTCATGTATAGGATCATTTGGGCGATGCCAAATAGAAACCCTAACACGTTTGGTAACTGCGCTCATCCGATAAATGTTCGTGTTCAGATTTCAAAAATTAGGGTTAGCTAGCCTCAAAAGTCCAAGAAATGAATTTGGAAATTGGTACTTACAGCAATGTAGTAATCCTTTGTGAATAATCCGTAGAAGAACCACATGGTGGCACAAAGTGTCAGGAAAAGGGACAAAGAAAATGGCATGAATTCCACACTTTTGGTTCTTACTACTTGCCTCTGCCGGAATGTAAATACATGTCAAATGACAGTGATTGCCATAATTCTAAATTTAAAGAAAAATAGAGATTTAATATTTAACTAGTTAATTAAGTACCATAATGCTTAGAGGAGCAGCAAATACAGCAATGTTAAACACGGCACAAATCCATCCAACAGCGCAATCGCGCGCTGTCCCTCCAAGAAGGAAGGCGGTGACTGCCAGCACCAACCCGAAAGCGGCTACATTTACTAGCAGGATCAAACTCAGTGTAGTAATCTGCGAGCCATGATCAAAGTATAAGCATATATCCAATTTAAATAGCATACATATCTGCATATCTGTTCTCTTCAGTAATCCCTAACAAACAATAAAACAAAAAGAGCCATGCATAATGTATGCCTCTGACCTTGTCATTCTTGGATGCGTATACAATGTAGAGGATGAGGTAAGTAACTTCGATAACGATTCCAATGCCGTTGATGCTGACGATCAAATAAGCATTTGTCTTGAGGACTCCATAATACAACAATAGAGTTGCACTGAGTAGGGCAACCACGTAAGGTATGGATTGGAACCCTTTCGATGATTTATTCTTGTATATTGTGTAAAACGTTGGTCTGCACAGAGAGAGAGAGAGAGAGAGAGAGAGAGAGAGAGAGAGAGAGTGTTACGCTAATGCAACTTATTCATAAAGATGTGAATAATTAGAGTTTAAGTACGTGGTTATTTGTTTAAAGTAAAAAGGTCTTACATTGGCGCCAAAAACACCATGAATGATACAATGTTACCTGTGAAACCATGACAATAATCCAAAGCTTGTGTCAGAATTAGATAACAGGAATAATATCGTAAAACAACTTGAAAATTTTAGATTTTTAAAGAACTTTTTTAGAAGAATGAAGTTTGAGTGAGCATTTTAATTAATTACCTACTTAATTGTATATAACCATATCTGAATGGAAGAGATAGAAAATTGATATACACAATTATATATTTACATACCTAAGAGACCGAATATGAAAGCCAGTTGTTCGGTATTCAAGAACTGCATTCTGCTGCTGATGATTGATGAATATTTATGTTTTAAATTTGTAGTTTTTTCCTTTCTTTTTCTTGCGAAGCTTTTTTCAGCACCTTTGTTTGCAGTAGTTAATTCGACACCGCAAAAAAGCTTAAGGATTCCATTTTTCAGGTACCCTTTTATAGCAAGGTATAAGTAAAAAGGTTAGGCGACTCATCAACTACGTGACAAACTGAGATTGAAATGAAACTTCGATCTTCGTTCACAGCTTATATATGATGATAAGTAATAATTATATGTGATTGAAGTACCTAACTGGGAGTCATAAACCATGTAATAGCTAGGTGGCTTGGTTATTTTGCATGGCATCCATGAGTTGCCCAGATATTGTTGTTGCATATGGGAAATGAAAATACTCACTGATCATTCCGTATTCAATTAACTAACTGCTAGCCTAACACACAATTAGAAGTAACATAACTTAATATAAAATTATAATTTACTTTGTCAAGGATAGGATATGTGACTCCTTACATTCTTCAAAAATGAAAGCTTAGAAAGATTAAATAGTAAATACCATCTTAATTACTGTGTTGCTCCATTTTTTTTTTTACTTTTGGTCCTTGTGGTTTTAGTTTGGATAAACTTTATCATTATGCTATCCATTAACAATCTTGGTCCCTTTTGCTTAGCTACGCCTCTGCGTATGAACGTGTAAAATAACACTTAAAGTTCGACAAAAAGGAAAAAAAAACCAAAATAGTTAAGGAATTAAAACACAACGACTGAATTGGCTAAATTAAAAATTTCAAGTAATACGCATAGATTTAAAAGATATTTAATTCAAATTAAGAATAACATTTTGTCCACTATGCACATAAATGGCTCGTATGTGAAGTATTTTTAAATAACTGAAAGTGCTATTATATAAAATATTCCTTAGTAAAAATACAATTTAATCCTATAAAAACACTTGAAGTGCTTCTTGTAATTAAGAAGCACATAATTTATTCTTGCAAAATGAACTCAAATACTTTTAGAACCTAAAAATGCTTTTAGTCATTTAAAAACACTTAATAAACAAGCTAAAAGTGTTCAACAACACCATTCTCTCTAAAATTATATTTAAATATCTTTAAATTTTAATGATTAGGGAAGTGTGATCTGCCATTTTAGAGGACGCTCTTCTGCATCTTTTATTAAAATGAATGTGATATATATCACATTTATTTTTACTTTTCACAAATTCTTTTAATTTTCAATCGTTGGATTGAATAAACAGAAGAAAATCAAATGATAACAATTAAAAAAAGTATAAAAAAAGTAAAAATTAGCCTGCTAAATTAGGAACTTTAGGTGTTTACCAAAAAAAAAATTAGGAACTTTAGGTTTACACAAAGATGGGAACATCCCAATTTCGACGCAAATATTAGATCCTAGCTAGCTAGAAAATACCTATGTACGATGTGACAGTTGAGAGACTACCAAATTTCAACGATCAACTACTACGGGTCGAGGCTTCTTAATTGTTTGGTCTGCCCTACAATTATGAGTTTATGTAAGGTTTAATTTTTTTTAGTAATGTGTGATTTATTTTCAACACGCTTCTTTAAATTTGGTGAATTTTCAAGTTTAACATGAGAAGGGGTTTTTGAACATTAGTCCTTGCAAAAGATTAAAATTTAAAAAAAACCTTGTGCTAGATTAAATATTCAATTTAATCCCTTGAATGTACTTTTATCAAAATTTGCATTCAATTTTTGTTATTTAATGTGTATTTTTATTTAATCTCTTCACATTAAATTTTAATTTTATTAATATGCACATATTTAGTTTTTTAATTATAAATGAACGTAAATGAGAAAATATTAAAAGAAATTTGTGTACAAAAATATATAAATACATAAGTGTAGATAAATGACTGCCGAAATATATAAAATTGACGTTTTTGTACCGAAATATTTGTACCTACATGATTGTATTGAAATATATTATAATGAATCTAAATGTATGTACCGAAATGTATTATATTGAATTAATGTACTTAAATGTCAATACCAAAATGTATGTACCAAAATGTACGTACCTAAACGTCAATACCGAAATATATGTACCTAAACGTCAATACCGAAATGTATGTACTAAAATGTACGTACCTAAATGTATGTACAGAAATATAATACATTGAATTAATGTACCTAAAAGTCAATACTCAAATATGCGTACCAAAATGTACTTAACGAAATGCATTATATTAAATCAATGTACCTATATGTTTGTACCGATGGATATACCGAAATATTCAAATGTATTAATGTATCTAAATGAAAAACATACAAAATTGTTATTGGAATATATATATTATAAAAAATTAATTGCCTAAATGTAGACACTAAAATATATTATGATGAGTGAAATAAAAATTAAATTTAAATGTATTTAATACATTAAAATATAAATATAAATATAAATAAAACATCAAAATATAACTAATAAATGATATGATTAAATGTACTAGGGACTAAAATTGGATTTTAATCTTCCATAAGGTTAAAGTCTAAAACTCATCTTTTTTAAGGATTAAAATGAAGTTTTCTATTTCTTATATTACCAACTGATTTTATGGTGAAATCTCAACTTCTTCATAATATCAGAGCATGTTATCTTACATGTAAGCCCTAACGACCACACGTACTTTAAGTCACCCAATTTGTATTATCCACGTGCTAGGCTTAAAAATTCACTACAGTTAGAGGGCGTGTTGAGAATAAATTCTACTAATAAAAAAATGAATCTTACATTTGCTTATAAATAATTAAATTACTTTGTATAAAGCTAATTATTTTATAGTGAAATTCTAACTTTCATCACTGATAGAACAGTTCGAGGCTTTTAGCCAAGAGAAATACCATCAAACGACATCTCAAATTAGGCCAAAAGTCAAATTTGTACTTGTAGTTTAGGTTTTGTGGTTTCAATTTTGTTAACTTTATCAGTAATGAAGCCACAGTATACTTAAAAATAAAATTGGTACAAAAAATAAATGTACCGCAATCAAGTTCTACGAAGATAAATTTACAGAAATGAAAAGTACTTAAGAAGAAATAATTACCATATTAATGAGGGAATTAGTATTTTAAAATTCTCACTATGCACTTCAAACTTTCTGCAAGAACTACAAAATAAAATTTTTAGAATGCCAATAAGAATTTCCATTAATTAGGCTGTCCATGATGTTTTTCTTAGAAGCTACATTGCATACACCTAGATGATCACTCAATGTCCATTTCCATTTATACACAGAGACGGCTTTTACAACACTTTCTCTATAACTGGGTTGTTTGCTTGCCCTCAACCTTTCTGTCATTTGGTAACATAGCGTGGAATTTTAGGCACCACACACGCCCATGCATCTATGTATTAACTAGGTTTCATCCCAAATAAGGGGTTAATATTTGTGGAGGATAAAATTAGGTTTCGACAAGGACCCATCGCGAGTTATCCAAACGGATGGATCATGGAAGGTCACTATAAGGTTCTTTGGCATAAGTCCAAGAGCGGTAGGCTAAACCAAACGACAAGTGATTAGTGGCCTACCACGTGTTTTTCTATAAACGGTGGAAAATTTAAATTTAAGTTATTAACCTTCTAACACATATATCCCACCATTTATATAGGGACATGTGGTGTACCACCTAGTGTAACGGTCACACTGAAAAATCTCTCCTCAAGCACTGAGTTCTGTAAAAGGAGAGATTTTTTTATTGTGATTGGAACACATAGTGGTACATTACGTGTCACTATATCAATGGTGGAATATGTGTGTTAAAAAGTTAATAACTTTAAAAATACAATTTCCTACCGCTTATATAAAAACACGTGACGTACCACCCATATTTCTATCACAATGAAAAATTTCTTCTGTAAAAGGCCTAGAGTCCCAACAAGATGGGAGGAGGAGGGAAGTATGAGACTGGTGACCGCTTTATAATGAATTGTAGTCATCTTGAATAAAGATATTGATTTGAGTATCGGAGTACCTTTTGCAGGTACACCCCGAAACAAAAAAAAAAACATTAAGCTTAGGAGTGGATGTTCGGAGACGCATCTCGACGAGAGATTCAACCAATGTGCGGATCACAATCAACGAACCTGTGAAGGTGTTTCTTCTTATGAGAAATTTCGCTCCAACTAAGATAAATGCACTGTAATCAAATCCCACGAAGATAAACTTTTAGAAACGAAACCACAGTACTTTAGAAAATTACCATAATAAATTAATGGCCGTCCACGATGCATTTTCTTAGAAGCAACATTGAATAGACCTAGATGTTTAATCTGTCCATTTTCCATTTAAACACAGAGACGGCTTTTACAACACTTTCTATAACTGGGTTATTTGCTCTCAATCTTTCTGTCATTTGGTAACATAGCGTGGAATTCTAGGCACCACACACACTCATGCATCTACATACTGACTAGGTTTCATCCCAAATGAGGATTAATATTCATGCTAGACTGTCAATGGGGCAAACATGCTAGACTCTCATTGGGGCAAACTTGCCAGCAATTTGTAGTGCACTACATTGCTCGACTCTCAATCTCAACCACACATTTAAACAAAAAATCGCATCGATGAAGTTGTTCTATTCATAGTCCAATAATATATTACCATGGACGCGTTTTTCCGGAATACAAGATTAGAGATGATGCAAGTACTTTTTTGGTCATAATTAAAAATCCCGCTGAAAGTTGCCTAATTACTTAACAATAGCTCATATGTTGTCAAAGTTCAAGGAGTTCTCTTTGATCAGCTTGGAAATCTTTCTTCTTTCTATTTGTGAAAAGGCATATTCTATATATCTTTCTTGCTTATGACAAGCAATGATCAACGGATAAAAATATGTACATCACAATGATTTGTAGGACAGCGACAACTACTAGTCTACTACGCAAGTGGTAGTGGTACACCTTAGATTATATTACATCTTTATTTCTTAATAAACAATATAAATATGACCAAATGAAACCGTATACAAACTTTTAATTAAAAAGGAACTCAACACGACAAACAAAAAAAATACCATATATGAACCACGGTTTAATGTACATCCAGTTCTATTTGTGCATATTTTCCGATACTAAACACCAACATTTTCTAGGCCGAACAAACGCAGAAAAGACCCAAAATTAACACCAAGCCAAAACCCTTGTTGATCATGATTGCAAGTCAGACTGAAAACACATCGGAAGATGTAGACAGTGGTGTTGCTGATGAACTTATGCCTTTATTAATCCTTGCCTTCTGCAATCAAAGAAAAAGAAGAAGAGTTACCAATACAGCACATCCACAAATGAGCTATAAATTTTGAGGGTCCTAACCATGTCAGCAAGAGTGTTGTTCCAAGCCTTGTCCATCTCTTCGAAGACAAGATCGATCGTAGGGCGGCCTTTGCTTGATTTGGCAACGCAAAGTACTGCAACTTGCAGGATCGATTCAAAGTCTGCCTTGTTGACATTTCCATTCATTCTTGGATCCTCAAGATCCTCAGGTGGGCGTTTGTTCATACTTATATCCTTTGCCTGCAAAAAAGTAACTAGAATTGTAAATCTATTTTCTCTTTCTCTAGCTCTCGGCGCAAATGAACTGGTGTGTATACTACTTACCTTTCTCGTCAGTTGGTCTCTAGCATCAAGATCTAGCTCAAATACTTTTTGCCCCGATAGCAGTTGCAGAGCAACAATACCGAAACTGTAGACATCACTTGCACAGGTTAACTTGGCATTGGTCATGTACTCTGGATCCATGTACCCTATGGTTCCTCTAACATCTGTAAATACTTTGCTTTCCTCCATACCCAACATCTTTGCTAGACCGAAATCAGATAGCTTGGGTTCCAAGTTATTGGTCAAAAGGATGTTGGTAAGCTACAAATTAAACAAACAAGCATCAACATCAATATACTCAAGAGGAATTAACTGTGAATTGGAGAACCATATCAAAGTTAAAGGAAATGATTTCCGCATCCTTCTACATACCTTTCTTTTTTTGTTATCCTGGTCTTTAGGTTGAATAAATTAAAAGAGAATTAAGAGACAAAAATAAAGAGATGTGCCAATAAAGAAAAAGGGTGTGCAGGAATCTGTTATCCACGGTTAATTTTACCTTAATATCTCTATGAACAATGCAGCCATCAATATAATGGTGGAGATATCTCAAAGCAAGTGCACAATCTCTTAGAATCCTAACTCTTCTTTCCCACGTTAAGACGGGATCGTTTCCTGATTTCAATAAATGTTCGTTCATGTTATCCTTACAGAAAATGCATTTCCAAGATGATTAACTTATTAAATACGTTTAGAAATCGATAAGAATCAGAGGAATTACTTAGGAGGTGTTGAGCTAGATTCCCTTTAGCACAATATTCATAAACAAGATATTGTTCACCATCTTCGACGCAGCAACCAAAGAGGCAAACCAAGTTTGGATGTCGAACCCTCGAAAGGCCTTCCACTTCTCTAGTAAAAGAATCGGATTTATTGCTCTTGTTTATGTGCTTAATGGCCACAACTTGCCCGCTCGGAAGAACCCCTTTATAAACTTGACCTGCGCTTCCTCGTCCGAGATCCTTTCTTTCTGTATTGATGGCATTCTCAATCTCGGCCTTGGAGAACCTGTACAGGCCAGACCATGTAGTAATCGGTCCTGAGAGAACCGGTTTTTGAGGCTTCTTCTTGGTCACAAAATGTATCAGCAGGACGATCAGCGTCACTGCGGTGATGCCTATTAAGATTGAAAGTATCGCTTCTGCCAAGGAATCTGATAGGTTAAATGATTAATTTCTTTGAGTACGCATGAACTTTTGTTGTCAATTTTCACCAAATAGAGTATATTGAATAGTAATATAGCTTTACTTACATTTGAGTTTGACGTAGCCTGGATCTGCATATGGACCGAAAGCGAATACACACGAAACAGAAAATTAATTAAGCAGATAGAATCATAGAAAAAATTTGGGCCAATTGGAAGTTGATTGAGCAAGCATGAGGCAGAGGCAGAGGCAGTTTTCGTACCGAAGGCATCTAACAAAGACATGCACCACAGGTAGTCATTGTCGATCAAAAAGGTATTGTTCATCTTCTCTTCTAAAACAGAAATAACAGCTGCTATACCACATATTCCCTTCTCAGTTGCGTTCCCCTGCTTCACTCCATATGCTTTCAGCAAAGAGTCCCTCAAGCCTAACACCGCCTTGCTGCAATTTCCGCAAACATCGTCAAATGCATTGCTGAGGTTTGCGCATTTCCTTATTGCGTTTTGGAAAGCCTGCTCTGTCTTGATGGATGCAAGAGTTGTGTTCGAGCACGCGCTGCTGCCGTAGTAAAGGTCACCAAAATGACAATTTTCTGCAGACACGCTTCGCTCCTTCTGAAAAGGGCCGCTGCAGTTTTTCCATTCTTCTTGTGAAAGAAAGACGCGGGCGCTGCCCTGCGTCTCGACTGCGTGAATGGCTAAGGCTTTGGACATGGTGGTGAGGACATTTCGACAGCACGGGCTCGTGAGGTAGCTCCCCCACACGTTTATTTTCTGTTTTACGTGATTAAGGCACTCCCCAGTTGGTTGGAATGGATTGGATGTGAAGTTTAACACACAGTATCCTGCAAAAAGGCATGTATAAGCATCTGGTTTCCAAGTTTTTGCATCTACAGTTCAAACATCATAAATCTTCCTAAGTAGACACAAACGCTGCAAAGTAGTAGATAACCATCTAATGTTAAACGAACACTTGGCTCCTTACGTGAAGGAGTTGTACCACGTTACTTTGCTAAAATCAGTCCTGACCCATACGCAAAAATAACTCATTAAAATCACAAAAAAAATGTTGTTGCATGTAAGAAACCAAACAATTTCCATTTCAACCACATACATATTTCGATTAATTTATCTAGCTATCAGTCTCTAAATCATTATCCCGGTTCATGTTTCATGTCATTAGAAAATGTTGGCCGGCAAAAGAGAAAAAAAAAAAAACTAAAAGTTAATAAACTAGAAGCGACACTATGCCTCCCTAGAGGACTAATTTACTAAAAATAAGCACAGGGTCCTTTGGTTTTATGGAACCAAGTCTCTACTTTGTTGGATGATGTACGTACGGGTTCAACTCTCTCATACAGTTACTAAAAATAAATAAATAAATAAATAAATACTAAAAATAAAAGATAAAAGGACCTGAGGGATCTTCTGGTGAAAGTAAATCATCTGTAGAAATTAAGATAAAATAAGCGACGAGGAGTAAGATGGCAAGCTTGGAAGAAAACTTCCTTGGTGTCATATTTTTTACAAGTTCTATACAAATCCGAGAAACTAAGCAACGAAAAGTTAAGTTTTGTGAAAGATTAACAATGTACCCGAAAGTTTGCCAAGGCAACAGTGGAACTGAATATTTATAGAAACCCTAGCATTCCTCGTCGACGTCGAAAAACGAATAGGGATATTCTTTGTTTCTTCTAGTTTTGGTTCTGAGATAGCCAGCTGCTCTTACAACCTTGATATTTCCGGTGGCTTTGATCATGTACACAAACCATAATTAAGGGATATTAATTAAGTGGTAATTAAAATAACATCCACTTGGAAAGTGGCTCCAAAAGCATATGCTTATTAAGATTTGAACCAATCATCTAATCTTCATTCACATCGCCGCATATATGTCTCTGTATAAAACTACAAACTAATATCTCCTTATACAACATCATCTTATTTTATAACAAAAGCTTATGGGGTTTGCTATCTACACACCCATTTTTACTTCATACACATTCTCTTAATTTGTGACCGTTGGATCGACTAAATTAAAAAAGATCAAAGGACACAAATTAACAAGGGGTCTGTGAGAAATAAAATGCCCAAGCTTATTTGTTATTTGGCAAATTTTTGGTGCTTATTATGCCTAAATTCCCAACAGTGCTAAAATACTATTTTTCTTACACATGCGATTGCGATATTTTTACACTTAGTTCATCTAAATTACGGAAGAAATATTTTACACTAAATTCATATAAATTATGGTGGGAGAAACTTAGTGCAGAGAGGATCACATTATTCTGACAAACTTGGCCGAAGTCTGCCATTACAAGACATGATGCTAATTTTTTGATGGGAGATTTTATTCACACACCCCAAATTACTTTCCCCACATCCTTTTAATTTTTTAATATTTTTCTATCAAGTGTTAGTGGTGTGTAAAAAATATTAAAAAAATTAAAAGGGTGTGGGAGAATTAATTTGGAATGTGTGAATATAATCTTTTTATTTTTTTTGACACAAGCGATATTTTACAACTACGAAAAAGGTATTCAAACTTAAGTACAAAAAAAAAAACAATGCTCAAACCAACTTGATTAAACCTAAATTTGTCACTACTAGGTATTATTCTTCTTCTTTAAACTAATCAATTTTTCTTTCTTCATATTCTAATTGCTAAGAAGTATACTAAGAAATTATATAAGGGATATAATGGATAATTAATTGGACACATAAATAAACTACTTATTTACACCATCTATGCTTCACTAGATTTCTCTCCATCTTTATTTAACACCTCCCTTGAGATTTATTGTATTTTTATAAAACCTCCTCACGTTTGAAACATTACATTAATACTATCTGAGTTTTTAATTCACTTCTGCATGACCCTTTAGGGCTGACATTTATTTTCTTAAAGACAAATTTGCCCTCATTATTAATTACTTTATCAGGGATGCCGCTCTCTGGAACGCAATGATCGGGGGCATGCCAAGCTAGATGACCTCGACAGTGCCTGCCATGTGTCTGAACTTATGCCCCATTGCATTCGGAACATGATTTCTTGGACTGCCCGCATTGCCGGATACGCCGAGACGAACCGCCCCCACGAGGCCATCACCGTCTTCCGGAGAATGAAAGTTGAGAGTGTTGAGCCTGATGAGATAGCAATGTTAGCCGCAGAGTCTCTGCGTGTGCGATTTGGGTGCCTTCGACTTGGGGGAGTGGATCCATAACTACAATGACAAGCATGGATTTCGTGAGCTGGCTTAACAATGCACTTATCGACATGTATGCAAAGTCATGCAGCATTAGGAAAGCCGTTCAGGTTTTTTAAAATACCAAATGCAAAACTGTCGTAATTTGGAGAGAATTTATCGTTTATAGTAAAATTTTAACTCCTAAATTCATAAACGTCAATTTTTATTAAAATTTTCAAATATAACAAAAATTCACATCAATTAACCAATGTACCCTCAAAGTTAAAAACACCATATTTCCAAAAAAAAAAAAAAAAAAAAACACCATATGCAGATGAGATTTTTTATGTTCTTTCTTTCTTCCATGTTCTTCCATTTTTAGGGTTTTGATTATTCCCATATCCCAATCTAATAAGTTGAAAGAAAATTGTCTAATTCATTTATTAATCAACGAACACCTACAACTGAAGTGCATATTCTTGCATAAAAATTAATTGATATTTTGGAAATTTCATAACATACAACTTCTGCATACTTTCAAGATGAATTTTGCAAGTCTTTGTTTGGGTGGAAATCTCTAGTACACGGTTTCATGGCATTTTGTATTTTTATATATATATATATATATATATATATATATATATATATATATATATGTAGGTATATATGTACATATATTTATAATTTTAATTTGGGGCGCACACACTTTTGGATTGATCTAATGGTTGTTTCGATAGCTCCCTATCAATACTAAAAAATCGACTTATACTTCAATTTTTATACTTAAAATGCATTTCACGTTCACAATAGTTCAGCAGACATATATTCTTGGTGTTTGTCTTGTTCGACGCCTACAATTATGCCACTCCCCTCCTAATGAACATTGATGAATAAGATTTAAAAAGCAGTTGGCTTTTAGTTGTAATTAGGTTTTAATTTTGAGGGCAATGGAGTACGAGTATTTATCAAATATAACCAAAAATTAACTCTTAATTTCAAAAATATCATTTTCTATAAAATCTTTCAAATATATTCAAAATTCCACCTAAATAGACACAAACACCCTCAAATTTAAGAATCAAATAAATTAAAGGCTTTTTAGCCAAAATGATTCGTAATATTGACATAACTCCTTAATCTGGTCCTTAACAATTAATAATAATCAATAGTAGTGTTTTTGAATTTGTCCATTGTGAATCATTTTAGTCTTTCTTTGAATTTGTCCATCATGATCATTTTAGTTTTTTCGTGAAAAATCTGTCAATTGCTCTGTTAATGTGATGATGTGGCGCTACGTGGGTCTCATAAATACAATCATATAACGATATGTGGATTAACTTTAAAAACTATTTTTATATTTAAAATTAAAAATGATATTAGTAAGAAAAAAGGCATTGAAGGCATGATTGAAACTCTACTGCTCCCACTAGCGGTAACCACGGCGGCGCTCAATGTCGGTGATGAGGGGGTCGAAGGGGATAGGGTTGTGGCGGTGGAGTGTAGAAGTGAAGGTGAAGTTGGACTAGAGCTTGAGGCAACAGTAACTAAAAACCTTTAATTTATTTAATTGTTAAATTTGAGGGTATTTGTGTCTATTTAAGTGAAATTTGGGATATATTTGAAAGTTTTTATAAAAAGTGACATTTTTGAAATTAAGAGTTAATTTTTAGGTATATTTGATAAATACTCATGGAGTACATCTAAGTGAAATTTTGGCTACATTTGAAATTTGTCTATATAAACTAATATTTATGAGATTGCTGACTGGCACTGCATGGTCTTGCAAGAGAAGACCCTTAAATGTTTTCTCAAATTGAAAGGGCTTAAATCAAGCCTAACCATATCACTTTCGTCGCCATCCTTTATACTTGGTAGCCACGACCGATTGGTTGAACTTGGCCATGAGTGTGTTGACATTATGATCTCCAAGTAGGGGATTGAACCCAAAATTGTTCACCATGGAACGCAATGATCGGCATCCCACATATAAAAAAAATACATTACCTGTCGTTCTCATCGATTTCTCGTCAAAGTTAGTGTCGGTTTGGGTGAGCAAGGAGCGAAGGAGATTGATGAAAGAGACAAAGGTGGGGATCTGAAGACAAGACGACGAAATTTTTTTAGAGGAATATCCGATGATCCATAGGTGGCTTTCAATTTTCTGTTTATTTTTTAATGTTTAATGTATCTATTTTAATTGATTATTATTGTATTTACTTCTAAAAGCTTTTAAAGTTTTTAAAGTAATTAATAATGAGGCTTTTTTATTTTCAAGTGATATTGACTCTAAAAGGATTATGTGAAAGTGAATTAAAAACTCAGGAATGTTGTAGCCTATTTTATTTGACAGAGGGAATAGGGCCAGCGGCAAGGGTAGAGAAATTGAAAGAGATGTGTTTGTAGAATTGTAGGGAAATGTGCGTGTTATCCCTTATATATAGTTCCTTTATTTATAGTAGTAAAAAGAGAGAAGAAATTTCTTCATCCCTATGGAATACAAGTTGTAATAAGAAAGGATAACTAGAATAAAATCAAATCTAATCTAGGATTTACATAATCACACTTAAACTAGGAAAGTTTACAACACTCCCCCTTGAGTATGTAAATACTCAAGGTAGATTCAGTATCGTGGAGAAGTTGAGGAAGTCGACTCGTCGGCACTGACTCTAAGGAACAACGCTTATTCTCAATAAGGTAAAAACTTGCATAAGTAAATGAGTCTCACTAAAAAACTCTAAGGCTATGCCAAAAACCCGAGGAGGGGCAAAATCCATAGTCTAAGGAAAAATGCGTGAGAGATGCAAAGTAAAAAAAAACATCTACGGGACGTCATCAAGGATATGACTAGCCCAAGGTAGGTGCCTCGTTAAAACTTAGTTAGGTAGCAAAAACCCAGTGGGAAAAATGCTCCTAATCTTAGGGGAAAATAGTACATAAAATCAAGCAAATACTTTCAGGATACTCCCCCTGAGTTTGACACAGTTCTAAAGAGAAATAGCAATGTTACAACTCAGAAAGTTTACGCATACCAATTCCATGTTACAATGGATTTGCGTGACTTCAATCTTCTGATGCTCTTGTTGTTGATGTGAAAAGAAGAATTTCGGCACAATGTGCTTGGTGTTGTCTCCTTTGATATAACCCTTCTTGAGTTGTTCGATGCATACTGTGTTGTCTTCAAAGATCGTCGTCGATACATCAACGACAAGATAGAGATCGCAAGAGCTTTGAATATGGCTCACTATTGCTCTCAACCAAAAGCATTTCCGAGTTACTTTATGTAAGACGATAATTTCAGCATAGTTAGAAGAAATTGCAACAAAGGTCTGTTTAATTGATCTCCAAGAGATTGTGGTGCCTCCAATGGTAAAGACATAACTCATTTAAGAACGCTCCTTGTGCAGATAAGAAAAGTATCATGCGTTGGCATAACCAATAAGGCAAGAATCGACTCGAGAAGTAGGGGGTGCAGCATTACTCGAGGATCCATAGGGATAGAACAGGCCCAAATCTGTAGTACCATTAAGGTAACGAAAGATGTCTTTCACGCCAGTCCAGTGTCTACGTGTTGGTGCATTACTGTATCTTGCCAAAAGATTAACAGCGAATGAGATGTCGTTTTGCACAATAAAGCGCTTATCACACTTAGATAAGGAACTCCAGGCTCTAAAATCTCTTCATCATCCTCATTCGGACGAAAGGGATCTCGTTTTGCATATAGCGATCGAACGACCATATGAGTACTCGACGGCTTTGCTTTATCCTCATTAAAGCGGCGCAACACCTTCTGGGTGTAGTTCGATTGATGTAGTAGGATTTCATCCAAACAATGCTTTATCTCGAGACCGAGACAGTACCGAATCTTACCTAAATCTTTAATCTCAAATTTTGACTTCAGGTGCGTGGCAGTTCTCGCTAACTCTTCAAGAGTTCTAATAACATTCATGTCATCGACATATACTGCAACAATCGCAAATCCAGAATGTGACTTCTTGATGAACATAAAAGGGCATAGTTTGATGTTCACATATCCCTGACTAGTCAAATACTCGCTCAAACGGTTATACCACACTTTTTCAAGATTGCTTCAAACTGTAGAGTGAACGCCTCAGCCGAATTTGAGTGCGTGTTCCGAGGCTTGAAAATATTTGAACCAGTCAGTGTAAGTCCTTTGGGAACTTTTATAAATTTTCGTATCAAGATCCCTATAGAGATATGCAGTTACTACGTCTAACAGCTGCAAACTCAATTTTTCAGAAACTACTAAACTGATAAGGCAGCGAAAAGTAATCACATTCACAAGGGGTGAATAAGTTTCGTCATAGTCAATCTCAGGGCGTTGTGAAAAGCCTTGTGCAACAAGATGAATTTTGTAATGCACAACTTTATTCTTCTCAGTACGCTTCCGAACAAAAATCCACTTGCAACCAACTGGCTTTACATGTGGAGTAGGAGCTACAGGTCCAAACACCTTACATTTTGCAAGCGAATCGAGTTCGACTTGGATTGCTTGTTTCTAGTTTGACTAATCAGTTCTACGTCGACATTCATCAATGAAAGCAGTTCAATGTCATTGCTCAACATGGTCTCAGTAGCTACTGCAAATGCTAATGCATCAGTGACAATCATCTTATTTCTACGCCACACATCATCTAAGCTAGCATAATAGACCGAAATCTCACGATTCTTGGAAGCAGTATTCGTCTCTTCAAGGACGCTTCCATAATCTAGATTTCCTCATGAGTTGGATAAAATGAGTAAGCGATAATTGGATTCACAGTAGGCTCTTCGAGACTTTGTGTCGTGGATTTTCTCTTTTGGGGGTGTGAATCCTTTGAACCAAGAGGTCTGCCACGCTTTTGTGTAGGGGCATATGATTGGCTAGCCGCTAATGTACGTGGATTACCAAGATTGGTGTCCCGGGCCTTCAGGAGGGAAGACTGCCGTACATTTGGTACATCCATCTTTGTAGGTGTATTCGCAGTTGGAATATGTGATCTTGTCACGCACACTAGATCAGTGAAAGCATCTAGCATGCTCTAAACTATGCTTTTGAGATCTAATATGCGCTACATTTCAGTTTCAGACTGAACAATGCGGGGATCTAAATGAGACAAAATGGGGGTCGTCCACGATAATTTGCGTCGTTTTTCAAGAACGTTGACGCTCTTATCTCCCCCTAACGACGGGAAGACTATCTCATAGAAGTGACAATCCGCGAAACGAGCGGTAAACATATCGCTTGTCAAAGGTTCTAAGTAATGAATAATCGAAGGAGAATCATATCCGAAGTAGATTCCCATCTTTCGCTGAGGCCCCATTTTTGTACGTAAGGACAGCGAAATCGGCACATATACTGCGCAACCAAAAACGTGCAGATGCGATATGTCGGGTTCGTATCCAGTAACCAACTGAAGGGCACTAAATGGTTGTGTCCCTTGTCCAAACATAGAAATTCAAAATTCGAATTGTGTTTTTAGTCTTGAGAGAAAAAAGTAAACAAAGTTTTCTTATTTGAATGTGTTCTACTCCCATGTCAAGATTTATAAGGGTTTAGTATACAATATGGTTTTCAAAGGTTATTAGAGAATTCACTTCAATTAGTATATGCATGGAAAGTTAACTTTTTTGCATTCAGAATGCGATTTGGATATTTTATTCTTTGAAACATTTGGGTGATTCTGCTCATCAGTAATTTTTTGAAGAGAGTGAAGACCAAATTGAACTGTCGAAAATTTTTGTTTTCGTTTATAATCTGAGGTTGAATAAACTATCACAAAAATTAGGCCAAAAAAAACGTATTGAGGGCAATTAACTTCTGTGAAGGGAAAGCAAATGAACGGCTGTCATAACATTTTTTAAGGGAATGGATTTCTGATTATTTACATTCCGGGGGAAAAGAACAAATGCCTCTGAAATAAGGAACTATGTGCAGACCAGAATTCGAAGTGAAAATTCTGAAGTATGGCATTGGCTGGATGCTCGGTCTTCCTTTCCCATAAAGATAGTATGGGAAATGCTTGTATTAGGCTGGGACTTACAAGTGATTAAAGGCATTCCATACAATCACGACAATGACTATCTTCACTATCAAGATGACTGGTAATACATGCCACGTCTTGACCTTCTTATCTTGTTCCTGTTGGAGTGCTCATGCTTCCATCCATTTATGTGGCGGTTTCCACCATTTTGTTTCTCATTCATTTGGTTTCTGCATAAACCCAGAAACCTTACGAGAACACATGTATATCGTGTAAGATATAGAACACACCGGATGACTACATATTTATGTACTGTGGAAGGAATGACGCATGGGATGGAAACGGTGGTGCTGTTGTATATACAAGGAGTTCAGTTTTGCAAGAACGCATTGTTCTCGACGTTGGAAGAGTAGCTAAAAGTGTGGGAAGGGACTTCAACAAGTTTATCTGAACAGACAATACTTGTGGACCCGAGCCTCCGCTTGTAGAGAGGTTGGAAAAGACAATTGAAGAAGGGGAAAATACCATTATAGAGGAAGTTAAACAGATAGAGGGGGAAGTTGAAAAGGGTGAACAGTCTGAGTTGACATTGTTCCAAAAGTTACTGGAGGGGTTTAACGAGCTTAAACAAGACGAGGAGAACTTCTTGAGAGGTCTTCTCAAAGAAGAGACGGATCAGCTGAGCGAGCTAAAAATGGAAGTAGGGGAAGAAGAAAAACTTTTTGGACAAACTCTTCCGCTAAAGAAGCTAAGATAGTTGAGTGTTATGAAACAGTGAGCATCTGGCTTCTTGTTTACACCATATTGTATTTTATTTATTTTTGTGGAATGTAAGCTGATACTACAGGTTATTCTTCTCGCGAGCTAGCTATATATGCTTTCAATTGATTTTGCTGGTTGCAGAGTAAATTGTTAATGCAGCATTCTATTTGACAAAAGCTAATTTACAAGATCATGTTTATCCCTATATCCAACTTGGCAACTTCGCACATAAACTGACATGCCCGACCCTAATATTCCCCGAACACTAGGGTAGGCACGTGCTGGCCGACACCCAAAGGTGACGAACATGCATGAGAAGTAATGAACATAAATAAAAGTTATAAATTTAAATGTAATGATTATGCACTTGAAGAATGTGTTCAGATCATACAACTAATTTAAGACACTAAAAATGAATAATATTAAATTGAATGAACAAAGGAATGGGTCCTACATCGAGAGGACTTGAAGATGCCGATGCGGAATTGCCTTGACACTGGGATTGTACGCCTTGATTCTAAATCCTAATGATACTGAAACAGTTATCAACATACTAACCCCCAAGGTTTTATGAAAACTCATATAGCATAGTATGTAATAGGTTTTCTGAAACCCTAGCATGCCATAAAATCTTTTCAAGTCATAGCTCGTATATAGTGTACTAGATAGTGGCATCCAATAACAATATCTCCCGGCCTTGTGCCAGCTTCCTTGTCTATGCGCCTGAAGCCAGAGATTATTTCTCCAGGGCCCATTCCAACTCCATGTCTCTTAATCTGAAGCTAGAGATTATTTCTCCCGGCCTGCAGCCAACAACCATATCCCTCGCCTGTAGGTGAAACAGTGACCATTAGATAGGCATAAAATATCTCAAAACATCTTCATAGTATAAAGTCATCCATCATCTATACTATAAAGAAGTGTGTAAAAGCATGTTCTAAAGAGTAAATAGTCATCCATCATATATACTACCAAGAACATCACTTCGATAAAATATGATATTCTAAAATATTCTCAGTGAGCATAATATCATAAAGTGTAAATCAAATATGCTCATAAAACGTTTCATAAAATGTAACCATTAAATCATGCTTTTCATGTATTTTAGAAGAGGTCCACTCACAAATACTCCGTCGTCGAAGAGCCGTACGAAAAAGGAATGACGGAATCACCGCTAATAAACACACCTAAGCACATAAAATGGTCCAATTAATAAAACTATACTCAAATGATTGAATTTGAAAAAACGGACGTAAAAATGGATTCAGGGCATCGAAATTAGTCTAGAAGGGGTCCTTGAATAAACTTTGAAAAAGTCAACATGGGAATATTCTGGAGAATATATATATCCTTGGAAGGTTCCAATCGAGTCGGGTCAAACAGGTCCGGATTAAGGGTCCAGTTCAGCTGGGCTAGGTCAAAGGCCCATGGGTTTTGGGTTGGGCTTTAAAGGGTGCTGGGTTAGATAAAAGGGCCTGGGCTAAAGGATTTTGGACTTGGGTTTTAGGTTGGGCCGAGATAGGGCTGATGGGTAGTGGGTTTGGGTGTTAGAGATTAGGGTTTAAGGGACACGAGTTTGGGTAGCTTAAGACTGGGCTGGCCCAAGGGTCTTTGGGCTTAACAAGTTATGGGGTTGGCCTGCCCAAAAGGGCTGGGTTCTATGGTCGTGGGTCGGCCAGTCTCACCGAAGAAGAAAGTCGGAGCCTCCAAGCTCCGGTCAACCCACAACTCAACTACACTCATCAACCCATATACTAAAATAAAGCTATGGAGGAGGGGAAGAATAATATACCTAACACGGGGTCAGTCGTGGCCGGAAAACGGCCTGCAACACACGATCCAAACTCCAGAAACTGGGGAGTGCTCCTATAAGGTATTCTTCTTCCAAAAACCATAGAAACTATTCAGAGACATTACAAAACACTCCTAAACATGATCTATGGGGGTTCAAGGAGCTTACCATGGTCGAGGGTTTGTCGGAGGAAGAGGTGTTTAATGGCTACCCATAGTGCCACGAGACACGAGGAGCTTGAGTGATTCTCCTTTGCTCCAAGTTTTGTGGAGCTCACAGGGAGAGAAGAATGGTGGTGTGGCGCTCTCGAGGTCTGTCCAAAGAGAGGGGAGAGTTTTAGAGAGGGACGAGGAAGAGAGGGTGAGCTGAGAGCTCGGGGAAGAAAAGAGAGGAGAAGAGAAAGTGAAGGAGAAGGGGTGAAGTGGGGTGCCATGTGGCAGGCAAGGAGAGGGGGGAGCCGGGGGACCAAAAAGGACTTGGCCCAAGGAGAGGATCCTCCTGACCAAAGATCCAAAATCCAACGGCTACAAACAGCGGAGTCCATTTAAAGTTATAATAATTATAGCCATTGAATTTTCATCCAACGGCCTTAGATCCTTGGTCAGGAGAATCCTCTCCTTGGGCTCAGGAGAGGATCTAGGTCCGACCAAAAACAGAAGGTGGGCACACCAATTAAGGTTTAAAAGCAAACCCATTTCAAAACAAACATCCCAAAAGTAGTGAAATTATGAAAATACCCTTTTTGTTCTGTAAAAATCCGGAACGGGTTGTCACATAAACACTGTAAATGTAAAAGCACGTACATGTCCTTTTCTTGTCACCGATCTGTGCAATCTTCCATTGGTAAATACATTAACTACTTATCTGAAGCCACCCATAATTAAGTAGGTTCTTTTGTTTGTTTTCAGTTTTTTTCTCTTACTTTAAGGGTATGTCTATGAAGAAACACGATACAGAAGTCCTCAAAATGAATATAATCGAAATCTTAAAAAAAAAAACTGAAAAGAAGCACATCATTAAATTCTTGGCCTCGGGCAGCATTTCTCCTTCTACCAACGTACTTATGCATCTCAGTAGGGCACCTTTGTTGCAATGCTTCTCGTTTGCTATCTTTGAATGACAAAAGCCATGCATGGCTCATCCATACAAAAAATATCCCATGTTCAAATGTATGTGCAAGTTAGAGACATTTTAGTAGCGATTGGATTGACATTTTTTCGATGATTGAAAATCGTGCGATTCCTCGTGGTTTCTGTGTTGGTCCACAGAAACTTTTCCATCTTTCAGTACTGGTGGTAGTTGTGGTACCTTGCTTATGCTTTTCTGATCCTGATCGTTTGTGCAAACACTTCCGCCTTCTGATGATTTTTCCTCGGTACTGCTATTGCCAGCTAATGTAACAGTAGCAGTTTCTTTTTGTGATGCTTTTCTGCTGTTCTTTCTGCTATTGGAAACGATTTCTTCTGTTGACCCACTGCTACTGCTTCTAGAAGACGCACTTGCATATTTGGATCGATTGCTGCTCACTTGGCTTGAATTACCATCCAAATTATTACCACCCTTGCTGCCCTGGTCACTTGAATTAACACTGTCGTTCCGTGATATCATGCTGCCCCTTGTAAATGAATGCCATTCTTTGGATTCTGTAAAAGTTACTTGGCGTTCATTTTCGCTACCTTCACCTTCTGAAATGTCAACGCTGCGGCGGTTGCTCTTTGAATTTCTGATACTCTCTCGATCAGAAGCCTCCTGATCTTCGTCATCATCTCCTGCATCATCAAGATCATCGTCTTCTGAATATTCAGAGACACATTCTGATTCGTCATTGTTCTCTTCACGTTTTTCAGTTGGGGTCGGATCAGTTGGAAGAGGAGCAGGGACAACCTCAGGAGGAGGAGTTGTGGAAAGAAAACTTAGAGTAGTCACAACGTCACTCATGAAGGGACGAACTTCTGCCTCCTCTTGCAAACACATGGATGCTATTGCAACAGCTTGATTTAGATCCTTTTCTGGGAATTGCTTGTTAAGAAGAGGATCTGCCATGTCAGGATACTTTTTCGGGTCCCTGAATAAGGGCTGTGCCTGCTCACACACATTAAAAATAGAACGAAGTTACACACGATGGTAATGATGAACGAGAGTGTGAAAATCATTAGGTCAATTAAAGAGACGTATTAGATAAGTGAAAATGATAAGATAATTACCCAAGATACTAGATTTTGCTCATCATTTGACCTTGTTGTGTCAATGGCTCTTCTTCCGGTAATGAGCTCCAGAAGTATAACTCCGAAACTGTACACATCCGACTTCATTGTGAATTCACCAGATCTCGAATACTCAGGAGCACAGAAACCATAGGTTCCCATCAGTCTTGATGGTCCATGACTCTTATCTCCCTCGGCGCCAAGCAGGGCAAGTCCAACATCTGAGAGCTTTGGATTGAATGCTTCGTCTAGCAAGATGTTTGAAGATTTCAAATCTCGATAGACAACTGGGGGATTGGCCTTTTCGTGCAAGTACTCCAGTCCCATAGCAGCACCATAAGCTATTTTAACTCGGGTGTACCAATCTAATGGCTTGTCATCTGGTCCATTGCCTGCAGATAGTTTTGTTCATCCATAGTTAGGCAGCTGATAAAAGGGTTCCAAAATCAAGAAAGCGGTAGAAAAAGGGAGGGTTGCGCACGTACCAAAAACACGATCGTCTACAGAACCCCCAGATATGAATTCGTACACCAAAAGTCTTTGATCTCCATCAGCACAATATCCAATTAGGTTAACCAGATTTGGATGGTGTAGGAGGCTTAGCATCAAAACATCCCCAAGAAACTCTTTGTTCCCATGCATTCCATGTCTGTCCAGTTGCTTCACCGCCACCACCTATAACCAAGACTCTTTGTCAATTCATTACGCAGTAGCAAGTCTCATTAAAACCTAAAAACCAAAAGAAACCGAGAGTTTTTATAACCTGCCCGCTCGACTGAAGAGTTCCCTTATAGACTCTTCCAAATCCACCTTCCCCCAAAAGAAATTCCTGCCGGAAATTCTTTGTTGCTGTCGCAAGCTCCCGGAAAGTGAAAGTCTTTGCATTAATATCTGCTGGGTTAACTGCCTCGGTGGCCTCTGCAGGTTTTTGTTTCTTCAATTCTGCAGAAAAATGATAAGGTTTTAGACCCTTTCCAATACCTTTTGACAGCATTGTCAATCGTTGTTTTGCATTACTTTCTATATCTTGTATAACTGCCATAGCTAATTGATTCTTTTTTTACAGTCCACATTTCGTAGCTATAGCAATTTACAGATTGATACCACAACAGATAGCAACGCAAAAATATGGTCGCCTAGTCATGGAAAACCTCCTCTAAAACCTTTTGCAAAAACTGAAATTGTGAAGGCATTGTAATTTAAACATGCATTCATCTTTACTATTCACGCGATTTCTGTAACGATTGTTCTTGATATTTCTTACTTCATACTTCACACACACACACATATATATATGGAGAAATATTGAGTGACAGATTCATGTACACACATTCATTATTCACCGTAAATTACAACCAAGCCTTTCATTGTTTCGAAATCATTTATAACAAAAGATTGAGAAAAGTGAAAGAAAAATAAAAACGAAAACTTACCTTGCGCGATAGGAGGAGAAGACGAGTCATTCTCTAATCTCTTGTTGCTATTTGATCTCTTACTTCTCTGTGAGCCGAAACACGGAAAACAACTCATGTCTTCTAAGATTTGGTATTCAAGAATCTCCTTTCAACATACAGAAGAACTTTGGCAAACAATCGAATGCTTGCTAATTCAAAATGTAGTTAAAATATTACAATGCCAGACTTTTTCCAAAAAAATTAATCAAGTTAATAAGAGTTAAAAAGAAAAACGTAGGTCAAACTCAAAACTTGTTTGACAAGAAACAAACGAAGGCGCATGGAGGAGGAGGAGGAGCGGATCAGGGTCCTCCGAGAGTATTGAAGGAGGAGGACCCCGGAGGCGGGGAGGGGGTAGCTAATTGCAATTTCGAGGACAAAAAAAAAACAACAACAAAAACTAACTTAGGAGAAGGAGAAATGGGAGGCAATGCATCTGCATGGTTTTGGGGGGTTGGGAAATGTGAGATTTTTCCATAGACTTCTCGCAGAAAAAGGTGGAGATGTGAGTGGATGTGTCTGGCCGTTTAAAACTAAGGAGAGAAAATTGTGGAAATTTTTGGTAAAAAGACAGGCCATAGATGGAGGGTTTACAGCCCAGGAATTTTCGTGAGCAATCATTTTAAGGACAGTAATTATTTATTTGACTTTGCATTGCCATTTTAGTTCCAACTCCATTTCTCCAGTTTCTCTGTTTTTTATTTTTTTAATAAGATTTTAACACCTAAAATGAGTAAGAAAATAGGATTAGATGCTTGTGTTAGTAGTATGAGTGTATTAGTACTCTTTTTAATACCAAATTAAATCCCAATGAGAGAGTGATTGGACTCATGGGCGTCCTCTTAGAAGGGAGCCTCATTAAAATAAACTTTACTCATGTAAAGTAACGCTCAAGCACTAATTAGTTAGTATAAATTTTTGTGCATGACATCTCTTTTTTAAATACAGAATATAAGCATTGAGAAACTTAATTTACTTTTATTCAATTTTCTTCTTTATTAATCCTAGTTGTGTATTTATGCTATAAAATGCCACTTATGGCTTTGTACATAAAATAGAAAATCAAAGCGATTAATCAATTTAACACCAGAATCCTAAAGTCTAAACTCTAAATTATGATTCCCTTGCATTATCAATTATGTAGATCTATAATACTATCTTTGGATGAGGAAAATAAACTTGAAATTTGAGACAAAAGTCGAAGTTTCTCAATTGACATGCATTAGTTCCCTTATTTGGATTCATAAACATAGATATTTCGAATTTCTCGTGGAAAAAACTTGAAATTTGGGACCTCAAATTCCCAAGTTTAAGTTCTATGTTTTCAACCTAGGAGGTGCGGCTATTCGATCTTAGGTTTTCGACCGAGGAGGTGGAGAAAATTTTAATTGTGACGGAAACACAAGTGGTACACCACGTGTTTTAATAGAAGTGGTGGGAAATTTTATTTTTTAAGTTATTAACTTTTTAGCATGCATATCCCATCATTTTTATAATGACATGTAGGGCTAGAAAAAAAAAATCTCAAAAATCCTGAACCATACCGAAAAAATCCCGAAAATTTTGGTACCAATCCCAAATCGATCCCGAATCGTTTGGTATGGGAATCGGTCTCACATTTTTATTTTTTTAGGAATCCCAAACTTATATATATAATTTAATCAACCCACTAAGCCGTTTCTCAAGCCAATAACTTTTCTTCACCACCTTTTCCAATTTTTATTCTTTCTTTGTCTCATTGTATGCCATCTTGGTTCTAATTTCTTGAAACCATCAAGGTTTCTTCTTTCTTTATTCTTATTTCTTGAAACCGTCAGATAAGAAACCATCTTCTTTCTTGAAAACATCAAATAAGAAACCAAAATCATCATGGTTTCTTCTTTTATTTATTTCTTGAAACCAATAACCCTCTCTCTCTCTCTCTCTCTCTCTCTCATTTCACAGTTTCACCGACTCCCTCAAATGCAGAAGCAAGCCTTCCTTTGCTTTCTCAATCTTCAAAAACAGGCACACCCACAACCTACTCTTCCCAAAACACCACACCCATTGTAGCCTTCGTCTGAAGAACCCAATCGTTCTTCCATGACATCAGATCAATCGCTGCAAGCCTGCAAAGCAGAGTAGCCCTCTAATGGTGATTTCGTTTGGAAAGACATGGAAAAGCTCACACATCGATGATGATCAGTACCTGATTCTGTTCGATGCACTTCGCAAAGCCTTCCGATTCCCGAAAGTAGCAAAGACAAGCCCATGAATGAGATGTATAGAGATAAGGGGGTGGGGAGGTCGACGAATCTGGGATGAAGTGTGGCCATGTGGGCTGGCAGGGAAAGTGGGAGGTCAATGAATCCCGAACCATACCGAAATACCGAAAAAATTTCAGAAATCCCGAATTTTGAGAATACCGAAATTTAGGTTTGGTTTTGGTTTTGAAAACCTAGTCCTGAAAAAATCGGTTTGGAATTTGGGATCCCATTTTTAGTTTGGAATCCCATACTGAACCAGCCCTAATGAAACGTGATGTACCACTCTGCGTACCGGTCACACTGAAAAATCTCTCCTAGGAAGTGTAACTATTCGGTGGCCTAAGGTTTAGGTGTAAGCACTTTGGCTGATCTTCTAAACGTTTTTTCATTTTTTTTTCTTTTCAAACTAGCTCATGATGCCAAATTAGAATTCATGAATGCTTCAATTTTACTCCTTTTAGTAGGAGCAAATATATATAGTTGTATAACCTTGATTACAATTGATCTAGAAAACCTATTAAAGAAAAGAGCCTCAGTACAATCAATTTACAATATTCACATTCCTCTTCTAACATATTCTAACAAAGCTATAGGTTTCTTGGCTAAGGAATTGTTTGGACCCGATTTTACATTATCGGCCCGAGTAATTGAGGCCATTAAATGAGCAGGATTTTAGAATATTGAATGACAAAGTGGTTGAAATGATTTTTAGTTATTATTGAGAAATAATATTGTGATTTTAATCATGATATTATCTCTTAGTAATATACTAAATTATTTAAACCTGATATTTGTCTAAATCCCAGTTAATTTGAATGATGATGGAATACAGGGATATGCATAAGGCACGGCAGCAGATAAATATGCATGCAAGATGGGATGATTATCATATAAGTACAAATGGTATATGCCTTTTGATGTTTTGGTTTTGGCCACGTGAATGTGCTTTTTGGGATTATATTCCATCTTATGTGCATGGCTACACTTGGATCAATATGGTGGAAATAGAGTTTTAGTTGGGCTAGGAGACAGTCTGAGGGCATAGTTTTTTTTGGAAGGAAAACAAGGGTTTTTTGAATAATGGTGAAGCAGAGTCAGATGATGATGACATCTAAAAGATAGGCTTTTGCTTATCTTGAGAAGTCTTTGACTGAAGTTCTAGCTGACAAGTTTGAATTGAAATCAAATTCTACATTAGTGTGAAGTCGCGCCACACAACATTTGCTTCTATAAATACAGTGTCGCGAACATCATTCAGGGGCCCCTCCAGATCAACACACAAATTGTCCTACGCAAAGCTTCTCAACAACCTTTGAGATTTTATTCTTCTCCCTTTTCTCACCAACACATCTTCAGTTTGGATAAACAGCACTGTGAAGGCAATCGGCGACATCTTCAGTTTGGATAAACAACACTAGAGCCGTAAAATCAATTGATCAAGGAACACCTTCAATTAGGATAAACAACATTGCTTTAAGACCGACTGCCGTAGAATCAGTCGATCAAGGAGCACCTCCAATTTGGATAAACAACACTGCTTTGAGACCGACTGGTTATTTATCCAAGTCTCGGTCGACAAGGATTTTTGAGTCCTTGTTGGTAGAGGTCATCTCATTATCTTTCTCGACAAAGTGAGGTGTTACAGTTACTAGGCTCGGCATATTGAACCCAAGTTTGTATTATGATTGGATATTCACAAGTATCTTTTAGAGTTCGGCATTCCGATGGCCAAACGACATTTACAATCAAGGCATACATCTCTTTTGAGTACTTGTGTCCATATAGTCTAGTACCAGTTCGGCGTGTTTATACTCTTACGAATATAATCACTATGACTGAACCCAGCGCCGACGATTTGTGAACTTCGCATAGCCAGTATCCTTGTCTTCAGGCTCTCGAACCTCAAGGCCGAGACATGTTCCTTCCTCGGCCGCAATCGCATGATCAAGAAGTCAGTAACACGCTAAATACGACATATTTTACTCCCCAGCCGAGCTCCGCCGGTGAGTTGGCACGCCATGCACACAACCGAATGATGTAGTTAGCTCATTAGTTACTCGGCATGCGTGCCATGTAGATTTAGTAGCTTTTAAGGTGAACATGAATATACCTTTATAAGGAGCTATCATGCCTTTATATAGTGACAAGTTTGAGCTTGATGGTGATTCATAAAGGCACGTGTAGCACTCTCTAATTGGTTAGTTTGAACCCAAGTTATTCCCCTAGCTAACGTTTAACTAATGGAGACGTGATGAGACGTGATGAGGGACACTATTAAGGGTCTCATTTAGAGAAACGAACGAATATTATCTATATTAAGAGGTAAGGGGATGAGCTTAGTCTCACAATGGGCTAGCAATAATGTGGTTCACATTCGTCTTTAGTAAGAATCAAACCTAAGATCTCTCACTTTCAAATGAAGAGAAATATTATTAGACTATAGTACTAAATATCTAAAAAAGGCTTTTAACAACATCGAAAATCATGACCTATATATGTTTGAGCCACGGTAAGGATCATTATCCCGTGGTGATCTTGTTGGATCTTTCCATATCAGGCCATGCAAACTAAATCCATCTATGAGTCCATCTGAACTCGTAAAGAAGCACACTTAAGGCTACATTGATTGTCTGATCAAACCCCACATTTGTTTAATATTTTCCTTTAACAACATCTTTAATTACTTTTAATTTTATATTGAGGAAACAAATAAACATATGGGAGTGAAGTGGAAAATAGAAAGTAAAACAAAGTGTGAGTGCGTTTCCGACTCCAAAGCCAAAGCAAAGTGACGAAAAGATTAGTACAGCGGAGGAGGACGAGGAGTACAAGGATTGTGACATGCGTGGCCGCAATTAGCGAGCACATGCAAACCAAACAGTCGACACATATAAAGTCCCTCTTCGACACGTCAAAAACACCCCACATGCTGCCTTCATCATATTTATTTATAGAGATCTTAGAGATCCTCATATCATGACCGTTTATAGTATATTGTGCGATCAATTTTCGTTAGGTATTATTTTACGCGATGTATGATAAATAGTTAGAATGTGAGAATTCCTAAAATTTCAACAACTTAAATCTGGATGAGATCCAAATCCTTCTTCCCCATCCTAATCTTTTTGTGTTGTCTTAAACCCTCTTTTCTTATTTTTTTTTCCATCGTCATTTTATTTGACAAAAGAGATACAACAAATCTACGAAAGATTCAAGAACACATAATTTTTTTCTTTTTTATGCATGTGTTTTTTCATGATTTTTAATTAATCCAAATGCTATAAATCAATAGTTTGTATAAAATGAAATTATGTGTGACAACATTACTTACTATGATCTGTTATAATTGGCGGTTTTGTTAGAATACTCTATAAGATATGAACTGTTGAGAATAAATCTCGCATTGAAAAAAGAGAGGATATTATATGTGTTTATGAAGGGTTTGGCACTCTTTATGTTTTCAATTGATTTTATCAAAAGATTGTAAAAGTCCAATTATAAATCTAGCCGTCCAATACATTGGTGCATTCTGGTACCGTTTGGTACGTGGGACGGGACGAAATGCAGTGGGACAAGGCGTTCCATCCATGTTTGGTGCGCCAAATTGACTGGGACGAGTCGTCCCGCGGAACGAATTTTAGTCATGTTTTGGTTCTACCTAACCCCTTTGGAATGACTTGTTCCAGCCCATGGGACACAAATTTATAATTTTTTTGGACAACAATACCCCTCATTTTTTCATTAATTCCACTGTATCCCTCTCTCTCCCGTAACCTCCCTCTCTTCGAACTCAATCCCAGCAAACCCATCCGAACCCAAACCCAGCCTGATGAGATGCTCTCACGGCAGCGCTTCCTTGAAAGCCCTCAAACCTCTCCGTTTGAATGTCCCCAAATACTCCATTGGAGCCAAATTCAAACAACCCATTTTCTTATTCTATGCAGGTGTGATTGCAACTCCATCTGACATCAAGCAAGGTTTCAGAAGAGATTTTTGTGCTCCTTGGCCTTAGAAGCTCCGTTACCCTCCCTTTCTCCTAGCCTCTTCCTCCACCACCACAAACCCAGGAACCCAACTATGGCTAACCCAAACCCAGTTCAATCTCATAGCAAAGAGGAGACCACGCCCGTCGGTTCAGTTGCCGTCACCTCCACCTTCTTCTCTGACTCTCCGGCGAAGCCTCTGTAAACTGAAAAAAAAAAAACAATTTGGGATTTTTTGTGTGTTTGGTTTGAAGAGAAAGAAATTAAAAGAAGAGAAATATGGGTTTGAATTGAAGAGAAAGAAAATGAAATGAAGAGAAAGTATGGGTTTGCTTTACTGAGTTTGATTTTTACTAGGATCAATCTGGGCATGCGAAGAACAAGAAACATATGGAAGAAAAAAAAGCAGAGAAACGGGAGAGAGAGAGAGAGAGAGAGAGAGAGAGAGAGAGAGAGAGAGTCAAATAAAAAGAGTAAGTTAGTCATTTAATCTCGTTCCGTTCTGTTCCATTTTGCCAGTACCAAACATGACATGAAATTGTAAACACGAAAATTTCCTGACGACACAAGAACACGTGTACAAAATATATTTGTATTTGATTGATTTTGGGTTACAATCTCTTTTTGTTCCTCTGATTCTATCTCCGTGAGATATGGATTTGTTGATGAATCGTTGATCCAAAGGGCCGTTGGGCTTGATCTTAAAGTTTGGCGGATGAACGCTGAATGACGGACGGATCTTCAGGAGCTGTTGGGGCTTGATTCTGAAGTTGGATGAACGTTGAATAATAAACGGATCTTCAGGAGGCTTTTGGGCTTGTTCTTGAAGATGGATGAATGACGAACGAAGAACGATGAACGATGGATGAACTTCAAGGGGCTTTTGGGCTTGATTCTTGAAGAATGGATGTGTGTTGCTTCAAGGGCCGTCGGGGCTTGATCTTGGAAGGTGGATGAATGTTGCTTCAAGGGCCGTCGGGGCTTGATCTTGAAGAACGGATGAACGGATGAACAATGAATGGATCTTTAAGGGCTTTTGGGCTTGTTCTTGAAGATGGATGAGCGTTTCTTCAAGGGCCGTTAGGGCTTGATCTCGAAGAACGATGAACGAAGAACGAAGAACGAAGAACGAACTTCAAGAGAATTCTCTTCCAATTTGGGAGTAGAGAAATGTATTTGTGAATTCTTCTCAATTTGTATGAAATGGCCTCCTATTTATAGAATTTCCCAAGGCCTAATTTTGAATATAATATTCCAGATAAAATAAGTCGTCTCTGTCGGGTGTTGACATGTGTCCTGTTTGACGGCTTTTCTAACTCTTTTCGAATTTTCGTCGAATCACACACTACGTGTACAATTTATGTAATACATGAGTGTTGAAATTTTGACCATCGGTCAACATTTTATTTACCGAAATTTCACTGTCTACAAATGCCCCCACTTCAAAGTGCGTCGTATACATGTGCTTGTCGCGTGTAGAAGATGCGTTTTGAAGTCCCTTAATGTAGACGTTAATCCAAGGGCCGTCGAGGCTTGATCTTGGATTGGGCTGGGATCTCCTTCAAGTGTCGTTGAGGCTTGATCTTGAATTGGGTTGAGACTATATTCAACTTTACTGGGGTGAATCGGCACGTGTATTTGTTGTGCTTGTTGACTTTCCACAGCTTCATCTTGAACTGGTTTTGATTCAAGGGTGATGAACACCTGATCTTGAATCGGACTTGTGATTTCTCCAAGGGCCGTTGAGGCTTGATCTTGAAGGTTGATTCAAGGGTGGTGAACACTTGATCTTGAATCAGGCTTTTAATTTCTCCAAAGGCCGTTGAGGCTTGATCTTGAAGGTTATCGGACCACGAGCAACTTCATATGGCAAGCGATCTTTGGTTTATTTGAGGATGATTCAACAAGTGCATTTGTACGGCCTATGCTGCTTTATTCTATGCTCTGTTTCTTTTGCATGACAGGCACGCATGAGGCAGAGGTGTTGGTCTATTTCCTTGTTCAATCTTTCCAACTGCCAACTGATTGCTTTTTTTTTTCTTTGTTCTGCAGGCAAGAGCAAGGGTAAAGGAAAAACATGCCATAAGATATCTTTGCCTTCGACTCCGCTGATATGGGATACTTTTTGCTCTGCATCTCCTCGAGTTCTTGGATTATCTCAGACTCCTCCTTCATCTGGATGTAACTGAGACTCCTCATTCATCTTCTGTGAGATACTTTTGCTTTTGAAGAAGTATCTCTCCACAGGTTTATTCTTGAACTGGGCTGGAGGGGCTCGAAGATGAGTACTCGAGAGCAAGACTAGGTAAGCAATCAGGATCTCTCTTTCTCCCTGTTCTTCAGATGAAGGTGAGGAGAAAGCATGATATGAGATACTTTTGCTTTTAACCTTCATGATATGAAATACTTTTGCTCTTGATGATTTGTTTTCTGAGGTGCTCCAAGGGATGAAGAACACTGAGTAACTCGAGAGGTTTCTTTGGGAATACATTCTCGGAGATGAAGATGTGTTGAGTGAGTGTGCCCTTGCTATGGAAGGCGAAGGTAGATACTTATAGGGATTTCTTCACAATCGAAACTATTCTCTTACTTTTGTGGCAACCGGTGGATGGATGAACAGTAAAAATTGCACGTGACGAGTGACGACAAATCTGGAAAAGTCGATCTTTTGAAATTTGGAGGTCGGCTCGTGGTTTCTGAACAAGTATGGCTTTTGAGAAAGGAGTCCAGCTTTTGAGAAAGGAGTCCGGCTCTTCGATTTGCGAGCGGACGCCTCTTCGATATCTGAGGAGCGCCTCTTCGATTTCTGAGTAGTGCTTCTTCAATTTCTTCTTTTTATAGAGGCACGAATTTTGTTCCGCAGCACACCTGAATTGCCGTAAACACTCTCTTTCTGAAATCTTAATCTTTCCGATCTCTTCTTTCTCAACACCTTCAGAAAAATGTCTTGCCCTTCTGACCGTCGCCTTAACTTGAATGTCGGAGAAGATGATGACTTGTCTTCTCCAAACAACATTTGGCATCCGTCCTTCATATCCCCCAATGGTCCCCTTACAGTTGGGGACTCAATGATGAGAAACGATATAACCGCTACGGTGGTTGCTAGAAATCTTCTTACTCCAAGAGACAATAAGATGTTATCCAAGCGGTCAGACGAGCTGGCTGTTCAGGACTCTCTGGCTCTCAGCGTCCAGTGTGCAGGCTCAGTCTCAAACATGGGCCAACGCCTTCTTGCACGATCTCGTCAGGTTGAGTCTCTGATGGCTGAGGTGGCTAGTCTTCGGCAAGAGGTCAGAGGACTCAGGAATGAGAATAAGGAGTTGCACATGCTCGCAACTAGTTACTCAACAAGTATGAAGAGGAAGCTGGACCAGCTACAGGAGTCGGACGTTCGGATTCAGAGTGATCATCAAAGGTTTATGGCGTTACTCCCGAGGTTTATGTTGCCTTCGTCATCTAGAGTTGCGCCAAGTGTTGAGGCTCCGGAGAATCCAACTCTGGCGCTTCGTCTTTCTGGAGCTCCGTCGACTGTTGAGGCACCACCTGATTGTCTCTGAAGAGTCATTCCTTGTAGATTTGATGATTTTTTTTTTGTGGCATGTAGAGTGCCAATTTGTGTAATTTTCCAGAGAAATAAATAAAATGGACTTTTATTTCTCTCAATGCTCTTTTTTTTTCTTTTCATTATATATATATATATATATATATATACATATATATGTACACACACGACATTATCATAATTTTTTTTTTCAGTGGTAACACACAGCATCACAAAACCCCTTTTATTTATTTATTTATTATATCCTCTTATTGCTTTCGGTGGTAACCACCCAAATTCATCCATTCATTTTTTTAACGTGGTGCCAGATGCACCCATATTCCATTCTCTCTGTTCACGTGGTGCCAGCACCATTTCGCTCCACTACTTCATTTTTTTTTATTATATTTTTTCTGTATAAATTTGGGCGATGAAGTGAAGAATTTGCAGGAAGGACGAAGACGACGGATGAGCTTGAGGCGGAGCAAAGCGTCGAGCTTCATGACCGGCTAGTCGTTTGACGGCGGTCACGAAGTTCTTCGCCAATTTTTTGGCAAGAGCGATGCACTGCAGCACCACCACCTGCCCCACGAAGTTGCCGTTGCTGTTGAAGTTGGTGGCTGAGACGAAGGAGGTCCACTTTGAAGCCCTGAATCCATGGCTGCCCATCATGAAGGTGGTGAGGAGCTGCAGCTGCTGTGGTGGAGCATGGAGGCTTTGATGGAGGAAGCTTGCAGGTGGCGATGAAAAAGCAGCAAAGAAGGACGGAGCACAACCGAAGCTCCTCCACTGCGCACAGCCACCGAGCATAACCGTTGCACCGCCTACCGTTGCGGAGGAAGGAGATTTTCTGTGGTGATGAAGAAGCAGCAAAGGAGGACGGAGCACAACCGAAGCTCCACCACTACCACCACTGTGCACAGCCACTGAGCACAACCGTTGCACTGCCTGCCGTTACGGAGGAGGGAGATTTGCTGTGGTGAATGAGAAAATGGACGATGACTACTCGCTCATTGCTGCCTTGCTTGCTCAGCCACACTTCAGTGCAAGCTTCTTATAGTGACCACACCAGGGAGTGTAGGACTTCGACGAGAGCGGCGTGATCTCGACCTCCTTCTCGAGGTTGTTCTCTGTGAGCATAACGATGTTGTTTGCAAAGTTCACCGAGGCAAAGAGTGGGGATAGTGCTTTGAAAGTGATTAGAGCCTCAGTTTCCTTCTTTTCCAGCCCCATCATCCTTGTGTTGACCTCAATTTTCATCTCCCGACATCGACTCGGACCCCCGTTCCAAATCTTATTCGTGGGCCTTCATCCCTGCCGTTATCCTTCTGAAGATTATGCTCTGTCTGATGTTCTTCGGAGTCGAAGGGATGGACTATTCGAGAGAGCCTCTGGCGCTCATTCTCGACCACATAGCCAGGACCACTAGGACGATGACTTTTTGAAGGGTGTCAGCCGCTGCCGGTAGTGGTAGAGCAGTTGGAAACTCAAATTTGACGCGGTCAAGGCGATGAGAAATAGGGCTTACCACAAGAACATGGTGCTTGTCGGGAATCTTGAAAGGCTTCTCGGGAGACCTCCGACTTATGCTGACGGCCTTGGTGAAGTTGAGGAGAAGGCGCAACGGGAGAGGCGAGAACGCAGAAGAGCAGCTGTCTCGAGATTTCCCGATATCACTAGAGCTCCGGTGAGATCTACCAGTTCCTAGCCACAGGACGGAGACGATGGTTGAGATTGAGAGTGGTCGAGATGGATTTTTTCGGCGATCTGGCAGAAGATGAACGGTGAAGCTGCAGCTGCTGCTGCCATCAGCGACCCTAAGCCGCGAGCAGAGTTAATGGGAGTCAGACGCGTTTGGAGCTCTCCATGTCTTGAAATTCAGTAGCTCTCTGAGAGTTTTGAGATTCGAATTCGATGGAGGTTTGGTTGTGCTAGGAATCAGTCGAATCCTATATCTCCTTGCTCAATTGGGGACGCCATGAAAGATTTGGGCTCGCCTTGGATTGGATTTGTAGCTGGAGCATGGTGATGGAGATCTGGGCCTAGATCTGTGAGCTTATGGGTCCATATTTACGGATAGGAGGACAGAGAACAAGCTTTAATGAAAAGCATAAGTTGTTGGGCCTTCACCATCAAAGAACATCTCAAACTATTTTGGGCTTGCCGACCCCTTTCTTTTCTTTTTTTCTTTTTTTTTAAATACATAAAACGTATGTATTTTTTTTTCTTTTTCTAATAAAATATTATTTTTTATTTTGATGTGACTGAACTCGAAGTTTGAATATTCGAGCTGCCTACGTACCCCTCCAAAGAAGAGATCAAGTCATAATGTAGCTCAAAGTACATGCATTTTTTTTTTGTATTTTCTTTTGGTGCCATTTGCAGTTTTAACTCATGCAAGCAAGGAGCGTTGTGTTGTCGCCTTTTAGACTCGTGCGAACGAGGAGCGTTGGTGTCGCATTTTATGCTCGTGCAAGCCAGGAGCGTTGGTGTTTCTTTTTATGCTCGTGCAGACCAGGAGCGTTAGTGTTGCCTTTTATGCTCGTGCAGACCAGGAGCGTCGTGCCATTCAGTTTGGGCTCGTGCGAACAAGGAGCATCCGTCTTGCAGTTTAGGCTCTTGCAGACAAGGAGCATCTGTTCATGCAGTTTAGGCTCGTGCGAACAAGGAGCATCCGTCTTGCAGTTTAGGCTCTTGCAGACAAGGAACATTGTGTCTTGCAGTTTATGCTTTTACAGACAAGGAGCATTCGTTCATGCAGTTTAAGCTCGTACGAACAAGGAGCATTCGTTCATGCAGTTTAAGCTCGTACGAACAAGGAGCATGGTGTCTTGCAGTTTTAGCTCATGCAGACAAGGAGCAGCACACGGATTTGTCAAGCCATTTTGGAGAAGCGTTCTTCGCAATCTTTGTAGCAAGGAGCTTTGACCGGGTGTTTGAAGAAATCTTCCGGGAGGAAATCGCGTATCGTGATGGAGATAGGCGATCTTTGTGTTGAATTTCCATCATCTTCAACAATTTCCCGTTGCTTTGGAGATTGGCAAAAGCTGCTTTGCCCCATTTCCGGTTGGTGGACTTGTGGTAGAGGCGTAGGCTTCATGTGCCATTTCTTTGGAGCAACATGAATCCATACTTCAGTTTTGCTTGATTCGGAGCATGCCCCCAGCGGTGGTGATGAAGACTTCGAATCAAATGTTCCGGAAGTGACGGTGGTATAATTTGATTTTACCACGTTGTCAAGATCCAGCTCGATGATTCCTTGCTGAGCCAGCCTCATGATGAGATCTTTCAGCACGAAGCATTTTTCTGTTGGATGACTGATGAAGCGGTGGTACTTACAGTACCTTGGGGTTGTCGGTGCGATTTATTTCTTCCGGCCATCGGCATTCGGGTAAATCGATCACCTTCTTCTCCAACAAGTCTTCCAGCATTGCTGCCACGTCGGAGTCCGGAAAAGGATACGTCTTCTGTTCTAGTTCCCTCAAGGTGTTTTTGTACTTGTCTTGGGTGCGAGAAGGCTCTCCTTTCTTTATCTCCCTCGTTTTGTACTTGGACGAGATTTTGACGGGGGCAGTGTTGACGATAAAAGTTTCTTTGGCGGGCTTCTTCCCAGTCTTGTCCACCTTCAGGGCAAACACTTTTTCTTTGAAGTTGGTGGTTGGCTCCTTTTTTCCATGGTTGGCAATGCTCAACTCCATGTCATGGGCGCGGGTTGCTAGCTCTTCGAAGGTCCGCGGTTTGATGCCTTGGAGGATGTAGTGCAATCCCCATTGCATGCCTTGGATGCACATCTCGATCGAAGAGCGCTCTAAGAGTCTATCTTTGCAGTCGAGGCTAAGGGTGCGCCATCGGCTGATGTAGTCCACAACTGGCTCATCCTTCCACTGCTTTGTGCTTGTCAGCTCCAGCATGCTGACTGTGTGGCGGGTGCTGTAGAAGCGGTTGAGGAATTCTCGCTCCAATTGCTCCCAGTTGTCAATGGATTCGGGCTCGAGATCGGTGTACCAATCGAAGGCGTTACTTTTCAGCGAGCGCACGAACTGCTTGGCAAGGTAGTCCCCTTCAGTGCCCGCATTGTTGCAAGTTTCAACGAAGTGGGCGATGTGCTGTTTCGGATTCCCCATTCCATCGAACTGCATGAATTTGGGTGGTTGATATCCCCTTGGCATCTTCAGGGCATCAATCTTCTTAGAGTAAGGCTTGAAGTACAACCCAGAGGTATTTGAGCTCCCTTGGTACTGTGCCTTGACTGTGTTGGCGATCATCTCTTGCAACTGCTTGATTGAGAGAGATCCCATGAGCGCCGCTGCTTGGTCTGGTTCTGGCTTTTCTTCAACCTTCTCCACCGGAGGCTCTTCTTCTTCGTCATCACCTTTCTTAAAGCCAGAGCCGGATCCTTCATCATGCCGTGCCCCCAATTTGCTCACGAGCATAGCGATCTTCAAATCTTTTTCTTCAAGGGTTTTCGTCATCATTGCAAACATCTCCTTCATCTGAATCAGCTGTTCTTCGATGGGGGTGGCACCGATGACTTGTTCCTTGTCTGAAGCCATTGCGCTTGAAGTGTGATTTAGATTTCTTGAACGGAGAAAGAGATGAGAGGTAGAGATTGTCCCACTGGGCGTGCCAAATTTGTAAACACGAAAATTTCCTGACGACACAAGAACACGTGTACAAAATATATTTGTATTTGATTGATTTTGGGTTACAATCTCTTTTTGTTCCTCTGATTCTATCTTCGTGAGATATGGATTTGTTGATGAATCATTGATCCAAAGGGCCGTTGGGCTTGATCTTGAAGTTTGGCGGATGAACGCTGAATGACGGACGGATCTTCAGGAGCTGTTGGGGCTTGATTCTGAAGTTGGATGAACGTTGAATGATAAACGGATCTTCAGGAGGCTTTTGGGCTTGTTCTTGAAGATGGATGAATGACGAACGAAGAACGATGAACGATGAACGATGAACGATGGATGAACTTCAAAGGGCTTTTGGGCTTGATTCTTGAAGAATGGATGTGTGTTGCTTCAAGGGCCGTCGGGGCTTGATCTTGGAAGGTGGATGAATGTTGCTTCAAGGGCCGTCGGGTCTTGATCTTGAAGAACAGATGAACGGATGAACAATGAATGGATCTTTAAGGGCTTTTGGGCTTGTTCTTGAAGATGGATGAGTGTTTCTTCAAGGGCCGTTGGGGCTTGATCTCGAAGAACGATGAACGAAGAACGAAGAACGAAGAACGAACTTCAAGAGAATTCTCTTCCAATTTGGGAGTAGAGAAATGTATTTGTGAATTCCTCTCAATTTGTATGAAATGACCTCCTATTTATAGAATTTCCCAAGGCCTAATTTTGAATATAATATTCCAGATAAAATAAGTCGTCTCTGCCGGGTGTTGACACCTGTCCTGTTTGACGGCTTTTCTAACTCTTTTCGAATTTTCGTCGAATCACACACTACGTGTACAATTTATGTAATACATGAGTGTTGAAATTTTGACCATCAGTCAACATTTTATTTACCGAAATTTCACTGTCTACAGAAATCTTTGTTCCATTCTGTCCCATTCCATCCCATTCCGTCCTGTCTGCATACCAAACAGTATCTTTATACACCGGTATCATATAAAACTTTTACTAATTTATGGGAGACTAATTCAAATATAAATGCAAAAGGACAAATGCTTTGTTACAACTAGCTTATCAAACTCACCTATACGACATTGTTGTTCTTAGGTCAAATTACTCGCAACTAGTGTGACGATACATCTTTCTTTTTCTTTTTCTTTTTTTTTGGTTACGTTTTGATGATTGACGAACACTTCTGACACATTCCAGACTGGCTCCGTTGTAGCACAATATTGTCTGCTTTGGGCTTGGCCCGCACGGTTTTGTTTATGGTGACTCGGCACGAGAACTTCCCAGTGGGTCACCCATCCTAGGAATGCTCTTGCCCAAACTCACTTAACTTCGGAATTCCCACGGAATCTGAAGCCAATGAGTCCCCAAAAGGCCTCGTGCTATATGGAGGTGGGCATGTACATGTAAGACACATCACCCCATCTCTATTAGTCAATGTGGGATGTCACAATCCACCCTCCTTAAGGGCCCGACGTCCTCGTTGGCACACTCGCACCACACAACAGAGTGGCTCTGATACCATTTTGTAACATCCCAGACCGGCTCCGTCGTAACACGATATTGTTCGCTTTGGGCTCGGCCCACACAGTTTTATTTCTGGGAACTCACATGAGAACTACCCCAGTGGGTCACTCATCTTGGGATTGCTCTCGCCCGAACTCACTTAACTTCGGAGTTTCGATAGCATCCGAAGCCAGTGAGTTCCCAAAATGTTTCGTGTTATAGGGAGGTGGACATGCACATATAAGGCCAGTGACCAACCCTCACTCTGTCGATGTGGGACACTATAATCTCGTCGACACACTCGCACCACATGGCATAGTGGCTTTGATACCAAATTGTCACATCCCGATCCAGTCCGCACAGCAAGATATTGTCCGCTTTGGGCCCGGCCCGCACGATTTTATTCTTGGGTTCTAGGGCCTTCCTAGAGAGTCACCCATCTTGAGACCGCTCTTTCCCAAACTTGCTTAACTTCGAAGTTCTTATGGAATATGAAGCTAGTGAGTTCCCAAAATGCGTCTTACTATAAGAAGGTGTGCATGTATATATAAGGCACATCACCCCCTTTCCGTTGATCGATGTGGGATGTTACAGTTTCAGTATTCACTGATATAGTCTAGGTTATCGTCACCAATATTATGATCAGCAATGCCAAAGTGGCATTTATATTTAAGGAGCATTGCGTTTACTTGTGTTTCTTTTTTAATAAAAGTGATATTTCTATTCTAAATTGTATGTCGCTAATACCGAATCGGTGCTATAATATTAGCTATGCCTTGCTTAGTCCCTCGGCACGATAGAGATTTAGTAGCGCATCATAAACACTGGGGTAAGGGGCAGTTGAGCAACTCAAGTGAACCGTTTTTCCTTATTACAACCTAAGGAGGGAGAGGGTATGAATCCAAAATGATTAGGTTGAAAAGAAATACACTAATTATAAGGCAATCAACCACTTGCTACGACTATTTATGCTTTTGTTTTTGTTATCTCCTTTTTTTTTACGTTTTCACTAAATATTATCGTTACCAATTTTGTTATTGTGTAACATAGCTGAGATGTTAGACCCAAATGTAGAAATGTTGTATTTGGGTAAAAGCATAAATTTTTCCTATTTTATCGGTTGGAATCTCAAAATTCTGATTTAAGTTTTTGCCAAATTCTTGTATTTTAATATATCACGAAAATTATATTAGTAATTAACACAAATATACTTTTTTTCTCCTTCTCCAATATAAGGTTTATACTTAAGCCTCAAATTCAAGTTTCAAAATTAAGGTGTTGGAAAGAAAATAAGAAAATTCAAATTCATCACCATTTTTTACCTATATAAGAAAATGTAAGTTTTGTGTTACGCCATCTCCAACTAAAGACTACAAGTCATTTTTAGCCAAAAAAAATGTGCAAAATCTGTTTTTAACAAGAGAGTTATTGTAGACTAAAAGTGTTGTTTTCAATTTGTAAGTAGGGGATATCACACTTGACTCATATAAAATTACAAATTCAAAATCTTATTATGTAAAGTTTTTTATGTAAGGAGTATTGTTTGACTGCTTAAAGATGAGTACGGACTCCTAATTAAAATTCTTCATGTTCGAATTACAAAGTTTGTGCTTACGATCAGAATTGATTATATTATGAATTACTTTATAAAGATCATTCAAGCAAAAAATGAATTAAAACTAAAGTCTTTTAATCAATCTATTACAAAAAATACATAAACGGTTAGTAATGTTTTTACTAATATTGTTCATCTGTTTTATACAGTTTGATGACTAAACGACCTTAATTTTGATTTTTTAAGACACGATCTTTATAAAAGTGTTTTACAATATAAACGGTAATTATAAATACAAAATTTTATAAATCAACAACCAATAATTTTGAGTATGTGTAATTGTTGTAACATTCTTCGTAGATTATTGTCACCATCAGAAAATAAAGTACAAGGAATGTTCTTTTCCACTTAAAAAAAAATAAAGATAAAAAGGGAAAGTCAAATAAATAAAACGGATTCTGATATGGGAAAGAGACGTCACCCTTTCCTTTCACCTTTTTATTTAGCTTTAACTAACAAGATTTGGTAAGTGGGCTTATGACATTGATAAAGGGGAGTATTGTTCTTAAATTACAGTGCGGGTTCAAACCCTTTCGATTTCTTATTTTAATATTTAATTTAATAAATTTATCCAAATTTAAGCATAATAAATTATATTATTATTATTAAATTTTTTTTTTTTGTGGTAAATGAGTAGGGTCTAGGAGGAACCCGACACCTTTCGACAGCGGGAGAAACTTAACGGCTAAGCATTCCTCTCTCTATAAATACAAGACCGCCACATATCAACGATCAATGAGAAAACATACGAAAGCAAATTACAACGTAGTTTCCATTGTCCGAGGAACCCGTTAAAATCGCAGAAATGTTCAAGTTCTTCTTAGGCGGTGGCGGAAACCAGGAGAAAACAGATGATGTCGGTGGCGTCGGAGCAGGCCCCATGGAGCTGCAGGCCTTGCCGGAGGGGTGCATAGCCACCGTTGTCTCGCTGACCACGCCTCGGGACGCGGGCACGATGTCGTCGGTTTCGAGGAGTTTCAGGTCGGCCGCCGAATCCGACGCCGTTTGGGACAAGTTCCTTCCCCCCGAGATCCACACGATCCTGTCCTCCTCGTCACCCTCACAGCCGCCGCACGTGTCTCACTCCTCCACTTCCAAAACCAAGAAGGAGCTTTTCCTCGCTCTCTGCGACAACCCCGTTCTCATCGAACAGGGCAAGTTGGTAATTTTACTACTTTTCTCCTTAACTCCATTTCTTTTGTGGGATTTATTTGTTCAGTTTAGTTGTGGATTAGTGTTCTGTTTCACTGATGTGATGGATTTGTCGTGAGATTTCCGTACTGCAAAGTACAAATTTTGGACCTTTGGTGGCCGGCAAGATCATAGGTTTTGTTGTTGGCCGAGGAGAGATAGAGAGTAGGCGGTGGGACCAAATATTTTGTGTACATTTGTTGATGTGAATATTTATGAGATGCGACAAAAGTGATGGAGGAAAAATGTTGACAAACTTGTAATGCTTTGTTCTGTACTTTGTAGTTTTAAAGTTGTCTAGCGATTTTGGCACTTGTTTTTTCGGCAAGTATATGAAAAATCATAAAATATTTAGTTTGAAGTGTAGATGGTTGAGGAAAAAACGTTCAATTATTTTTTAGCATTAGAAGAAGTAAGATGAAAGGGTTGAAAAATTGAGTAAGAAATTCGAATGCATTCTAGTGATTTCGGGTTTTTGTTTGTTTGATTTTCATTAGCGTTTTATATTTCTCACTGTTCTAAGATCTCGAGCGTTAATTGGAATGATAATGCAGAGCTTTTCGCTGGACAAATGGAGTGGGAAGAAATGCTATATGATTGCTGCAAGGGCCCTTTCGATTGTTTGGGCCGACACTCCTCACTACTGGAAATGGATTTCTGTCCCCAACTCGAGGTCTCTTAAAATTTTCTTCGTTTCTTTTAACGAAATTGTTATCAGCATTTTGAAATAGTCATCCGTTCTGCACCCCTTCCTCGTGATTGAGGATTGTAGATAATTTTTGGAGCGCGATAACAATTCCATGCTTTTGTTACATAAACTCTCTGTTGTTGTAAACAAACAGGTTTGAGGAGGTGGCGGAGCTTAGTAGTGTTTGTTGGCTTGAAATCCGTGGCAAAATTGGGACACGGATGCTGTCGCCATCCACCCTTTACAAAGCTTTTCTTGTATTCAAGCCAGTTGCAGGGGCTTATGGACTTGAGAACCAACCTGTGGAGGTCACAGTGGGTTTAATTGGGGAGGAGCCCACGAAACACGTGGTGTTTCTGGACGCGCAAAGAGGTCAAACCCAAGGCCAGGGCTACTACATTGCCGGGCCTCGGCGTATTGGCCTCTTCAACCGCAGACACATTCTCGGCCCCCAGTCGTTCCAGCCGAGGGAGATCAACGAGGCCCAGTACCCAAAAGAGCGGAACGACGGGTGGCTGGAGATAGAGCTGGGGGAGTTCTTCTGTGAAGGGGGTGAAGGTGGGGAGTTGGAGATGACTTGCTTGGAGGTTGAGGGTGGACAGTGGAAGGGTGGCCTCATTTTTCAAGGGATTGAGGTCAGGCCTAAAAGGATGTAGAAATCAAGTGGCCGTAGTGTAAACTCGGGCGATGGTAATTCAGATCAAAAAAGGTGTTTGCCTTTTTATCTTCTTTGGAAAATGTCGCAATTCAAACGTGTCGATGTCATGGTCAATTGCTAGCTTTGTTGTAGCTTTGTGTTGGTACTGTAGAAATATAAAGCTATCGGTACCATAGAAAATTCAAAGACTTGTGAGGATTGAGTTTGGTGAAGGAAATTATTATTTAACCATAAAGAAACTGACTTGCATACAAAAAGCCAAAAAACAACGAAACGTGAACAAGCAAAAAAGGTGTCAAAGTTCAAACTTCAAACCAACAAACAAGAGCCCAGTCAAACCCAAAAATGGATAAAACATCCAATCGAGAAATCTGCGGTTGTCGTCTGAACTGGAACAGTGCATTGTGATCTGCAACCGACCAACAAGAGCCTAGCCAAATAGCTAAGGTTCGAAGACAAAGAAACACACAACCGAGAAATCTGCTGTTGTCCGCCTTCGTTAAAACAGTGCATGTCGATCTGCACAATCCACGCTCGTCATCGAACATTATTTGGAACGGTGAAACTAAAGATAATCAGCCATTGAAAGAAATGAGTCGGCTATCAAGAAAAAGAAGCTCATGGAAAATCATGAGAAACAATGCCAGACACAACACACGTCAGAAGGTGGTGGTGGTGTTGGGACACCTGATACGGTTGAAGAACTAGAACTCTACGCACCATCTTGAGAGAAAGTATGACTGAAAAACGAAGCTCAGATGAGCGAGATTGAAGCTTAGATGAACGAGAGGAAGGGAGACCAATAAGGTAAGAAGAGGATGACATATCAAGATGTAAAGGAGGGGGAGTAAGCAGTAGAAAAGGGGAAAAGAATAGACAAGAAGAAGGGGGAATTGGCAACCGACTCCAGCCAAAGCTAGAGTCGGCACCACCGATAAAGTAAGGGTATTTTGTCCAATCAACCTCTCTATTTAATTTTTTATTTTATGAAGAATTTTCATGCAATAACCAAAATAATTAATTATATACAAACTTAAAAATTATTTTTATCGGTTTTTAATGTCAGATGCTAAAACGATGAATTATGTCAATTTTAAAAACTATATTAACTAAAAACCTAGACTTTTAAAGAAAAAAAAATTGAAATTACATTTTTGCACGACCTTTCATGGTGTATGGGGATTGGAGAGAAGATTTATTTTGAACACTAATGGGACCTGAGTTTTTTAATTTCAAAGATATTCAAGTTTATCGAAGCGAAATTTTTCTCTGTATTAATTTTTTTTTATATATAAAAATGACGGACTAAATTTTATAAACGATAAAAACTTGTCATAAAATCCAAAACGAAAACATAAAGAAAATTTAAAAAAAAAAAGAGGAAAGGTTTTGGTCTATCTCCTCTCGATTTGCCAGACTCCAGCATAGAGAACGAAGAAGACCCAAAAGCGGAAAAAAGCACTTTCAGCAGAACGCAGCTTCTCGCTCTCACCGCCACCAGGTTCTCCATTTCTTCCGCCCTTTCCTTCTCTAGTTTTTCTATTTTAATCTCACAGAATTTGATATTTATATTCCACCGCATCCCACAAAAGAACCACTCACTTCAAATTAGAAATTAAAGCACAAGTTGTTGACTTTAATCGTTTTGTGCAATGATTGTTGAAAAGGAGAAGAACCCACTTCGTAAAAGTGCTTATATGAAAGGCCTTTTGGGGTATTGGGATTGATTATTGTTTGGATCCGCCGCTCTGAGATTCCCAAATTGTCGTTTGGAAAAAAAGTTTGGGAATTTGTGGTTGTTGATTGTTGTTGTAAAATTTCGAGTTCTGGGTTTGAGTTGGGAATAATTTTGGGGGCAGAATGCCCTATTTTGATTTAATGGGTTATGGGTGATTTAGTTTATAGTGTTGTAAGCAATCACCAGTTTGTCAGTGACTCAAATGGCCACATTGACTGTTCCGGTGACGTTTGCCTTTTGTGCAGTCGAGTCGGGTCTTAGGGTTCATCAAATTCAACCTACATTCTGTTGGATAAGACTGTTCTTAAGCCGTGCTTCTCGGTTTCTGTTTTTGCAGTCAGTCTGAAGATGATGGGATGAGAAATTGTGTGTAGCAGTGAGAAATGTGTGAGGTCTTACAGATACTAGGTAGTTTAACCGTGTTATCCATGGATTATGTGGCAAATGAAAATTGAGTCTGCTATTGGAGCAAGAGTGATACGGAGTTTTAGTACAGTTAATTGCATAAAAATGGTGAACCCCTCATTTGAATGGCTTGTTGCATGTGGCTCAAACACAAGTAATCTTAATACCGGTAGATCCAAAGTTTCAAAATTGGGCCGATAAGTGAATTTTTCCGTTTCTTCAAAATTTGTTCAATAGTTGATACCATTTATTAATAAAATTGCTCATGGTTTTTTTTTTGTTTCACAGGTGTGGTAATAATGTTTCTATCCTTATAAAAGATATAATTCATCAACACCGCAGGGTCAAAGGATATACCTTGAATTGCTCTTATCCTATACCACAGCCGCCCTTCGCTTATGATTATTGATTAGTTAGGACAGGTATGATTCTTCCCATTTGGGTCTCCTGTTGATCAGTTATGCGCACACACATGCACGCATGCACGCACAGAAGAATGCTGCTTCCTTGTTCTTGTGTTTCTATGCTGTATCCATATATGACAGGAGGTCTCATGTAGTGCAGTGTTTACAATACACCCTTTCAGAAGAATTATCAATCTGTGTCGGGATGAGGGGAATGGTTAGAATCATGTGACACTTCTGCTACCGTTGTGGATACATGGAAGATCATTCTTTAGCTGTGCAGAACAATTCTCATGCTTTGACAGAATATGCTTTAGACTTGGCTATTGGGCAAGAATTTCCTGATGTTGAAACATGCAGAAGAAGATTGAAGAACATTGCTCTAGTACAACATTTTGATCTTCGTATAGTGAAATCAGATCGCAGCCGGTTTATAGCCAAGTGCTCCAAAGAAGGTTGCCCATGGCGTGTCCATGTGGCAAAATGTCCCGGAGTTCCAACCTTTACAGTAAGAACCCTGCATGGTGAGCATACCTGTGAAGGAGTTCTCAACCTTCATCATCAGCAAGCATCAGTAGGTTGGGTTGCTAGGTCTGTAGAATCACGGGTGCGGGATAACCCACGGTATAAACCAAAAGAGATCCTGCAAGATATCCGGGATCAGCATGGAGTTGCTGTTTCTTACATGCAAGCTTGGCGTGGCAAGGAGCGTAGCATGGCAGCACTTCATGGAACTTTTGAAGAAGGGTATCGGCTTCTTCCTGCATACTGTGAGCAAATAAAGAAAACCAACCCTGGAAGCATCGCTTCAGTTTTTACCACTGGACAAGAAAATTGCTTCCACCGTCTCTTCATTTCTTACCGTGCATCAATATATGGGTTTATACATGCTTGTAGGCCACTTTTGGAAATTGATAGATCACACCTCAAAGGCAAATACTTGGGTTCCTTACTCTGTGCTGCAGCTGTTGATGCTGATGATACATTATTTCCTCTGGCAATAGCTATCGTTGATGTGGAAAGCGACGAAAATTGGATGTGGTTTATGTCAGAATTGCGAAAGCTTCTTGGAGTAAACACTGACAACATGCCTAGACTAACAATACTCTCTGAAAGACAAGGGGGTGTTGTAGAGGCAGTGGAAACTCATTTTCCTAGTGCCTTCCATGGTTTTTGTCTGCGTTATGTTAGTGAAAATTTTCGTGATACATTTAAGAATGCGAAGTTGGTGAATATCTTCTGGAATGCTGTTTATGCTCTCACTGCAGTTGAATTTGACAGCAAGATTGCAGAGATGACAGAGATCTCGCAAGACGTGATTCCATGGTTTCAACACTTCCCTCCCCAACTTTGGGCTGTAGCATACTTTGAAGGAGTGCGATATGGCCATTTTACTCTTGGTGTTACGGAGTTGTTGTATAATTGGGCTCTTGAATGCCACGAGCTCCCTATTGTGCAGATGATGGAGCATATTCGTGATCAGTTATCATCGTGGTACAATGACCGCCGGGATATGGGAATGAGGTGGACGTCAATTTTAGTACCATCTGCCGAGAAGCGGATTCTAGAGGCAATGGCTGATGCTCGATGCTATCAAGTACTTCGTGCAAACGAAGTTGAATTTGAGATTGTGTCTACTGAGCGGACAAATATTGTGGATATACAAACTCGCGTTTGCTCTTGTCGCCGTTGGCATATATATGGTCTACCTTGTGCACATGCTGCTGCTGCACTCATGTCTTGTGGACACGATGTCCATTTGTTTGCTGAGCCTTGCTTCACAGTGGCAAGTTACCGAGAGACCTATTTGCAGATGATTCATCCCATTCCGGACAAGAGCTTATGGAAGGAGCCAGGCGACGGAACAGAGGGTGGAAGCACCAATGTTGATATCACGATACGCCCACCCAAGACTCGGCGGCCACCTGGAAGACCCAAGAAGAAGGTCCTCCGTGTAGAAAACTTCAAGAGGCCGAAGAGGGTGGTTCAGTGCGGTCGCTGTCATATGTTAGGGCATTCGCAAAAGAAATGCACCTTGCCACATTGACCTGAATTAGACTGTTTAAAATCGTTCGTACCCCCTAGATTTCGGTTCTCTTTTCCCTTTCATTGTTAAAAAACGCAGTAGAATCAGGTGTGTGGAAGTAGTGTTAATGTATGTTTTAATTTAACTACTTCGGTTGCGAAATAAGGATTCGTTGTTTTTCTTTCCCTTCTGCACATTCAACCTGTTTATCCTGTTAGATCGTATCATAATTGTCCGGGGACACGCATCCCTCGGTTCTATCGGCATAGACCTCCGGTGATTGCTAAACGCCGCAACTTCATTGCGTCGTCGTTCTGTTTAACCGTACAGATGCAAACGGCTATCATCGAAAAATATCGTACAAATGCAAACATAAGACCATTGTATTCAGCTCAAATGGAGTTCGAATTCGAGCGACTGTTACAGAAAACAGGCGTAGCTGCGTCGACTGCCATCCCAATTTCTTTTGTATTTGAGCATCAATAATCGAAAAATGATTAATCTCAATTCAGTAAGAGTTGAATGCTAAGCTTCAATTTGAGAAGTGATTATACGATTTGTGTGTAAGCTTCTCAGCCTCGACTTTAGCTGAACATATTCGGTAGGGGCCTCACTGCCATAAATGCATCCACCATCTGCAGAATATGCAAAAACATTTCCGTAAGTCCTGAGCATATAGTTCAAAATGTTTGCTTTCGGGGATCAAGCACCGCGCTTTCATCGCCAACAAATAACTTAGAGAACAGCCAATTGTCTAAAAATGCTAGAAGCTTACCTCATCAGTCACAGCAGCCCTAGCCCTACGATGTCTTTCTACCATTTCGGTTAAAACTTCAACAAGAAGTTGCTTCACTTCACCTGTTAGCATGCGTCCGGAACCATACTCCTAATAGCAACCCCAAGAGAATTAGCAAAAAGAATATGTTGACAAAGAAAACAAATAAGTTCACTTGGGCGATCAGTCTCACCTTCCGTATCTCTTCGAGTTTATCGTCGTCGTCTAGGAAAAAGCTTAGATATTTGAATGGAATATCCACCTGAATAATTTCCAGAAGATAAATTAATTCCTCAATAGTTACAAGGCACCAAAAGACATCTCATAACATATGAAATCAAATCAGCATGTAAATTTTAGACTGGTAACCAAAATTTGTCTTCTTGCTCGGACAATCTAATGAGGAAATAAGGTAGCACATCCAGCAACAAATAACACTGTCATGCCAATCAGGGAGGGCCCATTTCTATTACTAACATGCGAGACAATCCAAATACCTCGAGATTTGCTCCAAGCTCTCTATGTTTCTCTACTGAATCTTGTCCACCAGAAAATGCATACCTGTTTATCTGCATATACACATAAGTTCTTTGTTTTAGGTTAATCTTGAAGAGTTTTGGACCGTTTGGATTGTGATTTCAGGTAGAAGATTGGCACTGTGAGACTACGGCCACATAAATGCAAACCTTGTTCTTAATTTCCTTTGCAGCATCAGTTACATATATGGCCGAATTTGGATCACTAGCTGACATTTTTCCTGTCTCTCCCTGCAAGTATCCACATTCCAGAAAAGGTATCAGAAATCACATCATAGGCTACTAACAGTAGAAAATAAGTTTTCTGTGCCAAAATCATAGAAGTACCTGCAGGGCAGGGAAGAAAGAAGACTCAATCAATGCAGGCTTGTGATATCCAATTCGGGGAGCAACATCTCGTGTCATTCTAAAATAAGGATCCTTGACAAATCACAAACAAATAAACCATGGTATTAGAAAATAAACAAAAGAAATGAAAACAACGTTAAATCAAATGCACTAGCACACAAAGTTACTAAAACTATTTTATACTCTGAAAAGGTGCTGCATTTATAGGTAAGGTGGATCTGTAGACATTTAGCCAAGGGGTAAAACACGTATATCATAGCTCAGAATTATCCATATCATGCATACCTGGTCAATCGCACAAGGTATTAAGCAGCAAAGATTGTCTAGGCCAGAGAAGAGATGAGGAAATGAACTTGGAAATGAGGGAACTGCCTGCATTAAAACACAACCATATTGGATCTCCTTAATATGTATCACAGCACATGTTGCATCCCTGTGTCATCTTACATAGTCACACAATCGGTACAGAACATCAAACTGAAGGTTCCAGAAAAGTCAATATTCTTGGTGGAGGCTTGACTTGGACTAGGCAATGCTTTGTTTTCTTTATATGATGGAAAATATGAAAGATGTTCACTGGTGAAAGAATTGTACAGTTGACTGGAGCAAGTCAACAATAAGAGCTCATAGGAAAGAATAAGCACTTATGAGCTAAATCGAACTTACAGGAGGTGAGGTTTCAGTGAAGATATAAATGGAAAACAGATATAAGCTTCAGTCATTTTGTGGAGCTAGTCAGCAACAACTAACTAAAATTTCATAATTCTTCTTGTGATAAGCAGCGCAGCGAAGGAAAATACCTGTACGGGTGGAAAACTAACTTTTCCTATATGATCTTCTCCAGTGAAACCAAAGATACCAACAACCTGGATGTTAAATCCGAAACTCATAAAATTATTACAAAAACTCAAACAAAGAGGTAGACAAAGAAAATATTTCACCATGGGGGGAAAAGATTGTTAATCACCTTATTATATGTTACACACTTTCCAACCTTCACCATGTTCTTGTAGAAGGCACTGCACAGGAAATTAGACATAAATCAGTAAGCAAGTGATGCAACACGTGCACACACACACCACGTATTCATGAAAGAATCAAGCCCTGTTAGGTTTGAAACTAGAAAGCTTCCCAACTATCATCGTAGCTTGTCAAGCAGTTTGTGGCCAACTAAATCATCAAGGGCATCTCATTCCGGTTCAAGAAAAATGGGACCTCATATGAGTGTCAATCAATTTCAAAACAAAAAAAAAAGGGCTTTGATAAGATTATAAAATCTCAAACCCCTCCGACATGGGCAAAGAAGCAAATAGCTTAGTAATTCACTAAATCCGTTGATAAAAAAAATGAAGCATAAACTCGCATACATAACAAGTAACAACATGAAGTAATATTAACTTCATAATGGAGTCAAGCCTACATATCTGATACTTACCCACCAACGAAATCAAAATCAGAAAAGATGAAGGTTTTTGATATGTCAAAACCACAAGCAATAATGTCTTTAGCATTCTCTCTCGCAAGTCTCTGGCTCTCTTCCACAGTCAGATTTTTCCACATGCACTTCTCATCATCGGTAAGTTGTACAATGAGGGGAACCTTGAAGACATCTTGCAAATATCTGCACAAAGCATTCAATTCATAAACCCTTCTAAAAAATTTACTTCATATCAACACGCGACCAATCACCAATTCCAACATAATGCACACAGATACTGAAGATCACACTCACGAAAACCCGAAAAGATATAAAAGACCAACATCAGATAATCGGATAGCAATGCAGGGGGAGCTTACTTAGTGAACATGAAGGGGATAAGATGCCCCAAATGCAAAGCCTCGGAGGAAGGCCCTCTTCCTGTGTACAAATAGAACTTGTCTCCTCTCTCGTAGGCATCCAGAATCTCATTCAAGTCCCTGCATTACACATAAATTCGAAATTCGACCAATTCAATTTTTGCAAAATTTTCAGAAAAAAAGAAGATGTAAACTTAAGAGAGAGAGAGAGAGAGAGAGAGAGAGAGAGAGAGAGAGAGAGGTGACCTGTGGGCAAAGAAGACGCCGCGGCGGAGGAAGACGTGGGGAGGACGGCCGGTGAGGCGGTGTATGCGATCCACGAGCTGCTGGTCGATTCTCTGGCAGCCGAACTGGTCGATGAGCTTGTCGTAGTCGATTTTCCCGCCACCTTTGGCCGACACCGTCCATGGATTCACTACTACCTGCTCCTCCTCTTGCTGCTGTTCTGGTTCTGCCTCTCCCACTCTCTCCTCCATCGTCACTCTCTCTTTCTCTCCGTCGTTCGCTCACTGTCTCTGTAAAAATCGGCGGCGTCTTCTTCTTCCTCCTTTCTTTTTCTTCGGAGGGTATTTTAGTGTTTTCACGGATTTTATCTCCACGTTATTTGTTTATGTGCCCTGTATTTTTACGAAAATTTCACTTTCCTCTCTCTCAAATTTCAATTGTGCGCCTTGTTCCCAAGTACTTTCATTTTGTGCCCTATCTCATTCAATCGAGAGACTTTTTAGTGTAACCGGAATATAAGGCAATATACCCCGTTATTGTATAAGTGATGTCATTATAAAATTATGTTTTAAAGTGTGACATATCAACTATTTTATTCATTTATATTATAACACGTGATATATCATTTTATATTTCGAATACACATAAGAATTTCTCCATTCCATCATTTTGATTGAGAAAGTCGTTGACTTAATTGATGTGAAATGGGATAGACAAAGCACAAATGTACATGAGGCGGTAAGCTCTCACATTTACAAATTCAGGGACGAAAGTGGAACTTTCAATAATGCAAGGAACACATCAATTCGATTACGAAATCAAAATTGATATCTATTTCGAAAAAAAATTTAAATTGCTTTTGAAAACATTTGTTTATGTTTTGGTCTGCCGAAAATTAAGTCTGGGTGTGGAGCTAAAATTTAAGTCGAACATGGTATTTTCTTTATTTTACCTACAATTTCACAAGTTCACAACATCTAAGTTAATAATTTTTGTGACAAACTTGACAGAGTAACTTTGTAAATAGAATGAACGATTTTTGGGTAGTTTAGATCAAGGTATAAAATATCGATAATATCGGAAATATCGGTAATCCGTAAACACGGAAATATCGACGGAAATATCGGGATAATATCGATATCGATAAAAATCCAATGGAAACCACGGAAATTGTAAGAAAAAGTTGGAAATTTTTATTGAAACTTTGCAGGATGTTTATTTAGTCAATTATCTATTAGTTTATCACAAAAAATTAAAAGGAAATATATTGCATGATGGATTTAACTTATTTAAGTTGATTATATAGCGAGCTGGCAAACATTGTAAGTGTATAAAATATGTAGTAATTAATGAAAGAAGTTTAAACACACCATAATCATTTATATATAATGAATTAGTACAATATTTTACACGTTATACATTGCATGGTAAAATACAGGAGAGACTTAGTACCACATAGAGTTCCTATAAGAGTGGTTCAAAATTATTAAACAAATTATTTGAATTATTTATATATATTTTTATTTAATTTTGAATTATTTAGATTAAACATTGCATTGGATCCTTTTTTTTTTTCTTCACACCACCATACATCACACAGACACACACGCATTGGATCCCTTTTTTCCCCTCACGCCACCCCACATCACTGACAACCCCTTCCCACGTCACTGACACGGACAGATGCTCCCCCCTCCCAGAAAACAACTCACGCACACGGGAACAAGCGCGCCCCCCCCAACCCCCAAAACCGACTTTGTCAAATATCCCCCCCCCCCCAAAAGAAAACCAAAACCAACTTCCCCCCCCCCTCCCAGAAAACCAAAAAGCCAATACCCCCCACCCAAAAAACAAACACAGATCTCCCACTCCCACAACACACACAGATCTCACATCGATCCTTCTCCCACACACACACACGCACGCACAGAGACCCAAGGTCTCTCGATCCTTCTCGTCGCCGCCGTCTCTCTCCCTCGTCGCCGCCGTCTCTGCACCAAGACCCACATACACACACGCACACCCATCTCCTTCTAGTCTCTGCATCGATCCTTCTCCCCCCCTACACACACACGCACAAAGACCCAAGGTCTCTCGATCATTCTCGTCGCCGCCGTCTCTGCACCGAGACCCACATACACACACGCACACCCATCTCCTTCTCCTTCTCATCTCTGCATTGATGGCGAACTCCGGCGAGGCCGTGGGTGTCGACTCACTTTGATCGGAGTCTAGGGTCCTGTTTTACAGTCGGCCGGAGCTTCTACAGCTCCGGCGTTCGTCTTCGAGTAGCCCAGTTCCGATATTATCGATAATTTCGATAATATCGCGATATTATCGATAATTTCGATAATATCGCGATATTATCGATAATTTCGATAATATCGCGATATTATCCCGAAACCCATTTGGATAGTTAAACAAATATCGGTTACCGTAAAAACCGATAATATCGGCGATATATCGCCGATATTATCGGCATTTTGGACCATGGTTTAGATACATCATCACACTAGGCATATTGACACAATTGCAAGTTTAAGGGGGAAAATGTAAAAACCATAGCACAAGGGGCATACAAACAAAAAGGTCTATTTAGTTATACACCAAGACGGCGTCGTCTTGGCCGGCACATTCAGTTCTCACAAAAAAAAAAAAACAAAACCCCTTCTGATTCAAAGCGAATCATCGTCGCTGCCAAATGCTTCAATGACGAACAACGAAGATCCGCAATCGCAATCGACGAAGAAAACCAGAGAGTTGCCGAATCTGTCGGAGTGCCATTGTTGCCACCTGAGAGTGTTAGGACCTACATGCTGGGCCTCCCGACTCTCCTTCAGTAATAGCCCTTTGTGAATAAAGCTTGGTCCCTTCTTTAAAGCCCACTTTACATAGCTAGGGTTTTACTCTTTTGCTTAGACATATATATATGTAATGATCAGCCCTTTTGAAGGCAGACATGATGAATGAACTCCTTTCTATTTTCCTTTCCAATTCTTCCCTTATTTACCATAACTTTCCTGCACTGTTTACAATCTTGCACTATTTCCAGCTTGTTCCGACTTGACCCTACCAATTGGCATCAGAGCCATTCGACAAATGGGCAAAACTCCAGCCTCCGCCACCTCTGACCCCGACGCCGTCGCAGCAGCAGGGGATGCCGGTCATGAACATCTGCGCCACCAAGTTGAGGACGTCTGCGACACGGTGGCTGTCTTGGAAAATCAGCAAGCCTCCATGCAGAAATCGCTAGATCAACTCAGCGATTCCACCGTGGCTTTCCACAATACCATGTCCTCCCAGTTCACCTCTTTTCAGTCCCTTTTGCTTGATGAGTTGCGCCTCCTCAAATCCGCACTCCCCGCGCCCTCCCCCTCCACCACCTCCCCTCCGTCCACCACCCATTTCCCCACTATACCCACGACAACCCCAATCCTCCTGCGCTCCTCTACACCCACCACCCAACCTTCCTTCCGCTCACTTTTTCACCCACCGCCCACCTCGTACACGGGTTTGGGCCTCTCTAACCCACCCAATGTGCAACCCATAAACACCATCCCTTCCGCAACCCGGCCCACTCCATCTCCCCATACCATCCCATCTCGGCCCACCAACTCTCCACTAGCCCAACCCTCTCCGTCAATTTTCTCTCCCCACCCATCCACACCTGGACCCTCTTTTTCACATTCCTTCCAGGTAGGCGCCACACCCACTCCTCATTCTACTCACCACACCCCACCTACACCATATCCCCACCCACAACCGCCACCACATATCAAATCCATCAAAATGGAACTCCCCCGTTTCAATGGCGACGACCCCTACGGGTGGTTAGCAATGGCTGAACGTTACCTTGACTATTATGAGGTCCCCCCTCAACAATGGGTACTTGTGGCAGCTTGTAACTTTGGGGCTGATGCATCCATTTGGATGCGAGGTTTTGAACAGCGCTATGGCCGTGCCAACTGGAGCTTATTCGTTGACCTCCTCCTACAACGTTTTGGGGGCGGGGATAGAGCCAATATTGAATCTCAACTTACTCACATTCAACAAGTCGGCACTGTAGAAGAATATATTGCTGATTTTACTAAGCTCTCATGTCGGGTTATTGATTGGACCGAAAGTCAGTTGAAACATGTGTTTTTAGGTGGCCTTAAAGATGACATTCGCCATGATGTCCTAGCATTGGAGCCAGACTACTTACACCAGGCTCAAAAACTAGCAAAAATCTTTGAAACCAAGAATCAAGCCAAACGAACATCCCGTCCCTCCTACCCTCGCCAATACCCCTCTTCTAGCTTCTCGAGACCACCACTTCCCACAACCACAACCACCCTTGCTACTCCTAAACCATCCCAGCCCCTTCTTGGTCCATATAAGCGCCTTCCGCCGGCGGAGGTCCAAGAAAAAATTCAGAAACGTGAATGCTTCAATTGCTCTGAGCCTTATGCACCAGGACATAAATGCAAGACCCCCATGATTGTCTTATTGGATGCCACTCTCCCCGAGGATGACCCAACCGAATTTCATGATTGTCCTTCGGCGGACGACCCCCCTCCCGATCCTTCTTGTCACATGCTGGAACTTTTTTCGATACCAGGGCTTACCATGGGTCAACCTATGCGACTCAACGGATCCATTCATTCCCACCCTATTTCTGTCCTTATCGATTCCGGAGCGGCTTGCAATCTGCTCCACCTGGACTTAGCCACCCATTTAGACTTGCAAATTGAACAAGTGGACCCCATTCATTTCACCACCGCTGCTCATAAGCAGGTTACAGCAACCAAGAGAGCTTTGCATGTCTCCGTTACATTTCAAGGGTACACCCTTACGGGTTTATTCCTCCTGTTGGACATCCCTGGTTATGATCTCATCTTGGGCTCTGAGTGGTTAGAATCCCTTGGCTTTATTGGATGGCACTTCAAAAACAAAACCATGATCTTCAACGTTCAGGGCACAACCCATACGCTCAAAGGATTAACCTCTGCACAACCACCCTTACAAGCTTGCCATTCCCTCCACCCCGCTATTCACCATTCCCTACCTGCCCCCAGCCACACTCCACCAACCCACCCATCATTCTCCCCTCCCCTTCATACCCACCCCGCAATTGTTTCCATCCTCACCCAATATCATCACCTTTTCTCCATTCCCGCGGGCCTCCCTCCCCCACGCCTTATCGATCATAAAATCCCTCTCTTTCCTAATACCCCCCCAGTCAATGTACGCCCATACCGATATCTCCACTCCCAAAAAGCTGAAATAGAACAACAAGTGCATGACCTCCTTCACTCTGGAGTCATACGGAACGGTAGTAGCCCATTTTCATCCCCAGTTTTCTTAGTTAAAAAAAAGGACGACTCTTGGCGTCTTTGTGTTGACTATAGAGCATTAAATGCAGCCACTGTCAAGGACCGTTTCCCAATTCCTGTGGTCGATGAGTTACTTGATGAATTACATGGGGCTGCCATATTCTCCAAGCTGGACCTACGGTCTGGCTACCACCAGATCCGAATGTGTTCGGACGACATTTCAAAAACCGCCTTTCGCACACATGATGGCCATTATGAATTTCTGGTGATGCCCTTTGGGTTGTCCAACGCTCCATCCACTTTTCAAGCCTTAATGAATTCCATATTCCGACCTTACTTGCGTAAGTTTGTCTTGGTATTTTTTGATGATATCCTTGTGTATAGTCCTTCTTTGGCCACTCACCTCTCCCACTTGGAGACTGTTTTTCAAGTTTTGTCTTCTCACAGCATGCGGGTAAAGCTTTCCAAATGCTCTTTCGGGCAAGCCTCCATTGACTATCTGGGACACTCCATTTCGGCTCAAGGGGTAGCCGTTGACAATTCCAAAATACAAACCATTGTGGATTGGCCCAAACCTCAGACCATCAAGGGACTTCGTGGCTTCTTGGGTTTAACCGGATACTATCGGAAGTTCGTTCGTCATTATGGCTTGATTGCTAAGCCATTGACCAACATGCTACAGCAAGGAAACTTCTCTTGGACCGTTGAATCTATGGCTGCCTTTGATAAGCTCAAACAGGCTCTTGCTACAACACCAGTTCTTGCCCTCCCTGATTTCACTAAAGAGTTTGTCATCGAAACCGATGCATCGGGAGTGGGTATTGGTGCTGTCCTCTGCCAAGCAGGTCATCCCATTGCTTACCTCAGTAAAGCTCTGTCCGGTCGTAATCTTGACCTCCCTACTTATGACAAGGAGATGCTTGCCATTGTCTTCGCTGTGCAAAATTGGAGACACTATCTATGGGGTCAACATTTTCGTATAGTGACTGATCATAAACCCATCAAACACTTCTTATCACAACGTATTTCAACGCCGCAACAACAGAAATGGCTGGTCAAGTTATTGGGTTATAATTATTCGGTGGATTATAGACCGGGCTCACAAAATGGCGCCCCAGATGCCCTCTCCCGCCGTCCGGAACTGCTGCCTCTTATGGGTTTATCATCCCCCATTTTCGATTGCATCCCTGACCTCCAACAATCATATGCTACGGACCCACAAGTTCAACAGATCTGGTCTTCCTTACTTCAAACACCCAACACCACTGTTCGTGGGTACTCTCTGGTTAACGGCATCCTGCACTACAAGCAGCGTGTTTTTGTTCCCCTCTCCTCACAGTGGCGTACAAAAATCTTAGAAGAATTTCACTCCTCACTGCAAGGTGGACATTCCGGCTTCCTTCGCACATACCACCGGGTCTCCCGCAACTTCCTTTGGCCAGGCATACGCAAGGACATCAAGCACTTCGTTTCCATTTGCCCAGAGTGCCAAAGGCAGAACAATGAAACGATACATCCGCCGGGTCTCCTCCAACCTCTTCCTATCCCACACGGCATTTGGCAAGATATCGCTCTCGACTTCGTCGAAGGGTTGCCACCCTCTGATGGTTACACAGTTATCCTAGTGGTGGTTGATCGCCTCACTAAGTATGGCCACTTCATACCAATCAAACACCCATATACGGCTGCCTCCATTGCAGCCACCTTCATCCACGAGATCTTCCGTCTACACGGCATGCCCAAGTCCATCGTGTCGGATCGTGACCCCACATTCCTTAGTCACTTTTGGAATGAATTTTTCACACACCAAGGCACCAAACTCTGTCGCAGCTCCGCCTACCATCCTCAATCTGATGGTCAATCCGAAGTCCTCAACCGAACTCTGGAGCACTTTCTCCGCTGTTTTTCTGCTGATCGTCCTCACAAGTGGACTGCCCTTCTTCCATGGGCTGAGTGGTGGTACAACACCACATTTCAGTCAGCCATTAAGATGTCCCCGTTTCAAGCGTTGTACGGTGTCCCGCCCCCATCCATCCAATCCTACATGCCGGGCACTACGGCTGTGCAATCAGTTGATGCAGCCTTGCAGGACCGTGACAAGGTGTTGCGCCTGTTGCGTGCCAACCTGCAACTTGCCCAGAACCGAATGAAACAACTATATGACAAGGGACGCACGGACCGTGAATTCCAGGTGGGTGATTGGGTCTACCTCAAATTGCAACCCTACCGCCAGCAGTCCGTCGCCACTCGAGTTTCCCACAAACTGTCCCCCAAGTTTTATGGGCCCTTCCAAGTAAAAGCTCGCATTGGTACCGTGGCATACCACCTGGACCTGCCCCGAGACTCCAAAATCCACCCCGTCTTCCATGTTTCCCTGTTAAAAAAGAAAATTGGCGATGCTGTCTCCCCAACACCAACTCTGCCCCTCATGGACTCCACGGGTTCACTCCACTGGCAACCAGCCAAGGTGTTGGACAGAGGCATGTTCAAGAAGAAACACACTGCAATTACTAAATGGCTCATCCAGTGGTCCGGTCTCCCAGCTGAGGATGCCACATGGGAGGTGGCTGACGACATCATCGCGCGTTATCCAGATTTTAAGCCCTGAGGACAGGTCTCGTCTCAAGGGGGAGGGGTTGTTAGGACCTACATGCTGGGCCTCCCGACTCTCCTTCAGTAATAGCCCTTTGTGAATAAAGCCTGGTCCCTTCTTTAAAGCCCACTTTACATAGCTAGGGTTTTACTCTTTTGCTTAGACATATATATATGTAATGATTAGCCCTTTTGAAGGCAGACATGAATGAATGAACTCCTTTCTATTTTCCTTTCCAATTCTTCCCTTATTTACCATAACTTTCCTGCACTGTTTACAATCTTGCACTATTTCCAGCTTGTTCCGACTTGACCCTACCAATGAGTCGACATTGCCAACGCCAGCGCCAAGAGCAAGCTTCACATCCTCTACAGCGAGTGGCGCGTCGTCCTCCTCTGCAAGAAATGCCTCTCGCGGGTCGAGTCATCGGAGCTCTGCTCCTACTGCTTCGCCGCCACTTCGCCGTCGCAGGAGGACTCCTTCACTTGCTGCCAGTGTAACCGGAGAGTACACAGGCATTGCGATTCTGAGTATCGAGGGATTGCGCTGTTGTCTCAGGATTCTTGCTTGGCGGTGGAGGTTGGGGTTTGCGCCGATTGCTGGCTGCCGGAGTCGCTGGCGCGGTGGAGAGGGGTTGTGAGGAGTCACAAGGCGCGAAGGAATGGAAAGGGGAGAGCTTGTTTGGGATTGGGGAAGTATAGGGTTTCGGCCGTGGTGGATGGCAGGACAATTCGTGATGTGTCTGGTGCTGAAGAGGGCTCAAAGGATGCGGTTTTTGATGTCGATGACTATGACGATGATGATAATGGGCGTTTGGCTGCCATGAATAGCTCTGCTAAGAAGCTGTGTTCGCCAAATTTGAGTGTGTGTGTTTGTGATTCGTCGACTGGTGTTGGTTGTTTGAAGCTGGATATCGAAGAGGAGAATGAGGATGATGACGGGCAGTTGATCGAAGGACAAGGGAGCAGCTCCAATGGCGTCGATGCTCTCAATAAACAAGAGCTAGATGAATGTCTGTGTGTTACAACGCCGAAAGACAATAGGCGCAGTTCTAAACTTGATCCTTTTTACTTCAAGTACAGGAAAAGGAGCACGGTTAATCAGTCTATGGTAACATATAAGAGAAGGCCCAAAAAGCTCAATCCTTGTTCTATGTTAACATATAAGAGAAGGAGACCCAAAAGCCACCTCTTTGCTTGTTATATGTTAACATATAAGAGAAGCAGACCCACAATCCTATATGATCGTTCATCTTGAGACCAATACTGAATCTTCGAGTTGAGTGTCTGGAGATCACAGGGCTTTATTGTAGAAGAAGTGGCTCGCCCCCATTGAAATGAAGTGACTGAGCTCGGCCATGGCGTGATACTGAATCTTGATGTTACAGGTAGGATAATACATCCTCCATTTTGTATGCGTCCGTTATGATTTTCAGTATATTTTTGGCACTGTATGATTTTTCATGTAGTATGATTCAGTTCAGATATCATATTGTGTTCTCGGGCAAGAGTTTACGATTATTTTCTTCCAATTTGGGTGGTAGTGATAAAGATGAGATTGTTCAAGTGTCTACATTTAGAAGTTCACCATAAGAGTTTCCAGAAAATAATCGATTATTCTGATTTCTGATTAAAGGAAAACTTCAGTATTTGCAAGGTAATTAATTGGCGCGATAATGCCAATTAGCAAAAGGTAAGTTTGCAAGATTGGCAGACGATCTCTTGTCAATTGCGGGGAAATATAACTAAACTGTCTTGTCGTATTATCTTTTGTTTCTAAGTACTCTAACGAGTTGACAAGTAATCTTAGCAGCCTATGTCCAAATTTCTAGGGTAAGGAAGCCATTATTCTCCTTAAGTAACTTCGGATTGTAGACCTTTATCTGAGAGTGGTATGGATATTAGGATATCAGAAACCCCTTGCATTCTAAAAAACATTAACGCCTTAAAAAGGTTTTCTGTGTTGGGCTAAGCTAAGTATTCAAACTATTTTTTTGATGGATTGCATCTAGTGATATAAATTTCAAATGCATTGTTGGTAGGACTTGGAAAATAGAGACTTTCAAACTCATCTGTTTGGAAACGTATTTGGCTACCTCATCAAAAATTCAAAATTCATGTCAAAGGTATTGGTCGGCTGTAGAAAACAGAACGTTCATTAATTTAGGTTTATCTGTTTCCCTGTTTTCAATCTGATTTAGGAAAATCAAAAGGATCACATTGATTGAACACTATAAGTATGTCATCTTTCCTGTAATAAAGTTTGGAAAGTGGCTCCATATTCCTGTTGTGTCATCTGAAGGATTAATTTACAAGGAACAGGCTTCTCCTAATGGAAGGTACGTTTTCAGTTATATCTCTTACTTGGACTCTTTCCGGAATGAGAATCGATGACATTCTTCCTTATTGATAAGAATCGTAGTTTTTACTATGGATATAGTTTCTGGATAGTTCTTACACTTTCGAGGTAATCTCCAGCCAAGTATTGCATTTTTCGTCGTAACTTGTCATTAATCTCTTTGTTTGCTCCAATGTATTAAAAGCGTGAGGTGTGGGTGAGGTGGCCAAGGGATAGCCCGGCCTAGGCGTGAGGTGAAGCCTCATGGGACCTAAATTTTTTAATATATACACTAAGGGTACACATATATTATATTAAAAAAGAAGGAGATTATTAATCAATAATCACCATGAGCACACACATATATTATAAATATATATACATATATTATATATATAAAGTAGAGGATGAAAAGAAAAAGTACTGCAATTAGGATTAAAGAATGTATGAACTGCAAGTATTGTAGTTAGTTTCCAAAATCATTCCATCTCTCGGCTTTTTCTTTTCTTCGAATTCTTTGTCTCTCTGAACTTCTATCAAAACTGAGGTGTTAGCCTTGGCGCCCAGCCTCAAGGGCGCCCCTACTTTTTTAAAACATTGGTTTGCTCTAACAACCTGAGGAGAGTACCATTATTTATCTCCTTCAATACCATTGTACTAACACCTATTCTAATTTACGATAATTTTATTATGCTCTGGTATATGATATGCACAACATAGATGGTTGGATGTGCGGTCAAAGATCCAATGGCCAAGGATCCCTGTATATAACTGGTGCGTGCTAAACCCTGCCTTTAAGTTTTAGGTAAAGTAGTAATTACTTTGTGATCTGCCTTCTGCCTTGTGGATCGTGTAATTCCCTCTTTCGTGAAAGCTAGTACTAGGAAGTAGTAACTGGACGAGCAGCTGCAGGTGCAACCTGCAGCAGAGCAGGAGACGGTGGCAGTAAGCAAAGTTGGCGGGAAAACCAAGCCAATTTAAATTAATTGACCAAGGCCGGAGGGTCCCAGCTACAGCTACCAATTTTCCTCATGAATTTTAATTTAGTTGATTATCGCTAAACTTTTTTAAATGGATTTTGAAAATTTTCATCTATTCTTCCATTCATCATGAATGCGAACATCACATGGCAAGTATATGATAGGGAAAAGATAATTTTGTTTTGGTAAATTGGGCGCAAACTCAGTACTTTGAAGCTGCGAATTGGTTTCATCTGGCTCACTCAAACAGAAAATATATGGAGTCGACTAGCTGAAGAGAAGAAAAAAATAATCTACTATCCACATTAGGGTAATATTACTTTACTGCCCTCAAACATTTTTCATCAAACTAAAATGAATAGGAAATTGGATGAAAAAATTTAAATCTAATGTCAGAAGGAAAATTGACTAATTTTAAAAGTTTAGAGGGTAATCAGCTAAAATTAAAGTTCAGAGAGAAAATTAGCAACTGCTTAAAAATCTAGGAGAAAATCGACAGATAACTCTTTTCAAAATAAGAGAAAAGGTTATTGGGTTTCCTTTTCCCTTTTCATTTCAAAATTTTACTTTAATAAGTCATCAGCAATATCTAGTGTATATTCTTTTAAGTTAGAAGTCTCAAATTCAACTTATCTTGTTTAGGATAAAAAGTGGCCATTCCCTCCCCTCCAAGGGCAATGTTTCTAGCTAAACACCCCCATCACCACACCCCGCTGTGTGACAACCCGTCCCGACGTACTTATTATTGAGAATGTGAAATGACGGATTTACCCCTACGGGAATTATTCACGTGTGCATGTGTGTGAAATGTGGACCAATTATGTTAAACCCTTAATTATTGGAATTAGACCACACACACACAATTTCTTCTCTCTCTCCCGTATCTCTCCATCACTCTCAGACCTTTACTCTTTCTCTCTCCTCTCTCGACAGCTTCTCTCTCTCTCTTCATCGAACACACGGCATAAACACAACCCATATCAAAACCTTGTAGATCGACGAAACAAATTACATATTCAGACTCGTGAAGTCCATACGAACTCAACCATACCATTTTCAGGTAAGAATTACGACGATTTCACGTCCAAAACTCAAGGTTTATATTTGGCACTATTCATCAACTTTTTATACGTTGCATTTTAGGAGAATCGGAGATCACATGAGTGTTTGTTGGGTCCTCTAGAGGCTCGGAGTGCTTCGTTTGAAGGTTTTGGACGTCGGGATCACTAGGTTCGATTTTGGCCGGTTTTGCTTGGAATTTTCCGGTGAGATTTAGTTGTTTTTGGAGCTTAAAAGTAGTGTATCGTGATTCTACATGTTTGGGGCTTCATTTTGGTATAAAATACGAAAAAAATGGGTGAGAAACGAAGGAGAACAAGGAGTTTCAAAATTGGCCGGAAACCGGCCGCCGGAAAGTTCAGTCCGGCGAGGGCCAGTCGGAGAAGGCGCGTGGGGTGCACGCGCCGCGCGTGGGGGGCGCGTGTGCCGTGCACTGTGCTGGCACGTGGGAGCGCGTGCGGCCTCCAAAAAAATTTCTAAAAATTTCTCGACGTCCGTGATGTCGAGTAGGTCGATGTGGTATATTCGTATGCCAAAATTGAGCTACGTATGAGAAGTTATTTCCGTATTTGCGCGTATGTGCGATAAATAACGTTTATTCAATAATTTCTCGTATAGGTGAAACGTATTTTGAGGACGAGCGTAGCCAAGCTAGACGTGGGGGCTACGATCCAGCTATTTATCAGTGAGTGGGCAGTATTCTTTCCGTATAACCTATATATATTTAATGATTTCCCAGAATCGCTTTTTAAATGGAAAAATACATTTTTCGACTTGCATAATGACTTGATTTTGATGCATGAGTATTTAATTATACATTTCATGCATATGTTGGTGCCGAGGACGCCAGGTAAGTATCAGGTAGGTACATGCATAGTTGAGAACAAATATGATGAGATATGATGTGACATGATCAGATATCATGAATTGTTAGCTCATAGACCTGCACAGTTATAGTAGTGCTCCCGCCCAGAGAGGGGCACAGTCTTTCACGTGATGTTCACCTCCCGCACCGCATGCTCACCTTGGATCCAAGTTAGGTGCACAGTCTTGTCGTATAGACCACTTAGTAGTGGGTACGACATGTAGGTGACCCGCGTTTATTCGCACAGTCTTCACGTGATTGTAGCACTAGAACATACTTACTTGATTATACATGATATGATGAGTAGACCACCAGATGTGGTATGGATATATGTGCAGAGTATATACGATTATGAGATAGAGATGTTATGAGCTATACTTACAGCCGAGGGCTGAGATAACATGTAGTAGAGATATGATTATTGAAATGCATAGTATGGCATTGTTTATGAGATTCTGATGGCATTGAATTGCATTGCACGGCATACATTGAGATACTTAAAAAAATGTTTTATGCTAAGAAAGATTGAGATATATAAGTATGTATTATTTTCTGGGAATTATACAGGTTTTACGGAGAGGGGCTAGAACTTTGAGAAAAGAAGGATTTTGAAAAGGATTTGTTTTTGCTGACCCACTCCCTTGTTTTTCGCCCCTCCAGGTTCTAGATAGCTTGAATTCCGAGTTGGGCACATCGAGGATCCTTCGGCCTTTCTGACAGATTTGACATATGTAGGGCACCGATGGTGTAAATAACTCTTTTATTCATGCTTGACTGCAGTCGACCTAGTACGCTCTGAATATGTATAAGTATTGTAATACTTCTAGCGCACATTCATTTCTAGGTTGCTAGACTTCGGTTTTAATTCATTCGTACTTCGTTATCGATCTTCGCTTCCGCACAGCGCACATGGCTACGTCACACTCACGTGACGGCCAGCATGCCCTACTTTCGGGTACGGGTGTGTCACGCTGCCGCGGGAAAAAAAATGAAAAAAATCAGTCTTATTGGTTCCAAATCAAGCACTTGAGCTCGGTTTGATTTGCGACGCGACGCCAGATGACCTCAGTGCAATTTGATGTGTACCATTAACTTGGCCTAGAAGAGAATGCAGGCTTTCTTAGGTCAAAAAACTATACGTGTGGTAACACATCTCCCGATCTCTCCAACCATCAAATAAGTTTATAACGTTTTACAACAAGTATTCAAAGGTGAAAGGAATCATTAAATAATTATTCAAGAGGACTGTAACCACCGTTGATGATCAGGGTTCAGCCACATATAATGTCAAAATTAAAGAACCAAAAGGGTGCGGTTGTCGCTGTGTGACCGGAGAAATTGGTGTCCGGTAAGAGATAGAGAAGTAAGACTACACTTTGGCAATCAAGTACAAGAGCTCCGAGGAAGAAGCCATCTCATTTGGTGCAATTGTTTGGGAAGAAGAGAGTGAAAGTTTTACTATGAGGAGCCCTATTGTGATCTCGGGTAGCTCTACTGTGATCGTTGTGCAAGAACACGTTAGCTAGCATTTCGGGTAGTTTGGTATGACTTCAATTCAATCCATGTAGCTCAAAGATGAGCAATTGCAACCATTTTATCAACAAAATTATAATACAATAAGCCTTTTTGTTTCTCTTACTAGTTATTTTTCTGATATGTAATATCGACAATGCACCCATTACGTGTAAGTCCTTAGAAAAAGTTTTAACTTTCTACACTCTTTTGGGCCTGACTTCAATCCCCTGAACAATAAGGCCTCTCTTCATTCTATCAACCTCCTTAAATGTCATCTTCATTAGCCCCCCATCCCCATCTTCTTCTCCTGGACAGAAAAACTCTCCAATCTCCACCTCCAGCCAGCCGTCAGACCTTTTCTTTGGATATTGAGTTTCATCGATTTCCTTGGGTCTACCGGTAACTTTTCGGCTCATTTCTTGGCCCAGAAACACAGTGCGCTTATGACTGGTCTCTTCTTCCCCAAAAAGTCCAACCTTGACCTCCAAGGGATCGTCACGATCAAATCCTCTAGCCCTTTCACTTAACATGAACACAAGATAAGCTTTGTAGGCAGTGGAGGAGGAAAGAATCCGTGTATCAATTTTGCCACGGATCTCAAGCCACCAAACATATATAAGCTCAGCCGCCACCTCAAACCTGTTTCATTTAACATGACATATACTAATTAATTGCCTAATTACACACACACACACACACACATATTTCAATCTATATATATATATCGCTAAAACAAATCCAACCGCAGAATAAGCACGATGGAAACGCTTTCTCAACATTTTAAAGGCGTAGCTGTTAGCTTAATCAAACCAACGAAACGTAAGATGAATGAAGAAGTTTACAGACCTGGAGTTGGCAAGGGAAATCCATTTCCAGTAGTTAGGAGTACCACCCCAAGCAATCATAAGGTCGATCGGCGATATCATGTAACATTTTTTCCCACTCCATTTGTCCAAAGTAAAACTCTGCATATATAGATCATAGAAACTGGGGTTGTAAAAGGTTACAAAAATTTATTCTGACTAGTTTTTCATGCATTAGTTCCAGTGTTGGATGCTAAACACTTCCAGGAAGATCGAAGAAGTGTGACTGCTAGTAGGATGTAACGGCTAGTTTTTTTTATAAGTTTAAGTTAAGTCATTTGACAGATGTAAGGCTTAAATTAAAGCTCCAAGGAAGGGCTCAGATTAGCTTGTACTATCTGGTAGTTGAGGTCTTTTGGCACCTAGCTCCAATGGAGATAAGGGCTGACTGTATTCAAAACCCTACTGTCAACATATATATATGTCTGCTAAGAGCTGCAATGTAAGCAGCCTGATATAGCCGAAATCCTTCTTCTCATTCTCTGTGCATTTTCCATAACCAAAACCGTGTCAAGAACAATCATACAAAATACAAACATAACAAAATATCATCATGGCCTCAGAGCTAAGTTTTTGATCACTGAAATCTGGGCATTGTGGAACCTGCCTCGAGGGTTGTTCAGGTAGAAGCTGAAACCCTAAGTGTCAAAACAGGTTGAAGATGAAAGGAACTGGAGGTGGCGAACTCAAAGCTCAAATCTTTTATGGAGAAAACTATGACTATTGGAGGATTCGGATGACAACCATCTTCAAGTCATATGATCTTTGGGAAATGGTTCAACATGGATATGAGGTACCAGAAATGGAAATAGATGCTCTAGAAGAGGATCTTACAGAAAGACAGAGAGCTACATTGAAGGAAAACAGGATGAATGATGCTAGAGCCTTGGGAATCATTCAAGGGGCTGTCTCAGATGGCATATTCCCAAGGATAGCAAATGAAGACACTGCCAAGGCTGCCTGGGATACCCTGCAACAAGAATACAGAGGAGATGTTAAGGTAAGGAAAGTGAAACTTCAATCTCTTAGACGTGATTTCGAATACACACGCATGAGAGAAGATGAACCACTTAAGGACTATTTTTCTAGGCTGTTTGATGTTGTGACCCAAATGAAAACTTATGGAGAAGAACTGCCTAATGAAAGAATTGTGCAAAAGCTTTTAATTAGTTTGACTAAGCCTTATGACTCTATTGTAAGTGTGATAGAGGAGACCAAAGATACTGATACACTCAGTGTACAAGATGTAATGGCTTCCCTGAGAGCTTTTGATCAAAGGCTCGAAAGGCACTCAGATGGAGTAACTGAGAAAGCTTTCCAGTCACTAAACATAGGGTCATCAAACTATTCTAATCAGCATCAAAACAAGCCAAGGAAAGATTGGAAAGGGAAAACCAAAAAGTGGGAAAGTAGACCAAGTGGAGAAAACAAACATAACAGTGGAAGTGGTAAAACCAAACCATTGTGCAGAAACTGTGATAAAGCACACTTTGGGGAATGTTGGTTTAAGGGAAAGCCAAAGTGTCATAAATGCAATAGATTCGGTCATCTTCAAAAGGATTGCAGATCAAACACTACTCAACAAGTGAATATTGCAAGACAAGAACAAGAAGAAACCAATGTCTTCTGTGCTTTTAGTGTCAGTGTTGTAAAAGACAATGAAGTATGGTACATAGACAGTGGGTGCAGTAATCACATGACTGCCCATGAGTCTCTATTGACTGACCTTGACACTACATTTACTGGTAAAGTGAAGATGGGAGATGGTAACATTGTGAAAGCAACTGGCAGAGGTACTCTCATCATTGATACTAAGAAGGGAATGAGACACATTGAAGAAGTCATGTTGGTACCTGGTCTGGAGGAGAACCTCTTAAGTGTTGGACATATGATGGAACATGGCTACTTCTTACTGTTTGGAGATACTATTGTTGAAATTTATGATGACAGAACCTTGAAGAATCTGGTTGTGAAAGTCCAAATGAAAAACAGAAGCTTTCCAGTGCTATTGAAGTGCTTGGAAGAAGTGGCAAGGAAGGTAAACATAATTGAGTCAGAGAAGCTGTGGCACAGAAGGTTTGGGCACCTAAATGTGCAAAGCCTTAAAAACTTGCAGAAGTATGAGATGGTGCAAGGGTTGCCCCAAATGGATGAAATGAGGGAAGTTTGTGAAGGCTGTGCATTTGGGAAACAACACAGGGACAAATTCGAAGTTGGAAAATCTTGGAGGGCTGAGAAACCACTAGAGCTAATTCACACTGATGTGTGTGGCCCAATGAAGAATGCATCCATTAGTGGGAATAAGTATTTCTTAACTTTCATAGATGACTATACAAGGATGTGTTGGGTATACTTCATGAGATTCAAATCAGAAGTGTTCAACATATTCAGAAAGTTTAAAGCAATGGTGGAGGTACAAAGTGGACACCAGATCAAGAAGATAAGGAGTGATAGGGGAGGTGAGTATACCTCACTGGAATTCAATGCCTTCTGTGAAGAATTGGGTCTAGAAAGGCAACTCACAGTGGCATACACTCCTCAACATAATGGCACTGCAGAGAGAAAGAACAGGACCATAATAGAGATGGCCAAGTCCATGCTACATGAGAAGAAAATGCCTTATTCGTTTTGGGGAGAAGCAGTGAATACTGTTGTGTATCTCTTGAACAGATGTCCTACCAAAGCATTAGAAAAGCAAACACCATTTGAGATGTTTAGTGGGAGAAAGCCTGGAGTAAAACACCTGAAAGTTTTTGGCTCTGTGTGCTATGCGCTAATACCATCACAACTCAGACACAAGTTGCAAGAATCCAACAATAAGTGCATTTTTGTTGGATATGGTACAAATGAAAAAGGTTATAGATTGTATAATCTGAGAACCAAGAAAATCAATCTCTCAAGAGATGTAATTTTTTATGAGGAAGTTTTGTGGAATTAGGAAACAAATGCAGTAGAACAAGACAAGGTATCACTGCAATTTGATGTCACTGAGCAAAGAACTGCACCAAATGAAATTGGTGAGGACTATGGATCTGAAGAAGAAAGCTTGCAGATTCCTCATAATTCACAAATACACACCCCTCAGAGTATTCAAAACTCAAGTGCAAGTTCAACACCTCAACATGGAGGACAACAAAGCACAAGCTCAAACTCAAGCTCAGATTCAACACCAATTAGGATGAGGAATCTAGAGGAAATCTATGCATCATGCAATTTCTGTGTTATTGAACCAGAGACTTTTGAAGAGGCTGAAAATGATAAGTCATGGCAAATGGCAATGAGGGATGAAATCTCAATGATAGAGAAAAATGAGACATGGACTCTAGTGGACAGACCAAGTGATAAACCTGTGATAGGTGTGAAGTGGGTTTATAAAACCAAGCTGAACTTGGATGGATCAGTACAGAAGAACAAGGCTAGGTTGGTGGCTAAAGGCTACTCTCAAAAGCCATGAATTGACTTCAATGAAACATTTGCACTCGTGGCTAAACTAGATACAATCAGGACACTAATTGCATTAGCTGCACAGAAGGGTTGGCAGTTATACCAGTTAGATGTCAAGTCTGCTTTCTTAAATGGTGTTCTGGAGGAAAAGGTCTATGTGGACCAGCCACAAGGTTTTGAAATTAAAGGGTCCGAAAGCAAAGTGTATAGATTAAAGAAGGCACTTTATGGCCTGAAACGGGCACCAAGAGCCTGGTACAGTGAGATTGATGCTCACCTTACTAAGTGTGGATTCAAGAGGAGCCTCAGTGAAGCAACACTCTACACCAAGGTTGAAAACAAGACAGAAACTCTCATTGTGTCCATCTATGTAGACGATGTGGTTTTTACTGGAAACAGTAAGAAAATGGTGGATGAATTCAGAGATGAAATGATGAGAAAGTATGAGATGACCGACTTGGGGTTACTTCATCACTTTCTTGGAATGGGGGTGATTCAAAATTCAGACTGCATCTTCATTCATCAAATGAAATATGCACAAACATTGTTAGACAAATTTGGACTTAAGGGATGCAAACCAGTGAGCACTCCCTTAATCGCAAATGAGAAGCTCAAAAGTGAAGATGGAAGTGAACTAGTGGATGCAAGTCTCTACAGGAAGATAGTTGGCAGTCTTCTATATCTCACAGCAACAAGACCAGTTATCATGTGTGGTGCAAGTCTGCTCTCAAGATTCATGCATAATCCTACTAAAATACATTTGGGAACTGCAAAAAGGGTTCTTAGGTATGTGCAAGGGACAATTGATTTTGGAATCAAATATGAGAAAGGACAGTCAGCTATATTGGTTGGTTTCTGCGATAGTGATTGGGGTGGCAGTGAAGATGACATGAAAAGCACATCGGGTATGCTTTTACCTTCGGCTCAGGTGTGTTCTCGTGGGCCTCAGTCAAGCAACAATGTGTTGCACTATCAACAGCCGAAGCTGAATATGTGAGTGCTGCAGAAGCAACATCTCAAGCAATCTGGCTGAGATTCATTCTAAAGGATTTTGGAGAATTACAAGTCAAGCCAACTAAGCTAATGTGTGATAATACCTCAGCAATTGCAATGACAAGAAATCCAGTCTTTCATCAGAAAACAAGACACATAAAGAGGAAATATCATTTTGTCAGAGATGCACTACAAGAAAATGTCATTGAGCTATTGTATTGCAGGACAGAAAACCAGGTGGCAGACATCTTTACAAAAGCACTACCAAAGGAGAGGTTCACATACCTTCGTAGTTTGCTCGGAGTTGACACCAGGAAGAGTTTAGAGGGGAGTGTTGGATGCTAAACACTTCCAGGAAGATCGAAGAAGTGTGACTGCTACAAGCTAACGGCTAGTAGGATGTAACGGCTAGTTTTTTTATAAGTTTAAGTTAAGTCATTTGACAGATATAAGGCTTAGATTAAAGCTCCAAGGAAGGGCTCAGATTAGCTTGTACTATCTGGTAGTTGAGGTCTTTTGGCACCTAGCTCCAATGGAGATAAGGGCTGACTGTATTCAAAACCCTACTGTCAACATATATATATGTGTGCTAAGAGCTGCAATGTAACCAGCCTGATATAGCCGAAATCCTTCTTCTCATTCTCTGTGCATTTTCCATAACCAAAACCGTGTCAAGAACAATCATACAAAATACAAACATAACAAAATATCATCATCCAGCACGCACGAACTCAAAGTCTAAAGTTATATTTTCATATTAATATATGACAATAAAATTTTATCAGAAAGTAGAGAGAAACAAATAAATCTTCAAATATATTCATGTTTCAAATTTTGGGCGCCATCCCTAATCCCACCACAAAAGCGAAAAAGAATGTATAAAATTACCATTTTGCCGTCGTCAACGAGGACAGGGTTTTCGCAGAGAGTGAGGTAAAGCTTCTTCTTGGAGGAGGAGGAGGAGGAGTGAGATAGGATGGAGGGGATATCAGAGGGAAGGAACTTGTCCCAAACAGCGTCGGAATCGGCGGCCGACATGAAACTCTTAGACACCGCCGAAAACCTGCACGCGTCTTGAGGCGTCGTTAAGGAGACGACCTTAGCCAGGGACGAAGCCAGAGATTTGTATTAGTGGGGGCATCCACAAACAACAAAGTCACAGTTAAATTTTTTTTTTAAATTACTGAACAAAACGCTTTTAATTCACAAAGTTTTTAACACGAAACACTTAGAATAATTGTTTTCGAAGTCAGTCATATTGTTACCAAGAGAAATGCTAAGGAGACTTTCTCAAAATGGGCTCTCTATAAACTCTCTGTCACCTCATGTTTTTTGCAGAATGTTTTATAATGTTGGTACAAAAATTGTGTAAAAAACATGTGATTGTGGAGAGTCTATGGAGAAACTCACATTTTAAAAGAATTTCCTTAGTATTTCCCTTGATAGGAAAAATTAACATATAAAGTTTAATCGTATTTTATTTAGGGTTGGTCATATGATGCAAAACTGAAAGAATGAAAGAAAGAAAAGAAGAAAAAAAAACTGAGTGGGGGCATCCGCCCCCTCTAAGCCTATAGTAGCTCCGTCCATGACCTTAGCTATGCATCCTTCGGGCAACTCCTGCAGATCCATGTGAACGTGATGATGATCGTCATCGAGTTCCATCGACACCGGCGTCCCGCACCCCCAGCAGGTGATTCCTTCTCCTCCTCCTGATGCACCGGCGTCGACCGTCTTCTTTTGCATCTCTAGGTGATCTCCGCCGCGGCACAGTCTCTTCATGTCTTCCATCTGTCTGTGTCGACTCTCGTGTCGTGCGTGTAATTTGTGGTACGTGTTCTGTTGTGGGTAAGAAACTTGTCATATTTGTAGGGACTAGGGAGAGAGGCCTTTTTAAGGCGTGGTTCAACTTTTCCTCGAGCTTTACTTCGTTTTCTAATGTTGACAAACGCTACACTTCTAGAAAACTATTTCCAAAATTTATTTCTCCGTCACTTTCGACACGCTATAAGATTATTAGAATTAAATTAGGATATTTCAGGGCATATGAGATTTTACCATAGCGGAAGAAAAACAATCATGCATATATATTATGGTGTGTGGTCAATTCACTCTCTCTAACAACTGACTATCTAACGCTATTTGTATTTCAAAAAAATTGGCCGCCAAATTGTTATTTTTAATACCCGAACAAAAAAGATTTGGAATTTAATATTCAACTTTGTTTTTCTCAATAAAATAATAAGATCACTTGCAAATAACTTTCACTACAACGTAAAATTTTTAAAATCAGTTTAGAAATATTAATTCTTTTTCGTATAAGCGATATTAAAGAAGAGGACGCATCACGTTCAAAAGTGGATACTCTCGATTGACTTTGTTTTTTCAGTCTCTTTTTTGTTTTTTTGGGGAGAAGAGGGGGAATGATCCGACTTTTTATATTGGGCCTAAAAGTAATTTCCTTAAAGCCCAAAGATAGCAAAGATTAGCTAGCCCAATAACAACAAAAGCCCAACACGAAGAATAACAGGCTTTAGCTGGTAGATACTAATGGTGCAGGAAAAACAAGCTCTTATTCCTTTTACCATTTAAGAACGGCATTCATGCAAATAACTCAAGTATTGATACAATCAGATGCGATTCCGGCAACGGAAGTTGAGAATTCAAAAGCCGATACTGCTCGTTGTCCCTTCACTAAGCCAAAAAAAACAATCCTCGTCATCCTTTAACTCAAAAATTACAATAAACATTTATTTGAGTCCTAGTAAATACAAATGGTAATTCGAGTGTGACTGCTACAGAACAAACATTCTGGTTTCGACAACCTTCTTCTCGCAATATTTGGATCTGATACACTGACTTTATACATCTCAGAAAAAATGCAAAACCTGAAAATTAAAGATATCCAGTGAGCTAGAAGAAAAAATAGACAGTGCATGTGTGTTTAGAGAGAGAGAGAGAACTGAAGTTTGAACGAAGGTAATTTATACAGCATGAACATGACACGATAAACAGAGAACATGGACCGAAAGTTACCTCAATGAAATTGTACAAGAGAAACGCATAGACCACTGAAATTGGTTCTGAGTTCTGACATCCAAAAAAATTGATTAACCATCTCCAAAGAAGCAACCGATTCACTACTTTACAACAACATTAACCAACTTCTGCACCAAATCTCAGCACCAAGAATTCATCTAGCTGGCCCCAGTTTGTAATACTTGATTACCCATTAAGAATTGATTTGACATTGTAATCCAGTAATCCACCCACTTTGGGGCATTGTTTTCCTAAGTTTTGGTCGGAGGAATTTAAAAAAAAAAAAAACCATGAAGTTTTGGATGATAGGCCACCCATTTGTGGTAGGCCGTCACATGCCACTCTTCCATGAAATCTCGGTGATGAGCAGCTCATTAAAAATCTATGTGGGTTTTGCATAACCCATCAGGGTGATTGGGGTTAGAGAGTATGAGACGTTTTCCCGATAATTGTCAGAAGGTGGGTTTGTCGAATATGGGAAAGTACTGAGCACATTGTATCCGGTCACAGTCCTCTTGGCAATTATGTGATAAAATGGCTTAATTTCCTTAACCATTTGGTTTTCGGGCCGAAGTTCAAGGAAACCAGGGACTGTGTTTGAATTTAAATTTACACAATCGGTTGTGCAATCAAGGTCATTGAGTGATCATAACTCTACACAGTTGAATAAAAAATTGAAGATAATCTTCTTATTGTTAAAGGATAATATTATGATTTATGTCGTAATAATTTTTTTTAATATGAATTATCTTGACATTCTTTTATAGCAAGCAGTATAGTTCAAGTTGTTTTGGAATGTCTGCCGTGTGGACGTGTGGATTGGATAAGTTTGGTTGACAGATTCAAGTGGTATGCTGCATACTAATAGTAAGGTGATACTGGAACATTGTTTATTTGCAGACGTCACTTGGAAGCTATTGATGGGATTAGATTTTGAACTGATTATTATCTATTTAAAATATGGAGTTTTAACGAAACACTCCCGATACTGTTTACTTTTAACGCAAAACCACATTTTTACCATTCCCTAGTATTATTCACTATATCTTTATTTGTTATTTTTCATTAAAACTAACGTTTTTTAAGACTTTTCGTTAGTTTTCCTTTTAAAATATGGTGATGAAAAGCGTGTGGTGGTGGTGACAAACGGAAAAAGATCTTCTCCGGATCCATTATGTGGAAATCCTAGGGATCCTCACATCTCAGTCGTTCATCGTGTATTGTGCGGTCAGAAATCATTTGATCTTTATTATTTTAAACTAAATACAAATAGTACCTGAGGAAAATTGACCGTACAATATACAGTGAACGGCTGAGATGTAAGGATCCCTATGATCTCCACATAATGGATCGGAGGGGATCATTTTTCATGACAAATTGACAAGTAGTCAAAAATGAATTTGAAATTTATTAAACAGGGATCAGGATGCATGGATGGGTGATGGAATTATGATCAGATAAGAAGCCTAGGTAGGCTAGGCTTTTGGTCATGATGGGATAAGTCTGGATAGGCTTTTATTTTGTTTGAAAAGTCAGCCATCTGGAAGATAGGCTTAGCCTATGCCACAGATCAGTTTTTCATTCTACGAGTTTGAGTTTCAGTTGGTTTCTACGAAATTATCAGCCCGTGCCAAGTAAAAATAATGAACTCCATAAATACAGAGTCGTAGGCAACATTTAAGTCTCTCCAATTCAACACACAAATTATCATGCACAAAGCTTTTCAACAACCTTGAGATTTTTACTTTTATTTTCTCGCCAACGCATCTTCAATTTGGATAAACAATATTGTAAAGGCAATCGGCGACATCTTCAGTTTGGATAAACAACACTGAAGCCGTAGAATCAGCCAATCGATGAGCACCTTCAATTTGATAAACAGCATTACTTCGAGACCGACTAGTTGTTACCCAAGTCTCGATCAATAAGGATTTCGGAGTCCTAATCATCTCATCAGCCTTCTCGGCGAAGTGAGGTGTTACCAGGCTTTGCACATTGAAAGTCGAGTCTATTTTATGATTGGATATTCGCAAGTACATTTTAGAGTTCGGCATCCCAACGGCCGAACCACGTTTACAATCAAGACACTTATCTCTTTTGAGTATTTATGTCTATACAGTTTTGTACGAGTTCGGTGTACTTATATTCTCACGCATATAATTACTGAGATCGAACCCAGCACCGACGATTCGTGAACTTCGAAGAAACTACCAGCCTTGTCTTCAAGTTCTAGAACCCAAAAGGCCGAGACGAGTTCCTTCCTCGGTCGCAATCGCAAGACGCAAAAGTCAGCAGTGCGTCTAATGCCACATCAACATATTTTACTCCCCGGCCAAACTTGACCGACGAGTTGGCACGCCCTCACACAACTGAATAACGTAGTTAGCTTATTAATTACTCGACTTACGTGCCACGTAAGTTTGATAGTTTTGAGGATTAACAAGAGGGTAATCAACTAAAGTTAAAGTTTAAAGAAAAAACTAGCAACTGCTTAAAGTTCTAGAGAAAAAATAAACAAAAAACTTTTTTCAAAATAAAAGAGAAAAAGTTATTGGGTTTCCTTTCCCCTTTTCATTTCATTTTTTTTACTTTAATAAGTCATCAGCACTATCTAATATCTTGTGTATATTCTTTTAAGTTAGAAGTCTCAAATTCAACTTATCTTGTTAACAAATTTAATATAATAACACCGACAGTGGCAGACCCACGTTAGGAAAAAAAAATTCAGTCTTATTGGTTCCAAATCGAGCAGTTGAACTCGGTTTGATTTGCAACGCGGCGCCAGATGACCTCGGTTCAACTTGGCCGAGAAGAGAATGCAGGCATTCTTAGGTCAAAAAACTATACGTGTAATAACACACCTCCCAATCTGTCCATCCATTAAATAAGTTTATAACGTTTTATAACGAGTATTCAAAGGTGAAAGGAATCATTAGATAATTATTCAAGAGGATTGTAACCACCGCTGATGATCAGGGTTTAACCACTTATAAAGTTAAAGTTAAAGTTAAAGAACCAGAAGGGTGTGGTTGTTGCGGTGTGACCAGAGAAATTGGTGTCCGGTAAGAGACAGAGAAGCAAGACTACACTTTGGCAATCAAGTACAAGAGCTCCGAGGAAGAAGCCATCGCATTTGGTGCAGTTGTTTGGGAAGAAGAGAGTGAAAGTTTTACTATGAGGAGCCCTATTGTGATCTCGGGTAGCTCTACTGTGATCGTTGTGCAAGAACACGTTAGCTAGCATTTCGGGTAGTTTGGTATGACTTCAATTCAATCCATGTAGCTCAAAGATGAGCAATTGCAACCATTTTATCAACAAAATTATAATACAATGAGCCTTTCTGTTTCTCTTACTAGTAATTTTCCTAATATGTAACATCAACAACGCACCCATTACATGTAAGTCCTTAGAAAAAGTTTTAACTTTCTACACTCTTTTGGGCCTGACTTCAATCCCCTGAACAATAAGGCCTCTCTTCATTCTATCAACCTCCATACATGTCATCTCCATTAACCCCCCATCCCCATCTTCTTCTCCTGAACAGAAAAACTCTCCAATCTCCACCTCCAGCCAGCCGTCGGGCCTTTTCTTTGGATATTGAGTTTCAACGATTTCCTTGGGTCTCCCGGTAACTTTTCGGCTCATTTCTTGGCCCAGAAACACAGTGCGCTTACGACTAGTCTCTGCATCCCCAAAACGTCCTACCTTGACCTCCAAGGGATCGTCACGATCAAATCCTCTAGCCCTTGCATTTAACATGAACACAAGATAAGCTTTGTAGACAGTGGAGGGGGAAAGAATCCGTGTATCAATTCTGCCCCGGATCTCAAGCCACCAAACATATACAAGCTCAGCCACCTCCTCAAACCTGTTTCATTTAACATGACATATACTAATTAATTGCCTAATTACGCACATATACACATATTTCAATCTATATATATACATCGCTAAAAAAAATCCAACCGCAGAATAAGCACGATATGGAAACGCTTTCTCAACATCTTAAAAGCATAGCTGTTAGCTTAATCAAACCAACAAAACGTAAGATGAATGAAGAAGTTTACAGACCTGGAGTTGGCAAGGGAAATCCATTTCCAGTATTTAGGAGTACCACCCCAAGCAATGTAAAGGTGCTTCGGCGATATCATGTAACATTTTTTCCCGCTCCATTTGTCCAAAGTAAAACTCTGCATATATAGATCATAGAAACTGGTTGGAAAAGGTTACAAAAACTTATTCTGACTAGTTTTTCATGCATTAGTTCCAGCACGCACGAACTCAAAGTCTAAAGTCATATTTTCATATAATATATGGCAACAAAACTTTATCAGAAAGTAGAGAGAAACAAATAAATCTTCAAATATATTCATGTTTCAAATTTTGGGAGCCATCCCTATTCCCACCACAAAAGCGAAAACGAAAGTATAAAATTACCATTTTGCCGTCGTCAACGAGGACAGGGTTTTCGCAGAGAGTGAGGTAAAGCTTCTTCTTGGAGGAGTAGGAGGAGGAGGAGGAGGAGTGAGATAGGATGGAGGGGATATCAGGGGGAAGGAACTTGTCCCAAATAGCGTCGGAATCGGCGGCCGACATGAAACTCTTAGACACCGCCGAAAACCTGCACGCGTCTGGAGGCGTCGTGAAGGAGACGACGTTAGCTATGCATCCTTCGGGCAACTCCTGCAGATCCATGTGAACGTGATGATGATCGTCATCGAGTACCATTGACACCGCGTCGACTGTCTTCTTTTTCTTTTGCATCTCTGAGTGATCTCCGCCGCTGCAGAGTCTCTTCATGTCTTCCGTCTGTCTGTGTCGACTCTCGTGTCGTGCGTGTAATTTGTGGTACGTCTTCTGTTGTGTGTAAGAAACTTGTCGTATTTGTAGGGACTAGGGAGAGAGGCCTTACTTGTTTTCAACTTTTCCTCGAACTTTACTTCGTATTATCTGGAAAACTATTTCCAAAATTGATTTCTCCGTCACTTTCGACACGCTGTAAGATTCTTACAATTAAATTCGGATATTTCAAAGCATCTGAGATTTTACCATAGCAGAAGAAAAACAATCATGCATATACATTATGGTGTGCGGTCAATTCACATTTTCTCTAACAACTAACTATCTAACGTTATTTGTATTTCAAAAAAATTGGCCACCAAATTGCTATATTTTAGACCTGAACAAATATTTATTTTTTGGAATTTAATATTTAGTTTTGTTTTTCTTTCTCAATAAAATAAAAATATCGTTTGCAAATAACTTTCACCATAACGTAAGATTTGTAAAAATTAGTTTAGAAATACAATATTAAAAGAGAAGACGGTAGTTTAGAAATATTGATTCTTTTTTCATACAAACAATATTAAAAGAGAAGACGGAGCATCACATTCAAGAGTGGATACTCTCCATTGACTTTTTTTTTTGCTGGGGGAGGGGGATGATGATCCAACTTTTTTTATTGGGCCTAAAAGTAATTTCATTAAAGCCCAAAGATGGCAAGGATTAGCAAGCCCAATAACAAAAAAGGCCCAACACGAAGAATGACAAGCTTTAGCTGAGAGATAACTAAGGGTGCAGGAAAAACAAGCTCTTATTCCCTTTAGCATTGAAGAACGGCATTCATGTAAATAACTCAAGTATTGATACAAATCAGATGCGATTCTGGCAACGCAAGTTGAGAATTCAAAAGCCGATACTGCTCGTTGTCCCTTCACTAAGCAAAAAAAATCAATCGTTGTCATCTTTAACTCGAAAATTACAATAAACATTGATTTGAGTCCTAGTAAATACAAATGGTAATTCGAGTGTGAACATTCTGGTTTCGACAACCTTCTTCTCGCAATATTTGGATCTGATACACTGACTTTATACATCTCAGAAAAAAATGCAAAACCTGAAAATTAAAGACAATTAAAGACATCCGGTGAGCTAAAAGAAAAAATAGACGGTGCATGTGTTTTTGGACGAAAGTAATTTATGCAGCATGAACATGACACGATAAACAGAGAATATGGACCGAAAGTTACCTCAATGAAATTGTACAAGGGAAATGCATAGACCACCGAAATTGGTTCTGACATCCAAAAAAATTGATTAGCCATCTCCAAAGAAGCAACCGATTCACTACTTTACAACAACATTAACCAACTTCCGCGCCAAATCTCTGCACCAAGAATTCATCTAGCTGGCCCCAGTTTGGAATACTAGATTCGCTCATTTTATCAGACGGCAAAGATCGAATGCATCCAAGAATGTGTGTGACATCCCGGCGCAGCCTGGGGGACAAAGTGAAAAGTTGTGTTTATTAAGGAGTCCTAACAATTGTATGTGCACAAGGGGGGGAAACTGGAAAGGTAGTACCTGTCCTTGGCTTGTGGTGTGCTGATCTCTAACCGTGAAAATGCCTCTGATATTTGTGAATGGAAGACCAAAATCACTTGCCTGAAAATTACATACCACAGTGATCATTAGCTGCCCCTTTCATCAACCAAATCACACTGATTAAAAATGTGGAGGGAAAAGCAAGAACGTCAAGCTAAAAAATCGAATTGGATGATCCTTTGAGTCTTGACCACGTTCCCAAGTAAATTTCGAGTCATATGAACCTTACCTGAAAATCGCTTGAACATCGACCTCATGTAAAGTTCGAGTTAGAACACGTTGCAAGTATCCAACTTCCTGAAAATCAGTTGGGCAAGGCCCCATCAGATCAATTAAGATAAAGAAACTAATACAATAACTAAGTGTTTATATAAAGCAAAAAGGTACCTTGGTAAGGGATCGAGCAAATTGGCTGGGCTGTGGGTCAGCCTCTTCAGGTCTATTCCAGCTCTCTACAATTTGAGGCAACCCGCGTAGATGAACCAATAACCTCTCTCTCATGATCTGAACTAGTTTGGTGTGTATTTCATCTCTATGAACCTTGTAATCCTGTTTAAAGTGAATGAATAAACATCACAATGGTTTCTGGAATATGAGCACAATACTTGGCTAATGTAAATATGAGCTCAAAGAATCTGATTTTAGACTTCGAGATACAGATGCATTCTGAAAGGATAACAAACTTGACAAACATGTACAATTACATAATCATGGTCAGAGTCATGAAACACAAAAGCATGCACATGCAACACGTTCGATAATTCATGAAAAGGTACCAAAAAAACAATTATCTAGAAAGTGCATGGTACCACAATCCCGTAAAACACCACCAAAATGAAGGGAAAAAAAATATATAACTATAATAAAAGTAGAATACAAATCCCTGAAAATGTTAAATCTGTTGCCCAGTGTGAAAAGACAAACCTGAGCTACTCGATCAATTTCAGATAACAACAATGCTTTTCTTGTCTCTGGCACTTTTAGAAAAAGAATTTGCCTGATTTCTTGCAGAAACAGAATTAATAAAGTCATTACTCCATTGCTCAACGTAGAACTCTACAAATAAATACTTATATACATTCACAGCAAAACCAACAATTTTTTAAAATTTTGTAATCACCTACCAGGAATAATAGCATGTGTAAAACTGATGACTTGACTTGCCAAGGCCAAGTGTTTAGATGTGATAGACTTTAAACCGGATACCTGCATTAGCACATGTGATCTATCAAAAAGCAGCGAGAATGACCCCGAGGAGTATGGTCAGTAGATATAACAGGATATAGTAACCAAAAACATTGAAAGGGGTTTCAAACAATCACTTAAAGCATTTAGGAGCTCAAGAAAGAAAATTACATATAAATCCCGTGAAACGAGTTTTTGATACATGTACATTGAAGAACAGAAGATATTTGATTAGCTCAGTTGCATAACCCTTTTGGAGTTTCTAAGTGAAAGTCTAAATAGTCTGCAACAATATCATCTATTATTGAGAGAAATTGTACCTGCATGGCACCGGCACCAAGAACAAGCTGACACGTTCTTGTATTGAAAAATTTTAAAATTTCTACAATACGATGAACAACTTCAGAGGACAGTGCTGGAAAAAAGTTGTTCATATCAATGTACTCTGACAACATCTTCATCAATATCAAACCACTGGAAGAAAAACCAAGAACAAGGAGAAAACGTAACTAAAGGGTGGCTTATACTGAAAAATTCTTTTACTTATTGAATTTTTTTTAATAAAGTTCCTCAATGGGGAAAATAAGAGTACAAATCAAAACTCCAAATTGCAAATCAGGATTGGTATAAAAAAAATAAAGAATAAATGGGGGAAACAGAAAGATAGAAAACTAAAGCAACTGACCAGTTTACCATGTGAAAACCAACACCTTTGTAGAAAAGGGTTTGAGAGGTTGATTTTCCTCGCTCCTTCACGTTGCTGTGGTTATTTTGAGCAACAGAATTTGCAACATCATCCTTATTTTTCTCAGTTCCATCAGAATTGGGTGTCTCCTTTGCAGTAATACCTGCAGATGTTTCACTAGAATCCACCCCCTTAGATTGATGTTCAGCAATTGATGGTCCTGTACTGGGTGTGGCCACCTCATTGTAGCTTGTCTCCGTATTATCTTGGACAGTATCCAGGTTCTCAGTTACCAATGATTCAGAACTAAATAGTGAAGCGACAATGACCTGAAATTCATCAGGAACATCCACTTCCACCCACGTTTCTTGGTCAAGAACAGCTTTAATTTTTGCCATCTACAACACCATAAAAACAATTAGCTCATAGCAACATACTAGGTAAAACAAAAAGTGAAATATTAGTATACACAATCAGAAACTAACTCGAGATTCATGCTGAAAATCCATGAAGGCTTTGGCCTGTGACTGTAGTGTTCCCCTGATGCTAAATCCTGGCCTTCCCCCTATCTGTTTAGGTTGGCAGTGCCACAAAATGGCACCAGAGACATAACATTGTTGATCTTAAAACTAAAGGAAAGAAGAAAGGACAAGAAAACAAAAAAGACAGATCAAAAGTATAAAATATGAATACCTTCTCCGTAGCTGTTATAAAGTTTTGTGTGATGTTATATATGCTCAAAAACTCCTGCAATCTCAACTTAGGATGAAGAAGAGCACGAACCCCGAGTAGCTTTGCCCATCTTCCATGAGCAGCATCACATGCTGCAACAACAGCTTCTGTGTTTTCTCGTAATACATCAGCTCTGTTTAGAATCACATTTCTTCAGAATAAGCATACATTTGGAAACACTCTAATATGGGGACATATCAAAAGTAAACCCTAACAAAAGAATTTCTGACATTCATAAGGGCAAAATTTATTTTACTGACAAGACAAGCACAAAACAAAATCTTCAAATTAAATGATACAAAAGGTTTTCAGCAAAGGTGAAATTTTAGACATCAAAGTAACATAATCAAGAGACAAGACCTCACCTAAAATTCTTAGAGATGTTTGAAGGACTTGCTGCATCATTTGCCTTCCCTTGAATCGAAAGGGCCTTTGTAGCAACCCTCTGAGGTGAATATGGCATAAGCAAGCCACCTTGACCATCACTCTCTTGAGCTGTTTCTGCAGCTGCGGCACCAACTGCAATTGCTGCAGCAACAGAATCGGCTGCATAGTGACCATCGAGGTTGCACATAATCCATTCAATGGCCTTCTTCACTTCAGCAGCCCGCACTAGATGTGCCTGCATTCACTAAAATAAATCATATGACATCACACTCAAATAGTGGTTGATGCTTAAAGAAAATAGACAAGAACTTAGATGAAGCTAGCACAACAAAAAATGAATGAAATACAGCACATATGCCATCTGATAATAACTTATCGAACAATCTAAAAACAGATAATGCATGTATGATGAGTTGATGTGACAGTACCCGTTCTTTTATAAGAACCGTTACACTTAAAACTGGTTGTCCCTTACCCTAATGCTACCAAATGAATTCTACTGATAGACTGAACTATTAATGAAAGAGTAAACGTAGACAGGGAGAAAACCTGTCTATCATTTCTTTATTCGAGTTAGGGTTAAAGAAAATATCTGTAATTGGTTCAGCTGGCTCTCAAGTGGTTGAAAAATTACAACAAGTGATATTATGTGCTTCAAATTAGTGAATTAGTCAATGGTTTGCAACTTGCAAGAAACAAAATATATAAAGGACTAAAGGACAATCATAGTGCCTTAAAAAGTTCTGTTTACAGCGTAGTAAAATGTGTAAATTAGTTTATGTAGTTGCAACAGGGAACAAAAATTGAAGTAGAAATAAATAAAAGTTGGTGATAAATTGAACTAGATGCTTAAATATTTAAGCTCAGTAATGAGTGGAAAATTGACTATTTTGCATCATAGACAACCCCAAGCCAAATCTATCTTCAAGCTAAGCCTAAACTGTTCATTGAGGAGAAGAACTTGTATGTTGTATCCATCCCCAATCATTGATAATCATTAGAAATATCAAATTTAACTTCTAGATGCACACTAAATTACAATAAAATGAACAGTGAGTATACTGGGAATTCAACAAACTAACAATAAAGCATTTTCTTGTCAACCATACAACGCCTAGAAAACAATACAAGAATAGTCTAGAACACATACCCTTACAATCAGAAAAATAGCACTTAAAAGTTGAACAAAGCTTTCAGATGACAGGCTCCTCAACTTGCTTGCAAGTGATGCGCCAAAACCTAAAAAAAATGTTTAAAAATCAAAGACAAATTCATCTGTAAAAAATGGTACAAAAAGAAAAGAACACGACAGAATGTAAACATAAAAATTGAGAATTATAACATCTACTTTTTCTCCTATAGTAGGTGTAATTCTCAGTCATAGGCATAGATGATAGACAAGATTACAAATTTCTCACCATCTGCATCAACTATTCGCTCCCCTGGTGTAAAATCTGACTCCGGTCGCGAAACAAGAATGGGAAGCAGCTCAGCAACGGCATTTTTGATAGCAGACTTCATGTCAGCTGTAAGTTGGTCACGATACAACCTCAACACAGAAGGGAGCTTGGCCTGAAAGTAAAAGAATACCATCTTTACTTAAATGATCACTAAAGGTACTCACTGATCATGGAAAGAACTAAACTTCATCCCATAGGAAGAAATAAAAATATGTTGAAAAATATTAGGTTTGACAAACCAATAATTACTCACTGTTCTAAGCAATCCAATAATGACAGGAAGAAGACGATCTTGAAAATTGGAGGTTTCTTCATCATCCAACTTAATCTGCTGATACAAAAATAACAGTAATCAGTTCACATATAGAATCATGCACAGATGCCTGAAAATCACGATAAAGGATATCAACTTAAAAAAGCAGTCATAGCATATAAGAAATGCAAACAAGAAACCATGAAATTTGGACAAGGCACTCGGTGTATAAAAAGTTAATTCAACAAAAAATCCTACAAAGCCTTTATAGCTTAAGTAAATGGTCAAAATTAAATTAAACACTTTCTTGCAGGGTTCAACAAAACTTGCAACATGGCTTATGGCAGGGCACTGGTTGTTGAGCCATCTTCAGATACTGTTGTCGTAAAAACAAATTTCAAAGCATACTATATAAAAAGATATGGTTCCAAATCAAAACTGCAAAGAAATTTGTACTCCTTACAATATTATATATATCTGTGAGAATTTAAGCGAACTCGGAAGAAAAAGAAATGCAAAGGCTACAAAACTTAATTATCTGCTTTTTCTGATCAGTGGAGAGCAGCTCCTCACAGGAGAGAATAGACTTGTAATGAAGTAAAGAAATAATGTGGCATTAAGAAAAAGACTTGAGCTTACTTCACCATCTTCTCCATTCATCAGACTAGATGCCCTTGCTTTCGCTCTGGATATAATTATAACATCTGTATCTCCAGCATCGTGTATTGAAGCACGCATAAACTCTGCAGAAAGAATGCTACAAGAATAAATTTAATAAGTTACTATAAACATGCCTCATATCATATTATTCCATTTGAAAGACTGAAAAACATTTATTCCAATAGTTTGGTCAATAGAAGCCAATCTGGATGAAGAAAAGCATCTCTATTTCAGACTCTCAGAAGAGAAAAAAAATTAAAAGCTGCCAACCCCAGTCCCAAAATATTTGAACCACATATATTTGAAATGAGAAGGACAAAAATAATTATGGCATCAGAATTAAAAACATCAAAAGCAACTCAAATGGTGTCACTTGTTTCACTAAAAATAGTCACTGCAACAGGAAAACATACCTGTTTATGGATTCAATTGAAGCCGCTACGCGATCCCTAAGGTGATGGAAGCAATGTAGACCAGTAAGCTCGTCTCCATCCTATTAAACGCATTGAAATCAATAAGGTACAAAAATAGTGTAGTCCAGTACACTATTCATTGTTTTAGTACTAGTTTGTGGGGACAGATCAAACATAATGTAAATAAAAACATACCAGCAAATGCTGTAAATCATCTGTGATGTCCAAGGCTCCAGCACAATCTGCAGAGGCAACAAGCTGTATGACAGAAAATGTTAATCAACTTATATCAAGAAACTTGCTACTTATAAAAATGACGATATACATTTTTACACAACTCCTCAAATGAAAATCATGAGCATTTCTTATAGAAAGGGATGAAAAACAAGCCACTAATCATCTAAACAGGTTGGGGATAAAATTGCAACAAAAGACTTGTGTGGATTATAGTATTGAACTAGTTGGGCAACAAATTCAAAACCTATCATTGAATCCGAATCAAACTACTAAAAACGCCACCGAGTGCATATCAGTGCTTTAAATTGGCCCTTACTAGTATTTGCAAGAAATGTAAATGGTCATCAAGCTTCATACAACATACCGATTTTCAAATTAAGTGAATCTACTACGAAAACAAATATCGAAGCGCAGTGCAATACCAGTTTAAGTGCCGAAAGAGCTTGATTAACATATAAAATGAGCCTCAATTTCTGCTGCAGAGCCAACAAATTGCTCCTGGTTTCATTCAAATCATGAATCTGCGTTGCGCACTCGACCAAATCGACATCCAAGAGCAGAATCGTCTCCTTGAGCTCTCGAATCCGACTGCACCCCTCGACGATCTTGACATTCAAGTCCTCCAGCTGCCCCTGCGCCTCAAAGAAGGAGTTGGAACGCAGTGAGATCTCCTTCACCAAGTGAAGCTCCACCACGTCCAAGTAATGCGACAGCTTCTCCTGCAGCCCCAGGTTCTCGGAGACGTTCGTGAACGGGCACGCCGACCGGAACGTGGCGCCATCCTCCAGGGCGAAGTCCTCCTTGAAATAGAGCGCCGGAACCTCCCGGAGGCACGCGACGAGGGCTTCGCCTTGGCCACCGATGGAATCGACGTCGGATTTCTCCTTCTTCACGTGGTTGATGATGTCCTCGAAGCGGTTGTAGTGATCGGAGACGGAGGCGAGGTAGGGCTGGAAGTCGGATCGGGTCACGGCGTCGGACGCAGATTTCGGCACGAGAGGTGCGAATTCGGGCGGGGCGACGGAGGCGGTGGAGGACCACCAGCCGACCCAGGAGGAGGCGTCGGAGGCATTGGGGTTGTTGAGGATGGAGGCGAGGCTCTGGCTGGTGTTGGGGTCCGATATGGAATTGGATCGGCTGTTCAGCTTTCCGGGTCGGGCGTCCATGATTACCATCTCTTTGTTTGAGGCATTGTTGCTGCTCTTGTGATTGTGGTTCTGGTTCATGAGCGAGTCGGGTGAGTCGACGCGGGGCGAGTGGGATAAACCCTACGACGGAAGAGGGGAATGCCCGTCGTGGTGGTGGTGGTGGTGGATCTGGGATTTGGTGTTTTTGCAGGTGATCATATCATATGCTCTCTCTCGTATGGGATCTGGGAAATGTGGTAGGAGAAAGTGGAGGAGAAAATGGTAATTTAATTGATAAAATCGCAGAGACAGGTCGAGGTGGAGTTCGTGACGATGGTTCGAAAATTCTCAGGGGAAAACCGGGCCGACCCGGCTTGGCAGAAATTGGTGTGAATGAAAAGTTTTGCAATTTGAAGCCCAATAAGTTTTATCCAATTACTATGGGTTGTGGGCCTAAGCCCAGTACCAAGCCCCTTTTTTTCTTTCTCGTCTTTTGTTCCAATTTTTTTGTTCGTGTTGTGTAATTTATAGGAAGAGAGATTCGAACTTAGAATTTTTTTTATAAACTCAACAATATGTGAGGAATTTTATTAAACTCAACATGTGAGGAATTTTATTAAAAATTAAAAAAATTGCTTTAGTCAATTTGGTTAAGTTTGGTTTGTGAATTTCATATTTTAAAGAAATTAGAAAATTTAGAATTGAGCAAGTTTATTCTTTTTTTTATTTACATGATAGAGGTGTGTATAGATTAAAGTTATTTTTTCCTTTTGCTTAGAAGAATAAAACTTTATTGAACGCGGTAAGTGAATGTGGTCTTATCTGCAGGGGTAGTGTTGTTTTTATCGCATTTTTCATACTATATTTGAACTAAATCTTTAGTAGAGGTAGAGTCCACCAACGAAGTTCATCTCTATTAAAAGTAATACAAATATAGTATGAAAAATGCGATCAAAATAGTATACTACAGAAAATGGGGGTGTGAACACACCTCACACTTGTTGGATTAATAAAAAATGGTAAATTACACCACACCTCCTCAGGTTTGAGGTCTATTACAACCTCATACAACATTTTAAAAACATTTCACTTTCATACCTCAAGTACTATTTTATTTCAATTTCATACCTCCGTTACATTTTTCATCCATTGAACCGTTAAGTGCTGACATGGCTACCAAATGTGTGCCACGTGAAATTTTTTTTTTTAATTTAAAAAAAAACCTTAATTTTTATACAAAAAATAAAAAATAAAAAAACTCAGGCAGAGGGGGAGCTGGGTCTCCAAGGGGGGACGGGAGGAGGGTTATGGGCAGGGGGTGGATTTTTTGTTTCTTTTTCTTCTGGTACCTGGGGCTTCTTTCTTCTTCTTTTTTTTTCTCTCGGGGTGGGGGGGTGACTTTTTGAGTCTTGACACTCCCATTAATTTCCAAGAAAAAACCAGCCGGCAGCTTTGAAAAAAAAAAAGCCAGCAGCAGCTGGACCTGGTTAATAATTTTGGATCCTCTCTTTCAAATCTACTTAACATGAGAGGATGAGGAAGATCACTTTGTGTGTTCATGTCTTTGATGCATAGTGATGAGGAGTACTTTGCAGTCTCTCTCGCATTTCTTCCCCGTTCGGAAGAAGAAACGAAAAGAATGGGGGTTTCCAGAAGAATTCTGCCGTCGCTTTTCACTTGCCGAGGTCAGAGCAGCAACTCAATGTTTTAGTGATGGCTTACGAATTCATAGGGGTGCCTCTGGCTCAGTGTACAAGGGGCATATTAAGGTCAATGGGGAGGAGGATAGGGCAGACGTGGTTGCAATCAAGCACATTTCCGAAGTTTCAGAACATGAGTTCAGGGCTGAGGTATAGCTACTATGCCAGCTGCGCCACCCCAATCTCATATCTCTCGACGGATTCTGCCAAGAAAATGGAGAGCGCGTCATTGTTTACGAGTACATGCCCAACGGTTCCCTCGCTGATCACCTTTTTTATACTTCCAATATTAAAAATGAAGATGCTTGTCCCTTGACTTGGAAGCAGAGGCTGAAGATCTGTATCGGTGTGGCGCGCGCTATATGTAAAGATGTATTAGATGGTTCAGATATTGACAAGTGTATGTAGATTAAGTTGCTAAGTAATTGATGGTTGTTAGTAGTTAGTTTACTTAGTGACTAAGATAAGCTTTGTCTATAAATATGTGAATCTGTTGTAACTCAATTCATTCATTCAATATATACAAAGAGATATTTCCTTCTCTCTCTAAACTGTTCATTCTTCTTGAGTCTCTCTATCAAGAACATATATGATATATAAGAATTTCTTAGTATTCTAACATGGTATCCTCGCCGGAGATGCCGATTTCTCGATCCTGAGCTGCTTTTGCTTCCGCATTCCTGATTGATTGCTTCTGGTGTGATTTTATGTTCTCTTTTCTCTCTCCATTGATCTGCGTGTTTTTGTATCTGTGCGATTGGCTCTGTTAGCTCTGCTTGATTGGTGTGAAGTTGTTCAGTGCCGCACTTGTATCGTTGTGCCTACCAGGTGTTTGATTAATTGCTTCTTTCAAATCGGGTTATTTTCACGATCTGTTTCAGTTGCTCTCTTTGCGATTTTGATCGACTTCATTTCTGAAACCCTAAGTCTGTGTTTTTCTTCACGACTTCTCAAGTTCTTGATTAGTAATCATGGTGACTGCTGCACAATTACAGATTGTACAGTCTCCAATCACGAATCTCATTCCGAATGTCTCTACTTCTGTTACTGTGAAGCTTGATGATGCAAATTATCTTGTCTGGAACTATCAGATTCGATTACTTCTTGAAAGTCATGGTATTTTTGTGTTTGTTGATGGTACTCGTTCCTGTCCTCCTCGGTTTCACGATGATCCAGATGTTGAAGGTGTTGAGACTGAGGAGTTTCAGATTTGGCGAATGCATGATCGTGCTCTCATGCAGTTGATCATTGCTACATTATCTCCTACGGCCATGTCTTGTGTTATCGGTTGTCTTACTTCTCATGACATGTGGACAACTTTGAAGAATAGGTTCTCCACAGTCACGAAAGCCAGTATTTTTCAGTTGAAAACTGAGCTGCAGAATATCAAGAAAGGCTCTGATTCAGTCTCTCAGTATCTTCAGAGGATCAAGGATGTTCGGGATCATCTCTCTGCTGCCGGCGTGCAGTTTAAAGATGATGATATTGTCATTTTGGCATTGAAAGGCTTGCCTGCTGAGTATAATACTTTTCGAACAGTTATAAGGGGGAGAGATAATGTCATTTCACTCAAGGATTTTCGGTCCCAGTTATTGGCAGAAGAAGCGGTGGTTGATAACACTTCTGTGAGTGAATCATTTATGTCTGCAATGTTAGCTAATCAGACAGACAAGGGCAAGGCTCTGCAATTGGGAGACGGGTCATCTAATGGTGGTTCTTTTAATCATACTAGAGGGTACAGTTCCAACTACAAAGGGCGAGGCCGCGGCAGAACCAACTATACATCTCATAATCGACTCAATTCTGGTTTCTCAAATTCCAGTGCAGGCCCTCTTGGTTCGGGCAAACCACATGTTTCTACATGTTCTGATCATGGTTATGAGATTCCAACCTGTCAAATTTGTAACAAACGGGGTCATGTTGTTGTTGATTGTTTTCAGCGCCATTCTTCTTCTTCTACTTCATCCTCCAGGCCCCAATGTCAAATCTGTTGGAAGTTTGGACATACTGCTGTGCAATGTTATCACAGGACTGATTTCTCTTATCAGGGAAGGGCTCCTTCTCCTACTCTCTCTGCTATGCATACAACTTTTCAACCCTCCGCACCTCAAGACCAGTTTTGGGTTGCTGATACAGGAGCAACCTCTCACATGACTTCTGATTTGGCCACTCTTAATCTTCCCACTCCTTTCTCTGGCACAGATACAATAACCACTGCTAGTGGTTCAGGTTTGCGCATATCCCATATTGGCTCCAGTTTATTACAGACCCCTAAATATGCTTTTGAGCTAAAGAAAATTCTGCATGTTCCTCATATATCTCAACATTTATTATCCGTTTATAGCCTTTGTAAGGATAATAACTGGCGATTTATTTGTGATGAATTTTCTTACTGGATCCAGGACAAGGTCACAGGGAGAATTCTTCTCCAGGGGCTGTGTAGAGATGGCTTATATCCTATTCCCTTCACTGTTCCACAACACTTCAACAATCCAGCACAACAACCGTCTACTTTTTCTTCCACACAGTCCTGTTTTCTTGGTCAGCAAGTCAAAATAACGTTGTGGCATCACAGGCTAGGGCATCCTTCCAACATTGTCACCTCTACAATGTTAAAACAATCTAATATACCTATGCCTGTTTCTTATGTGTCTTCTGCTTGTAAATCATGTTTAGAGGGCAAGTTTACAAAGCTTCCTTTTGTTTTTCCTGCAAATAAAACTGTACAACCTTTGGAGGTGATCCATAGTGATGTTTGGGGACCTTCTTCTACTGTTTCAGTTGAAGGTTACAAATACTATGTCACATTTGTGGATGAATGTACTCGATTTACTTGGATTTTTCCTTTAATCAATAAAAGTGAAGTGTTTTCTACCTTTGTTCATTTTTATCAGTTTTTGCTCACTCAATTCTCTGCTCATCTCAAAGTTTTTCAAAGTGATGGCGGAGGTGAATACTCTAGTCTTCAATTCAAACAATTTTTACTTGACAAGGGTATAGTTCATCAAAAATCATGTCCTTACACCCCTGAGCAGAATGGTCTTGCCGAGAGGAAGCATAGACACATTTTCGAAACTGCCATCACTCTTTTACAAAATGCTTCCATGCCCTCTAAGTATTGGTTTCATGCATGTGCTACATCTGTTTATCTTATCAATCGCATGCCTTGTCAAACCTTGCACATGTTTTCCCCATATCAATGTCTTTTTGGTCAATCTCCTCAGATTTCTCATCTCAAAATCTTTGGTTGTGCATGCTATCCTTTTTTAAAACCTTATAATACTACTAAGTTGCAACCCAAAACAACTCAGTGTGTGTTTATAGGTTATGCAGGCCAATATAAAGGCTATTTGTGTCTCAATCTTCTTACGGGGAAAATCTTGGTTTCCAGACACGTGTTATTTGATGAATTTGTTTTTCCATTTTCAAATGCTCCTTCTTTATCTTCTCCTCTCATTTCATCTCAGCCATTGGTTTCTGCACATACTTCCCCATCCCTTCCACCCTTGGTTACTTCTCACAACATAGTCATTCCTCCTCACCCCCCTTCTCCACTGGGTTTATCTCCTCAAGTCCCAGAGGTTATGCCATCATCTTCTTAGCTAGTTCTTCAGAGTTCTACACAGTCTCCACTTCCTGTTGATCCAGATTTTCAACCAGAGAATCTGTCTGTGGTCCTTCCTCTTCCTTCGGTTAGTTTGCATCCCATGCAAACTCGGTCCAAAAGTGGGATTTCAAAAAGGAAAATGTTCACAGCCACTGTTCAATCTTCTCCCACTGCTATTGAACCTACTTCCTTCAAATCTGCTAGTAAACTTCCTGAGTGGCAAGCTGCTATGCAGGAGGAGATTGATGCTCTTCATGCTCAGAGTACTTGGAGTCTTGTTCCTCTTCCATCTGGAAAAAATTTGGTTGGTTGTAAGTGGGTATATCGGCTCAAAACTAACTCTGATGGTTCTATAGCTCGTCACAAAGCTCGATTGGTTGCCAAAGGGTATAATCAGGAGGAAGGTATTGATTATAGTGAGACTTTTAGTCCCGTAGTTAAACCTACTACTGTGAGATTGATTCTAGCTTTGGCAGCACAATTCCAATGGCCCTTGCGACAGTTAGATGTCAAAAATGCTTTTCTGCATGGTGAGCTCACTGAAGAGGTGTATATGGTTCAACCTCCAGGTTTTCAAAGCCCTGCTCATCCTTCTCAGTATGTGTGTAAGCTTCATAAGTCATTGTATGGCTTGAAGCAAGCTCCCCGTGCTTGGAATGAAAAATTTACAAGTTTTTTGCCTGGTTTGGGTTTTACCTCATCTCTTGCTGATTCCTCTTTATTTGTTAAACATGATGATGCTGGTGCAGTTGTGTTATTACTCTATGTGGATGATATTATTCTTACGGGCAGTTCATCTACAATGATTGATGCTGTTATTCTAGCATTAACTCAAGAGTTTGACATGAAGGATTTGGGTCCGTTGACTTACTTTCTGGGGTTGCAGATCACTTCTTCGTCTGCTGGTCTGTTTGTTTCTCAGTCCACATACATTAAGGACTTGTTAACTAAGGTTGATTTGCAAGATTCCAAGCCTTGTTCTACTCCATGTTTACCATCTCATCGCCTTCTTAAAGATGATGGTCTTCCATATCATAGTCCCGACCAATATCGAAGTATTGTTGGCGCTCTGCAATATGTGACTTTTACACGGCCAGACATTGCGTTTTCGGTAAATCAATGCTGCCAATTCATGCATAATCCTATGAATGCTTATGTTGTTGCCGTTAAGAGGATTCTCCGATATCTCAGTGGCACACTTGACTATGGTCTGAGTTTTAAACCTGGACATTTACATCTGCAAGCATACAGTGATGCAGACTGGGCAGGTGATCCTAACGATCGCCGATCTACTTCCGGTTATGTTGTCTTTTTTGGTTCTAGTCCCATCTCTTGGGCTTCCAAGAAACAACACACTGTGTCCAGGTCTTCAACAGAGGCAGAGTATCGTGCCTTAGCTATTGCAGCTGCAGAATTGGCTTGGATTCGCCAACTCTTGTGTGATCTTCATGTTTCTGTGTTCACAGCCCCAGTTATTTACTGTGATAACATTTCGGCTATTGCTTTATCTTCTAATCCCGTGTTTCATTCTCGGGTGAAGCATATTGAAATCGATTACCATTTTGTTCGTGAAGGGGTTATTCGAGGCGATTTGCATGTTTGTCATGTGTCTTCCAAAGAACAGTTTGCAGATATTCTCACTAAGGGTCTTGCTGCCCCTTTGTTTCAATCTCATTGTTCCAATCTCATGCTTGGCTCCTCCACGCATGAGATTGAGGGGGGATGTAAAGATGTATTAGATGGTTCAGATGTTGACAAGTGTATGTAGATTAAGTTGCTAAGTAATTGATGGTTGTTAGTAGTTAGTTTACTTAGTGACTAAGATAAGCTTTGTCTATAAATATGTGAATCTGTTGTAACTCAATTCATTCATTCAATACATACAAAGAGATATTTCCTTCTCTCTCTAAACTGTTCATTCTTCTTGAGTCTCTCTATCAAGAACATATATGATATATAAGAATTTCTTAGTATTCTAACACTATACACTACTTCCACACCGGGGTTAAGCATGCGATCATCCACCACAACGTGAAATGCTCCCACATTCTGTTAGACCAAAACTTGGTGCCCAAGCTTTCTGGCTTAGGGTTTGCCAAGATGGGTCCTCCTGCCTTGTCAAATGCATTAATCAGATTGGACTCCGGGAATGTGGTCGGCACAATAGGCTATCTTGATCCAGAGTATCTATGGTCCTTCCAACTTACGGAAAAATCTGATGTCTACTCATTGGGAATGGTGTTATTTGCAGTGTTGTGTGCCAAATCTTGTACAAGAGAGATACCTGAATGCGTGGACAGGGGTGAGACTTTCCCTGCTATGATTGATCCATTTATGGTGGGAAAAGTAGCTCCAGATTGTTTGAGAAAATTTATGAACATCGCCGAGAGATGTGTGCGCCCTACAGGAGCTGAACGGCCCACGATGGGTGAAGTGGAGGTGGAACTTGAGTGCGCACTGGAGCTGCAGGAGAGCGCAGACTCCGTCAAGCAGCTCAAGGAGTTGGGATCAACTGCAAGCACTTCTCTTGCTCCTCCTGCCCATGACATGGAGGACTATACCTACCAAGATGTATCTTTTTCTGAAATCAATGAAATTTTCTCAAAATTATTCTGCCGTGGCCGTGGCGGGATTCATACGAGTGCTGATATCGTTTCAAGTGGTACTGATTGGGCAGTTTATGATGAAGGTATTTCTAGTTCTAGCTTCAATTCTAACAGGGAAGCAATAAACTCAGATGATATTTTGTGATATGCAATTACAGAATTCTAAAAATAAATAAACTCTGGTTATATCTATCCAAGGAATTCACAGTAAAGTTTTCGGTTCATTCCTATATGTGCAAATTTAATTAAGGTTGTTTTCATATGTCATACACATGAAATTGGTTTACTACGAGGCCCTTGGAAGAAGCTGAAGGTAATGATAAACCAATGTTGGAAGAATAAACTACCGCTTTCGTTGAAAGTCAGAGCGACAACAATGTCAAAAATTGCCTTAATCTATTAAGTGGTGTCTGTTGTATGAATCTTAAAGCGTCACTGCATTTGATTTGTATCAAGTCTTCCCTTAGCTCTAAGTACCCAAAGGTTTTTCTTAAAGTTGTTTTCCAAGTCTTATTGGTCTTTCTCTACCCCTTTAGATTCCAACCCTTTCCGCTAGCTTGTATTCTTGTACTTAAACTCACAATTCTCATTATTCTTGGATTCCAGCAGCGAAAAATGTTTTAAGTGCAATTTGACAACTTCCTTGCACTGGGACTCTATGTATAGTGGCGGCAGTAAATCATGCATCGATGTGACAAAATTAAAATACGAGACAATGCGTGATTTGACTTAATACACCGCTGCTTAATTCTAAGTAGGGACGTCCTCTTTAATGTGAAATGATCGGTACTATTATAACCAAACAAAAACAACGATTTCTTTGGGAAATCGTAACCAAATCTATTGAAATACATGAATATATATCAAGAATCTGAATGCATAATTAAGAATACAAAAATGGTAAAGCTAACTGGATCATCCTTTCTTGGAAATGCCTTTCTCTGAAGCAACTCCAAACCCTCTTCTTCAGTTAAATTCCTCGGCTCATGAAGACAGCTTCGGTCTACAAAGGAAGCTAATTCTTTATTACGAGTTATAAGCAATATTTGGCTGCAACCCTTTCCCGACAATGGACACGCAGGACATAGGATTTTCCAAGCCTCAATCGACCAAATGTCATCAAGAACCACCAAATATTTCCTCTATTTGAACTTGATAAAGCTTCTTTGCAAGCTCATCGTCTCTCAAGTTCAAAATGTGATCCCTCTCCTCTTTGGACGGAGAGGTTAGTTTAATCAGAATACCTTTCCAAACATCTCTTGTTTGCATTGTTGAGAGATATACACTACAAAAAAAAATTAATAATAATAAAAAATTATATTCACACACCCCAAATCACTTCTCCCACACCTTTTTATTTTTTTAATATTTTTTACCCACCACAAACACTTAATAGAAAAATATTAAAAAATTAAAAGGGTGTGAGGGAAATAATTTGGAGTGTGAATATAATCTCCCAAAAAAAAAGTAGACATTACCGACGAATTTTTTTCAAAAGCCTCAAAAAACCGTCGTAAAAAGCACATTTTGCGACCATAAAATATAGGTCGTCAGCAACATGGCATGAAACAAATATTTATTACCAACACCCATAATGTCCTCGGAAAAAATCTTCAAGTTTCGTCAAAGTAACGCCGAACATTAGCATTGCATTGTTGAAAGATATAAACATCTCTTGTCTCTCTTACGAATGCGATTAAACGTGAAAAAAATCCTTTGATTTTTGGAGCAATATTCTCATTGGAAGTGGGGTATATCGCTACAAGTCGTTGGGTTGAACATTGAGTTACAGAACTTATGGGTGAGTTTCCACGAAACCTAGTTTTGGATTGATAACGTATGAATGTGCTTACTTTTGAGCCAACTGCAACTGCAGAGGGCTTTCGTTTTCTGACATTTTATATTTCAAGTAGATGCAAATGACCTGGTCTTTGGAAAATCTATCATTCTAAACGTATGAACTTGTTCTCTTTTAGTTTTCTTAGTAGACATCAACTTTTGATGCCTGATGGGGTTTCTTGCACAGTTTATCTCCTGTTTCTTTTCTCCTCGGAGTAACAACGGTGATCAAAACAAGATCAGATCCAACCGCACAGCACAAAGCCAAAACCGAGCCTTTGCGGAAGACTTCTGCCGTCGCTTTTCACTCAGCGAGATGAGAGCAGCAACAAAATGTTTCAGTAACAGCTTATGTATTGCTTCAGATGGCTACGGCTCGGTGTACAAGGGTACTATCGACAGCGACAAAGTGGTTGCAATCAAACGCTTTGTGGGAGGTTCAAAAGAGCAGTTCAGGACGGAGGTGCAGTTACTTTGCCAGCTGCGCCACCCAAACATTATCTCTATCATCGGATTCTGCGAGGAAAAAGAAGAGTGCCTCGTCGTTTACAACTACATGTCCAATGGTGCCCTCTCTAAGTACCTGGATGATCCCCTCGATAGGGATCCAGTACTAGAGCTGTCGTGGAAGCACAGATTGAATATCTGCATCGGGGTGGCGCGTGCATTACAACACCTCCACACCGGGGTTAAGCATTCTATTGTCCATCGATTTGTGAATAGTTCCAATATTCTATTGGATGAACAGTTCGTGCCAAAGCTTTCCGACTTCGGGAGGTGCATGATGGGCCCTCGTACTCTGTCGAATGGATTAATTAGATGGGACTCCGTGATGGTACATGGTACATACGGTTACATTGCTCCAGAGGCTTTGTCTGGCCAACTTACGGAAAAATCTGATGTCTTCTCATTTGGATTGGTGTTATTGGAAGCCTTGTGTGGAAAATCTCGGCCAGGAGATATTTTTAATTCACTGGAAAGGGGTGAAACTTCTCTTGATATGATTGATCCATTTCTGACGGGACAAATAGCTCCGGATTGTTTGAAGAAATTTATGGAAATCATCCAGAGATGTGTTCGACCTAGCGGAGCTGAACGGCACACAATGGGGGAAGTGGAGGTGGAACTAGAGAGCGCACTGCAGCTGCAGGAAAGTGCAGACGCCGTCAAACAGCCCTCTCTATCAATTCCTGAAATCAATGATGCTTTCTCCTCCTTGGATATGCGTCCACGGACTCCACGCCATCCAGTTGTTAGCTTAACTGGGTCTGCTGACTTTGATCCAAATAGTTATGATCTTCCAGTACTTTCTGATGACAATAGCTTCGAATTCGAATTTTCTGGCCGGTAAACAATAATTTAGAGAAATGTGATGCTGTTTAGTTTCTCTTCTACTTTTTGTATTAGCCAGCACTTGTATTGTCACCAATTCAATATCAGCAGTGATTATTTGATTAATACTTTCAAGCTACCAGTAGTTGGGTACGATTGTATGTTGAGTTTCAAGCTCATCTAATTCAATATTCATCGCTGTATCCGTCTGCATTACTTGCATCCAAATCCAACTCAAAGGTTGCCGAGTGTCGAAGAAATTACTTGGGTTTGAATTTTCTCGCGTTTTCTTTCCATGTCACCATTATCAAATTGCCATGTACACACCTAAGAGTCACAGGAATTATGCCGCCGCATTTCACTTGCTGAGATCACAGCAGCCACCGAACGCTTCAGCGACAAGTTTCATATTGGTAATGGTACCTTGAGCTCAGTCTATAAATGAAGGGTACATCGACGATGGTGCTTCTGTTCCTCTCATCGGGTTTTACGACTAGATGTCCAACAGTGATCTCTGTTGGAAGCAGAGACGAAATTATGTATTTGTTGATTTTTTTTTTTTTTTTTATCATGGTAGAGCATACACAAGATTTCACAAGACTCTTGGATGAAAATGGAGCCTTAATACTATTTTAACACGCCGCGGCAGCGAGCTTCAAATGGAACTCATCGGTTCATTACGGTGGTACTGCTTGTTGGAATTTTGACAAGGAAGAGAAGAATAAAATATTTTGATAATTTGGTAAATGGGGCTCTTGGCTCTCCTTCTGTTTGTATTTTTACACTGTAGAGAGAGCATGCATTGTCCGGGCAACTTACTAAAAGATCTGATCTCTTCTCACTCGCATGGTGTTATTTGAAGTGTTGTGTGCTAAATCTTCTTCAACAGATACAACTGAATGCGTGGACAAGGTTGAGACTTTCCCTGCTATGATTAATCCATTTCTGGTGGGAAATGTAGCTCCACATTGTTTGAGAAAAATTTATGAACATCTCTAGTAGATGTGCACACTGACAGGAGCTGGACAGCCCACGATGGGTGAAGTGGAGGTGGAATTCGAGTGCGCACTGGAGCTGCAGGGGAGCGGAGATGCCATCAAGCAGCTCAAGGAGTTGCGGGCAACTGCAAGCACTTCTCTTGCCCCTCCTCCTCCTCCTGCCCATGACATGGAAGACTATACCTACTAAGATACATCATTTACTGAGATCAATGAAAATTTCTCAAATATATATTTGCGCGAGTGGCTATGAGATTCATTTAATACTGATTTGTTGGTGCATAAGAGTAGCTATTACTTCTCACTACAAGAACCTCACAAAAGTTACAATGAAATGACCAATGAAGAAATAAACTCTTTTCTTTTACATTCTTCAACAATTCTTACCGAATTAACTTCAGTTGCGAACTACAATGGACGGTACGTGTTGCACTTTGTAAAAATCCTCTCCTTCACTTCCAATGTTGATCTTGAATAGGCATCCGTATATATATATATATATATATATATATATATATATATGTATATGTATATATTCTCTCTTAAAGATCATATCTACCAAAAATCATAATCATATGACCATTAGACTCAATGGTAGTCATTTTAAGTGTTCTTTGTGGTGAAGAAATGGACGAACGCGGTTTTTCTTATCCTCACACGTCCCCTCATGTATGGCGAATTTTCAACCCAAACACGAGAACAACACGAATTGGGTGACGTGCTAGCACATGTGGCCATTGGCTTCAAAGATGGCCAACTTGCTTTGATATCATAAAGAAGTTGAGGTTATACCATAAAACCGATTAACAATATAGTGAGTAGCCCAACCTCTTATAAATCCTTGCAAGGTAGGTTTTTGCTTTCACCGATGTGGCACTCTTTTACCTTTCACATCCTCAGGGTATATCATAAACAGTTCAGTTGGTTGACTTAGTCTTGCTATTTAGGAAGGCATCAAGACGCGGTGTAAACGAATTAAGATCCATATGTATTACATTTTCTGTTTTACAGACTATGGGATTTAGTAGTAGTACTGCACTGTCAGTTATGTAACGTTTCTTCAATAATTGGTGGAAGAAAGGTGCACCATATTCATCTGATCATAGAAGAAAACCTACAGATACAGATCGAGATGAAGCTAAATTGGCGTTTCCAGAAGAACTAGCTACCAGTCGGGTAGGTTTGAATGTTGAGTTTTTAGGTTTAACTAGTAACATGCCCGCGCGATGCTGCGGGACTTGAATGCACCAGCCTTGACTATATGAATAAGACACATTTAACCTAAAAACATTCAACATAATCATGAACGAACAAAAATGATAGATCTAGGAAATTATAAAAAGCATTGTAACCGTAGATTCAAGAAATTATAAAAATGGGTAAATGACAAAAAACTACCTCAACTATTGGTGTCACGACACTTTCATACCTCATCTTTAAAACGTGACAATGTCATACCGCATCTTACGAATTTGTGACAATGTCATACTTCCGTCAATTTTTCTGTTAGTTTTTCTGTTAAATGCTGACGTGGCAAGATATGGGGACCACTCACTAATACAGCTGGATTAAAAAATAATTAAATATATTTTTAATAATTAAAAATTAAAAAAATTAAAAATTAAAAATAAAATAAAAAAAATATAAAAATAAAAAAAATTAATTTTTAAAATTTTTAATTATTTTTTAATCTAGCTGTATTAGTGAGTGGTCCCCATATCTTGCCACATCAGCACTTAATAGAAAAACTAACAGAAAAATTGACGGAGGTATGACATTGTCACAAATTCGTAAGATGCGGTATGACATTGTCACGTTTTAAAGATGAGGTATGAAAGTGTCGTGACCCCAATAGTTGAGGTAGTTTTTTGTAATTTACCCTATAAAAATCTATCCAGTCAAGAGACAATATAATAGTTGTGGGAAGGTGAGTATGCAACCAAGAATCTAAGTCTCTAAGATATACTTGACTTGCAATTCCATTATAATTTAACTCAAAAAAAAAGGATCAAATTTTGATTGAAACATCAAACAAAACAATCTCACTTGTTACAAATTGGACCAACTAAATAAAGAATATATCGATATCATTTTCAACCTAACTATAAAAAAGAGCTTTATAATAGCGCAATCAACATTATTTGAACTCAACTAAAAAAACTGATTGCATGTTATAAATTCCACAGGTAATTTGATTTTTCAGATTAAAAAGAGTCGAAGAATATTGAAAATTACTAAACCCTCTTGAAAGATAGATATTGCCACAGTTTGTCACAGCCTACGTATGTTAAATCGACCTATTTAATTCCAGTTAGTGTTACTTCCAAAATCCCAAATCCACATAATGGATAATTCAACATATCAAACCACAATTTATTTGGAACATAATAAGTAGAAAATTTTACAACAACCAAAAAATACCTAAACGGTATGCCATGATTTGTAGAAAATGCCTGACAATGTTGCAAGTTCTGGAAGCCATTAAAACCATGCAAATTTTTTATGCTAGATAAAGTACTTAATAAAAATCACCTAGTTATACCAAACAATTCATGCTTATACTATGCCTGAAATTTGACTCATCAACTAAGTATAAGCATAGAAATTTGAAAAAGATTAGTGGGTGATGACCTATTTACAATTTTTATGTATTAATAAGTAGAAAGATTTATTTCAAGCATTAATAATTGGGCCTACGATTTTGTCCAAGTATAAGCGGTAACACATGAACATGTATGAGCAGATTACATTAAGTGGTACTTAATGCACTGATAGTATAATTGATGATATTCTCCTATGATGAGACAAAGTGACATACACAGATTGCACCTAAGATTTTGTTTCGATGGCGACTGGAGAGCTTTCGGATCTCAAACATCCGAATGTAAACTTCTCAAGATAATTTAGTTGAAATGTCAATAAGATTGACTCTTTGTTCAAAATCTAATGCTGCAAGACACCATTTTTACACATGGATCAAATTGTATATTATGTTACAATTTCCCTTTGTCCAAGATATCTCTACTTTTTTTTTTCATGCATAACTCGAGATATGTCTTAACATTAATCAAACCCAATCATTAGTTAGGTCAAAGATGCAGATATTAGCATTAAGTAATCACAACATGAGTACAATTGCTTTGATTGCTTTCTTTGACTTACCTACAGTAAAAAGAAAGTCTCAATAAGCACTTGATCTTATAAGTACAACCGCAACAAAAGTTCCATCCAATGACTCTAGTCTACACTCAAATCAAATAAAAGCTGTCGCTTCATAAACACAAACAAATTAATCACCCAATTACATTTCATTTCTTTGAACTGCTACAACAATATATAAAGTCTTCATTCAAATTTGGGATTTCAAAATAAATAACTCTATTTACGGAAAAATCAAACTCTTTCTCACCGCGAAAAATTCAGCAACTACTCCCAGTTCAATTTTAATTTTAAAGTATATTCAAAATATTCCATGAACCATTAAAACAATATTATTTACATACATGTGGAAATCTATTTACAACCCTAAAAAGTGTTTTAAACTCCTGAAGCTGAAACCAAAACCAAATTAAACCAAATGTAACGAAATTTGAACTGAAAAAACATGACAAAGAGCACCACATGTAATATTTGTCTGAATACATTGAATACCACATGCAATATTTGATCAGAAAACACATGACAAACAGTGAGCACCATAATATATGATTTTCATTGCATTTATGAACAATTTAAAATGGAACATGATGCATAACAGAAACCACAGGTACCATTAATTTAGAGACTGGCGCTAAAAAGTAGTGAACACCACATTCTTTGATTTTTATTGCATTTATGTACACACTGGATACTGCAGGCACATCAACCTGACCGCTAATTTTAAATGACAAACTTAGATTTCTCTCTCTCCCTCGCTTGTCAAACCCAGCCAATAATTGATGCTGAGGTTATTAAATTTAATTAGCATAGAAAATTATAAATAAATCCAAACAAAAGTCCAAAATGAAACTCTGATTTCAATATAATCAAACTCACGCAAAAACAAAATTCTACTCCAATATAATAAAAAACCAAACATAACTCTGAATTCAAAACCCCAAAAACTGATATAACAAACACTTATTGTGTATTATGACTGCACATGAATATAATACTCGTAAACATTAAAACACTTCTTATTTTGACCAATACTCCGCATTAAAAAGTAAAACTAAAAGGAAGGTTTTGATTAGCAAGATTTAATATGGACCTTAACCAAGGTACGAACAACAATTTGGGTGCTAACACGGTCTGGCTCGAAGTAGGCACAAAGCAAAAAAAAACAATTTAGTTTTGGAGTAAATTCCATAATCTAACACAAAAAAAAATTTAAATTTTTTTAAAAAATAAACATACATTCCGTAATACTATCTCGAAAAGATGAGTAAACATAAAAATATCGGGACTTTTATATATTATGATGTTTTTCAGTAAAAGGCTGGATCCACAAACATATACAAATGCAGGAAAGCAATATCTTGGCTGCCCACTCCATTAGCTTCTGGTTGGCCATACCAGTATATTGGCTCAAAAGCCAAATCTTGTGGTGGCATTGAAATCGCCACTTTGCAATAGAAATATAAAAAAAAAATCATATATTCCGTAATACTATCTCGAAAGATGAGTAAACATAAAAACAGGACTTGTCAACTTCTACTCTGTAGCAGAAGAAAAAAACCAAACTCTTACTATGTATTATGACCTTAATTCCAATTGCCATTTCAAGCTCCCTCAATCACGACCTGTAGGAAAATATCAAACCCAAACATAAGTCCACAGAAATCTGAATTCAACATAATCAAACACAAAAATACCAAAATTATAAATAAATAAATAAACTAAACTAAACTGTAAATTGAAACTTTCAATTGAATTACCCCAGAATTTAAATTACTTATTACTTACCTTGAGAACAGAAGGTTTTGGAGCCTACAAAAAAACACCCCAAAATTCGAAAAACCTACAAACCCAAAATCACAAAAACACCAAAACTAAACCACGGGATCACATTTTCTCAGCTACTGAACAGAAAATTATGAATCCAAAACTAAAAAATAAAAAATAAAAACGAAAAAAAAATTCAGAAACGAATCCAAAAAATTACGGCTGGGTGAATCCCGTACCTTGAATTTTGAGGAAACGCCGAGGAATATGGGTTTTGACAGATCGGCGAGGTTTGAGAGCGAGAGACGCTAAACGCTTGAGAGCTAGAGATGCTGAACGCTTAAGAGCAAGAGAAGGCAAGTTGCAAGAGAGAGAGAGAGAGGATGCGTTGTCCTTTTCTTCTATCCAGCCACTGGATCGCAGTTCCTTCCCAAAAATTATATGCATGTGTTAGTTTTTCAAGTTCTAGTTTTGCAATCGACTAAAGAACACCATAATTGAAGAGTTCGAAGGGATTTACCTTTGGATTCTTCGGCTTTCAGATGGGAGTTTGCTTGTGTGTGGGCCTGCAACTTCATTTCCTCTCATCCAAACACAAAATCCGAAGAGCCTGAAAATTTTATTCTCTTTTCGTTTCGAGTTTCAACCTAAAACCCTAATTTGAACCAAAATGCATAGAAAGAGGAAGCACATCGTATCTAATACAAACCTTTGTTCTGATCATTCTCTTTGAACTCGTTCAATTAGATTAAACTACATATAGGGAGAGGGAAAATATAGCACTATCAGCTTATTGTAAGCCCATTAAGCCTATAAGTTCACTGGTTTCCACTATACATGCCATAACGATCATATACTGCAGTTAGCAATTCCGAAACTTTATGAAATATTATGCATAAAATGTTTAATTTAATGGTAATTGAAACTCAAAAAACATTACTCATATCCGTGCTAGATATATTTCCTAACAATTCAAACATTACTCATAAAATCTTTACATTTTTATTATTTTCCAAGTTTTTCACGTAGCCAAATTAAACCAACATGCTGAAAAATATAGTTGATACCTGTAAGGCTGGAGACTGCTTTCAAGGCCTCTTGCTTGTAAATCCAATTTTAGTACCACCTTCTCCAGAAAGAAAACAATTTTCAATTAACAAATTGTTTTGGGAGAGAAAATGGAAATTCATTAATATAAATGCCAATGTTAGAAATCTGAGCAACTGAGATTTATTAATGTACTGATATTGTAATATAGCAAAGCAAAGCTGCATGAGAGTATGACTGCTCTCTATTACTTACCAGTTTTAGTGAGACGTAAACAAAATAATTCTTTTCTCTATGCAGAAATCGCTACAAAATAAGGACAAAGTTAAAAAATTTGAACATTGAGATATAATAGCTTGTATAAACTACATTATTTCCCAAGGCTTTACTAAAACATTTAGAACTACAGCTTCACACCATATATGTACAACACAAAATACAAAGGATTAAATTAAGACTCGAAAATTGGAAGCAATACAAATCAAACATGGCACACAAATTGTAAAAATCAAGGAATTAAAAAAATTCTTAAACAAAAGAAAAAAAATAAGGAAAAAAAGGGAACCGTAAAAAGTTAGAAACCAATAAAGGACCTTCATGGAAATACCTGTTCAGAAAGCTCATCCTTCTTTGAAAGCTCATTTGGATTCTTCACGTTTGGTTCAGCATTTTGTAACAGTTTAGAATTTGCTCTTTCTGCCTGGAATGGATCAAAGGAAAAACAAAGGAAATCATAACTAAAAAAAAGGTTTCGGGAAATGCATGTAACCATTATCATCAAACCCCACCCTATAATATTTGTCTTTTGACATAACCTCCCTCATTACTTCCTTCTTGCTTTTAGGTCTCTGCAGTATGAAAACAATGAAACAAATTAGGATTATTTATAAGGGAAGAGGGAGAGATATAGAAAAGAATAGATTATAGTTCAGAAACAAAAAACAGAATTACTTTAAAACTACATTGACTTTCTAAATTCTAAAGGGAATTAACTCCTATAGTAAGTTTGAACATGGTGAAACATCATACAAAGAGCCAAGTAGCGAATCAAAAATGGTAAATGAAGCAATCAAGAAATGTAAATCAAAATCCCGAAATACAGGTACAATACCTAAACTCTAACAAACAAACGTTTTTTTATGTGTATATCTAAAACACTCTTGAATAAGAAAATCACAGAGCAAAATTCAGATAGCAGAAAAGGCCTCACATTTTCCTTTCCTTCCATTAGATCACCGTCAATTTGATATGTCGTGCAATTAGTATAATCCTAACAATTAATCACCAAATCATAGGGAGATGCACGTGTATCCAACAACATAAAATCACTGAAAAAACTTTGGTTAATATCAAAGTCTGCTATCATTTTGTGGGTTTTTACTTTCCTTTACTCCATATGAGCAAGAGTTCCTTCGATACTTGTGAGATAGCAATAAAGCCTAGTCTAGAAAATAATACTTAAGTATAAGCCAGAATTGTCCAACTCAGGCATCAACCGCACGTACTTCTATCCAAACATTACAGTGGAAAACCATGGACATGTCAATAGCCAAATATCAATTGCTCACTGAACCCTGACTGATGCATCTAAATCTAGCTTGCACAAATGAAACGAAAACCCTACTTGATAAACAAACAACACAGACAGAAGTATCTCTATCCATACTCTTAGTTTTTAGTGGTTTCTGATCCATCGTCTTCATTATTAGGCAGCCATCATCCTCAAAATCATCCATTTCAGATAATGCACCAAGACTTTGAAATTCAAAGTCGTCTTCTTCTCCATCTGATAAGTTATACTTGCTTTCCTTGTTCGTCTTCAACTATTCACAAAAATTAAGAGAATACCAAAATGAGAAACAAAACACATTAGTAATGAGTTACCCATGTTTCCAAGAATCAAACTGAATATGGCTCTGAAATAGAGTTTATAATTGCATAGAAAGCTCGAGAAAAGTAAAGGAAATTTAGATATCATATGTTAGATATGTACATTTTAATGAGGTAAGCTCTGTACAACAAACTACAACCGTTTATTATTTCCCTTTATTTTCCTAGTAACCAAACGGAAAACAAAGCTGATCCCAAACAACGGGCAGAAATTGAACTTACTTACGCTCGCGCTGCTCACACCGAATGACCTTATCGAACTCGTCCAGCTCGTCATTATGCTCCCCAATTTGCTTATCGACAAAGACAGAAGCTTTATTACTCTGCTCGTACTCTTTCAGTAGCATATTCTTCCTCTAAGCCACCAAAACATAAACAAATCAATAAAATCACAAATTTTGAATCAAATTCAGTAGCATATTTGTCCTCATTTTTTCCATCACTACTCTTGACACTAATTCTCCATCAGAACAGTGTTTTACCTGTTGAATGAGAGGACAAAACCTCTAAGTATCCCTGCCACTCAGTGAAACCATCCTCTCTGCCCTCCCTCTGTACAAAATTGAAAACCCTCTCCTCTCCCATAGCTCCCTCAGACGTACTCTACTCACCAACCCACTGCATGCTCTCTGCCGTCTCTCTCTACAAAACTGAAAACCCTTTCCTCTCCCATACCTCCCTCAGACATCATTGGCCCACCAACCCCGTGGGGTAACCCGCTAACCCCAAAAAAAGACGCCGCATGCGCTCTGCCCTCTCTCTCACTCTCTCTCTCTCGCTCTGCCTCCCATCCCTGAAATCCCGAATAAATGACAGGAAAACCAAACCCACCCCAAAAAACAGACTGCATGCGCTCTGCCCTCTCTCTCTCCCTGTCCATCCGCCCCTGAAAAAGTGGGAAAAAATCTGCAAACGCACTGGGGCTGAGATCCTGACCCCTCACTCTCCCTCTCGCTCTCTCTCTCTCTCTCTCTCTCTCTCTCTCTCTCTCTCTGCCTCCCATCCCTGAAATCCCGAATGAATGATGGAAAAACCAAACCCACCCCAACATGTATGAAACTAAGAGGGCAAAAATGCCCATCCAACCCATCCCAAATAACAACCCAAACCTGACGGCTCTATTGTAAATAACGTGAAATCGAGTGGCTCCCTGAGAAACCATATGGACAAAATCACCCTCCGAAATTTTGAGAAATTACCTCCCAAACCAACCCCATTCGGCTGGTATTTTTGTAAATAGAGTGAAATCGAGTGGCAAAGTATTGAGCTGCTACAGTACCTGGCAAAGTATTGAGCTGCTACAGTACCTCTCCCCCTTCAATTTTAGAATAGATAATATGAAATTTTCAAGCTCATCAAATACAATATTCAGTGCCACTTACGACGTGTCTGTTTGTGACGTCTGCATTGCTTGCATCCAAAATCCATCTCGAAGGTTGGCCAGTTTCGAAGAAATTACTTGGTTTTGAATATTCTCATATTTTCTTTCCATGTCACCATCACCAACTCGCCATGCATGCGTAAGAGTGGTGAATTTGAAAAGTATGGAGAGTCAACTTTGAGGATGCCGAGTGCCTCTATATATGATCATGTAAGAATATGAGCATGAGTATGGATATGTGAACTTAGTTACAGAATTAAAGGCTGAATAGGAAGTCTTATCTGATTTGGATTTATGAATCCATACCGATACTGAATTGCTATTTGATAGGAATTGTTTTTCCATGTGAATTTTAATAGGGAAATCCTTATGGAAGAGGGCTAGGATTATATAGTATATATATGTAGTGGCCTCTACTCTTACAGTGTGTGCTCAATTTCTGACTAAGACCTATTATTAGTTAAGAGCCTTGAACATTGAAGAGAGAAGAAGGCACACTGTGTTTTGTTGCAGAGCTCGAGCATGGCATCCGGATCGAATTCGTCTATAGGTATGTTTTCTTTGTAGTTTAACCGTTGAATTATGTGTTGTGTTTGTTCTTACATGTGGTATCAGAGCCTTAGGTTTATAAGTTTGAGAATTCTGTATTCAAAATCTGCAGATTCAAATGGCATGAATAATATTTAAAGAAAATATATATAAGTTTATGTATGCTTGGGGACTCGAACCGATGGGCTCTTGGCATAAAAAAAAAACGACAAAAGAAACTAGATTCTTTTCGTAAAGACTTTTGGGTTTCCTTTCCCTTATGGCTTTTCGATTTTGATCGCCATTCATCGAGGATTTTTCAAATTGAGATCACCGTTCATCAAAATATGCTTCTTAGTAAAGATTAAATCAATCAACATGATGGTGTTGGATAATTCTTTCCGTTGCGCTGTTTTCTGAACCTGAATCTTTGAAGAGGTATGTCTATTTGATGTTTTGATTCAGATTTTGCTAAATTTATATGGGCTAAATCGGATTGAAATCTCTGATTAGTAATTTAAGACCATGAATGTTTAAACTTGAGTTTTTCTATTGTTAACTTGTTATCTACAAATGCTAAATCTCCTCTCTGTTTTCCGACAAACATTTGTATATGCATGAGACATCTGATGGATGTCTGTTGTTGCATACCTTGTTGTTGATAAGTCAATTTTTCTATGTATGCTTTATCAACAATGTCTTGCTAAGCTATATGTATGAATTGTTGATGCAAATTGTGATGTGCAAACTGCAAAGAAAATCAGGAACCTAACTGGTTCATGTTTGTGATTTCATCTGCAACGTCTACAATATCTCTCAAGACCTTGAATTTAGCAAACATTCCTATTCTCGCTGGAGGGGGTAATTACAAGAAATGGAGGAGGGAAATAGGGCTATTATTTGTTGAACAAAAAGAATATCCAAGATAACTCTAATTATTCCAAGAAGAAGAAAATAAAGCACACTCTAAAGAAAGCTCACAAAAACACTAATTAGCAAAGCTTTTCTTATTTAGCACTTAGCTTTGTTTTTGCTTTGGATGAATTACAAGGCTTGGGGACTTGGGTATTTATAGCAAACCAAATGGAAACTATACCACACATTTTAATTAAACTAAGATTATTTACTACCACACAAAACACATTAATTGCACCTATTTGTTTTCACACACAACCTAACTTGCCTAACTTTGCTTTGTTTTCACACACAACCTAACTTTGCAATTGTAAGCACTTACATCATCAAACTAGATATGGACTTGGACTTTAGATTGGGTTGTGGATTACTTATTGTTTTGGGCTTGACATTGATTTTCAACACTCCCCCTCAATGTCAGCTCTCATTCTTTTCTCCATGTTGAGTTGACGACGAAATTTTTCAAACTTGCCAGTACTCAAACCTTTTGTGAACAAGTCTGCAATTTGATCATCTGTAATGATTTGTCTCATCCCAATATCTTCTTGCAAGACCTTCTCTCTAATGAAATGGTAGTGTACCTCCACATGCTTAGTTCTTGCATGAAAGACTGGATTTTCTGCCAAGCGAATTGCCGATTGGTTATCACAGTACAATGGTACTGAATAATCTACTGGTTGATGTAGATCACTCATCAACTGTACCAGCCATGCATTCTCTTGAGCTGCCATTGCTGCTGCTCTATACTCTGCTTCAGTGGTTGACAATGATACCGTCGGCTGTCTCTTGCTACACCAAGAGATGGTTCCAAAACCAAGCTTAAACACATACCTAGTTGTTGATCTCCTGGTGTCATGATCTCCCGCATAGTCAGCATCACAGTAACCAACTAACTTGCAGTCTTCACCTTTCTTGTACAAAAGACCATAGTCAATTGTACTCTTC